>CM042398.1:23430460-24057960 GCA_023634145.1 Thymallus thymallus | reverse complement strand
AACATCTGTGACCTAAGGAGTGATGTCATCTGGCTCAACACTCACAAGATAGTAGGAAGAGATGGTGAATATGATGTAACATATACAAGGCTGTGAAGATGATATGACATATAGCCTACAACAAGTTGCATACAGTAGGCCTATAGATGGTAGGCTAAATAAGCCTGTTTGCTTTCTCATCTTCTGCTTTGATGGACTCTAACGATTTGAGATCTTCAAATGTGTGATTTATGCCAGTTGCTTTCAAATAATCTGAAATAAAAGATAGGCCTTTCATGCCATTGGTTGACCTGAAGGTCAGGGATGGATGTGTATGGAGCTGCCTTTTGGGTTTATCCAAGAAAGTCACTATTGATTAAGATCAGGTGGTAAAGGCAACAATAGGGTAGACAAATATCACATTAACCAATGTATGTCTACTTGTCATGTAGGCTAAGCTACCAGCTCTTTAAAACACTCTTAGGGTTCCAAAAGGGTTATTCGGCTGGCCCCATAGGAGAACTCTGTTTGGTTCTAGGTATCCTTTCCGGTTCCAGGTAGAACCCTTTTGGGTTCCATGTAGAAGGGGTTCTGCGTGGAACCAAAAGGGTTCTACCTGGAACCAAAAAGGGTTCTTCAAAGGGTTGTCCTACTATGGGGACAGCCGAAGAACCCTTTTAGGTTCTAGATAGCACATTTTCTTCAGCACAGTTTAGGGTGCTGAGTCTGAGGCACGTTTCTATTATTTTACTGAACCTTTCTGTCCTATCGACCAAGACCAGTTAAACTGTTGATGAAACTCTTGAATTCAAATAAAAAGGAAACAAGACAGGCCTGTAGAGGCACTGAATGCACGCCTTGTTCGTCTTATTATCAGGTTAATTAAAGCTAGGATCTGACAATGTCACCCGGTTGTAGAAAAACGGATTTAAATGCAATGTCTCCCGGGACTGCGTGTCAAGGGCTGCTTTTCACTGAGCCCGTGCGCATGGATGGGGCTACGATCAGAATTGACAAGAAGCAATTATTGAATTTTAGATGTTTTTAAAAGAAATGAATGGTTGGAATTATTCATAAACATTCTGTAAAACATGATAAACTAAGTTAAAATACAAAGAGAAAGGCATCTGAGGCAACTCTAACCATAGCTTTGTAGGGGAGATGGATAAAATGGCCAGATCATGAGACATTTCTAAGGAGTTCATTAAAATGTACACATTGAAATGCAGAGGGGTTTCTATTTGGGCTTGAGGTCAAGTGACGAACAGATTATATACTTCCTCATAATAATATTAATTAAACAATTTGCATGCTAATAAGGTGACAATTATCACGGCTTCTGTTGAGAGATTCGGGTTTTATTACAACACGCCAATCCGGGTGCCAAGGGTCAGGGAATGAGTGGGGTGCGAAATTTCAACTCAGATTAACATTATGACAGCACCAGACATGGGATAAATAAAGTCGAGTTCATTCTCTCTGTAGCCTAAAGAGCGAACGACTAGGCCTACTTAGACAGGATTGATTCGCTTTATTCACAAACACATTTCTTTGCATAAGCGAGTGGGGAAACATGGACTAGAGCTATGAAGCTCTCCGGACAAATAGCCTAATATAATACAAATGAATGGTTCGGAGATTTTCCCCCCCAGTAGACTATGGTCATAATAGTTTTGTTAACATTTTACACAATCATAAATGCCCTCCGTTTTCACCGAAGATTAATCTACTTTGAACTTCGAGAATTAATGACCTCTAGGCATATACAGGTAAATATAATACAATTATGTTATATATATATATATATATATATATATATATATATATATATATATATATATATATATATATACATATATTTATATCAGATGACACACTGGTGCTGCACATCTGATAAAGACAGCATTCACCTGCCTACATGAGTTCAAAACTAGCCTACCAAAAAAATTATAATAAAAATAACTACAAAACCGTACACACAATACGCTACTTTGTAAACCTGGGACAAATTCTCACACATTTCTAAATTAAGTCTCAGTAATTACAGTATACGTGCTGGGGAATAAAGGTTCACATTTCTTCCTAATATCGTTAGCAGATGATTAATTAGTGTGTGATGTAATTAATAACTTAACATCTGCCTTTTTCAATCAGCCTATCGACACCAGGCTGAGGAGTCGATCGCTCCCTTTTTATCAACATCCCGTTATATTGCACGCGAATTGGTTGTAGTCTCGAATGAAATTTGACAGCATTGGATGAAAAATGTCCTTGTGTAAAATTAGGGTATTGGTAACTCGGCGTCGATTAATAGAGACTAAACATTTAAAACGCCATAACATGATGACCAAAAACTGTGACTAGCCTATCCGTCTTTTTCGATCTGCTGGCGAGCGTTCGAGCAGAAATTAGCCCGTCTCTTTCACCTTTTACTGTGCTTTAATCTGATTACTCTCTCTCGGTGGTCCCCGGTGTAGTTGTGATGTAGTTCTTATAAAAGCCCTCCTGTCTTGTTGTGACAGCTCTGATATTGTTTATTGAGGTGGATGTCAGGTTTAATTAGCAATCGATATGGAAAGCGTTTGCAGACCGCGCCTCTGACGTCATACTCGATTACCGTTTCTCATTGGTCTCAAATTCCCAGAGCCTAGGCTAATTATTGGAAGGTTGATGTTGATAAAGTACAGCTCATCCTTCCCTCCACATCATGTCCCCTCCTCGCTGGCCACACTCACTGCATGCTTTTTAAATTCACATCACCAGCCTCCAGAAGTCGTTTCCTTTTGCCTAGGAGATGATGGACAGCAGGATACTGGATCCACCTCATGCCCAGTTCGGAGGCTCTCTCGGCGGGATGGTGGGCTTTCCGTACCATCTAAGCCACCATCATGTTTACGAATTAGCCGGTCATCAACTTCAATCTGCGGCCGCAGTTCCTTTTTCAATAGACGGATTACTTAATGGTTCCTGCACAGCTTCAGTGGTTAATTCGAACCCCCTCTTGTCTGGCTGCGGTATGAATGGAGATAACCACCAGTACAAGCTGACAGGTAAGCAACACGAAATACAATACTTATCAAAAGGTTGGCTGTAGATCAAAGACTAAACAAAGAACTGAAAGTGTTTATATAGCCTGTATATCCTCTCCATAAAAAGCGTTAAAGAGGGAATCCAAATCCTAAGAAACAAAGAAGCAGTCTTCTGCTTTCAAATTAGGCTATATTGCAATTCATTTCAATGGAGAGCAGCATACGAGCTCAGTTCCAAACGTGAAAACCCCTTGTGTTGTTGTGACAGGGTGGGAAAAACCACTGTTTCACTATTGTTAGTACACTTTCATTTACGGTGTTATTGTTATTATTATCAGGATCAATACTGTTGTGATTAATAGTCTATTATTACTACTATTGTCTTACCATCAAAAACTGACATAATAATATATTATTCATTTCTTTATAAGGGGCCACAGAAAGAACGTTTCCTTGCAAAAATCATGCAGGCTACTTTTGCGTCTCTCACACTCTCTTTGTTTTGTATTCTCATGATAGATTCCTGTGACCCAGACAAGGATAGCCCTGGTTGTAAGAGACGACGAACTCGCACAAATTTCACTGGTTGGCAACTGGAAGAATTAGAAAAGGCATTTAATGAGAGTCACTATCCGGACGTGTTCATGAGGGAAGCACTGGCTCTGAGATTGGACTTGATAGAATCGAGGGTACAGGTAAATATCAACCATATCCACTTTTCTTGGCATTCACATTTGTTGGTTTGTTATGATGTGTCGCCTAATGATTCATAAATACGGATAGGCTGTACGAACAAAGGAAAGTAGGCCTATGTATTTCCTATTGTGTCACTTACATAAATATATTACAATGGTCTATTTTGTATATATATAACTGTCCAGTAATTCCTGTATCGTTGTTGTTTTGTACTGTGAACAAAAACCACATGGAGCTCGTGTAATATGGGCACTTAGAGGCCTATTACATTTTGTGCAGGGTCCATGATCTACATACAGTAGGATGCTTCAAAACCGCAAATGAAAGCAAATAATTTCCACAATTTAAAAAAGTAAAACATTATCAAACGTGAATATGTATTTAAATAACACAATATACGATGTATTTATAGAGATATAGTCTTCGAAATCAAGGAAAATATGAGCAGCAAACCGAGTATAAAGAGGACCTCTGGTTCAAGGAGAAATACTTGAAATATGGCTAAGCCATGGAAGGGTCAGTTAATTTGCTGTACTTAATATTTAATATAAACTGTGTAGATTCAGTTTTCCACTCAAACATACTCAAAATGAAGATATCTGCATACATCCACGTATGCAAAATAAAAATGTCCACTTGTATTTTCCTCTATAAACCGAAGTCCACGTGCATGGCCTTACGTAAATATTTATGAACTTGAATGTTGATGGATTTTTTAAGTCGTACTTAAAAACACTTAATGACACACCTTTCCCCCATCTCTTCTCATCAGTCAAATATCCATGCACGTGGACTTATTATTGTGATCATTTACACTTCGGATGTCAAAAGATCATATGTCCCCCCCCAACTAATCATCAAGCTTTGATAATTGGAATCAGCTGTGTAGTGTTAGGGCAAAAAACGAAACGTGCACCCCTTGGGGTGCCGAGGACAGAGTTTGGGAAACGATGGTCTTGTCCTATATTTGGCATGTCACTTTAGCAATTTTAGGCAGTTGTTGTTGGGGGAAATGTGAGTATTTGTAAATATATTAAACCGTTTATTATTATGCATTTGATTGGGACACATGGGCCCATCATAAGTGAGATATATGTTTTCATGGGGAATTTTCCAGATCAGACAAACAGCATTCAACTTTTATTTAATAACGAAGGCATAAACACACGGAATAATTGTAGGCCTACTCGAATTGGAAAATAAATATGCTTATTTTTGTAATCGCATCTGATAATAAATAATTGTAGGCCTACAAGCAAGAGGCATTGCTCTTTCGTTTTATGTAATTTGGAACCATCTACAAAACATATTATTCCAATTGTTCACACAAATATTAGCCTACATTATTATTAGACCTATGTCGTTAAAAGAAATTGGACATCATCTTTTTGAACGTGCGTGACATGATTTGTGTTCTAATATGCAGGTATGGTTCCAAAACCGTAGAGCTAAGTGGAGGAAAAAAGAAAACACCAAGAAGGGTCCAGGGCGACCAGCTCACAACTCCCACCCAACAACATGCAGCGGAGAGCCCATGGACGCGGAGGAGATCGCCAGGCGAGAATTGGAGAGGATGGAGAAGAAGAAGAGGAAGCAGGAGCGAAGACTGTTGAGGTCCCAGAATAAACTCTTGTCAGGGGACCTATTTCACACCCCAGGATCTGACAGTGACAGCGGAGTGTCACAAGTGACGGACAGTGAGCAAAATCCACATTGTGACTCTGTAGGCCGAAACCAAACTCAATCGAGCTGTGACCAAACACCACAAACCCTCCAGAACCAAAGACACTTGAACCAAGATGCTGGTGGATCCGAGCTGGACTCGTCCGACAGCAGTAAACAGTCAAGCATGTGCGCCAACAGCAGAGCCTCCACCATTCAGAAACTGAACCCCTTCAGCGTAGAGAGCCTTCTATCCGACTCCAGACCAAGGCGCAAACCGAACATAGATGGATTTTCTGCCTTACCCTCCTCGCGGACTTTGATAGGGAAAGGACATTTCTTACTCTATCCTATCACCCAGCCGCTTGGATTCATTGTTCCTCAGACTGCTTTGAAGACAACACCACCAGACTCAGATACTGACAAGTTCACACAAAGAACCCCAGTGAATGACAGCAGCTTCTCTGCCAATACTGGACATAAAAACCTTAAGGAGTCCAATAATCTCAACGACGCGACAGCAATCAAAGGGCAGGTCAACTTTACCGCGAAAAGTACTAGTTCCCCACAGAACAGCCCAGGCCATGTTACTTTTTCCAGTAGCAACTGTAGTCAGCCTTCAGCCAGTTGTAGTGAAACATATTTCCAAGATGATGATTCAAAGTATTTGCCATTAGACAAAAAAGAGCAGTCTGTAAAAGACTACGCAGAGAGTTCCGAGTCTGTGACAACCAACTGTCCACCAGAGACAAAGACAGAGACTGAAGATGTTGATATGGAATAATATGCCTATAGGTGAGAAAAATATTGATAGCGTCAACACCACCTTTCATTTGTCCAAAAGCTCAATCACGTCTTAGAATATAACCTCTAATTTTACAGATGACATATATAGCCTATTTTCTGATGATGATGGGTTATAACTGTGTGTGTGTGTGTGTTTGTTGCGTGGGTGCGTGCGTGCGTGTAAATGTGCACGTGTGTGTGGTGGTGGTGGTAGTAGTAGCCCCCCTGTGTAACAAACTGTAAACATACATCAAAACCACAACAATCCTCAAAGGCTGTAAAAAGTATTATAATATTTATATATGTAAGGTTTTCATAAATAAATCGATTGTATACAATAAATCCAAACCGTGTGAGACCTTAAATAGCCCGTATAGTGGGTATAGGTAGCGCTTTCTGCTAAAATCTGATGTTGTATTTTGTGTATTGCTTTAACAAATTTATTCAACTATAAGCCTCACTGAAATGAGGTTACGAGCCGCAGGCGAAAGGACCCGCTCGACTCCTGCAGAGTTTTGATATGAAAGTAATTATTTTCCCGGTGGCTACTGCAGGGATTCAGTTTATTTTAGCCCAAAGGGTTATTATACATTACCGATTTCTAGTGATATGAAATCACATAAACTTCCAAGAATAATAGAATTAGCATGAAAGGCTGGGGTGTCAAATTGAAATACGAAAATAATAGCCCCGGCAGCTGGGAGTGTGTTTGTGCATATTGGATATGAGATGGGAATTCGTGGGGCGGAATTTTCATGAGGTTTTCACTTTGTCAGGGTCCTTGTAGCTGGCTGTATTAAGATAGATGTTCGATGATATCCCTCATTGTTCTCTCGCTTACATTGATGTTTCTGTGTTATCAGCCTATTGATCATGCGTCGGCTGTAATAGGACGGGCGAAGCAAACGTGCCTCTTTACAATAGCAGAACACATTTGTTCTAATAGGGTTGGCGGTCCCCAGGGATGCTGTGCAGGCTCGGGGACATCTGCGCCATGGCAATATTAGCAATGTTGACCAGATCTAAAGTCGAGGTAAGAAACGAAGGACCATTCACTTCGCATACAGCTTATTTTACACGATAGGGTCTATAGGTTTAACGCACGAGCAAATGCCACCAATAACACGAACATCTAAATCCTAAAAATCAAAAACATCAATTTCAGTCTGGTGTAGTTGTCCTTAAATACCCAGAGGCCCTGCTACTCTCTTAGGGTCTTGATTTGCAAATACATTGAAAATAATCAGAGGGGCAGCTTTACATCTGAGCCGGCGCAAATGAATTTCTGAGCCTGTGTCCCTTTCAAAATATTTACATAATTTTCACCCGATGACTGCTGTTTGCTCAGAGGAAGCAATGACTTATTGGGTGTGGGTGGAGGAAGGCTCTTGGTATAAGAGACAGGCAAAAGTGGGTATGAAAAGGGACAATGTAATCTCAACAGAGAATATATAGGCCTATGGCAGAGACAGAAAGTCAATAAGCTAACGAATAACTTATTATTTGATTAAAATAGATCCAAATACAATGGCCCTTAAAAAGTCCCCAACCCAACAAAGATAATACTTTTAACTTCTATTAAATATATATGCCTATACCGACATAATATTTAAATACATTATATTTTTATTTAGCCAGCCACAGCCAGCCCAGCACCCCAATTATTGAGCTTTATTTCTGTCAATGGGTTGTCATTTAGGATAGGCCATTTGGAAATTAGAGTTGTCTGGAGGTGTCCTTCAATATATTTCTTTTTTTTCTGTCTTATTTGGAGCGTATGTTGCATGGTAGGGGGTGTTCATGTTTTATTCATTAGAATACTGAACAGGAGTATCGTGGCTGCACACTGGTGGCCGTAAGGTGAAATTAGCGATTTGCTTAAGTAGTTAAGCTTTTTTTTTTTGCCTGAGAGCTGCACGCTGTATGATTCAAGACAAACTATCAATCGATATGGCCCAGGCAGCCTCCAGGAGATGTGTCCTCCATGAATCATACTTTATGAATTCAATTTCTACCCGGAGAAATTTTCAATTTGAACGCCGGATCATTATGGGAGAGTGTAAATTGTTTTTGCTCTATTATGCATCGGACGCCATCATTTTTCTTTCTAATTACGGAGGTGTCAGGTCGGGCTGTCATGCAGGCGCTGATTTTCAATTTAACTGATCATCATGCATTAATTTTCCCATTTGATAAATCTGCTATCTCGACGCCTCTCCATGCCTGGAATGCTAAAAGAGAGACAGACTGGCAAAGTAACAGGAGCGTATATGCAGCAATAACTGCAGATCAGGCGGCTAATTTAGCACCTCCTGATATTTCATTTCCATTTTTCATTTTCAACTCTCAAAGGAGGGAAAGGCAGCCCAAAGGCAGAAAGCTCGTTCGTATTCAGCATCAGAGAGGGAAAAAATACTACGAAAAAGCTTGTTTTCAGCGACACGTTTTTCCAAATTGGGATATCAACCTTAATTAATGCTAATTGAGTTTCTCAATACATGTTATTTTTATTTAATAGAAACTTATTTGCGCAATTAATTATGAGCATGTTATCAAGTGCCTCATTTGCAACATTCTCTTTCCCCCCCTCGCAGCTTTGAGTAAATTGACTTCTTTTGTAATTTGGCATTTTTTGCAAAGTAAGGCGGCGAGCCAAATCCCAACCAGGAATTATGACATTGCCATTATTTAAGAATGAAAGAGGCACACTTTTAATATTTTGACAACATGCAATGTCCATAGCACACACCAATACCAAACTAAACAGCAAAATGATACTGATATGCCTAAGAATATATTACTCGTCCATTTACGTTGTTTTTCTACAGCGTTGCATGGGCCTATTGGTGTTAGAAATAAGTGAGTGTAACATTCATTTCCATTCATGAAGCAATTCATGAATTGTTGTCTCATCATTTCATTTATCACAGTCTTAACTATTTGAAGCTGGCTAGTACACATTCTTATAGTCATAAACACAACGACAATTGTGTTTAGTGACCTACTAATTCAAACTACACCAATAATATTATGCTACAGCAACCCATAGAAAAAAATGGCAAAGAATTCAATTTCCACGTGACTCAAAATCAATTTAGGCATTGACCGTAAAACAATGCCCATGACTATGATAATCCTATCCCACGTTTGCTTGGCCGAGATAAGAGCGATTAAGTCCATCGGTGCATTAATAAGCATGCGATCACGATGTAATAAAATCCTAAAAAAGCATGGCGGAGTTGCTCCAGGAAAGGAGCCAAATGTCAAGTAGAATTTTAAGCGATTGTGTTAAAGATCCAAGTGGCAGTGTTTCTCTTTGGATATCACTGGGACAGAGGCAGCCCCCCTTCATTCTCTTATTCAGCCTCATTGAATTAGCTAAACAACGTTTGTAGCCTATACTAAACTGACATCAAGTCATTGGCTGCATTGATGAGGTTAGTTGATCATAGTCGTTCCTGAACTATGCACTACTAGCCTATAGCACAAACTACAACATGTCTTATAGAGTATCCAGTACAATCAAAGCATGACAATAGAGAATCCATCAGCCTTTTTGTAGCTATTGGCCAAGACAAAAACATAGCTACTATAGGTAGAATGTTGGCTATACACTCTTAGAAAAAAGGGTTCCAAAATGGTTCTTTGGCCGTCCCCATAAGACAACCCTTTTTGGTTCCAGGTAAAACTCTTGGAATACATGTAGAACCGTTTGGGGAAAGGGTTTTACATGGAACCCAAAAGGGTTCTACTTGGAACCAAAAAGGGTTCTTCAAAGGAATTTCCTATATGGGGACAGCCGAAGAACTGTTTTAGGTTCTAGGTTCTAGCACCTTTTTTTCTAAGAGTGTAGAGATGTGTGATGAAATGGTGGAAGATGGAAATATTCCATTGAAATGTTCATGTCTGTTGTGTAATAGGCCCACCCATTTGAAGACCTTCTATAACATTTAATTATCTCATCATCTCAACTGTCGCCTGTCAGCTTTATCTGCAAATTCCTGCTTGTAAAGTACAGGCAGTGGGGGACTGAATTATACTCTATCCATCTGTCATATCAGCAAACTACATCACACCATGTGGGAAACAATAAAAACCACCTAGAATGATTCAGTTATTGTAAGGTTTGAGGTATAGGCCTAGGCCCAATCTGCTTTCAGCTACATTCAACGTGCCCAAAAATGCTTCCTCTATAGCAAATGCAACTTGTCATATCAGGATGTAGACATTCTGGTTTACGTTTGAGGCGTTTACCATCCATTATTTTGACCTGGAATAAATCAACATCATAAACATGACCCAGAAATTAACACCAACTCCCTTGGTCATTGTGGTTATTAAATATCTAACAGCCTGTGACTGCAGCCCTGCTCTTCTCTGCTAATTATCACCTTGTGAAAAGTGTTTCATTAGCTTTTTTCATTTAATGAACTAACCACGGAATTCTAGCCAAATAACTAATAAGGGGTCTTCCTTAAAGCCACGAGTAATAACATTTAACATAGGCCTATGTATTATAGATAGGCCTATAGCCTGTACACTCTTAGCTCATGTGTGGTATGGATGGATGTACTTCCTCAGTGGACCCATATGTCAACACCCACAGATGTGGTGCTTCACTCAATCTGTTTCCAAATCCACTCAGCAAAAAAAAATAAAACCCCCACATGGAATCAATAAGGTATTGCCACACAAGGTCTTATTTGCTTTACTGATATTATGGCTTTCATGTAATATATGCACAATCCACCTGGGTGATACCTATATAGAAAGCATTTTGTATTTTACAAAATACAAATATTCAGACAGCTTACAGGGCTTTCACTCCCCACCACCACATGTTTTTCACCTGTGTTGATATGCCACAATGAAGACTAACCACTTTGTGGTGGTTTCTAGAGAACGGTGTAAACAGGCATTTTCCTCTCCCGACTTCCCAGGGAACCTGCGACCCAGAGGTTAATAAAGCGTGAAGTGTGAAAACTTCCTGAGATGGGATGAGTTAAACAGTGTCCTCAGATGTTAAGGCAACACTGTCCAAATCTTTGTGGATGTCAGCTCTTTTCATATGCCTCAAATCAGTCTTTTTCAAAAGGTGAACAAGTCCCATCTATAGAGAGGCCGTATCTTGGCACCATTCAATATAGAGGGCTCTTATCTTTTAGTAGACTATTACAAAGTCAAGTAATATACTGTATGTGTGATGTCATACAATACCCTATGAGAGATTGAATTGAAAGTTCATTAGTTATTTAGGACGAAAAGCAAAATGGGTAAATGTTGTAGTTTATTACAGGACTTCAACTCTGTGATCATTTCAACATCTCTCTCTTTGATTGGAAGTTTGACATCCAACATTAACGTACTGATCATCTCAGAAACGGTATTGTAATCAGTAGAAGGTGATACTACCAATGTTCACTGTTATGATCTGGATTTGTCACTACAAGTCAAATATCCAGATAATAGTAAAAAAATACTTTTCAGTTTCATTTCCAGACCTTAGCTGCCCTTTGGAGTGTGCCTTCAGTTGCACCGTGGTCATTAAAGTAGGCCGGTGTTCTGCTGGAGGTCAGGCTTTGTTAAATGATTTGATAGGTGGACTGTTTTCATTGATTTGGGTCAAGCCAAACATAGCAGGACATGTGAGAAATTGCCATAGGGTGTAGTTAACCCAAGGATAATTAGTTATTATTTCAGCCCTTAAACTGCATTAACCTTTTCCATTTCATACGGGGGATTGGTTCTGATCACACTGTCAGCCAGTGTTCCATCCTCCATCAAAAGTTAGCTATAAAAATCATTACTCAGAACACACCTCAACAGAGAGATTGTCTCCCCGAGTAGTCCCATCAAAGCATTTTCTCCAGCTTTCTACTTAGAAATATCCTTTTAGAAATGTCCCCAAAAGGCACCGTTTTTAACTACAAAAGTCAGCTCCAGCAAATTAGAGGCTTTAGAGGTTAAAACCTTAACAAGTTACCATGCAGCCTGTAACAATAGTCATCAGTGTTGTTTATCAAAGTCACTCATCCTCATGGTCTTGAGACATAATGTCTTTTAAAAATAACATCCATCGCAATTCGAACTAAACAGTAGTGATCTTTTTTCAGCCTGGAGCAGAAGTCTTCTTTAGCTAATAAGCATTTTCTGGTTGCAATTAAAATGGTTGGTGTGAAGGTCTTGACATGTCCTCCAATAGGCTAGTCACCAGACCCAGCTCTCTCCTTACTTTCATCATTAAAGTGGTATTGCAAATGCTCTTAACACATCAAGGCCAAGACCTCAGATTTCACTATTACATGCACATTATTTAATCCTTGGACTCCCTGGTAGTACTGACATGTACAATTTCTGTCATTAATGTGACAGGAAGCTCAGGGATGGAGCAGACACAGGGTTTCACTGGAGGTCCAGTTTCTTTTTAATGGACCAGGGGAAATAGGGTCTAACTGGGCCCGAAATGTCACTATCAAAGTGTCCTCTAGACTGTAGAAGAGGAGCATGTTATGGCTCTGTCGCCGGTCCGATCGATCACATTGGAGCAAAGGAAGTGGGGAAAATCTGACAGACCAGAAACACTTCAATACTGACACACTCTGTCTGAGAGCTTCAGGCACACTTCTTTAAATAAGACGAAAGCCTTGTACCAGCCCTGTTAGTGGGTGTGATTAGGCATAAAGGATCCCATTGTGCAAAGGCTGGAAGAAAATTAGAAGTGATAGTAGGACAGAATCAATGCTGTTTTCCTCTCAGAAGTGTGACCATATCCATCAACAGCAACGAGATGACTAAGGATCGCTTCCCCACCAAACACCTTATCGACGGTTAGAGGAAGAACCTGAGGAAGGAACCTTTTAAGACATAACATTCATTTCAGAGCTATCGATTAGCAGGCCAGCCTTTCAAAATAACCGATTATGGAACAGGAGAAATAATTAAAGCACCACCTACAGCTTTTTAAGCCTAATAAATGGGCCGTTGGAGGACATACATTTACTGAACAAATTGAGGTTCTCTCCAGCAGGCAGGCAGACTCCCGAATAGGAATTCAATTAAAAGTAATATATGTAAAGTAGATATCAGTAGGAGTTTTAATGCATACTGGTATGCAACTGTGAAGCACAAACATGGACATATTGCTTTAACCTGAGATCCCATATGGAAATTAAAATATAGCTGGTGTTGAAAATTCAAGCATTTCCAATAGATTCGCAAAGAGCCATTCCAATCACTTGTGCTATAACAATGTCCACTAAAATCGAATAATCACATTTGGTATGAAACTCAATCTTAATGACATACTCATGAATAAATGAACAAGGCGGCATGGGGGGCAAGACTGTATAGAAGTCACTGTGTTAGGGCTTCTCACATTTCTCTCAGTACTGCGCCATACGCTATGGTTAGTTTTGGCTGTGCAAGGCTGCAGTTTGACTCACTAATCCAATGTGTTTGCCAGCTTTGGGCCACCCTCTGTCCGGGAGGTACAGTAATCCTTAGTAATACTGACGCAGTGAGCACAGAGCAGGATGGCTTCTGATCAGGAAATATTGACTGTAATAATTTGTTGCTCATTCCCAGAAGGAGCACCAGCCATGTTTAATCAACAAACAAAACACAGAATCTAACCCGAACTGAGCTGCTTCTCTTTGTGGATCCAGCAGAACAAGTGTCTGCGTGACAACATTTACCCCTCATTAATTGATAGTTTATGGAGGTCCTTATTGAATACTTGTATGTTGGAGTGAAATAAAACACTTTTCTTCTCAGCACTAGCCCATGGCTAGGCTATAATGTTACTGAACTGGAGGGAGTTCAGGTGAATGGGCCAAGCAATTGGTCTTGTTGTCCTGCTCTTTAATGGTGCCTATGTGCTGCTGTACATATCTGCAGTAGATATATAGATGCAGGCAGCCCCTATAGGCTGTTGACCTCTACCTATGTATGCGTCTCGGGTGGCACCTTTTTAAAAACATTTCAAGTCAGTTAAGAAAAATTCTTATCTACAATGACGGCCTACACCGGCCAAACTCGGGGAACGCTGGGCCAATTGTGCGCCGCCCTATGGGACTCCCAATCACGGCCGGTTGTGATACAGCCTGGATACAGTCTTATCTCCTGTATAGTGCACTACTTTTGACCAGAGGCCTGTGGTGCACTTTGTGGGGAATGGGGTGTCGTTTGAGAAACACTGTATATATCGCTCCCTTAATGAATTCAGCTAATCCTGCCTCCTCCTCTGTTCAGTTCCATGTTTTATTTTCTTAGCTTGTCTCCTATGTAGAATCCAACATGGACGACCTGTATCTAAATCAGTAATGTTATTTTTCTTTCTTTGGTTGTCTCCTATGTAGAATCCAACATGGACGACCTGTATCTCAATCAGTATTGTTATTTTCCTTTCTTTGTCCTCTGCCCTCTTGGGAAGGTCATGAACATGCTGACTATTTGTATTAACAGAATTATTTTCACAAAAAAAATACTAGGAATGTCAATCTGATAGCATTCCAATATACATTCCAATTCCCCCAAACTGTTGTGATGTAAAACATGTATTGAACATATATAATATCTATTGTTCAAGCAGGTAATTTAAATAGATGACGACACATCCCTAAACTCCTTTACAAAAGCTTGCTTTGTCATAGGAGACATGAGCTGTGTGCATGTTCAAGATGTCTTCCAACGGCAAAAGCACTTTCCCATTAATGAACAGAAAATGAGCAGAGAAAATTGTTCCTTGAATATCTTTGGGCAGATAACGATTCTTATCTTTATCAGCTGTTAATCTTCTAAGGTCAAGATTAAAGTGAAATGTGAAGTGAACCCCCAGTGTCCCCAATTAAAAAAAGAAAGAAAGAAAGAAAGCGAGTGAGAGGGAGGGAGGGAGGGAGAGAGAGAGAGAGAGAGAGGGAAGTAGACTATGCCATAGATTAGCCTGTTCTCCAGTCCCTAAGTACTGTAGAGAAATAGAAAACAACACAATTAAATTATGACACCTGACACTTAGACCTCACTTCAGTGACAATGGACTAGCTGTAGAATGTGAGATACTGTCAGACGATTCATGTGTGATCACACACATTAGCAGCTCTCCAACACGACATGTTTTATTTCTTCCCATTTTGAGCTACACATGGACATCAGCTACTCAAGGACATGTCTCTAAAACGTGTCCTCTCGTGAGCTTGGGGGACAACCATATGTTAGAGGTAAAGTGATTGCACAGATTGCGATCATATCTAACGCAAGTTGATTAGTTCAATTTGACTGACAGGTGGACTGTACAAGCGTCATTCTCTCCAACATACAGTTGAAGTCGGACGTTTACATACACCTTAGCCAAATACATTTAAATACACTTTTCACAATTCCTGACATTTAATCCTAGTAAAAATTCTTAGGTCAGTTAGGATCACCACTTTATTTTAAGAATGTGAAATGTCAGAATAATAGTCGAGAGAATTATTTATTTCAGCTTTTATTTCTTTCATCACATTCCCAGTGGGTCAGACATTTACATTCACTCAATTAGTATTTGGTAGCATTGCCTTTAAATTGTTTAACTTGGGTCAAACGTTTCGGGTAGCCTTCCACAAGCTTCCCACAATAAGTTGGGTGAATTTTGGCCCATTCCTCCTGACAGAACTGGTGTAACTGAGTCAGGTTTGTAGGCCTCCTTGCTCGCACATGCTTTTTCAGTTCTGCCGACAAATTTTCTTTAGGATTGAGGTCAGGCCTTTGTGATGGCCACTCCAATACCTTGACTTTGTTGTCCTTAAGCCATTTTGCCACAACTTTGGAAGTATGCTTGGGGTCATTGTCCATTTGGAAGACCCATTTGCGACCAAGCTTTAACTTTCTGACTGATGTATTGAGATGTTGCTTCAATATATCCACATCATTTTCCTTCCTCATGATGCCATCTATTTTGTGAAGTGCACCAGGCCCTCCTGAGTCAAAGCACCCCCACATCCTGATGCTGCCACCCCCATGCTTCATGGTTGGGATGGTGTTCTTCGGCTTGCAAGCCTCCCCCTTTTTTCTCCAAACATAACGATGGTCATTATGGCCAAACAGTTCTATTTTTGTTTCATTTGACCAGAGGACATTTCTCCAAAAAGTAAGATCTTTGTCCACATGTGCAGTTGCAAACCGGAGATGAACGTGGTACCTTCAGGCGTTTGGAAATTGCTCCCAAGGATGAACCAGACTTGTGGAGGTCTACAATTTTATTTCGGAGGTCTTCGCTGATTTCTTTTGACTTTCCCATGATGTCGAGCAAAGAGGCACTGAGTTTGAAGGTAGGCCTTGAAATACATCTACAGGTACACCTCCAACTGACTAAAATTATGTCAATTAGCCTATCAGAAGCTTCTAAAGCCATGACATAATTTTCTGGAATTTTCCAAGCTGTTTAAAGGCACAGTCAACTTAGTGTATGTAAACTTCCGACTTCAACTGTACATGAAAAATAACAATTGACGTACTATATACAATTACATAAGACAATCAATCAAGCTGTTGTGATGTTAAAGGCGGGAGGGGGGGAGTTACACATTTATGTTAGAGAGATTGAATGCACCTGAGTTACTTTGAAGCTAAACCACAGTATCTTGACATTGAAATAGGCCTTAATTTGGTGTTATAAGGTCAGTCCTTTACGTTAGAGTAGAAAATGAAATATTTAAAACGTGCATCCTTTCCGTCTCCAAATGAAGAGAAAGCATATTTAACCATCAGAATTAGAGCGCCCACACATATTACAATACAAACAACACCTACACAAGCCCACTCAGAATAACAGCGCACACTTCAATATCAACAAGAGACATGATTCAAATGGTAGTCCATGTGATCTCAAAGCAGTGCAACACATTTAATTGCCGTCGCCTGATGTCACGAACGAGCAGGAAAAATTTCTGCTCTCGAACCCTCCATGAAGCTTTCTTCTGTTGTTCGTCTCCCTCCGGTGCCATACAAGAAGATCAGATTCATAAGTAGAGCAAGGACAGGAAGGATAATGTTGTTGCTCACCTTTTTGCACAACTGGTAATTAACGGAGAAACATATAACCATAGAAACAGTTGTAAACAGAGGTAAAACCATGCATTTTCACACTTTTGTGAGCAAACAAGCGAAATACTGGGAAGTAATTGAGTAAGTGCCCACTGACATCACTGCTCAGTCAATATGACACAATCATGGCCGGGGATGGATATTGTTAGTGATTGAGGGACTGTGTTTAGGAGGCCTATCACAGCAAGTCTGTTATGTTAATTACCGCCCTATTCTCACAATCTCTAAATTATCTGGGCTAAAATGATTTGTGGAAAAGTGAAAGGAATCAATTTGCATGCCAAATGTAACCCTGCAAATTTGATGAAGGAGGGTGTGTTAATATTTTCCCATTAAAGATGAATGAGGGTCACCACTGGCCAATTTGGCCTAACTAGATCTTCTAAAAGGAAATATTCTAATACCGTTCCATGATAGAAAACCAGACTTTGTTTTACACCAGCTGCTACTGGTAATATGCATCAGAGAGATGTCCCAATGTCCACCTAACAACACCTTGAAACAGTCGTGACAAAACAGTCAATAACACGTCGTTTCTTTCTTTCCCTGGCTGTGTGTGACATACGTTTGCTGAAGCTCTATCACGAAGAGATGCAAATCGAAACATTCATCAATCAGAGCATTTTGTCACAGGAAGTTGATTAATCATCCCCAGTACTAGATATCTTAATAGCGTGAAAAGAGTGTGATTGTGCTTCAGATAGGTGAGGAAAGAGAGCACATGGAGGAAGGGAAGGGAGAGTCAATCATCTTGCTCCAGTGGTCCATGGCAGATGGATGATTCATCAAGGTAAATCTTTTAGTTCAGTTGAGCTACATTGATTTGGCAGAATCGGGTGGATGTCACACATGCACTGAACAATGCTCAATGACTTTGCTATCCTATTCCCATTTAAATTTCCTCTACTTTTCCTTTCTGACACCTGTTTAAATCAATGTCTTCCTCTGCAGGTCATGGGCTGAATGTACTAAGGCACCCACCAACCGCCTCTCAAATCCACTAAAATCAACACAATAATTGAAATATTTTCAAGCTGATTACACCGAGGCCCGGGGCTCGGCTGGTTGCTAAGAGTACGCTCCCTGGTTGCTAGTGGGAGTAAATCATCTTGCATTATTTGATTTTTGTTACTGATATGAAACCGCTAGTCCCTCGATTAAATGTCTCACAGTCAAACACCTAGGGAACAGAGGGGAGAGACAAAATAAAATAGTCACCGTGAACCTGTCAAATAGCATCTCTAACATCCCCTTCCTCTGGGCTTCACACATCTACCTGTTTATGTTTGTTCCAGTTGAAATAACAAGAGCTCGGCCGGTTAGAGTGTGATCGAGGAAAAACAGGACAGACATGGGGAAATATCAGCAAATCACACATCAATCTTCTGTTTGGTTAGATCATAAGATATACTAAGTGATCCGCCTGTCCCTTATATCCATACTGATTGTATACTCTAAAAGCATGATATTGGACAAGGCTTAATGCAGTTTGTATGGCACAAAATAGCGAAAGTCAAAAACTGAAGGTCAAAACATTGATACAATGCTTCATACAGAAGTTCTCCCTAAACCGTCACAGATAAATAGGGATTTTCCCAACAAATTCTGCACATGTCAAAAGTCATGCGATGGCTTTGTCTATCATGTCGTGATGACATTAAATAAGGGAACATTATCAAACTGGAGCTTCCCATATAATACCATGTTATCATCCTGTTTGGTGGAAATTAATGTTGTAAAGGGGATTCGGGGATTAAACATTTACATATTTTGATAGAAAAACATGTACTCTATTCCTCAGCATTATATTGCATCTTGAAAATGGTCAAATTCAGACTTGGCACCTATTAATTTTTGCCCCTGAAAAAAGACCACACCATGCTGGTGAATATAACTAACACTAATTCATTTCTATCACCCCATGATACAATTATCATGGATTATACCAATGGCTTGGAATTGACTTTATCATCCATCAAGATGAAAGAGAGAGACGTACTATTCTGCATCCATCAGATCTGATGCCCTCTGATTACCATTGGTTTTTATTCCATCTCCCCATTAGCTCTGCATTGGTAAGGATTTGCTGCTGCAAAGACCGGTCAGACACTGAAGGCTGCTCGAGCCTGCCTTGCCAAATGAGATCAGTGCTCACAATAATGGTGGGGTCAAGTGGAGGGACAACCTCTCTAGTCCATGGCAGGCTGACAGACAGCATTATGTGCTTTGAGTACAGTACATAGATATGTGATCACCACACAATCAATTAAGGGCTAAACCTGGTGGCGTGCCACACATAAAGAGTTCATTCCGACCCAGAAGATGTGAAACCAGAAATAGTGTTCTCAATGCTTTTGGAAACAAAAATATCCCAAGATTCTACTAGTAATATGCCACAGACGTCCTCCAGTGATTGTTTTTGTTACTTTTACTGTTTAAAAGTGATATCCCTAGTATAAATACAGTAAAGTACACACACTAAAGGCCAAAGAAAATTGTGTTTTTTAGACACAACTGCAAACTTCAAAGAGTTGGTCTGATGGTCAGATGTGATGTCATCAGCCTCCCCCTTTCTCAAGGAACAATAGAGAACAAAAGAGGAAAGTAAGTTCAACTGTCGTACCCCATCATACCCCATCATACCCCATCAAAACCCATCATACCCCATCATAGCCCATCATACCCCATCATACCCCATCATACCCCATCAAAACCCATCATACCCCATCATAGCCCATCATACTCCATCATACCCCATCATACCCCATCATACCCCATCAATACCCCATCATACCCCATCATACCCCATCATACCCCATCAATACCCATCATACCCCATCATAGCCCATCATACTCCATCACACCCCATCATACCCCATCAATACCCCATCATACCCCATCACACCCCATCATACCCCATCAATACCCCCATCATACCCTATCATACCCCATCAAAACCCAAATATAAGTTTGCTTTCTCCAGTGTTTGTAAACAATGTAAATGTAAACACTGTATAGCCTCAAAACATAATAGATGGGTTAGCTGACAACGTCACAAAAACGACGCGCAAACTTCAAAGGGGCAGAAGGCTATGTGTTGTTATGGTTCTGGATGGCCAGATAGCTAGCAACAATGACAAGAAATCATAAGTGATTAGTTTCAGGTAGTTTCATCTTGTTCTTGAAACCATTGTTTTGAGGTGTTTTGACTGATTTCAGGTCACTGCTAATATGGCAAAAAGTGTTCATTGTGCAAATGTATTTATGTTTTCAATAAACGTGGTCAACAATCTAAGCCAACCCTGTCTGTTTTTTCCCATCGTTACACACACTTTGGTTTAATCCTGGGGGAAGATACTGCTCATACTAAGGGAATTACCATAAATCCATAGAAAGTAGAAGTCCATCCTAATCATAGTCATGTTTATAAATGTAAAAATTATGATGAGGCCCAGATGAAACACTTGCTTATTCAAAGGTGATATTTATCAAAGGGCCGACCTCACCATTGTATTCCTTTAATTAAAACAAAGAGATTACAAGACATGTAACCGGCCGATTTGCTGACCTCATTTATAAGAGCATTTGGCTTTCTCTCCAGCCCCTATCCCTACAGGATAAGGCAGGCCAGGTTGATAACTCCTCTGAGGGAGGGGAGGGGGGGTCAGCAGTGATCACAGCATGGGCCCTAAATAAACATGACGCCTACTGACTAGGGCCCCTTCATTAGCCTGCAGTCAAGGCTGGCGTGTGGCAGCCGGATCGATAAACCAGTCCCGCTCCTTATATTTACCAACTAGCTGCATTTTCTTGTGGCTGACTTGTCTTCTTTTGAGCAGTGCCGTTGTTTAACTGCTTTTATTGGGACTCTGTGTGGGACCATCTGGTCCCCCTGTCCTATAAGTCTCCTAAAGCCCGGGCCTGACAAGCAAGAGATATGTCAATGCAGTCCTCAGCACAAAGCAACATCTGCCGTGCCTGACGCCCACTATTGTACGGCCATTTAATCTGTCCCCCTCCTCCCCTTAACAGCGCACAACAGCTCCTGGTATTATGTTTTGCCACTCAATTAGCATTATCATCCAGCTGAAATAGAAGCCAATTTACCTTTAATGACATCATTGTTAGATGAGTGACAGCGGTCGGCGCGACGACTATCGCTAGATAAACGGAGGCCTGCCCCTGTTTCCCAGACTGGGCCTCGGTGAGGACTGAGGAAGACCAGAGCCAGCCAATCACAGTGGCCTCACCTCACCCCTTCACTACCAACATTGTTTCCTCCGGTTCACAGAGGCAGTGTGCTGGAAAATTGAGTCCAGATTCATTAGGTTTCCAGTGTGCCGCTCGAGTCAGTTAAATTGATACATTTCCTAACAAAATTGAAGTGCTTTTGTGGCTGCGCCTGCGGATGGCTGGTGACCCTGCTCGGCCCACTGAGCAGCCGAAGCAAGCTGATGGATCCATTAGACCGCTTAGACTGCTTATTCCTCTACCTCCATCTCTGACTGACACTGTAAATCTGAACCAATTTCAGACTCTAATCACCATTACAAACCCCTTCCACTGTCCATTTGTTACTCTGCAATTCGAATACACTGCCCAGATTGGTCCAGAAATACCAGTTTTAGTGGAGCCTCCTCCCCATTTCCTCTGACTAAACGGTTCATGACTGGTCCCCTCTTCCCACTGGTAGAGAAGAGAGAGGCACTGGAGGAGGAAGAACTACTAACCATACATACACAGTAAAAACAAAAGGCTATAAAGAAAAGTTAACGAATAAACAGACATTTTTAAAAAAAGATAAGTGTTAAATTCAGGGAGATGACAGACAGGGCTCAAGGCCACACTGCCGGCAGTGGCAGAAGGGTGTTCCTTGAATAACAATCACAGTTACACCTCCAAAACATTTCCTCATCCACTAGCCGTTTTTTACCCAGCTTTTATCTGTTCACTCAACCGCACGGCACTAGCGAAGCGGCTGGAGGATATTATTTCCCTGTTGGCCCCAGTCATATAACTCTGCTTAATATGCAGTCTATAATTTAAGAGACTTTAATAATAACCCTGAATATTTTTTGCTTCTTTATTTTCCTCTAACCTCTCTTTAATCTAACCTTCAACTTTGCTGAACTTTGAGGAGTACGTGACTCTGAACGTTTACGCATAACAGGTAAGAACACTCAAGTGGTCTGGGGAACCAAAGCCATGCATGTATTATTTACACATTTTAAGATGCGCTCCAGGATTTTAAGCACAACAAATACGTAACACATAGTATGAATTGGATTCATAACATTTCATAAGAAATGGATGACGTAGTACACAATTTGATGATGTAATACACGAAAAACAGGGACCACTTTTGGCTCGTTAGCACCACTTTCAAAAGGACTGGCTGAAATTATACAAAGGCTTGAGATTGCATCTTTAAATCACAGTAGTTCAATCGAAGGGCTTCCATTGAAAAGCACTGAGTTAGCCCGTCAGTCTGCAGATCTAATTATTACTGCTGCTCCTCATATTTTCTAAGTGTAGTGGAAACACATTTTAATTGATATTGAGATGTTTATGCCCTCAGAAAGTAATTAAGATTTTCAATTAATCCTTTCTCATTTCTGGACATCTTGGCTCGGTGTCCTTGAGCGTCCAGCGATTAACTCCCCAAACATGCACCAAATGAAAGAACTTAAATTACTCTGCGTTGAATCATAGCCCTGTAAGTGACCCCATCCAAGGCTGCGTCAACATTTAAATTAAAGCAGAAACAAACTCAATTCAATCAAATCAAGGTGGCACGATCACCCTCATCCAATGGGGTCATTGATGTTATTGAGGAGGTCTTTTTCAAATCCTTGTACATACGGCTGCACAGGTGCTTTAAAACCGGGGGATGCATTGCTTATGAGGGTGTGAAGAGGTTGGTGGATATTAAAACCAGAGGCTCTTACGTGATCAATACTGTAATTCTGGAAGAATAAATTAAAACAGCTCCTTTGGGACAGAAGTAATGACCTTGCACTGACCTCTTCAACTCTCACCATGCCTTCATTTGCTTGTTTGGTTAATACATTCAAATGCGCCAATGCACAACATCACACTGTAACAACGTCCATTCAGCTCATGAGCTAAAAGAAATAGAAATATGCCTTGGTGCTACACAGCTCGCTCTCAGAGGTGTGTATAAAAGGTGGACCATGTCCTCGCCCTGATATGAGAAAATAATCCATCCTCTACCGTATTTCTTTTTCCTTTGGAATTACATCTCCCCAAAACCCAAATATATACATGCAATATGACAACACGTTGACTGTCCAAACCTCGTTTGCCATGCCGAGAACAAATAACAATTCCTCCAGCTGCCCTTGCACTGGCTGTTTTGCTCACACATAGAATCACCTGCCCGTCTAGGCAACAAAACGCCTGCTTGGGGATTATGGTGACATAATCTCAGCAGTGGCCTGTAGAGTGGGGGCTGAATGGGGTCTGAACCCTCTATGCCAAGCTGAGATAACATTTGTCACTAGGGCTCCCGGGCTCCCCATTCATAGATTAGTGGACTGCGGCCTTTCAGAATGTGAAATGGCTTTGGCACTGCTGCATGTTTATTTTTTTAAAACCCAGGCGTCCAAGGACAGGAGGAAGCATCTTGTCTCTTTCTTGAGAGCACCATTGCCTGCCTTCATCCTACCTCATCCAGTTCAGCCACTTCCTTTGTGGAAGCCGTCTTTAAGAGTGGTATGGGGATCACCATGGCTACTACCAAGACCAGAGATTTCAACTCATTGTTGTTTCATGGCTCTTTTAAAAATACCTATTTATGTTACTCATGTTACCTTTATCCACTCAGTTTAGCGAGTTTGAAAAGCTGAGAACTAGGAGTCAACACAACATACTGTAATGGTTCACTCTTGCTAGACGTTTCCCCTTCAACTAAAGATTGAAAAATTATACCATAATTTGAAAGATTACTATTCCAATTCTGTTACCAGACCAAATGATCTTATCCTACCCACTTCGTGCCTAGACCAGACAGCCTAGACTTGGAAAAAGGCCCAAAAACAGTTGCTTAGTGGTGAAATGAGCCAGCGTGACAGAGCAGATGATTTTGAGGACTCACTAGACCTACTCCTTCATTGACTCTGTATCGTCCTCCTCATAAACAGCCACTGTGGTTTTGCATCATCTGGCCTCCCTGCTAGAGAAGCTTTAATCAGACAGCATTCCCCATAGTTCTGATTTAAAGAGAATTTTTGCATCACAAAAGGCCAAGACGTGTAAATGAGATGTGACATTTTATTTGTGCAGAGCCGTGCCGTAAATAAATAAATATCCGCCCATGACAGACAGAGGGAGGCTGCTGGGAGAATCTCTCTACACATTACACTCCCTGGTTAACTGTCACACCATTAAATTGTCTTGCTCTTCGACACATCGCCTTCCGATTGGTTAGCAGATGTAAAGTGAGGAAACACTTGCCAAACAGTTTCCGAAAGGCATGGAATTGAAATTGTGAATCATATGTGACACAGTGACTTCTCTGTCCTGTAATTGATCTGCATTTAGGCTACAAGGCCTGTGAACACTGGGCAGGACTCATCATGAAGCACTAGACTAGAGCTACCCTACGTCCGCAGACAGGAAGTCTGTTTGAGCCGTTTATTCTTACTTCTTACTGGGACTGATTGGATCTTCAATTTTACCTGGGGTGTAGGCAGCTATATACCTCAGTGGGTCAGAAGCTATCTAGCTCTAAGTGGGACCTTAGTTATTGCTCTTTCATGTGGTGGATCTATCCATTCACTCTAATTAAATTGAGTTTTTTAATCATGCTTTTTTAAGCCAGTGTCTTGTGTGTTGGGACTTGTGATGTGATTTTGAAAGGGACTACTCCTGATTCACAGAAACAGCCTTATCTCACTCTCCTTAACTATTGAAATAAAACTTGCAAATTAGGTTTGTGCACTTAAGCACCTTACAATGAGATCCCTGAGCCTTGTGCTCTGGGGTAGACTGAGTTCAAAGTAGTTCAGAATGAGAGTTTTAAATGTTAAAAGCGTCTCATCAACAATAGCTGCAAATGATTGGTTCAATTGAAATGAAAATATATTTTACTCACAGTTTGAACTTACATACTTGTCAGGGATCCAAATCCCTGACAATCCCTTTCAAAGCAAATAATGGTTGCATTTAAAATCAAATAAAAGTTTGTACACACAGTAAGGACACTGTAATGAAAGTGGTATGATCCTGACAAAGAATAAAACTTTCCGTTTATATGTATACTCTCCTCTCACTACACCCTTCCTGGCAAATTGAGGAAAACATCCCAAGACAAATCTCCAGGAGATAGGTGAAATGACCAATACTCCCCCTTCGCAAAATAAATGGGTTATATATTTTAGACCTGGGTGACCACTTTAACCTATCCCAGGGTAAGCCTACAATTTCAGACCCAGTAAAGCATCCACCACTTCCTCCACTGTATTAGCTCTCTGCTAGGGGAATTCATGCAGTTTGGTCTTTAAGATCCAGATCAGGGCCAGGGTTGATAAGGCTTGTTCTAGCTGGGTATCCAGAGATAGGGGTCTTACCTATGAGTCATTTTCAGCATGATCGCCCTTATCTGAACTGAGCTGGGCTCTCCCCTTGCCACTCGGGCCCTCTGTTTAACTCTGGCCCTCGCCTCGCCTCGCGCTTCACCACCACCAAACACAAAAGCACTCACAGCCAAAGATGCTTGTTTGTCAGGGATTATAGCTTTTTTCCTGCCTCTGTAGCAGCATCGTTATTTGGCCACAACAGTGGTATAATTCAGCTCTAGTGCCATCACTCTCTCTCATCAGCATAGGCCACTGGCCAAGTTTTATTAGCTTACTTAAACCTGAGCAAACCAGGTTGAGTAAACATTGGAGCACTCAACCGTCACCGAGAGAAAACGAGAGAGTGTAAATGTATTTGAGGTCAAATGAAATGCGTGGTGCAAAAGCGTACTATATTTAAGCATATAAAGTAATGGAGGGAAAATATAGGAAATACAATTGCTGGGAAGAGATCATAGCCATGAGAGAGTTCTGTTGCTAGGATGGAATGAAAAGAATGGAACAATGAATATATTTTAAGCAATTACCTCATTAGATTGAGTTCCATAATTTATCAGGCTGACGACAATAAAAGTAATCCACAACATAGAAAGTAAAGAGCTGATCTCATAATGGATATTTTAATCATGTCCCTCGAAAATAGGGAAGCGCCTATTAACTTCCAATTTCAATTTATGAATTAAAAAAATGAATTTGCACCTCACTCAAATTATCAAGGCATCCCACAAGATGTTGTGCTGGATTATATTGATACTATGAAATAAATTAAACCAGAAACAATCCGAAAGCTAAGGATATTACTTTTAAAATGTAATCTATATCTTATTATAATACATTTTATAGCCATTATTTATTTATTTTCTAACAAATAGAAAACATTAACCATTTTGTGACCTCGTACGCTGCTATGGTTAAGAAATAAAGGATGTATAAATACTTTTGATAACAGTTTTGAAATGGGAAGTACATGTATATTTCTACAAGGATTTCCATCAATATTTCTGAGAGGTGTTGGAAACCCGAAGGTTAATAGTCTAGAGAGTTGTCTCTATGGTAACAATACAAGTTTATCCAGTATATTTACATCTTCACCTTGAGGGAGCAGGCATAAGTTCAGGACTTCAGTCCCCTAAAGGAATATCACTGGAAGATAATCACCAGCCTCTGACACAAGCATCTCTCAAACCCCTGTCTCTCTCAACACTCAGGAATAGTCTCCACAAGACTAATTGCCAACATTAACACCACAATGTGCATCCATTGAGACATGATTGAAAATGTCTTCCCCACTTTATTAACCTATGTAGCAAAGAGATACATTGTTATACTGTTTATTTTACAGGGTCTCATCTTTCAGAGCCTCGTCTTTCAGTGTGAAGGAGAGATCTCATCTTAAGGCTTGATTTGGATAATGGAGAACACCAATTCTGCTTGCCTGATTCCATCTATTTGGATTGATGCACATTACGGCTCAAATAGCTTAAATTAGTGAGTAAACGGCAGCCTAGTGAGTCAAACCGGCAGTAAACAAACAGCAGCGGGGTGGGAATGGTCTGTGCTAAACCCCACAGCATCACACTCCAGGGGGTTTCAGTAGGGACTCCTCCATAGCGACAGCCAGTGTAGCAGCATCAGGAAATGTCCCCACTGACATCTATCCAGGTTACAATATTTCACAGCATGCGATAAAGACAAATATGAACCCTGGAGCTGAACCTTCTATAAGAAAAATGACTTTTAGTTTTCTTCACTACTGGTGACTATTTGACCTGATACACCTGCTATAGCTTCTAAAAGTGGAATATTTTAGCAAACTCAAAAACAGGACAAGGCCTTGGAGGGTGTTTAGGTGTGTGTCTGTCATCAAGAAAGAGAAGGAGATAGCGAGCAAAAACAAAGAGGGGGTAGGGAAGGATTGGGGTCATTCTGGCGGGCACTGAATTGTGTTGTGAATGAAATGATCTCATCTCTAAAAGGCTACTGTGGATTTTTCCCCTTTATTGAGAGAATAGCCTTTTATCATCCTATTCTCTTCGTGAAGTCAAAGTCATATCCGATGATGATTGGGTTTGGGAGACGTTCTGATGGAAAAGTAGAGCCCATTGCATCCCCATCTCCATCTCACATCGCATTGGCATATGCGGCTCACTGCTCCACAGTTTTGGCCAAAAGTGAAGAGCTTACACAGAGGAAAATAAATAGATGGTTGAATAGCAATGGCCTGTGCCACTGAACCTTTTATCAGTGGGAATCTAACAGCCCTGCTGCTTCAGAATTTCAGTTTAGCTTCCGATTATGGTATGTCCCGGCATTTTATTCCCTACACCTCTATGGTTCATAGCTTTCAAACACTTCTGGGTAACTGCCTATTATCCAACAGTTCCACTCCACTGACCCTGCCAATGAAACTTTTCATATCCTTATAAATGAACTCGATTGCAGCGTTCTAAACATTTACACTGTGCTAACAGATCATCTCCACACCTTGGAATTGGCTAAATTCCCTTTTCCTGATGAATATATAGGAGGAGATTAGATATATGATAGCTTTTCAGATTGCTGCACCCGGAGAAATTAGTTTAGTGAGCGTTTACAGAGGCTAAATTGGAACCATTAAATAGCGGATTGAATTGATGGCACATTCATTGTCTCTCCATCGGTATCACTGTAAAATCAATTAGCCGTCACTTTTCCATTCTCAATAAAGTATGATTGTCAGCCACGGATGGATACAGAAGATCCTGACAGCCACTCAGGGACGGAACACCATGTGAAAGCAAATGTGTGTGCAGGGTGGAGGATGGTAAACGTGACCTGTAATTGTGTGGGGAAGTGCAATTGTCTTCATCAAAAGCCCAATGTGCATGGTATGGGCTATTAGTTTAAGATCCTACCACGGCAAACTGATAAAGAGCTAGTGGAAATTCTTCAAATAGTTTTTCAATGCAGGGCGGGCTAAATAAAAATTGGATATTTATTGAATCTTTATTATTCAAACATAAATATTTTTAGGTATTTGAATATATCCACTAGCCACCCTATATCGACACACAACCAATTAAAAGCATAATAAACAACCCTCTCTTCTGTCATAAACTGATATTTCTACTGTAGCATCCAGATAAAAAAATAACAATTATTAAGGTACTGGATCCTGTATGAACGTTCTTTAGTAGTGCCTTACATAGACTAAGAGACACCCTGTTTGGTATTGGGATTGGGCGTAGTGATACCGTGTGGTAGAGATCTTCACGGGTCCAAAAAGTTGAATCCGGACCTGAACGGACCCGAGGACAATCAGATCTGACCCGAATGGACCCGATCATAAAAAATAATAATAATGGGGACCCGGACTCAAACGGACCAGAGAACAATCACATCCAATCCTGAATGGACCCGACGACAACTCAACCTAGATCCAACACATACCCTAACGCGTCCGGGTCTAGACCATGTCCGATTGGGCCTGAGTGACTTAAAAAAAAATATCAGCCAAGTTGCTCTTCTTTATATGTTGGCAAGGCCTTCTATAAGTCAATAAATTAACTTTATTAGCATAAAATAAATATGCTATAGGCTATGCAGAGCCGTGGTCTGGTCCATTCGGGTCCACTCGGGTCTATCAGCTGTAGTTACATAGACCCGAGACCCGATGACAATCAAACAGGATCCGATCGGGGCCAAGTTAGAATTTCAGACCCAAACCCTATCGGGCCCGGGTCGGGTCTCAGGTATAAGGGGTCCACCCGGACCCGTCAAGATCTCTACTGTATGGCAATGGTCAAATACATGGCAATGGCCAGATCTGTGCAGCATGGCAACGGTACTTTTATTCTATAGCTTCCACTTATTGATTTGTTATGATAAAACTAAGTATATTAAACATTATGTCCATGTCCATCATAACAGTGACAAACCACTGATAAAGCAGGGCTGTCACACATTATACACTGTCGCTTCTAGTTTTTTCTTTATTATGTGGAGGGGTATCATCTGCCGCTTAATAACTTCAAACAATCTGTTTGCGGGAATATATTCAGAGCCAGTCAGCTGTTCAGTTTGGGTTGCAAATAAAACAGCATTATGCCTGTCAATTTGCCAGAGGCGTTGCTAAGTGTCCTCTGAGATCAAGACTTTCATCAAATTTAGCTTCCTAATGAAATCAAAAAAGGGGCCCCGATATCCCTTTCTCTCAGCAATGAATCCCGTTATCTTCACATTGAATGAGCTACTTCCCCCAACAGCTGAAATCCTTCCCTCCTTATTTGCATGACACAGAGACGTGCCCAAGAATACCAGTGGCCGCAGCATCGCATACGGTATGCTATGAAATCCTAAACGATTCGATGAAATGATGCCAAATTCGAAATGTGACCAGTTTGTTGATTTGATGGAACAACATAAATATTTTTTTCACTACACTCCAGAAATAGACTAAGCCTGGAGGAAGACAGTGTTGCTAATATCAAGTTCTGGCTGGAAGAGTATGTTGTTAATTGATGTGTTATTAGTTTGTTTGCAGTAACACTTGCCAAGGTAATCAGTGACAAGTGTTCCAAATCATTAAACCTAATACCCACCATTATTAGACAGCTAATACGCAGGAGGCATCTTGAGTTAAAGATAAGCATGGAGTTGCTATAGCATTTACAGTACAGGTATGGGTACTAAACCCATTGTCCTGGGCACACTCTAATTTACAGAACAGGTATGGGTACTAAACCCATTGTCCTGGGCACACTCTAATTTACAGAACAGGTATGGGTACTAAACCCATTGTCCTGGGCACACTCTAATTTACAGAACAGGTATGGGTACTAAACCCATTGTCCTGGGCACACTCTAATTTACAGAACATGTATGGGTACTAAACCCATTGTCCTGGGCACACTCTAATTTACAGAACAGGTATGGGTACTAAACCCATTGTCCTGGGCACACTCTAATTTACAGAACAGGTATGGGTACTAAACCCATTGTCCTGGGCACACTCTAATTTACAGAACAGGTATGGGTACTAAACCCATTGTCCTGGGCACACTCTAATTTACAGAACAGGTATGGGTACTAAACCCATTGTCCTGGGCACACTCTAATTTCTATGAACCAAATGAATGGTTCTTCATCTCTCTCTTCACCACAATCACTGCTATGCATCCACCATCTATCTCCACACAAAGTGAAGGGCTTTGGGTTTCACTGATGAAAGGTGAAATGGAAATGCCTTCCATTATTACTGCTGCATGTTATCAACACTTGAGCTTTCGCTGCATGCATGATATGCACGACACATCGTAGCTGCTCACCTCAGAGGTAAATACTTTAATTTCATAAATACAAAATGGCTGTTGACAAAGGTAAGAATGCCTTCTTTAAACCTGATTTGATGACTATCCTGGGTCCTTAGTGAGAGAATGAAGGAGTCTAAAAGAAAACCTTCAGGTGTCTATGAGCTCAGAGTTTGGTAGAAGGGGTGGTGATTAGAGGGTAGCAAAGTGCCAGTCATTTTGACTGTTGTCCGCTAGCTGTATGGGTTCAGGTTTCGGCGTGTGAGATTAACGATGTTTGTGGAAGGTGGGCAGGGCAGCGGCAGGGCAGCGGCAGGGCAGCGTGGAGGTCAGAGGATATCCCAGGCAGCGGATCATCCTCAGACCATCTGAGGAGCCCTTTAATGTTTAGGAAGCTATGCTGGCGGAGGAAGGTGAGAAGGGCCGACTGGCTGTTTTCTCATGATCCTGGCTGACCCGGGGAGGGAGGCTCCATGGCTCCGGGGGAGGGAGGCTGTTAGGCTGTTGGCTCTGGTGCTGGCTCTGAGTAGACAGCTGATATTTAGGAGCAGGTGGGGTAGCGCTCTGTCCACAGGTGCTGCACAGATGCCTCCAGAGCGAGGGAGGGAACAGAACGAGAGTGCGCCAGTCATCCAGGGACACTGGGACACTGGGTCAGGAGCGGCTGTACACTGGAGACTCCCTGGTCCTGGTCTTGTCTCAGCCACAGCTCCTTGGCTCCTCACATCTGCTGAACCAGTCTGGTTCTGGGCGAGTAATTACCCACACCACACGGTGCAAGAGCATGAAGGATTCTGGGAAAACAGGAGCACAAATACAATAATGAGTTTTTTTGTTAGTTTAAAAATAATAACTGCAACCTCTTATTAAATAACTAATTCAGCATGATCTGATTCATTTTCATCTTAACCCAAAGTTAGATGTTTTTGAGGTTGATCATTCTGTCACTAAAACAATCTGCTCTCAGTCATGTCTCACGTCTCCCTCTATTTTCAAGGAGGTACAGTCTTTGAAGGCCATCAAGATTAATAAATGGAAATGTATGGGAAATGCTGTCCAATTGGTGTCATGATTGCTGTTTGGGCGACTCATAATTACAGATAGAGGAGTACAGATAAAATGGAATGGACTCTAATAACTCATTTTGCCTAATAAATTATAACCGATTTAATCTCCAACTTATCAGTCCAAGATTTCACCACTTTCCTTTTTAATTGGCTATTTTGTAATCCTGAGTCCCAACAGAACGGATGGTCTGTCTCCCTCTCCTGAGAGTTAGCATGAAATCAGTTCGAAACGCTGTGTCAATCTCATTCTGAAGTGGCCATCTGGCCAGTATACAGGATCCAGGGATGGCACATTGAACCATGGGGTCTCTGTGAGGCAATCATCAGCAGATTTACACAATGTGTTAATGCAAATTTAATAGAGATTTCCTATTGGCCACTTTAATCTTCACTGTGTCCTCAGTGTCAGCATGACTGGAGCTTCTACTTATGTACCTATCTCCTAGAGAGAACACACTATCGAGCTTGTGCTTCAGCGGACTGGCTCTTGTACCGCATATGATCTGTTTTGGATAAAACATTGAAAACAGTGACTATAATGCTATGCACAGGTTCCATTTGAACATGATAACTGTATAAATTTACATAGCTCATATACAAAACTTGATTCTGATTTTGACACTGGGTTATACCAGAAAATATAATATGTAGGATACTTAAGGTAGCATTAAATTAAGTTATATGGCTCATGTTTCCTCATACTGTATAAGATATTGAGTTATGTTCCCATGACAGTATTAATACAAAAACAAACTAATAATCACTTTCAAAGGGACGTGATTGCTGTACATTTTATTCTTGTTTGCTTGTATGAGGTATCTACAAATATAGCATTTTTAAAGTTGATAAGATGAGTTATTAGTAGTGTTTTTTATCCAAATAAGTTGTGATAGTATCTAATATAATTTCACTCTCTGCTCCAGAGCAGAACAGCAACAATAGTATGTGAATTGTTTTTAGTTTTCACAATTTTGTAAATATGTTGAGTGCACAGTGATTAAACTTTGCTTTTGAGACTGTTCTTTCAATGTTATCGGTCACGTTGAATTCCAAAGCAATTAAATGTTTTTGCAGGGCACACAGAAATATTCTCAAAGTTGCATTGTCATATCTACACAAGACAGGAAACAAAATATAAATGCTTGACAGCAGTTCCATGCAAACCTTTGATTTCATTTCAACTTCAATGTTTTTAACAAAAGCGAAGTGGTGGCTATGGAAATAGAAAAATGGATATCGAAATGGAAATGTTCCTTTTCTATTTAATTGGACCGGCACTTTTACTTCACTTGAATGGAGAGGCCTGTGCAGAGATAAGTAAAGTGAGCCGTTCCACTGAAACGAGAAATGACTGCTTCCTTTCAGTTCAAAAGGCTATGCTTTATGGCATTTAGGCATGATGGGATGCAACAGTGTAAACAAGTCTCTCTCCTGTGTCCTCTGTAACCCCTGTATGTGTCTGGAGACTTAAACGGGCCTGTATTTAAAAAATATATATTTATTTAACTAGGCAAGTCAGTTGTACCCATTTCAATTGCTGTGTTTATAACATACTGTACATATGTCATCCAAGATCACATTAAATTGAATAAGGGTTATAAAACATAAAATACTTGTGCTTATATTTATAGCTGTGAGATGATTCTGGCAAAATGAGACACAATCACCCAGGAGATTGTGTGTAAGTAAGTCAATATGACATGAATCAAGATGGAGGACATTTTAAATGGTCCACAGTTACAATCTTACAACCATCATGAGGTAAGTTAAGAGAAAATATTTTCATCCTATATAGCTTCAGAATAATTGGAAAAGCTTCTACATTATTGCCAGTTCTTCCTGGAAGCTATAGAGACTGACATCAATCCTGACTGTCTGTAGAATTGAAGCAATAAAAACCTCTAGCGGTGCTTCAAATTTCTCTGTGGTGATGCTTTAGAAAAATATAGATCCGCAGACAAACAAAGATATCCAGCTTTGATTGTTTCAGTTAATTTTCCTGGGCTCTCACTGTTCCCTTTGTTGTACATGAGAGAGACATTACACCCATGGCAGGATATGACCTCATTTGCTGAGGAGAAGAAATTTAATTAACAAGGCAAACAACGTCTGCGACTATGCCTCAGCAGCAGAGGCTCCAGGAGATAGCTGCTTCCTTTCAGCGCTGCCCAAAATGGTTCCAGCAGAGCTTGACAGACATATTTGAAAAGCCACACTGTTGGTGTTAAATCACTGCACTTTGTGGCTTTAAAGCAGTAAGTCACTGAAGATCATAGAGAAAATATACACACCGCAACAATTGCACACCAAACAGCATACATAAGACCATGCTCATGAAAGCAAGATGTGTGGAGTTTGTTAAACAGATGCCAGCTGAGTTGACAATATGCTCCTGGTCCTCAGCTGCATGAAAAAACCTAGGACCCTATGGGCCCTGGCATTATCAAACCAGTTAGGCTTTTTGTATTACACTAGAGCACCTTTGAAAGGAAAGGCACTGATGTGCCAATGTATAAACACAACATGGAATTCCATGTGAGACCTACTAAAATCAGGATTGTAAACTTGAATGCAAGGGAGTAGAAGTACACCTACAATCACAAATGTTTGTTACTGAACAATGTTTGTGCTGCTGCCATGTTGTGCTGCTGCCATGCTGTGTTGTTGTCGTGATGTGTTGCTACCATGCGGTGTTGTTGTCATGTTGTGTTGCTACCATGCTGTGTTGTTGTCATGTTGTGTTGCTACCATCTTGTGTTGTTGTTATGTTGTGTTTCTGCCATGTTGTGTTGTTGTCTTAGGTTTCTCTTTATGTAGTGTTGTGGTGTCTCTCTTTATGTAGTGTTGTGGTGTCTCCCTTTATGTAGTGTTGTTGTGTCTCTCTTTATGTAGTGTTGTGGTGTCTCTCTTTATTTAGTGTTGTGGTGTCTCTCTTTATGTAGTGTTGTGGTGTCTCTTTATGTAGTGTTGTGGTGTCTCTCTTTATGTAGTGTTGTGGTGTCTCTTTATGTAGTGTTGTGGTGTCTCTCTTTATGTAGTGTTGTGGTGTCTCTCTTTATTTAGTGTTGTTGTGTCTCTCTTTATGTAGTGTTGTGGTGTCTCTCTTTATGTAGTGTTGTGGTGTCTCTCTTTATGTAGTGTTGTGGTGTCTCTCTTTATGTAGTGTTGTAGTGTCTCTCTTTATGTAGTGTTGTGGTGTCTCTCTTTATGTAGTGTTGTGGTGTCTCTCTTTATGTAGTGTTGTGGTGTCTCTCTTTATGTATTGTTGTGGTGTCTATCTTTATGTAGTGTTGTGGTGTCTCTCTTTATGTAGTGTTGTAGTGTCTCTCTTTATGTAGTGTTATGGTTGTTTCTCTTTATGTAGTGTTGTGGTGTCTCTATTTATGTAGTGTTGTGGTGTCTCTCTTTATGTAGTGTTGTGGTGTCTCTCTTTATGTAGTGTTGTGGTGTCTCTCTTTATGTAGTGTTGTTGTGTCTCTCTTTATGTAGTGTTGTGGTGTCTCTCTTTATGTAGTGTTGTTGTGTCTCTCTTTATGTAGTGTTGTGGTGTCTCTCTTTATGTAGTGTTGTGGTGTCTCTCTTTATGTAGTGTTGTGGTGTCTCTTTATGTAGTGTTGTGGTGTCTCTCTTTATGTAGTGTTGTGGTGTCTCTCTTTATGTAGTGTTGTGGTGTCTCTCTTTATGTAGTGTTGTGGTGTCTCTCTTTATGTAGTGTTGTGGTGTCTCTCTTTATGTAGTGTTGTGGTGTCTCTCTATGTAGTGTTGTAGTGTCTCTCTTGTCATGATGTGCATTTCGTTCTACTTTGTATTTTTTGTAGCCCCACCCCCGTCCCCACAGGATGCTTGACTCTTGGTAGGCCGTCATTGTAAAAAATATTTTGTTTAAGTTAAATAAAGGTTAAATAAATAAAAAACACATGTAGAGGTATAAAACATCCATAATATAAATGGTAACATGAGGCAGCCAAGCCCTATGCCTCGAAATGACGTACACACCATTGTTTTATCTCTGTAGGGAGTGAGGGGGCTTCAGATCTACTCTGCTAAATGAAACCCTGAGATACCCTTGACAGAAAGTCTATTACATTTACCATAAATATTCACATTATCCCATTTAAGGCATCCAAACACCTTTGAGACAATCAAATATCACACTTCTGGTCTAAAACAACTGGTTTCATGCCAAAGCAATAGCTGATTTATCTCTCTAGTCTGCTGAAGTGATCTGACACCCTACTAAAGAACAAGACAGGGCTATTGGCTGAAAATGAAAGCCATGAATGGATTGTCTTTATTGTCTCCTCATATGGTCAAGAATGTCGTCTTAACTTGTGAATTCCTTTAATAATGTACGAACAGCTTTCCCTCTCCATTCTAGGAAGGACAATGTCAGGACAGCCCAACCATTACCCCCATTACCCATGCAGCCCATTCTTGATAATGATGGACACCATTAGTCATCTCTCTTTTTTGTCTACTGTGCCTTGCCCAACACTGTACAGAGACTAGCAGCATCTCTACATCCAACACGTGAACTTTCATTGTCAATTATGTGAAAAAAAAATAACATTAGATCATGCAGTGAAAGTCACACCAGAGAGTTGTTATATGTTTTTCCCTCCGTCAGTATAGGAGCATATAATTGGTTTTCTGTGATATTAAATTCGTAGCTAAAGAGGGCTGCATCAAAAGCAGAAAGCACAGCAAAACAATTTTAAGCCTAATTTGGTAGGAGACATGACTGGCCCAGTGGCAGCGTGCAACACAGCCAATTACGATAAGGATTAAGCGCGCGCAATCAAGATAGAACAAGATAATGTGCAGAGATACATTTGGAACACAAGCAATTAATTGAAGAAGCATGACACCCTGGCTGCTAAAGATGAAGGAGGAGATGAAGTTTTAACACTTCATCATTATTAATGACAAAGACGACTGATTTCTGCCCATCTCACAGCAAAAAGGCTGTCGTATGTTTTGGAGAAGCCAGACGGTGCTGTCAAGAAGTCTTCGCTGGGCTGCATGGCGTTCCGTGGCTGCTGTCTGTCTATTACTCATGTGCCTAGTGAAGCCAGGAGGCAGAAAATGACTGAGTTCACAAGGTGATTAATGAGTGCTCTGCCATGTCGTGTCAAAAACGGACACCGATCGTTAACACCGAACTCCTCGCAGGACAGCCACGATAAAGCACTCCTCTTATAGGAAATCCATTTACAGTACTTGAAGCCATTGAATCATGATTAATAACGTCCTTCAGTTTTGTAAACATACAGATAGAATCATATTTACTTTTTACCCCTCTGGGTAGGTACAATTCCTCTAAAGCCCAGATTCCTCTAAAGCCCAGATTATGTTTGTAAAGGAGGATGGTGGAAGAATCAGCCATACTATACTATGTCAGAACACTTGTGCTGACAGAATCTCTGTGTCTGAGATGACAATGATTGGACAATAGGTCACCCTCTCACTATATATAACATATAGGGAAGACACTAATTTAATAAGCTGGGCTGCTAACCGTCCAACCGTTAGAAGACATGAGGAGATGAATCAGTAGGAGGATGACTGCTGAGGGAGAAACGAGCGTGTCATTCTAGCTGTTGAGTAATGACTGCGGCTCCGTCTTGGTCGTCTGAACCACCCTTCTCTGCTGCACCAACTCTGCCCCAATTAAAACCACAAGTGGTCACTGGGTTATTTCTCCAGAGAACAGCTGAAATGACGCTGTACGTTTCATCGGTGTATCCTGGTTGGAAAGTCAACTTGATAAACAGGCTATCTAGGGCACACACTGCATTGCAGGCCTCTCAGGGGGCGTTGTCGAAACCCCAGACATTATAGAGAAACCCGAAGCAAATTATCCTGACATGGATGAAACAATAGCAAATTGGACAAATGATATAATTTGAGTCCTATAGTCCCCAGCAGAGCCCTGGCTGTTCCCAACACTCACAGGGAATTGGAAATAAGAACCGTGTTTGTAGTAAAGGTCAGGTGAGATAGTGACTCTCAGCGTGGCTCCCTTACTGAAAAGGAAATAGGATTTCCTGAGAAACATCACAGACACCCAATTTATTCATTATAGTGTTGCTGTTTTGTAATACACTTTCTATTAAAGTTACCCTGCTTCCATTATTCAGGAGTCTCTCTCTCAAAATAAGAGCAGGTTTGATGGACTCGTTGAGGTGTCACTGACAACCGTGAATCAGTCACATCTGATTTTCTACACGATATAAATCACAGGGCTAGTGTTGCTCTGTCTCAAAGCACTGTCCCTCACCGGTTATAGCCACACTGTTAGACAAAGGCTGCAAATGAACCCAGATCAGCAGAGAGATCTAAAACGTCTATTTGTGACCTGATTCTTCAGCTGAAATAAATTAAGACTGATGAACAACCTTTTTTTTTTTGTCTTCAATGAAAGACTCCTTCGGGTTTTCGATGGAATTCAAGAGAATTAAATAGAAAGTTCTAGATGACTTCTACCCTTTTCAGTGTTTGAACCTACTTCTGTGCCTTGATTTCACTTGTCTTGGAAATCAATTTGTTTTTATGTCAGGGAACAAAGGTGCTTCAACAAGTTCAAGAAGACAAAGGTCACTGAGAGTGAAGTTCTGAATGTTTGGCTATGTCTGTCTCCCATGGTAGGAGAGGGTTTTGGAGGTAATCTCAGTCTAGACTGTGTGTGCTCTTTGCAGCAGGAGGGAGCCATACCAACTCATTAATCAGACCCTACTGACACAGGAAACCTTCCACCCCTCATAAGGTCAAAATAGCTCCTGCCAATGAGGAGAACTGTGGAACTAAGCAACCAGAAACAATGTGATGTTTTGTCTTCGTTTATGTTACTCTCATAAGGAGGCTGGTCAGCCTCAGTGGAGGTGGACACCCGTTTAATGCAGTTCCTCGACTTCGCCCATCAATAAGGATGGACATTACATGGCCAAGATCACTGGGAGGGAGTCAGTACACTCTGGGAGCAATGACAGGAACTGGCTTTCATTTGGTCACATCTACCTGCCTCTGTGCAGGGTCATTGCATAGCCATTTAGAAAATAATCAATTTACTGATAAAAAGACAGCAAACCACAAACAAACTTGAAAAGTCTAAGGTTAAATGTCACAAGAAGCAACTACAATATTTTGGTAATTTCTATTATCATGAATTACTCGACATAAACATAAGTATGTGGACACCTGCTTGTCGAACATCTCATTCCAAAATCATGGGCATTAATATTGAGTTGGGCCCCCCTTTGTTGCTATAACAGCGTCCACCCTTCTGGGAAGGCTTTCCACTAGATGTTGGAGACTTCCATTCAGCCACAAGAGCATTAGTGAGGTCGGGCATTGATGTTGGGAGATTAGGCCTGGTTCGCAGTCGGTGTTCCATTTCATCCCAAAGGTGTTTGATGGGGTTGAGGTCAGGGTTCTCTGCAGGCCAGTCAAGTTATTACACACTGATTGCGAAAAAACATTTCCGTATGGAACTCGCTGTGTGCACGGGGGCATTGTCATGCTGAAACAGGAAAGGGCCTTCCCCAAACTGTTGCCACAAAGTTGGAAGCACAGAATCGTCTAGAATGTCATTGTCTAGAATGCTGTAGCATTAATATTTCCCTTCACTGGTACTAAGGGGCCAAAGTACGAACCCTGAAAAACAGCCCCAGACCATTATTCTTCCTCCACCAAACTTTACAGTTGGCACTATGCATTGGGGAAGGTAGCGTTCTCCTGGCATCCGCCAAACCCAGATGAGTTTGTCGGACTGCCAGATGGTGAAGTGTGATTCATCACTCCAGAGAACGGGTTTCCACTGCTCCAGAGTCCAATGGCGGCAAGCTTTATACCACTCCAGCCGACGCTTGGTATTGCACATCGTGATCTTAGGCTTGTGTGTGGCAGTTTGGAACTTGGTAGTGAGTGTTGCAACCAAGGACAGACGATTTTTACTTTTGTATATATAGTGTGTTTCCTTAATTATTTATGATGCTTTCGTAAACATGACACCTGTTCAGACCACTTATTACAGTTTATGACAATGGCGTCATAAATCATCCCTTTGTAAGCTTCATGACTGTTTATACAGATATAATGTTTAATGATAGCATTAGGATAGGCATAGCATAGATCTTTCAAATATATTGGGAGACATTTTTCTAACCCCATGCTAAAGAGTCAAGTACTGTAGTCAATTCACCACACATTTTCTCTTGATTTGATACAAGTAGGTTACCAGAACGAGGCACAGGAGAACAGACAGATCAGAAAAACACAGGGAAATGAGACTTTTAGCATTAACATGCATTTGCATCCCACTTCTTGAGATGGTCTGAAGCCGATTGATTAATGGAGACAGGGCTTGGCGAGCCATAACAGGGCGTCTGCTCCGGTTAAGTGGTGCTTAGATTGTTTTATATGGGCTGTGATTAGAGGATGAAGCCCGAGAGTTTGATCGTTTAGAATTCTCAACCCCCCCCCCCCCCTAATCGCAGGAGGCCTTTCGATCCAACCTGCCTTGACAACTTCAATCAGACATAGGATACCTGTGGAAGCCTGTCAAAACCATAGATAAAAGAGAGGGGTTATAATAAACCACTTCATACACCATATGATTACAGTTTTTATCAACTTTACAGCACAAAATATTTACCCAATAGTACAAGATCAGAGGCTATGCAAAGATTTTTGTAATTTTCACACAACCTCAAACTCTCTGGGGAGAAGGCATTATTATCGACATCATCAAAAACAATCATGGCTGCATAAATTTGACTGCCTGTCTACACCCCATTGTCCCTTGCTTCTTCGTCACTTGCACAGATAACACACTATTACCATCACAAAGGACACAGCATAATAGACCCGCCCAGCTGGTGAAAGAGGGACACAGTAATGAGTGTGACAAGCCGCAGTCAGTTGTCTGCTACAAGAAAACATCTCATCCTATTCAAATGGTGTGTATGTACAGTCAAACTAGAACACAGACAGAGCGTGTAGGCCTGTATTATGACGCCAGACACGGCCAGGGAGGACACATTTGATCCATTTCAGAAGCACCTGCCACTGTCCTCAGATAATCATCGATACTTAACCTTCTCATTCAGTAGCCTGCTGGCAGGGTATAGCTGCTGAGCTCTGTGGCCACCTCCGAAAAATAACATGAGTGCTGTCATTGTCAAACCCCCCTGCCCCTCAGATGCACTTCCCTCTCCCATAAGTGAAATAGGTGACAGTTACATTATTATTACAGTCTGTTCGCTCATACTGTATCCTGTATCTGAACTTCAACGTGTGTCTACTTTCCCTCAGCTTTTCACTGTGTGGAGTTGAGACACTCCAGAAAATCCCTGGCAGCTCATATATCAAGGGAGCTTCTCACAGCACCGCTCCTCTTCCTTTTTCAATACACCGGGTAAGTATTTTAATTAGTTGGCTAATTGTCTAAGTAATTGGTAGACAACTTAGCTCAAAGAGTAATCAATCTCTACAGGGCTGTGTTCTATCACATCAAAGGATCTGTAATTAACACTGCTAACCGTGGGATGGTCTTTGACTGAGCTCGATAGCACGGGGGTGTACGATCACAGATAACACTAGGCTGAGCTGGGGAGATGGATCTGAGAGGCCTCCAATGAGCATCGAGAGGGGTTATCATTGTAGACACAACAAGCCCACTCTAGGCTTCAACCAAAACACACATTAGAGAAAGAAGCTAGTTTCATTGTATAACACATTTCCCATGGTGCAATTGTTGCATTGAGTAGACAAAGGTAATGGTCACTACAAATGGTGGGATTTCATACTTTTGAATTTGTATGGTTTTATAATTCAGAGTTGTAATCATTTTTGTGTTGATATGAGTGAAATGCAGAGGAATAATCATAGCACTCACTCATGCTGACTTAATTACTTAAAGCACTTCGTTTCTCAGTGAGGCCATTGGTTAAAGCCATGAATTGGCTTTAAATTGTAAATCTAGTCACAAAACATTGACTGTTTTGATGGTTGATTTGTTTTCTGCAATTGCCACACCACAACTAATCTCAAGGAAATTCAAACAATGAAAGTACGATCTCAAGACCTGCCAAGAAATTGAAGGCAAAACGACCCTAAATTTGATCAAAAAATCTATTTCACACTCTCTCCACTCGATTGTGACAGCAAAATGGCAATTCATTCTTTCCCATCTAATTAATATTTCCAAAGGAATAAACATTTTGATATAGGCAGTATCAATTTCAGTTTTCTGTAACGCTCAACACCAGCAGTAAGAAATTATACAATTGGGATGAAAAAGACTAATCATGTCTCAAATTGATCCATTTAGGGCATTTTTAATTTCCCCATTGTGGAAAACAAGATGTATAATGAACAATTATACAAACAGTCAATTTCAATCCTGTGCAGAAGACTTAATTAAAATGACTAATGAAAAATGGGCTGCTTACAGTATAGAAGTTTACTTATCAATTTCCAAATTGGGAAATGCTTTGTCTTCACGCAAGTTAATGAAAAGTGACCTGAGTAACAAGAAAGACCGTTGTATTTACAAATAAAGTAAGAAGAATAAGAAGCCCATGTATACTGCAGTGTATGGCATGAGGATATGAGACAAGATGGCTTCTTCACTGAGATTAGTCACTAGGCCCATTTCAGCAAGGTGTTACAGTTCAGAATGATTTAGCGCTAACATTTCATCTCATCTATATACAGTCTTTATTCAGTGTGAACGAATGGGCGTCAAGTGTCATAGAGGCCCAACTGTCTAATTATGATGAAGTGTCCAGAGCAGGCATAGGAGAACGTGATCCCCTCAAGTCATCCCCTCCCCCCTGGCGCCCTGCAGCAAGAGTCAGTGGCACTGACAGATTGACAAATAAGGTTAATAAGTACATTCCACTTCTCCTAAAGGCTAATGAAATATTAATCCTTGAGGTGTGGTCAGCAGAAAAAATAACAAACAATTGATAGGAAGGAATTGATTGAATTGATTCTCTCCCCTCGCAATGTTAGAAGCCATTCATTTCTTTAGAATCTGGGGGACGTTGAACAGTCTAGCAGAAGGCTTATCAGAGGGACCACTGCCTAAAAACTGCTTAAACAATAAAACCATTTAGTAATTAATTAATTTATATCTTTTCCTTGACTGTTTTACTGTAATATTAAAATTATTGTATTACTTTATATCATTAGCAATGAGTGTTTATTGGTGATTTATGAGTTATTGATGGATCAGTGAAGCCTATAATCTCAGGTTATAGGAATGATTCTGATTCTGGGTTCTTTCAGTTTTACGACTGAGGGAACCCAATAAGCCAACTAGGCTAGCATTGGACCAATGGAGTGCATATGGAATAAAACAATTACAGTATGTTTGACAAAACAATGAATGATACCTAGCACAAAGTCCAGTACCATCTAAAACAGAATATTGACAGAAAAATAAAGCGTTGGCAGTAAATTGGTGTTGCTATAGAATTCCTTTTTTTTCTCCCCCACACTAATCACAAGCCCCAGGACATCTCAAGTCCTAACCTAGTGGACCATGTGAGCAGAGCCACACACACGCACGTACTGATAGGACAAAATTGGATCCAGTGAGAATGCAAAGAAGCTTATCTGCCAGCACTTCCAGGCAGTGCTCCCTTCTAGAGCATATGTCAACATCATTTATTAGATGTGGCCAGGGACTAAATTATGTATGATCACAAAACGAAAAGAGAAAAAAAAAAGAACCTCTCAGCAGGTGGGTAGAATAATATTTGGAAAGAACATTAAATTATTAGTAGTTAGCCCTTGAGGGAGAATATTTGTTAACATTATCTGGTAAGTAATTTGCAATGCTTCAAGTCCATAGTTAATCATATCGGATGTTTTGAATCATATTATATATGCAAATTTTTGTCCATTTAAGCAGACGCTTTTATCCAAAGCGACTTACAGTCATTTTAAGTATGGGATCAAACACACTACCTTGGTGTTACAAGCACCATACTCTACCAACTGATCAACAAAGGACCAGTTAGTTGTACGAAGAGTATCATTACTGAGGTCCATACAATAATTACTATCATTTGGATATGTATCTCTTTCGGTACTGTATACGACACAGCATTTGAACGTCCTACTAATTTTAAATGTGTATTGGCCCAACAGCAAGTTAATCATGTGTTTGGAAAATCTAGATAGAGTTTACCAACTCATATCTAATTTAGTTTTTTTACAGGATTTACGGATGGAATTGGAAACCAGTTTGTCAGTGTATTTCCATCAGTCCACCCTAACATACATTAAATACTTACTAAGTAGCGATATCGCCATATACCAAAATACACTTTAGAAATACTGTGTTATTGACTCTCCATCTAACAGTATGGAACAAATCCCACTAGCTCGGGGAGTCTACAAATTGCATTGAAAATACTAAATTGGACCAGGATTGGATAGAAGCTCACGTTTCTCTTTATCCCATTAAACATGAAACAATTTAATCTGCAAAACCTGCTGACACACTGGGAATTACTCAAACGTGTGTTTGTTAAAAGCATCAAGACAAAAATGTTCCCTCTGAAAAATATACAAAAAAAATACAACTAGCAATGGCCTACAACCCCATGGTTATTACCAATAGAATAACAATATCATCATCGTCATGAATATCCTCATCAGTAACAGCATGTAAAACGCAGCTGTCTTTAGAGTGACACAACGAATTACGGTCGACAGTAAATATCCCGTTTCAGCGTTCCCTAAACTCACAGTGTAATGTCAAAAGTGAGACAAAGACTCAAGCTGTCAAATCATCCGAGTTTCTCTGTCAGTGGCTCACCTGATTTGAACATGTTCTGCTCCTTTTGATTACATGTAAACAGGTTTTGACATGGGTCTGGTTAAATGTGTAAGACATGCTGAAAAAAGGGAAGGGAAATGCCTGTGGAAAACCGAACCTGTCAACACACAGTACCTGCTTTAAATCTGTTCCCCATTTCAAGCAATCTGTGGGAACCAGGCCTGTGGAGCCTAATCCTGTTTCCATCCTCACCCCCCTCCTCTGTATCACACTTTCAATTCCACTTCCCCGTTCCTTTGTGTGATTTTCATTTGATCTTGCTTTTAAAATTCAAAATCTATTCAAGGTTTTTTTAGTTGAGTTTCATGCTGCAACCGTGAAGCCCTATTTATGTTCTAGATTTGGAATTGCAAATCAAGTGTGTATGATTTAAGGGGGAATGTGAGTGCGAAATTCCCTGGCATCACCTTTTATGATTCTGTAGGTTTAAAATGTTAACAAGGATGTTTTAGAAGGCTGATTTGTGCAGTATCCGCCTGTCATTGGCTCTGTGTTTGTGACATACAACAATCAGGGGAAACTCACTCCCTGAACAGGCATTCCATCACTATCTCAGGTGAGGTGTATACCATAACACTGTAATAGCAACACAGCACCAATCAGATGCAAGGATATGATTGTCACAGGAAGTGATCGAATACCATTCTTTTATTAAGCCTTTTTTCTCTCTCTCCTCTCTGTAGAGTAGACCAATCAAGTATGCTCCTTCAAGACACTAATGATTCCAGGGCTTACATGAGAGGGGTCTAGGAAGATGAACTCAACGAAGGTAAAGAAAGCCTACATTCTGAGACAATAGATGCTCCATTGCATGTCCAAACAACTGGCAGCATTTTGACAATCGGCTGCCGCTCTCCGATGCTACTACACTGCCGGCGCCGCCGGGAGAAGCAGGTGGAGGCGGAAACTGCAGCAACGCTATGAGCTGGCAGGTGGAGTGCCGCCGGCAGTGTAGTAGCCGATCAGGGGCACCGCCCCAAATTCAAGTGCCGCCCTAGGCGATCGCCAAATCTTGCCTAATGGGCGGGCCGGCCCTGTGTGTGAGACATCATCTGGTTGGATGAGGCGTCCGTGTAGAACTGTGAGCTGAGCACAGAGATGAAATGGAATAACCTTTTCTTCATCCTTTCAAAAAGTGTTTTGAAATGTCAGAATGTATTACATTGTACAACAACAGTGCTTTGCAAAGAGAGAACTGTACAGTATGTAAAACAATAGGAATTCTCTGACAAAGCCACAATACATAACCAAGAGCTGCAATGTCTATGTTCTCCAGTATTAATGGCTTTCGTCTAATACCATATGTTGCTGTAATGAGATTGAGACAACATGGAAATACTGTATCTAAAAGCCTACTGCAAATGACTTAACTACATAATATATAGGCATCCCTTTGGAAATATCAGCATACTGTACTGACAGACAGAGAATTGAGAGACAGAGAGACAGAGAGACACACACACACACACACACACACTCACTCCACTATGAATATTATATTGAGAAAAACTTTTGGACTATTCAAAAACTTTTGAAATGTATTCAAAGAAATGCAATATTGCTCCTCTGTGAACAAATAACTATTTCGCATAATTCTCAAATGAAAACAAATTCCGAAGAGAACAAAACACTGCAGTCACAATGCATCAGGAACTGATTCATGGGTATTAACATTCAGAAAGGATACAGCAGGTTGTTTCTTAAATGTCATGGTGAAATAAACAACGGAATAAAGATCTTTATGAAATTTGTTTTGGCAACTATGCATCAGAATATCAGATTTAGGTATGTGAGCCTCTGCTCAATCATCACATACGTCCTCTCTGCAGCTACATTTGTTTTGAGACTGATAAAGTTATTGAGAAAATACAGCATAGCTACATATCACCAATATACTACGGCCACACTTGATACTCTGCCAGGGTGCAGGTGAGATATATGAACTCAATCATAATAAGCCTTAGTACTTCTTCTGATTATCTGACACAAGGTGCTGGCAGCTCTTCCCTGTTGACATTTCTATTAATATTGACACTGGAAGTGATAGCAATGACATAGACTTACTCTCTTCTGCGTTAGTGTGCTGCTTTATGGCACTTATCGTCAACATTTCAATAGGTAGAAGAAATGACCTGTCATGGCCGACACAGATCACATTTCAGAGCTATTTTCACGGTCGTTTCAGTTGTTTGTGACCAGGCCATACTGCTGGAACTGCCGTAACAACATTAGCTACAAACACACTATCAGAGTTAAAAAAAAAAAAAAAAAAGCATTGAAACAAGTACTAAATCTAATGGACGTAGGGTCACTGGGTCAGTATGTCTATGTTGTGGTCACACCATAGATATTGTGAAAGGGAGTTGAGTTCTTTTTAGAACCATTATTAGGGAACCCGTAGTAGAATAACTCGGCAGTTGTTTACCACAAAATTACAGCAGAGGTTAATAATAAAATGCTATGTTGCATTAAAATGAGGCAGAGAAAAATGAGATTACACCTGAATCCCTTTTACTCTAATGGATTTCTGGCATTCTCTGAAAAGTACACACTTCTATGTAGAGGCAGAGGTATTTTCATGAATACAAGGCAATAATTAGAGCACAAGGTCACAGGCTATGAATTCCTAATTCAAATGATTTGCCTAAGTAGAATATTACAATGAATGTGGGAAAAATACACTAGAAACAGATAATTTTGGTAAGCATTTAAAATATACTGTTTACGTGTCTGTATGGAATTAATGTGGGGTCATTTCTATCTTTAAGTGGTCTATATGGCTTGTGTCATGCTCCCGACAAAAGTTTTGCAGAGATTTTAACATATGTTTCACAAGCATTGTGTGTCTGGTCTAGTCTTCAGTCTATAGACTAGAGCAACAAAGTAATATAAACATTTTCTACCCCTAAGTGGATAATGGATATGGTACTGAGCTTTCCCATGACATTTAGAGGTTAATTTGTGCTAGTTTCATGGTTACTTATTGATGGACGGCCCGGATATTTCCATTCACCACGCTTTTTATTGACAGAAATGATTAATATACCGTCAAATCAAACAGGATGATGAGTCTGAAGTGGTGTTGTGACCAAACACACAGTGCTGAGGCTACTTTTTCACATCAAATTGCATATACTATAATACTAAGGCCAGGTATCAACCTCAATCTCAGCTCTTTGAACTCAACAGATCTCAGTTCCTCAATCACATTGTACCTGTAGGAACAAAATAAATTCAACATAACCCCAGCGTATGTCAAGGTCAAAAACATCTGCATATTCAATCAAAATGGGTATTGTGGTAAACATAAGATTAGATACTTCCACAAACCTAACATTTTGTCTGTGTTGAGGGATGGGTTTCTTCCTTACTGGTCAGAGATGTATGGCGAGAGGTCACAGTGTCACTGATCCAGCATGTCCAGTTTTGATCCAGCCAATCAGCTCTACCTGGGAAGACAGGAGAGAGGAAGAAGGATGGAGAGATTCTTTACAGCCTGGTAACTGCTCCTCTTGACCATATATTTGGTTCCCCTCTCTGCCAACCTTCTGACAGCCCTGGAGAATCAATTGTTTCGCTTTTTGCCCCTCCACCAAGAATGCACTCTCCTCTGATAGGGTTTTTCACTGTTTGTTCAATTCTCTTAACTTTTTTACGCAGTTGTTGTCACATTCATTGAGACAGTGAAGAATTGTTCAGAATTGAAGGTGTGATCAGATTATTTTAGATGCTGAAGAAGAACACTGTGGAGCCCTCAACCATATGGATTAACAATTAGGAAGTCACAGACACTTCATCAGACACAGCGTTGACACTTGTAGTCGGCACACATGAAAATGGATGGCATTTTTATCTGGGAAATTTGTTCAAGTCATAAAACATACAGTCCCGTGATTCTTAGCCATCTTCTTTATAGTTTCGCCTCCCCTCTCATCTCTCATCCACTAATTCCAAGCGGTGGTGCACAAATGTGTATAATTTCACATCCACAGATTCACACGGCATGTCACCAACTCAGAATGAAGTATACTTATGTTCAAAGGAGTCCTAATATGGAGTGATGGGGGGCCTACAGTAACGCAGAGCGCATGACACACAGCTGTCTTTGCTGTAAGTCTTGGCAAATCCACTCTACAAAAAAATCCTCTCTTGAGAATTCTTTGTGTGGTAAATTACATCTGCTCTGAAAAACTGAACTTAAAGTGAAAAGGTACTGTAAGAACTTTCCTTTACCATTGAATGGTAGGAAAAATTAATTAATGATTAGACTGCTATGAACGAAAGGATAGGAAATAACATTTCCAATGACCTACTAAACACAGCAATTTTTTAAAGATGTTGACATTTGGTAAAAAAAAATGGAAATGAGGAAACAGATTAGATATATATATTTTTTCACCTTTATTTTACTAGGCAAGTCAGTTATGAACAAATTCTTATTTACAATGACGGCCTAGAACAACAGATTTTGTGCCTTGTCAGATCGGGGATTCAATACGGCAACCTTTCGGTTACGGGACCAACATACTAACCACTCAGCTACCTGCCGCCCCATGACAAGCGTATGGTTACTAGACAAGGTTAATCTCTTGGGTTAATAAATACCAAATTTCCCCATCTTAATAACATGCATGGCCTTGTCGGGAATCCCTCTATCTGCAAGCTTTGTCTATTAAGGTTTGTACGTTAATTGTATGATTGCATTTGTCATTTGTGCTCACCCTTGGGGTCAAAAATAAATTACAGCACTCACTGTGTTAGCTTTATATTACGTCCATCTGCAATGCAAACTATGGCAAAAGTTCATATTTTTTGTGTAATGAACGTTACATTATTTATGTCATGAATTATTGATGAACTTGAGGAGAACTTCACAGTCCTGAATAGAGGATCGGTTGATAATCAATTCCTGTCTGCGGCACCTCTCCAACAAAACAGTCATTAGTGGCTACTTCTATTTCTCTTACTGGTGATTTGAATCATCTTAAAATAACCTAACTAACCTAACCACCTCAATAATAGAGGCTATTATCTGCAATGAGGGTATAGCTTACAATGTTATCTAAGGTGGTGTAGCCGCTTTGTAATTTTTTAAAAAGCATAGAGATATTCTACCTCTCTGATAAAGACTCAGAAAGCTGAAGTCCCGTGGTGCTTTGAATAAACGGAATGCAAGTTAAATGACAGAGTCCTTTGAATTAATACACTGTAACTTATCATGCACTGCTATGGAGCACGGAGCTGAGATACTGATGAGAAAACACCATTCACAGTGTTTTTCAACCTCACCCAGCTTTCTTAGCTTATTTGATTCCCCATTCTCCTTTTAGTTGATTCAATACATTTCCTATTTGCATAAAACTGTCCGGTAAGATTATCTTCACTTATTCGATCTATCCAAAGAGTCACCTTGTTCAGGATCTTATAGGAATAATGAGATTTTAAATTGGAAGACACTCACACAGAGAATGAGCCATTTACAGTTAATTCATCTCATTGAGGTACATTGCTTAGAGGTATTGGAGGGTTTAGATTTTCATTCAAGCATCATATTTAACAGTGTCTGCTTCCCCCCACTTTACTTGCTTTGAAATTTAAATGGCCTGAATCTGACAGATCCAATATTGCGGTCCACCATTGCTATTTTCCTGAGAGCAAATATATTGTCAGAATCCCTTTATTCACAGAGAATAAAGAGGCAGAAAGAGGAGGATCACATGGGGGTCCTTCCTCCTGGAGTTCCTTCTATTGTGCAGATCTCAATGGGAGCCACCAGTATTTTTTACTTGGCCTATTTATAGATAGAATGATTCACATCAGGAGTGAGTCTGGGAATTTGAAAATGATTTTGTATGATCATTGGCTTTGTTGCATGATGAAACAAACCTGTTGGCAAATGAAACAACATATCTTCAAATACTCAATTAGCAATAGTGTACACACTGTGTGTGTGTGTGTGTGTGTGTGTGTGTGTGTGTGTGTGTGTGTGTGTGTGTGTGTGTGTGTGTGTGTGTGTGTGTGTGTGTGTGTGTGTGTGTGTGTGTGTGTGTGTGTGTGTGTGTGAGTGAAAGAGAGAGAGAGAGAGAGAGAGCGAGAGAGAGAGAGAGAGGGGGTGGGGTTAATTGGCTTTTTATGACTCCAATTAAATAACATTATGCATATACTGGCTTAACGGCTTATATGTGGCCTCCATTAACAATGTCCTCTTGATTGGTTCTTGGGCTTAAGGTCTCCTACAGCTCAGCTATTGCTTGTCATGGACTTTAAACCCATATATGAAAAAAGCTTTGAAAATAATAATAAAAAATATTTATATTGGATGTGCTTAAAATCCTGAAAAGGAGAAAGATGATGAGAATATCTCTGTCGGTGCAACACCACCTACGGCAAAACAACCTCTGCGGATTGTCAACCTTTAAATGACAATTAAATGAAATAAATCTCCAAATTAAGGCACTGGTCTGTTATATTTAAAAATCGGTGGCGGTGGAGAGACAACAAGCATTTGCTTGTCCTGAAGCTGAAGCAAAGCTGGTGAGGTGTTAACTAATCTCTGGTGGCCAGTCTATGCACTGCCGCCTCTAATTGCTCCCTGTATTTCAGTCTGGTATGAGAGCAACCATTGTAGCAAGCGCCCAGCTGGCCCCCAGAGGTCTCACACCTTCATTATCACTCTTTATTGCACAACCTTATACGGGCACTCAGAACCAAACAGCCGGCCCGTTAAAAATAGAGCCTTCTCTCCTCCTCTCCTCCCTCTCTCCTCCTCTCCTTTTGGTGGTTTCAGTTTTAATTACCAACACGGAGCCAAAGCCCGAGTCCTCAGCAGGCTGGGGTTTTTTGTTCACTAATTAAAGCGAGGAGGGAGTTTATTGAAGGGACTCTGACTCTGCTCTCTCATCTATTATTAAGGGGGCAGGACAAATCATTTTCAAATTTAAACGCTGAAACCTGTCCAGGGACAGTTACAGTACAGGGGATGGCTGGACAGCTGGTTAGGGGAAGGTGGATCAAGGTATGATTTGGGCAGCAGGTAGCCTGGTGGTTAGGGTAGTAACTGGAAGGTTGCTGGATCAAATCCCTGAGTTGACAAGGTAAATAATCTGTAGTTCTGCCCCTGAACAAGGCAGTTAACCCACTGTTCACTGGTAGGCTGTCATTGTACATAAGAATTTGTTCGTAACTGTCTTGCCTAGTTAAATTAAAAGGTAAAGTTGACAATGTAGTGAGGCAGATTAAAGGGAGGAGAGAATGGGAATGTTTTGATTTCAACGGACAAATGCAGGCTCACATCTTCCTTCAAAATACACATATACGGGTCAGGTTTAAGTAGGTGTACCACAAGGGTACATCCTATGTCCAATCACTTTTGCTTTATCTGTTATTGGGGACACTTACACTTTGATTGTACAAGTGGAAAACCTAACTACACTACAAATGTACCACACCACACCCCCAGTATCAACAAATCTAATGTAGTCCTGTCGGGATTGATTGCTGGACCCAACTGTGTGCTCTGGATAAACATTCGGCATAAATCCCAAAACAGCAGGCTGGTAATGTGAGAGCACAACTTCCGAGACAGATTGATGTTCCTAGTGATTCTCTAACCTCTCCTGTCTCACACTCCTAATTGTCTAAATAGCCATGACCCAGACAGCTGCACAGGTACCTCAGTCAAAGAGCTCCATTCAGAGAGGACTCACTGAAAAAAGAGACAAACAGCTGAAAATAACAAGTTTGATATATGGCAAAGCCAAATAGAGGACAACAAAGCACTGCAATCTCTTCATCATAAACAAAGTATATGTAAAATATAAAATGTCAATCAGGTCTTTTACATAATTACACAAATAAGAAACACATTCAAAAGTGAGCATGAACAAAATAGCCTGTTTCCTAATATCTTTGAATCTGGTATTCTAACCTTCATAGGAGAAGGTGCTGTGAAAAAAAAAGGAGAAATAATGAATTTAGCTGGGGTAAGGAAGTGAATCTTCCTTTGGCCTAACAAGCAGCTCGGGTCCTTAGGGCAATTAGTCACTGTCAAATGGGGGCATATGTAGAACCTTCTGCATGCTTGTTAAGTAAAAACCTACATAGAGGTCACTGACATTAAGAAAAATGCAATGTAACCACTGAACTAAATAACATTGTCTAAGGTATAATGTCAGATAAAAAATAAATAAAACCTAATTAAATATTCTTGCTAGTATTGATATAAAATAATACTGAAACAGGGTTGTACTGTATTTGCTTGGTTTCAATAATACAACAAAGTAGTGGATTCAATGATATCCAAAATTGCAATTGAATTCAGATACTGTGGTTATACACAAATACACCTATAACCTATATTAAGAAAATAAATTGACCAAATAGGTGCATGCATTTGTTTAATCGGATAGCAAACACACATTTAGGTGACTGTGATTTAAAATTGAATTTCACAGGCTCTCAATGCGTCAGATTGTTTAATTTCACTATTTATATGCATTAGAAAAAGGTACATTTCTTTCTGGGGATGGATTTTTCCAATATATAGAAGGGAGGATATATAGGTCAGAGACGTCCACGCCTTATCAGTAATTCACCATTGCCTGGTTATTAAGGACAGCTTAGGTGGAGAGGGCTGGAGTACCAGGAGGGGTTAAGGTGAATTGATTGCCTGTGGACATGTTAAACATGACCCTGTCAGGTCTCCACTCCAGTCCCAAAATGCACCAACCTGTGCGCCTCACTCCAAGTAATCAGCTGTTCAGATGCTTTAATCTAATTCAGAAAGCCCCGAGAACTTCCCCCCAGGGACTTTTCTACCAACTTGGAAAAAATCGAAACCTACGGCAACAGACATTTGCACTGTTATCGTGCGAGAGCATAGAAAATGCTTCTTGATCTGAGCCTTCTTAACTCTTGCTCCAAAACTTAATTGTTTACGGGTGTAATAGAAACGGACGCTGTGTTGTTGTTGTTGTTGTTGTTGTTGTTGTTTAAGGTTAAACAGATCGGAAAGTAATCACGCGAGTGTCTGTTACTCTGCGTACCGGGTTCAGAGGCAGCAGCTTGCGGCAGAGGGGGCAGTGGGAGGATAATTATAGGGTAACTTGGGCTCAATCTGTCTGTGGGCGCTCTCCCCCTATCAAGGGGTGTTTCCCTTGATTAGCCCAACTCAGGGTGCAGCCCCCTCCGCGAACGGCAGATTGAAGTTCATCACGGGGGTCTCAGCTGCCAGTGTGTTCCGATGAATTGCCTGCTGTAAGAAGGTGTTGACAGGACCAGCTGGACATCAGAGAGTGATGATGAAAAGAAAGGGAAATTCACAGAGTCACCCCAGACACAACGGCCCATTGGAGACAGAGAGGATTGGTCATCTGCTGGTGGATGGCAGTACTGCAGCCACAGCCAGGCCAGAGGGGGTGATAGGACCACTGTAGGCCAACCTAGAAGAAGTAGGGCGGTCTCCTATTGGTTACGCCTTTGTATGTCACTGTCCCCATTCACTGAGATGCATACCTCTCTAGAATTACTACCATATACACTGACTATACCAAACATTAGGAATACCTTCCTAATATTGAGTTGCAAGTCCCCCCAGCCTTAATTCGTTGGGGCATGGACTCCACAAGGTGTCGAAAGCGTTCCACATGGATGCTGGCCCATGTTGACTCCAATGCTTCCCACATTTGTGTGAAGTTGGCTGGATGTCCTTTGGGTGGTTGACCGTTCTTGATACACACAGGAAACTGTTGAGCGTGAAAAACCCAGCAGCGTTGCAGTTCTTGACACACTCAAACCGGTGCGCCTGGCACCTACTACCATACACCGTTGAAAGGCACTTACATTTTTTGTCTCGCCCATTCACCCTCTGAATGGCACACATGCACAATCCATGTCTCAATTGTCTCAAGGCTTAAAAATCCTCCCCTTCATCTACACTGATTGAAGTGAATTTAACAAGTGTCATCAATAAGGGATCAGAGCTTTCATCTGGATTCACCTGGTCAGTCTATGTCATGGAATAAGCAATTGTTAAATCCAATGTTTAATGTTTTGTGTACTCAGTGTATGGTGTTTGATAGTAGTATAGATGATCTACAGTCAGTTTACAGTACAATAGTACTCATATGTCCTCTTATCTCACTCTAGCACATGTCATCACTACTGGTAACTAATGCTATAGTGAAAATTAGGTTTTATGGTGAGTGTTTTGGTGAATAGAGCCTGGTTCTGCCCATGCCCTGAGGTGAGCAGAAGCTATATTGGTGTGATTCTACCATTCAATGTATTAATGAACTGCCTAAAGGTGCAAATGAGGTTTTAATGGGTGTTACTTTACTGGGATGTCTCTACCCCACACAAAGCACCCCTTATTCACCAACACCATTTATTTCTGCCTCTGCAAGACTAACCAATTACAGTTTATGAGCACTCCGCTAATGCCCAAATTAAATGCAAAAACATCATAATTTTTACTTATTAAGATAAGATTGCACATTAATTTGGTTGTCATGATACTCAACTGAAATCATTTCTCCTCTAAGATGGAATACATTGCTCAAGTGTCAAATCCTTTTCCCCCCGAATGTGGTTCCTGCAGTTGAACCCTTTTTCTGCTTCATTCACAACGTGATGTAGGCTAACTTAATGGATTCAGGCTACCTTACACAAACAACACTTACTTTGGAAAGGGGTATCATGTGTATTGTTAGGATGTATCGCTGTTAAGGAAGAGATGGTGAGATTTTCTTCTGGTGCCTAATGCAGTATGTCTGTGTCCATGGTACCCTGGTTATGATAACATGTCTCTCAGCATCCCTGACACCAGCCACTACTTAATTAGAAACCATCAGCCCAGCCCCGGAGGAGAGGTAAGGACAGGAGGGGAGGGGAGGAGAGGAGAGGAGAGGAGAGGAGAGGAGAGGAGAGGAGAGGAGAGGAGAGGAGAGGAGAGGAGAGGAGAGGAGAGGAGAGGAGAGGGACTACTGATTAATGATAAAGCTGCCTGGAAAGAACCTCTGACAAAACACAACATGTCACCGGGCGTGCTCCAGAGTGAACTAAGTATGTATTACCTCCCCCTTTAAAGCCACGTCGATTATTTATGAGATCAAACCCTGATTTAAGCTCTGATTTGTTTATCAAACTCTGTTGGTTCAACACAGTAGGTGCTATGTGATACTGTTGGTTTGCTTTCCTAAACCATATGGTTCCCCCAGTGTGCTAAAGCCAAATTTGGAGCAGATATGCTAATGGCGGTGTCAGCCAAGGAAATGAGTGTCCGAAGTCTATGGGGAAATTTGAAGAGCCCTGTCTCTCTCTGTGTCTAATGGTTGTATTGCATGGCATTTTTTATGGTTTGACACCTCGGCTAAAGCTCTGGGTGAATTGCAAAATCAATTGCTTTATTGATCTATAACTAATTAAGGGAAGATAAACGGTCTAACTACACACATACGGGCCCTCTGATGAGCCAATAGAGTATAATATATATTTCTCCAGTATTGGAGGATTTCAGGAGAGCTTTAGGTGGGATATCTAGTGGTATTTCAGGCCTTGTTAAAGTGTAGTACAGTATGATGAGGGAAATTGAAAATCAAAGAGCATTTTTTAATATAATTTCTTAGGGGAAATGTATAGCGTTAGATATGTGTGTAATGTGCAGACTTCACTTTATAAAACCTATAGTAAAGCTCCTTTAGTCTTCATGTGTCCTTTTCTTACCCAATTATTAGCTTTTTTATGCCAATTTACTACCATAGGCCCATTAAAACTGCCTCTCCTGAGTGACTATTGCTTTATTGGTTGTTGTAACAGTCACAAGTGATCAAACCCTAATTAGTTTCAGCTGACAGGGTGTGCCCCTCAGGTCAAAGATCATGACTGATGTCATGGGGATGATGGTGAGGAGAAAGGGTCAGGGAAGAGCCAAGGTATCAACCTCTCTCATTACCGTGGCAACCACTGCTCGTCAACACCCCGACTAAACCTCTTTGTGCTTATAGTTCCGATTATAATCACTTGAAGATATCGTGTTCGAAGAGACAGTTTTGGATGTTTGTTTGTCTTGCACCATCTCTCTCATGTCCCTGGACATGTCTTGTATAGCAGGACAAGTTGGTCCTCCTGGACAGACTTAGAACCAGGGGCTCCCTCTGTAGGAAGGTTCTGGAACTGTGTTCGCCTCACACCGGTGCACTCACTCACTGCAGCTGAGCTCAATCTTAGACAAGACAAAATGCTCTCAATGCTTGATTTGTCATAACAGATGTTTCAAAAACTATTTTCCCCTTCAAGCCTAAAAATCTGAATAAGTAAATTAATAACCACTCCCTCCCATGTTAAGTCCCCCAGACTCAGTCCTTAGCCAGTACTAAGTGCCCTTGTTGACGCAATTGGATTAGCACTAATATGTAAACACAGGAGGTAAGAGGAGTAATCCTCTAATGAGAAGCGAACATTTTTAAAAGAAATAAGTGGAAATGCCATGTCTTCCCTTTAAATGAGGCGGATGTCGTATTTAAGCTGGATTGATTGAAATTGGGTGTTAAAGTTTGGGCCCGGAGATGTTCGGAGGCGAGTGTTTTGACCATCCAATGAAAGCGTAATTGCCCGTTTGTAACTTAGTTGGATAATAGGAGTGTACCCTCCAGGGGATAAGACAAAGACTTGTTAATTATTTAAAGCTTACATCAGCCAAGCGCCAGAGAGTTGCAATTATTCATGTTGTTGTTCTTGTTGCTGCTGTTAATATCCTCATTAACCAAAATGAATGATTTTATTGCTCTTGATTTGGTTAGGGGTTTGTTAAATGCATCAGAGCTCAGTTGTCATTGCTTACTGAAGGATAAACAGTGCTGGCTCATGTCATGCTGCAGACGGGCCTCTGCTTTGCAGCTTATCTTGTTTAATATTTTAAAATCTGTGTCCCAATTCAACCGTAAACATCACACTGCTCACAAATTTACTAATTCACCACACTGTTAGCAGACAATGCTTGTTAATCATATACTGACTAAAGTATGACACGCCACATATGTCCTAGGATGTATTATATATTACTTGATGTTATTTTTAGTGAAAGTATCTTGACTGAGAAGGAAAACTTGGTAAAACAGTTCAAAATGTATATTATGAAGATTATGCTTAACATATGTGAATGTGCATCTAATTAAGTGGATTCTCCTCACACAAAATCACTTTCAACATAAATAATAGTTCCCATAATTCAAATTGTAAGCTAACATAATCACTTCTGAGGCCATTAAATGAAAATAGCTTCATGTTAATTACATTATGTCTCAAATATTCATTCTGATAGAATAACAGCATTACAAATGAACACAATGAATGCATTTTTTCTTGTTATGTGAAAGGCCTCACATGGTCTCCTATATTTCTTGGAATTAATGCTAAATATCATAATCCCGTAAATGGTCTAACTGCAGCCCCATTGAGTCAGTACAGCTTGCTTTCATGCTTCAGGAAATGAGAGCAGTAGCTATATAAAAGTCTAAATACTTGGTCCCTAAAGATCTAAGATATAGCCTAGCGGTATTTACAATCTTAATAACATCCCTTCAGATTATTTGGGTGGTAATAAGTCTTAAACACAAGTGCTTCTCTTGCTCTCTTGCATCTCGCCAATACTGATTACTGGGCTCCCTACTGTTGCTGCTGCTTGAAAAGATTATTTAACTGAGCCCATCTTTGATTCCCCCTAGTGAGGAGGGAGACAGAGGACCTGTAAACGGGATCCATTAATCCTAAGCAAGATCTCTCAAGATTTCACATCTCGCCTAGAGCCAACAGGACTCCATGCAACAACAGTAGACAACAGGACTCCATGCAACAACAGTAGACAACAGTCAGCAAATTAAAAACAATACAAATATTGAAAGATGAGAAACTAGTTCACATGTTTTGATGTATTGGGAACTAGTTTATGTATCTATTTGTTTATTTCATAATATGTATGTTATTTTCAGGATATAATATACTGTATCATGTCTATGTTCTTTTCAATACCTTATAACAACAAGGTTAATTATACATTAGCTGCTGATGCTTTGTTTACCATAACTGTTAACCTGAGTGCATTCCAAGAGCAAAGACGTAAAGCTTCTAAACAAAGCCAAGACATTTGAGATGTCTCATGAACACAAATCTATAAGAAAAACTAAAAAGCCCATACTATCGCTCCCACTCAACATTGCAGAGGCTAATCTGAACCATATGCAATTTTAAAGGGTGTTCCTCGTTCTAATGGGTCCCTGGGGAGGAAGGGGTTAATTGATGCAGATGTTGATAGCTTCTACATGTGACGCAGGGATCCGCTCCCCAGTGGCTCCTATTAGAGACACTTTTAATGAAGTACTAAACAGAAGGCTTTTCCCTTCAGTGGGAGAATACTACCAGCAAACAAAGCACTTCACTGAAAAAAACAAGGTTTACCATTGATTTGCCTGTCAAATAACTGAATCCTTTTTGCATCAATGCTGATTTCTTGACTTGCAGGCCCTAATGGAAGACAAAGTGAGAGAAAGTCAATTCGAGAACCATTATTTACACTCTTAAACTTTCCCAATGAGAGAGTATCTTTGTTTGGAACCAGCATTTTGACTGCTCCTCTGATAGATAATTTCCTCTTTCAGTCATTATCCCGTTGACACACATTTAATAAATACTTTGTAGAAGGATACGTTTCATTCATTTTTTGTAATTTCAATTCAATATTTTATAAGAATGTGTAATAATGCTTGCCACCCATTGTAAAGTTAGGAAATTAAAGAACAATGAATGTTTCAGAAATCCAAATAACATACATTTAACAGGTTGACTGAAGTATGTAAATTATGGTTGATTGGTTTATGTTTAATAAAGAAGATCCTATCAGTATAATCATGCAGCCAGCTCTAGGATATGGCAGTGTGTGGTGGTGAAAGTTGGCTAAACTGATGGTGATGTGATGAGGCTTCACACTGAGGATTACTAACCCATAGTCACTAAATCCTCCTCATTAAAGTGACAAACCCAAACACATAGTTAGTCAGGCGTGATCTTCAGCTGTGTATGGCATCTGGCCCTGACGTCCTCAGCCCTCGCCACCGCCCTCCACCCCCCTTCAAGAGCAACACACACACGTACTACACATGCACATGCACATTAACTGTAACTTCTATCCAATTTAAAACAATCAACATTCCTTTCATTTCCAATTTACCCAGAAAACCCTATTTGTGTCCACCATGATAAACTAGCTGTGGTTTATGAAACAAGGCCACTATATTCCTCTCCTCTCCTTCAGTCTGGAGGAGTTCTCTCTCTCTCTCTCTCTCTCTCTCTCTCTCTCTCACTCTCTCTCTCTCTCTCTCTCTCTCTCTCTCTCTTTCCGTCTCTGTCTCCCTACAGTCTGCTTCTCACTCGATCCGTCAGCCTCTTCCATCCTGATTATCTGGAGACGGCAATTTCAAAGAGACATCTTAATAGTGATGTCAACGTATTAATTAGAAGTGTTAATGAGCTAAAAGCAACCCAAATTAAATTAATACAGCAATAGACACAGAGAGCGAAATTAGCTTCAATTTCTGTAAATGATTCTGAAGTGTGCACAACACATCCGTCTGTCTGAACATCCCCATCCCCCAAAGCTAATCAAGAGCTACATTGCAATTAGCTGCTTAATTAAAGCAACACTCTGCTCGGAAAATCCGGCACAATTAAGTAATGGCTGTTATAGCATGAAGACAGACTGTATTTTTCTTCGGGAGGAGAAAAAAAAGAAAATAGAAAAACAAAACATATTTTGTCCCTAATGGCCTGCGGGGGATTGAGCCAGCCAAGATATGCCAAGATGGAGAGGGTTCCATCCCGTGCTTCAATGGGGTTCCCGTGCTCCAGCTGGAAGCTGTGTGAGTCGATGACAGCTCGCCAGATCAAACTGCTTTGCCCAGGGTCTCCGAGCCATCTGAATTGGCAGTGACTTGGGTGACTGTGTCCTAATCCCCAGTTTTAGTGTAAGCAGCTCACTGGTTTCCAGTTGGACGGGGCAGTTCCAGGCTATTAACTCTGTCTACATATTTCAACAGTGGACCTGTTACTGACCTCCAATCTAGTCCTACAACGACACTACTCCAGTTAGCAGTGGTAAGTCATAAGGCCTGGAAAAACACTCTCATAAAGTGATATTTTCCATTGCTCTAGTGAAGAGTAGCATCAGTCAGTAAATCATGGTATGGATGAGCCATAAAAGGGCTTGAAGTAACTTGATATAGTTTTCCTAATGAGTCATGTTATTGTTTGTTAAGAGCCTAGAACGTAGGCTTGTACTCTCAGCTGTCCATTTGGGATGACTTTCTCACTTTTGCTCCATACAATAGATAAAGCATCTGAGAAAGGACATATTCTAACTGAGTGGAATTAGTTTCAATGTTCTGCCGTTTCAAACCACACACAGTATCCTACATTGTGCTATGATATACATAGCTTAACAAAAGAGGTTCCGCTGCCTTACAGGGAAAATTATAACAGTACGTCCATAGTGGCGGAGCCCCTGCAGTTGTGTATTCAGTTATTTCCTGGTTTCAAAAAGTGTGTGTGAGCAGAGTGAGCAGTGAGCTGTGATTAACACCCCACTTGGCAGTGGAGCCCAGAGACGGTGGTGTAAACGCCGTCCTTCAGCAGGTGTAAGCCACAGCAGAGCATATGCCGTCAGGTTGGAGGGGCTTCTCTGCAGAGACTGTGCTCCATGATCGTTTCCCTAGGCCTGCCTCTGCTGGGAACGGGCGTCACTCACACAAACACCATCTGCCAGGAACAGGTTCACCTGCTAGGAACATTTAACAGAGGGCCTAAGAGTGGTGCCTTCCACTCTAGAAGAAACCCCATGCACCTGCGGAGAGTGATGCCTTCCACTAGTAGAACCTGCAGAGACAGACAAAGGAGGACGACAAAAACGCTTTGTTTTGTTTTGCACTGTTTCTGCACAGCGACATGGCTCGTAGTTTCTCTTTGGAAATCGTCCATGTAAACATTATAACACCAGAGACAGGAGACACCCCGCCTCAACCCAAGACTGCTCCAGGATACCTTTCTCTTTGCTAAAGAGAAGGGAAAAGACACCTGAAGTGTTTGACGCTAAATTAGGTTTTCAAAGACAATCATTTGCCGTCTCCCCCTAAAGGTAAATTACCTGCTACCCAATTGAGCTGCTTTCTAATTATAGGCGTACGCCTCAGAGCCATTGCCAAGGATTCTCGTTCCTGTGGTGGAAGATGTGAAACATGTTCAGATACACAGAGATGTGGTAACGAACGGCCTGAAGAAGACAGAGCTTAAACACATTGTGTGTGCGTGCGTGTGTGTGTACGGACCAACGCTGTGTGAAACGCTTCTGTGAGCCTGACACTTCAGCTTCAGTGGAATGATAACCTTTGGTGATTTCTCACATGCTAATAATTGCATTGTGTAACGACTACAGTATGGTGGCTCACTCACGGTTTCCTGGTAGTCAAAATTGACAAATTAAATTAATTTTTGTAAGACTATCTGTGCAGACTAGTTTCGGTCTCTTGCATATTGTAGGTGTCACAACAATGTAAAACCCTTTGTAGAGATACAGGATGGTGAAAGGGTATAGAATATTTGCACTCACCAGCTAATAAAAGAGATCCAGTCTGTGATGGAAGTGTAGGTGCCCTTTGGGTCTTGGCATTTTCCATTGTTTTGAGGACTCTATTCTCCGCATGGCGGCAGTGTGACTGCAGACTGGTAGGGGATGGGCTGGGGAGATGCTGGAGAGAGGGGCCAGTAGTAATTTGAATTCATCACTGCTTCTGATTCCCTGACACTAATTAATATGTAAATTTCACATTGTTTGTTAGCTGTCAAACTTTGATGTGAGGAGCGGCTTCCAGGTTGAGATTTACTGTAGATTGAGGCCTGGATACCTGCCAAATATACTAGCCGGTCGGTAATCTAATATTTTATTTAAATAGATAGACTAATAAATGTCTCTACAGCTTAGAACCTGGGAGACAGGCTAATGATATTTTATTAAGCCAGAGTAATTGAGGATCCCATCAAAATATGTAATTAAACACTTAAGCATAATTATGCAACACAGTAGGAACTCGGATGAATTAATTAAAGAAACGTCAATACATCAATTTATTTGGATTCCTTTGTCCCTTTTCTACTTGTCATGATTAACATTTTAATTGGCTTCATTTGTGACGGCGTAAAATAAATGTATGCTTTATTTTTCATTAGCAACAGAGCTGGGAAATTAAAGCTTATACTGAGGTGTGTTCATTGTAAAAACAGAGAAGAAAGTTGTCATGGCAACAAATAGCTCTCCTCAGTTTAAGGTCAAATGTAAAAAATAAAGAAACTCAGTCAATTGATTCTCCTCTGTTATAAACATCATGCGTACATTATACAAATACACATGTGCTCCTGCTGCATACGGAGCAGCACAAACTCTATGTTGGATTGGATATGGGAAAAGTGTACTTGTGCGTATGCATGTTAGTGTGAGGGCATGTGTGTGCCTGTCTGTGTGGATGTGTGTTATCAGCAGGCTGCCTAGGTTTGATGCATACCTGGAGAGCAGCTTAATATCCTTGGGCTGCCACTACATGGCAGGCCAGTAGAAAGATACACACACACACACACACACACACACACACACACACACACACACACACACACACACACACACACACACACACACACACACACACACACACACACACACAAACACACACACACACACACACACATAAACAGAGACACAGGCAGAGACACATCCCTGGCCCCGGTGGAGCCATTTACCTTTCTCCAAGTAGGTTCAAGATATTAATTAAGATAAATCTAACTCAATTCACACATTCTGACATCTGGTTATTTATCAGAATTATGTTAATCATTTCTGTAGGGCAGGAGAATTATTACCCATTTTGTGTATAATTCAAATTAATATTCAGAATAAAATAATTCAGTATTCTGGGTCCATATGGACCCTGGGCACCGTAACATCTCTTCAGCAGAGTAGAGTAAGGGGGGAAACACAGACAACGCACACACATAACGCATGTGTCAAGCATTCTCCCTTAAGTGTTCTCACAAACAATATGGCCATGCAAAAACTGTAATCACATGCAACCGCACAGCCTGGAGTGATTATGATATAGGTCATACATTTTAATTGCCTTAGACTACTAAACAATAACTCTATTGGTCCGACGGATCTACTTAAATGTCAGAGGAGCCAACCCACGATATGAGATGAAGTAGTCTGACAATGACACATTCTGCTCGAGTTGCTTATGGTTTGGACTAATCTAGAGCAACATTGTTGGCTGCTAGACCGGGTAGTTAATTAAACACAGAGGAGATAATTAAGATGAGATGACTGTGTGGATCACTGGTCAGTCTGACATTATTTGGGGGACGGGCCTGGCAGGTGGGACAGCGCTCTGTCCGGTGACAGCTCACAGCCTGCCCAGCAGATCAGGTCACATGATAGCAGTCAGCTCACTGTGGTCCCCACTGGTACAACCCCCTACTGTTACACTGAAAACCTTAGTTGTTCAACCAAGGCCTTATTTCTGGGCAGCTTTGAGCATGACTTTCCAGCTATTTAGTTGCTGGCTGGTCACGTGCCTGGGGCAGGGGAGAGGCAAAGGTGAAGGGGAGTGCCAGGGCTGAAGCAGATCACACTCCAGCACAAGCCAAGCACTAATGAGGGTGAGGCTGGGGCCAGACGACGGGCATGTGATTACATTTAGATCTGGGGGAGATTTTGACCCAAGGTGGCCCGCATCTAAGTGACATTTACCCAGGATAACCACAATGCAGCTGAGGCTTATTAACCTTTTATAGACCTGAGCACCTCCGCCCGTCTTACTTGACAAACGGATTATTAAATAGACCAACTTCAACATGTAGGCTATTTTGGGAAGTCCCATGACCATCTGTGCACTAGCTTTGTGTAAGGGTTAAGTGTAGCAAAGTAGTAATCTTTTTCAATATTCCTCTAGCGACATTATTTGAGACTTGTAGAGCACCGTCCCACAAGTACCAATGGTTCCCTGTAGGGAAATAATCTGGCATACTTTCAGGAAGTCTATTTCAAGAAATTATATCCTGATTTCCTTCATAAATTGCAGTGTTGTTTCTTTATTTCAGCAATTTGGGCCATTCAGCTGAACATGGAAGAAAAGCATGGATATCGAACAACTGTAGCTATCTCCTACATAGTAGACAACAAATATTACATTTAAATGTAGCTATCTCCTACATAATAGACAACAAATATTACATTTAAATGTAGCTATCTCCTACATAGTAGACAACAAATATTACATTTAAATGTAGCTATATAATACATAGTAGACAACAAATATTACATTTAAATGTAGCTATCTCCTACATAGTAGACAACAAATATTACATTTAAATGTAGCTATCTACTACATAGTAGACAACAAATATTACATTTAAATGTAGCTATCTACTACATAGTAGACAACACATATTACATTTAAATGTAGCTATCTCCTACATAGTAGACAACAAATATTACATTTAAATGTAGCTATCTCCTACATAATAGACAACAAATATTACATTTACATGGTTACAAAATGGATCACATTTGTTTTGCCAGACAAACTGAGAGTCTTCATCTTAATAGAAAACCACCGAATGCATAAAAGGAAGAGAGCTCCAGGCCTATTATTATGCTTGTAACAACCATACCTTGGACTCCTATGTCTGAAATGCTATATAGCCGATTTTCCACCCTAGCCAAAAGTCTTTAAAGTTACGTGTTTAAGTGTTCTGTATACACCAGTCTGGGGTGCTTTGCCATGTCAAATCAATGCTTTCGAGTCGTGGAGAAGTCAGTCATATTTTACTCGGTTCTGCATTTAGGGGTAAGTGGATCATACTTTAGGCATTACCATGCTTGTGTGGTAAAAGGCTTTCTCATATTTAAATAGGAGATTATGGCACAGCATGTGAGAAATGTCACCTATGAGCAATGACCTACATTATGTATAGCATTCCTTCAGGAGCCAGTGGCTTTACTCTGCCAGCACCACTCAACGTTGGTCACCATCTCCAGGTCTGAGACCATGCCCCTGAGCCAAATATGGGCTCCAGCTTAACTAAACAATGCATAGAAGAAACGTTAACATTGGGAAATATAGTAAATGTTTAGCATCAAGCCTTTTTGTGTTCTGTAAACTAGAGATCTCACCTAATAGATCTCTAGAGAAGTATATTTGATAAGGGGGCTTCACTGGGATGTATAGGCATTCCAAAAGGAAACTTCCCATAGAAATCTATAGCATTTCTCAACACTGACATTCCAAACATTTGACTCCTCCATGCAGATATTAATTTGTCAGTAGACTGTTACTTGCGAACTGTCAGTAAAGATGACTGACAAGCATTCTGAAACGGAGTTCAGAGCCACTAGTCCCATACATCTGAGATTGCAAGGGTTCATGCATCTTTAATGATGCTAACTGATGGGCACAAAAAGGCATACCAATGAGATCTAGAATGAATTTTAGCACCTTGAATGTCAGCATAAACATACAAGTAAATGCCAAAATAAACGAAACAAAGTATACAGTTGAAGTCGGAAGTTTACATACACTTAGGTTGAAGTCATTAAAACTCATTTTTCAACCACTCCACAGATTTCATGTTAACAAACTATAGTTTTGGCAAGTCAGTTAGGACATCTACTTTGAGCATGACACAAGTAATTCTTCCAACAATTGTTTACAGATAGATTCTTTCACTTATAATTCACTATATCACAATTTCAGTGGGTCAGAAGTTGACCGTGCCTTTAAACAGCTTGGAAAATTCCAGAAAATTATGTAATGGCTTTAGAAGCTTCTGATAGGCTAATTGACATCATTTGAGTCAATTGGAGGTGTACCTGTGGATGTATTTCAAGGCCTACCTTCAAACTCAGTGCCTCTTTGCTTGACATCATGGGAAAATCTAAAGAAATCAGCCAAGACCTCAGAAATAAATTGTAGACCTCCACATTTCTGGAAGACAAAGGCTATTTTAAGCTTAGGGGTTAAGTTTAAGGTTAGGCTTACAATTAGGGTTAGGAGTTATGGTTAGGGGAAAAAAACGTACACGCGAGTCTTCAATTATTTTTAACCGAGCCCAGCTATTGGATTTAGCACACTTAGCGATACTGCACCCCAGGGAAACGTTTGTTATTCCGGACGAGTTGAAAAGGCGACGGCGTGGATGCAGTGCAGGATTGAAGTGTAAAGCAAAACGTAGGAAGTACAAGCCGGCTATCCCGTCTATCATTATGGGCAACGTGAGATCGCTACATAACATGATAGATGAACTCGAGGGTCTAGTCCGTGGACAGAGGGATTACAGAGAAACTAGTCTAGTATGTCTGACTGAGACATGGCTGAATGATAACATCCCCATAGGGAACGTCACTATCGGCGGTTTCCAGACCATTAGAGCGGACAGAGATAGCTCTTCTGCCGGTAAGAGTAAGGGAGGGGGGCTGGCTTTATTAGTTAACAACAGATGGTGTAATCCAAGCCATATTACTGTTAAGGAACAGTTTTGTAGTTAGCCTAAGACCCTACTATTTGCAGAGGGAATTCACAGTGGCCATTGCTGTTATTGTGTATATCCCGCCCTCCGCTTATGCAAACACAGCGTGTGACGCCATCCACTCTGTTATCGCAAGGTTACAGACAGCGCATCCCAGTGCCTTCTTTGCCATTTCTGGAGATTCTAACCATGCATCTCTCTCTTCAACGCTGCTCACGTTCAAACAGTTTGTGACGTGCCCAACCAGGAATAATAAAACTCTGGACTTGTTATATGCTAATGTGAAGGATGCATACAACTCCACTGCACTCCCTCCCCTCGGTAGATCTGATCACAACCTTGTCCACCGCACCCCACTCTACAGGCTTATGGTCCAACAGCAGCCAGTGACCACTAGGACCATTAGGAGATGGTCCCCGGAGGCTAATGAGACCTTACAGAACTGCTTTGAGACAACAGACTGGGATGTGCTCTATCAGGCTCATGGGGAGGACATTGAGGAACTTACAGACTGCAACATACCCACCAGGAAGGTACGGCCTTTTCCAAATAATAAACCCTGGGTCACCAGCGACCTGAAGGCCCTGCTGAATGAGAAAAAGAGGGCCTTCAAGGAGGGGGACAAGGACAAATTGAAATGCGTCCAGAGGGAGCTACATCAGTGGAAAGCGGCGGGCCCTAATGGCATCAGCCCAAGGGTGCTTAGGGTCTGTACTGACCAACTGTGTGGAATACTCCAGCGCCGCTTCAACCTTAGCCTGAGCCTGGAAAGGGTCCCTGGGCTGTGGAAAACATCCTGCCTGGTCCCAGTGCCCAATAAGGCGCACCCCACTGTCCTGAATGACTTCAGACCTGTAGCGCTAACATCCAACATCATGAAGACCCTGGAAAGGTTAGTCCTCGCTCACCTCAGACCCCTGGTGTGTACATCACTGGACCCCCTGCAATTCGCATACCAGCGCAACATCGGGGTGAATGATGCAATCATCTACATTCTGCATAGAGCCTACTCTCACCTGGACAACGCAGGTTGCACTGTGAGGGTTATGTTTTTTTACTTTTCCAGTGCCTTCAACACCGGTCAGCCCCTGCTACTGGGTGAGAAGATGAGGAGGATGAAAGTGGAAGCACTCTTAGTCTCCTGGGTTAAGGACTACCTGACCGGTAGGCCACAATTTGTGCAGCTACAGAGCTGTGTGTCAGAACGGGCAGTGAGAAATACAGGGGTACCCCAGGGAACGGTCCTGCCCCCCTTCTTTTTTACCCTCTACACCTCAGACTTCAGATATAACTCTTAAACATGCCACCTGCAGAAGTTCTCGGATGACTCCGAAATTGTAGGGTACACCAGGGGTGGGCAGGAGGAGGAGTACAAGAGCACAATCAATGACTTTGTTGTGTGGTGTGAGCAAAACCACCTTCAGCTCAACATCAGCAAAACAAAGGAGATGGTTGTGGACTTCAGGAGAACCAAGGCCCATCTGACTGCAGTCCCTATTTAGGGGATGGATGTGGAAGTGGTTGGTTCATACAAGTTCCTGGGAGTCCATATGGACAGCAGGCTGGAATGGGCTAGAGGAGGTGGCGGAGAAACAGATCCTGGCCAAACTGCTGGCCATCATGGACAACGTCACCCACCCTCTGCATGCCATGGTTATGGAGCACTTTCAGTCACAGACTGATCCCACCATGGTGTGCCAGAGAGCGCTACAGGAGGTCCTTCCTGCCGGCGGCTATTAGACTATTTAATGCCTCACCGGGGTGCCGTGCCGTCGGCAACATAGACCTGGAACTGTTGGGGTGTTAGGACCTAGTTTAACAATTATGCATCCATCCTTGAGTAACTCTGGTCTGTAATCACTCATTCACTCAGGACTTATTCATTCAGGACTTTATATACATAATCATGTACAGTTGTAATATCATATCACGTGCAATATTGTAAGTAATTTTTGGACTGAACTTACGTAGTCATTCACTCAGGAATGCATATTAGTATCCTGCCAGTTGTATCTTTTGTCATTGCTTTTAGTATATCTAATGTGCAATACGTGCATTTCTCTGTAATCAAACCCTGCACTAAGGACTGTATTTTAAAGGAATTATTATTATTACCCTAAATTATATCATACGTACGCACATTTAGCTGTTTAAGTATGTCTTCCTGTCATTTACCTGTAAAGTTAATGTAACCATGCAAATATTCACTTACCTGTAAATTGAACCGTACATTAACCTGTACAGTTAATTTAACCATGCAAAATATTCACTTACCTGTTCATTTAACCAGACTGTATATTAAGTCAACTATTATTACCCTCACTTAAATCATACCCACATTTAGCTATTTAAGTATTTCTCTGCCATCGACCTGTATAGTATAGTTAACTACGCAAATTTTCCTTATTTATCTCTATCAACTTGCAATATTATTTTCTTTTTTTTTTCACCTAACACTCTGTAACAATGTATAGTGTACATATTCAGGCATTCACCCATACTATGCAATGTCTTTTTATAGCTTTTTTTATAGCTTTTTTTGCACTGACTTCTTGTATTTCTATACTTTTTCATTCTGCCGCACAATGTATCATGTATCGTATATCTGTCTTTTGTGTATTTTTGTTCTATCTATCTATCTATCTATCTATCTATCTATCTATCTATCTATCTATCTATCTATCTATCTATCTATCTATCTATCTATCTATCTATCTATCTATCTATCTATCTATCTATCTATCTATCTATCTATCTATCTATCTATCTAGTGATGTGGAAAACGAGTAACTTGAAGCTCTCGACTTGCTCCACTGCAGCACCGTCGATGTGGATGGGGGCGTGCTTGTCCCACCGGTTCCTGTAGTCCACGATCAGATCCTTTGTCTTGCTGACGTTGAGGGATAGGTTGTTGTCCGGGCACCACACTGCCAGGTCTCTGACCTCCTCCCTCTAGGCAGTCTCATCGGTATCAGTGATCAGGCCTAACACCGTTGTGTCGTTGGCAAACTTAATGAAGGTGTTGGGAGTCGTGCGCAGCCATGCAGTGGTGGGTGAAAAGGGAATACAGGAGTGAACTAAGCACACATCCCTGAGGGGCCCCGTGTTTAGGGTCAGCATGGCAGATGTGTTGTTGCCTACCCTCACCACCTGGGGGCAGCCTGTGACGAAGCATCGTTGCCGGGGTTCAGTTGTGTGCCCACTGTGCCACCATTGGGCACATTGCCCTATGATGAGGAACGTTTTTTTTATATATACAGCGGGTGAAATAAGTATTGAACACGTCACCATTTTTCTCAGTAAATATATTTCCAAAGGTGCTATTGACATGAAATGTTCACCAGATGTTGGTAACAACCCAAGTAATCCATACATACAAAGAAACCAAAACAAATTTGTTCAGAAATAAAGTTATGTGTAATAATGTGAAATGACACAGGGGAAAAGTATTGAACACACTTACTGATATTTATTTAATACTTTGTACAAAAGCCTTTGTTGGTAATGACAGCTTCAAGACGCCTCCTGTATGGAGAAACTAGTCGCATGCATTGCTCTGGTGTGATTTTGGCCCATTCTTCCACACAAACAGTCTTCAAATCTTGAAGGCCTCTTCTATGAATCTTGATCTTCAGTTCTTTCCATAGATTTTCAATGGGATTTAAGTCAGGTGATTGGCTGGGCCATTCTAGCAGCTTGATTTTCTTTCTTTGAAACCAATTGAGAGTTTCCTTGGCTGTGTGTTTGGGATCATTGTCTTGCTGAAATGTACACCCTCATTTCATCTTCATCATCCTGGTAGATGGCAGCAGATTTTTGTCAAGAATGTCTCAGTAAATTTGCCCATTCATCCTTCCTTCAATTATGTGAAGTTTGCCAGTACCATTTGCTGAAAAGCAGCCCCACACCATGATGTTCCCACCTCCTCCAAACATGGTGTGTATTATGACATCCAAACAGTTTGCTCTCATCTGACCACACTATATTCTCCCAGTATTTCACTGGCTTTTCCAAATGTTGTGCAGCAAATTTTAAACGAGTTTCAACATGCTTTTTTTTCAGCAATGGAGTCTTGCGTGGTGAGCGTGCATACAGGCCATGGCGGTGGAGTGCATTACTTACTGTTTTCTTTGAGACAACAGTACCTGCTAATTGCAGGTATTTTTAAAGCTCTCCACAAGTGGTCCTTGGCTCTTCTGATTATTCTTTTCACTCCTCTGTCAGAAATCTTGCGAGGAGCACCTGGTCGAGACAAATTTATGGTGAAATGATTGTCTTTCCACTTCCGTATTATGGCCCCAACAGTGCTCACTGGAACATTCAGAAGCTTAGAAATGCGCCTATAACCAATGCCATCATTATGTTTTGCAACAATTAGGTTGCGAAGGTCTTGAGACAGCTCTTTGCTTTTACCCATCATGAGATGTGTCTTGTGTGACACCTTGGCAATTAGACCTTTTTGTAGGCCATCAGTTGGGACTGAACCAGCTGATATTAATTTGCACTGACAGGGGGCTGGATTGCTTTTTATTTACTGATAGTTTTCAGCTGTTGTCTTGGCTTTCCATGCCTTTTTACACCTCCCTTTCTTCATGTGTTCAATACTTTTTCCCTGTGTCATTTCACATTATTACACATAACTTAATTTCTGAACGTATTTGTTTTGGTTTCTTTGTATGTATGGATTACTTGGGTTGTTACCAACATCTGGTGAAACGTTCATGTCAATAGCACCTTTGGAAATATATTTACTGAGAAAAATGGTGACGTGTTCAATACTTATTTCACCCGCTGTATATATATATTTTCTTTTTACCCCATTTTCCCCACAATTTCAAAGGTCAAGAGCCATGCATCCTCCGAAATACGTCCCTGCCATGCCACACTGCTTTTTGACACACTGCTCAGAAGCCAGCAACACCAATGTGTCAGAGGAAGTACCAAACCCTCCCCTAACCCGGACGACACTGGGCCAATTGCATATCTCCTCATGGGTCTCCCGGTCAAGACCGGCTGCGACACAGCCCGGGATCGAACCCGTATCTGTAGTGACGCCTCTAGCACTGTGATGCAGTGCCTTAGACCGCTGCGCCACTCGGGAGGCAGGATCAGCTACTTTTGTACATTTTACCATGCTTGCCAAATCAGAGCTTAATATCAAACTGATCATGCAAAATAATATGATTTGATGTATTTGACAATTTTCAATGATGTTGACTACTTTAAACGTCTTCTCCAGAACTGCTGGACCGATCGGCACCAAATTTGGCATATACTGTAGCATCTATGGATGCACATCTTCAAAAACGCACTATATTCTACGACTCTAGCTGAAACAATATGGCCACTATGAGCCAATGGCTTGCATGAATGTTTTTTCCTCTCCAACAGCGCCACAACTGATTTATGTGCCAGACCACGCCCACGTGAATGGTTATTGTTCAGTAGTGGCCATGTTGTTTGACAACCTAGCCTGGAAAATTGAGAGACCTTGGTCCATAGATGCCAGATATCAAGTTTAGTGCAGATCGGTCATTCACTGCCAGAGGAGTAGCGTTGTTTTTCACAAAATTCCAAATGCCGGAAAATCGATCATGGCGGACTTTATAGGTCCTTGAGGCAAAGTTGTTCCTTCTGAGGAGAGGGACATGAATACCGAATTTCAGTACTCTAGCGCAAACAGCGTAAGCGGTGTGAAGTTGCATTTTCAATAGCTTGTTATAGCGCCACCATGTGTCCAATTGGCATGGCATGAGAGGGTGTGGCCCATGGGCCATAACCGTCAAGTTGTGCTGTCCTAGACTGTACCATCTCAAAGGAATTTGAACCCAGAATAATAATAATAATAATAATAATAATAATAATAATAATAATAATAATAATAAACACCAACAAATATAATACGGTTGCACCAGCTTAGCTGCTGAACCCAATAACAGTAATCTATAAAGCAGCAGCGTTAGTGGTTGATGGGTGTGTGAATGGTGATGTGATTGTGTGTGTGCATGGTGATGTGTGTGCATGGTGATGTGATTGTGTGTGTGCATGGTGATGTGTGTGCATGGTGATGTAATTGTGTGTGCATGGTGATGTAAGTGTGTGTGTGTGTGTGTGTGTGTGTGTGTGTGTGAGAATGGTGATGTGATTGTGTTTGTGCATGGTGATGTAAGTGTGTGTGCATGGTGTGAGTGTGTGAGTGAGAGAGTGTGCACGTAAGAGTGTCAGTGTAGGTGAGTGATGTGTGTGTAGAGACCAGTGAGTGTGCATAGAGTCAGTGCAGATAGTCTGTGGGTGAGGGTGGGCAGTCATTGTCAGCTGTTCAACAGTCTTATCGCTTGGGATAGAAGCTGTCTCATAGTCTGTTGGTTCGAGACCCGATGCTAAGGTATCGCCTGCTGGAGGGTACCAGAGAGAACAGTCCATGGCTGGGGTGGCTGGAGTCTTTGGCAATTTTTCGGCCCATCCTCAGACCACCTTCCTGTGTTAGGTTGTTACAGTGGGTTAATTTAGTGGGTTGGAGTGAGCTGTGTGGCATAATAAGTCTTGGAATGTGTTCCCCCAGTGCTATATATTTATTTTCTTATTGAAAAGCCCATTGCAGTTAATTTAATTTAACAGTGGGAAGTTAGCTTAATGAAAGTAGCTGATGCAGTTACTAAAACAGCTGTACCTCTTGATTGGTAGATGATTGGTTATTTCTGTTCTGATTTCACATTTGAATAGCATGGAAACAGATCAAGATGTCATACCCTCTAAGTTTGTCTAAGTTATGAGAAAATGTAATTGATGTGGTTACTAAAACAGCGGTGTCATTTGATTGGTAGAAGATATGTTCTGATTTCAGATTTGACTAGCTGAGAAGTCTGCTCTAAGTTGTTGGGAAAGTGGTCAGAGCTGATTTGTGTCAAAAGTTACATTGCTAACAGTAAATGAAAGGTTGGAATTCATGGTAGTTAACAATGGGAGCTTTAGAATGTTGAAGAAATCCAAATAAAGTGGATGAAGGACAAAAAGCTTAAAAAGTATAAATGGCTTCAAAAAGGTTGTATACAAGCATCCTATTCCAGACCACTCTGCACATTTTAAAGTTTGAATGGAGTTTATAGCTTAAACGGTGTAAGAGGAGCAGCGTTCCAAAAAAAACTAAGTCAGAAATAAGTTGTACATTATTTACAGTGGGACTGTACGTTCCATGAATAAGAGCTGACATGAAACATGTTAGCCCTGGGCTAATTTCTGCCCAAGGTTAAGTATAGCCCGCGGCTAAAACTGCACTGCAGTGCACTCAACTCAACCTTACAGAACATAATGCAGTGCTGTAGCGTGAGGGAGAGTCAACAGCTTTTTCTAATGGGCCCAAAGCAGGCTCTCATTCATGCATATCCTCAACATGTTAGATAAATGAAAGAGTACAATAACCAAACAACATAGTTTGGGTTTAATGCTCCAAAGTCATGCTTAAGTGGGCCAGCATCAGACGGCTGGTAAAAAGCCATGTGAAGAGGCTCAACTAAAGCCACAGACGTTCATCATAGCTTTTACGCTATCAAAGTCTAATCTGTCTGGGATTTCATGTGTGTTAACACAGCTACAAACGCAGAGAGCAAACACTTCGACAACAGTGCATAAATGTCTCAATATATTAAACAACCAGACAATAAACAACCTATTCAATTCCAGGGATTTGCATGAGAAACGGGAGTATTAGTGAACACAGACAGACGAGTCCTCTCAACACAGACATCCTCAATATCTACTTCAGACGAAGACTGACTTCAAACATTATCCTGTGAGTGAGAGTAAAAGAGAAGAGCCAAGCCTGACAGAGAGTGAGCAATGCCTGCCTCTCAGTTTTTGGGCATATCTGTGCTCACAATACCATTGATTAGTACAGTGTCACCACAGAGCTGCAATAAAGCTAATTGCTTAATTAGATGACCCAATTCGATAAGCTTCTTTTAGCATATTAACAAGAGCTATGTAACAAATAGCTGTGATTCATGACGACTGGGTTTATTTACGGGATTACAATTATGAGGGTGAAACACAAAATGGTACGTTATGGTCAATAATGCTCCTTTCTTGAAAGTTCTGTAAAATAACATTTGTGATCATGTAAAACAACATTTCCAGTCCATCACATATTCATGATTACAATGCTCAGACTACTTGATATGCACAGCTACTTTACGTCCTCTATGCGTCACTGTCATTGTGTTCCTGTTGAAACAATTAAGTTGAATATGGGAATGATTTCACTGCACTCACAATAATTCTGGACAATGGAGCATGAGGGTTAAACATAAAAATCTTATTAGATTGAAATGGATTAATTTACATTTTCTCCTTGCATACTTTACATCTACTGTATGATCTTTTTCACAGCGCAGGGAGGTCTGGGTGAAAGAGCACAATTTGTATAAGATGAACTCATCTATATGCTAATTCATTGGCATGTAGACCTGCTTCATTTCTCTGATTCATTCCTGTTTACCTATTAGCTGTTATAGATGCAAAAGGAAATTGGAATATTAAAAACCAAAAAGCTGAGGGCTACAAAGCATTAGCAGTACATCACCTGTTATTATGGTCGTATTAGGGTACCATTGCTGGCCTTTGTTTAAGATGCACCCAAGAGCCAGGCTCCAAGTGAGGTTTCATAAATAAAATGAGCCATCCCTTTAGTTAAGTGGGACCTGGTGCACCTGACAAACCATAATGGGGTTTCAAATGTACCTAAGCCGAGACAATGTCGTGTGGAAACGGGGCAGTCAAACTTAATGTCTCAAAGCAACTCTGTTACACTTGCTTAGAACTACTGTGCAAGTTGAATACACCTACCTTTACTAAAACGACACATGGCAACACCAACATGGGAGATGTGAAAGATCATATTACAACCAGAGCCTAAATGCTAATGTAATTTCACATGAACTAGGCTTAAAGAGATCCAATCGACCATTTGCTGATACCCACTTCCGTTGTGTTTAAGAGGATGACAACCTCCCTCTTATTGTCTAAGTAATTCACCAAAATTGCCACTTATAGCCGCTCAGAGTTGTACGTTTCATCTCGGAGCTTCCTCTGGTCTTTGCTACTCATCCCATTCCGACTTCCTTCCGAAAACGCCACCACTTCATTAACCTTGCCAGGCGAGAGATAAGACAGGCGTTGCATCAAAGCCGTCTGCCCACAGAGAGAGAACAGAGCCCGGTCTCCCCACTACACAGCAGCCTTCACACACCCAAGTAGATACACTCCACAGACACATGCGAAATGCAGAAGGAGCTTTTGTGTTCTAAACTGTCTGTCACTCATAGGCTGTCTGAGAAACTAACCAATATGTTTTAAACAGTCGAGTGAGGAAAGTGTTTTTTGTTGTTTGAAAGCAAGGTGAACTTCCCGCAATGCACTGTCCACAATTGTAGCACTGTCCAGAATACATCCAGTAGTCTGAAGGTAACATGTTGTACCATACTATAAAGAGTGCTCAGTTACACACAAACACTTTCGATGTTGCATTGACCTCTGCCCTTAGATGCATGGACATGACAGGACTGCTTGATGGAAAAGGCCGTGTAAAATAACGATTACTAAAATACAGCAATTGCCTCTGACAGCAATAATTACTGTAGCAACATAATCAAATCATATTTACACAAATAATTTACAAGACTTCTATTTCTACTACACGTTTGTTTCACTTAATCCCTCTGCCCACAATTTCTGAAAATAATTTTCCTTTGAAGGAAACTGCAAATCCCTGTCTGGATTCTGTTAAAAGGCTTAAAATGTCACTAAATGCCAGGGCTGAGACTCCTGCTAACATGTAGGTCTTTAAGACAAGACGTTAAAGCGTTGAAAGTTACCTGAAATTGATGAGGTTAATATTCTTATCGCAAACTGGGGGTTCTGTGAAAGTGGATATTGAAAAAAGGTAGACGGCACCGTAACCCTTCATATTAGAGGGTATCAAACAGGACTTATGCAGTGTAAACAGCAATTACTCACTGAATTGTTTATCGTAGTATTTAGAATACAACAGCATAATTCAAAGAAATGTAATATTGTGGAGAAGACATCATCATATGGGGCTATTACTATAATATCACACCAACCAAGCGGTTTTTGCATAGCAGAATGGAATTAAACATTAAATCACTTAATACATCCCTTTACTGAACATCTGAAATGCCAAATATGTCCACAGAGGGCTCTCACTTATGATTAGCTCACTTTCTGATATCAAAAGGACCAAAGGCCAAATTCTGTTCCTAGGTTTCTTCGGAGAGCATCCTCTCTGGGTTTTCAGCCATATGTGAATCACAGGTAAAATACAGTGAAGCAAGTCATCCACTGAGCCAGCGCATAGGGTGGGCAGAGTGAGACATTCTGGCATCTATTAAGACTTACGTTATGTATATTGTGTTAGGAGGGGAATTTTACTGATCCACAAAACCATCAGGAAAAGGATAAGTGTGTGAGTTTTATAAGACCCTGTGGTAAAGCAACTGCATTGCAGAATCTCTTAAGTTAAAAGTTGCTGTGGCGTTGAGCAGAAAGTCAGGCGGAATCCTGCATGCCCACTGATAACATGGTTGGATTAGGGATATTTAAGGGAAGTGAAAATTATTCATTTGAGATGGATGAAAGCTGCACTTGTCACGTCTACCAGTCATGTACTTTATATATTTAATTTCCACTAGCCAACATGCATAATTTCTCCTCAATGCAAATTTCTACACAGTGAAATTGTGAGCATATATACCTTGGCTCCTTCAAAACGTTCTCTGACACAGAAAAAGTATTGTCTCTAAAAAATGTATTCTCCATTAAAGGCAAATAGTGAACAAAACAATGCTATTCGGTTTGCAATATGGAAAATCTAATTTTACACATGCATTTACAATTTAATCACTTTCATTTGAAATAATGCTTTAAGATCAAATGAATGTGATGCGGGTTAGACCATGGTTTTAACACAACCCACTACAAGGGTTGCAACTACTGTATGATAAGTCAAAGTCTTTCCATTTCACTTAGTGTTGGTCTTACAGCCTGGCAACTCATAGAACATGTCTGTCTCTCTGTACAAATATTATGATCTCTCTGATGAGAATTAAGTCTCCAGCCTGGATGGCCAATAAATTAGAGGCACGCTTCTCGTTTACTCATCAGAGCTAATGAGCCTGATAAAATTACCTCGAGGCTTATAATTACAGGCTAGTGGCAGAGACTCTGGCACTCTGAATGAGTACAACCCATACACAGGCCAACACATTTTATACAGAGAGGGTTTTAACCCATAGGCCCTCAAAATGCTTACTGGTGCCTTGTTACTATAGCATTTATGGCTAAAACTAATTATACTATTGATGGATAGTGTATTTGATTGTAAAACATGCATAAGGATGCAATACAATGTTCTTATAGGCCATAATAAATGTTTATCCTCCACAATGAGATCACTGGTAAGAACACCTTTGGTGCCTGTAGAGTATGGCACCATTCCATGTAAAACTTATATATTAAATGAATTGAATGTAAATAAGTCAGTATAACATTGTTTTGTATTTTGTCAGAGCCAGTACAAAACATTGCCACCCTTTCATAAAGATTGACCACTAACGGAGTAATCTCATATTTTGAAGGACGGCGGCAGCATGGACACGAGCTCACCTCAGAGGATTTCATTTCATCAGCTTCACAGGACGAATTGTTTTACTTATGAATATTAATGTCCCTCTAATTTGAGGCTGTTAATGCTTGTGGATAGGAGCCTGGTAAATCAGGTCCCATTCCTGTTAAAACCATGTATTAGACACCCCCCCCCTGACACTAAACCCTCACCTTTGATTCTTAAATTGCAAAAGCACAAGCATTTGCAGTAGATGGGGCGCAAAGCTTTAATTAACTCTTAATATCACACCTATTCTGTCTTGACTGTCACCCACATCACACATGGTGTACTGCACCAAAATCATCCCCAGTTCCTCTCAAGCCAGTAAGATGCTGTTCTAAGTTCATGATCACATTTTCATGCATCTTCAATTGGGGATATGTAGCTGTAAATATATTGACGTGAGCAAATTATCTTGATGTCTTCCCTAACACCCACATTAAAAAAGGCTCTGAATGAGCACTGGTGAGATTTGATACTTAAGTAGTATCGCAGCCTAGCAAAACATCATGTTGGATGAGGAATGCATGGTAAAAACCAGGCTGTAACTTTGTGCTTGTATGAGATAGAAATCAAGGAGGAGAGGTTTAGGTCGTTCTGTTCCTAATGAAAAGTCTGACCTGTTAAAAAAAAAAATCAAATCATTTAAAAAAAATAAATCCCCTACAGTTGATGAAGGAAGATGTTAATTGAAACTAAGCAATTATCTGCCATGATATTTTAAAGTAAAAAATGCCTACAGTTCAATGTTACAAACCCTTAAGTTGGATACGAGTGCTTTCAAAACCAAGGATGTTCAAATTATTTATTGGACAGCAAACTCATTTCAATTAAAAATATAAATACACTTTATGTACACATTAATTTAAACATTCCTTTACATTTTTAAAAGTCACAAGACATTGGAACTTGTGCATACCACAAACAGTATTTTTCACAGAACTCCAAATGCCAATTTTTCATTTTTTAAAAACACTGCAATAACGGACCAGGCATAAAACAAAACTTTAGTAGATACATTAGTATAGAATTATGTTTAATTAAACCAGGTTTACAATTTTTTTAAAAGCTCAATACAACCACTAGTTTATAAGCCTTTTCCTGTCCATAAGCTACTGCTCTACATAATATTTCACAATGTTATTGCATCAGCAGAGTCAGAACACTTTGCAGCATTTATAAAATTAGCAAAGAAATTAACTGTCTGTACTGTGGCAAATTAGATTGAGGTTTTTCCCCGGTTCCTATACAGTAAGACCATGGTGCCACCTACAGTAAGACAGGAGAAATACAGCCTTTAAAAATGTGTGGCAGCTTAGAACATGCTGCTCACCACTTCACCAGTCTACATACTGATTCCACTCAATGTTTGTGGTTTCTAATAACATATTTTCTGGAAGCATAATCAAATAAATACATCTGTATTAAAATAATTAGACCTACTGGAGCTAAAACCATCAGCACACATTAAGGCAATTTCTCTTATTTTGATACTTAACTTAAAATCAGTGATATGGATATTCCTTTACCATTATCCGGTGCAACAATACCAGTTACATTATTATTATACATTGGAATTATTTTAACAGTGACTCGAACACCTCTTCACAACAATCCCAACCTAGATGTGTGGGAAAACAGTGAGTGGGAAAAAAAAAAAAAAAAAAAAAAACAAGGTACACAAACCATAAGTTAAATTGTGACATCTTAGATATACACCACAACTCACAAAAAAAAGACATCAGATTATGATCAGTCAAGCGTCAAGAACAACAACTGAACACTAAATGAAGAGTGGAAGCCTGAAATCTTATACAAAAATCCTTTCTAAACAAACCTTTGCGACGAAACACCAACTTGATCTGATACGTAGGTGGAAAAGTTGGTCTTTGATCTTCAGGTTAAGCAACATGATCTTGTTACTTATTAGCTGAACTCCAAAACCACCATGAACACAAGTTGATGTATACATACACTCCGTTTCACTTCTTGAAAAGATAAACCCAATTTAAAACATCCCAGACACAACACATACTGTACCCCCCCAGAGTAGGATAGAACAATCATAACACAGTCCCCTGATCACTCACTGTGACCTTTTTACTACTTTTTCGTCTGAACAGCATTTTGAAGGAGGACTTCCTCTTGATTTTTGATTTTTTAAGTCCTGCCCACCAGAACAAAGAGAGGAAATGACATTAAGCAAGGCACGTGCCAAGGTATAAAAACAGGCATCTTAAAATCAAATCACTTAAATACTCACCAAGAGTATGCATCATTTCATTCAACTGCTGATCCTCTTCATCTTCCCTAAAAATGGAGAACATGTTTTGGTTTTTCCAAGTTAGACATCCAGCTTGACCTCAGTGGCATTCTAGTCACCACTTGAAACCACCGCAGATATTGAAATGCTCCACACATTTAAAAAGATACGTCACAACTCTCATTACAATGTACAAGCAATAAAGTTGCACCATTTCCCTACCTGAGCCTGTCCTCATCCAGTCCTTCTACGATAGCGTTTCTACCGTTCACAATGGCCATCAACCGCTCCATCAGCCTGTCCTCTCGCCGACGCTCCTCTGTAGACTTCAGATGATCTGTGATACCAGGGATAAGAAGGCCGGTGTTAAGACATAGGAGCGCTACACTACAAAATGCCAGCTGCTAATCTGTTAGAGGGATGTAAAGTGAACAGTTGAGGTGCCGTGTGTCAGCCTAGTGCCTCCTACCTGGTTTCTCCAACAGTCTGCGCAGCTCACCCTCCACCCCAGGCTGCTGCTCCTCCAGGGCTTGAGTTTTAGCTCTGACAAATGCAATACGTGATTTTTAAGTCATTGTGAATCCTAAACAGTTCATATACATTTTGGGCAACATTTAACGTAAGTACTCACATGTACACAAGCTCTGACTCCCTCCTTATGTACGTCTGCTTCTTTCGGATCAGGCAGAACCAGTCAACCATCAGAGGGTTCATCAAAATGTCCCCCTCTGCAAAAGGCCAGTGTCAAGGAAGTTCACAGGTAATACAAAATAAAATGAAATTTATTTTTTGCAAGACTGAATGAACAAAATCAATCACATTGTTCCAGTCCAACGTGTACATTGAGCCTTTGTCAGTGCCTAAGGGCTGTGTGTATACAAACAGCCAACAGTACAAACTGGCCTGGGACAGAGAGGGGAGTGTCCCATTAACTCTGCCTGCCTCCTATCAGCAGGACAGCCAGGTGCATGTAAGGAGTGAGGGAGGGAGTAAAGCAGTGAACCAGATGATAATAGAACTGTGCCCAGATGGTGACCTTGAGCAGAGCAATCAGGCCCCCTACTCCTCCTGCAGCCACAGCCCGTCTCTGGGGCTGGTCAGCTCTTCAGCACCACCTCTCAATCCCACAGGGGGATGGATAGTATCAGAGGAGAAGGTGCCTCCATGGGGGCAGTGCCCGCCTCTCGCCTCATTTGGACGTGGAGGAGGGAAATGGAACCTGTTCAGGAGTCACATCTCCCCTCCAGGCTGTGTGGATTTGGATTCCTGTGTTAAGTCCCAGGTGGGCTAGCAGGGATAACAGGCTCACCAGCAGAGCACAACGCAACACTGAGAATAGCGGAGGGACTGGGCCATTTCAATTGAAGAACATTAATGAATATCTAATCATAAAGGCTCATCTATTTGGAAATAAACTGATGGAGAATCTCAATTGCATACTCCTCACATCCTCTCCTTCTCAAAAACCATTGGAGGAGGTCAGAGGGGTGGGACCTCTGGCTTTCTCATCCAATGGGTTGAAGAGGCGTTGAGTAGAGCAAGGACGCGAGGAGTACGCAATTGAGATTCTCCCATGGTGTCCTTCAAAATCCTGTCCTAAAAAAAGACCCAGTTAGGGTTGAAACATGGTCCGTCCTCTTTAACATAACTGTAGTATCATAACTGTGTTCAGAATCACTTGTAGTTTACGTCCTTCAAAAGCCAGACCAGTTCCAAAACCAATAACTTAACTAAAATGTCAAAGACAGTGTATGCACAGGACACCACTCCCATTTGCTTTAGTAAATGAACAATCGCTATTAGTCAACATCAACAAAGGTAGGAGGAACACAAGGAATAAAGTATTTCCTTGGAAAGTACCTTCCTCACAGCTACGAAGCCTCTTCTCCATCTCCACTCCCTTCCTCTCCAAGTCACCCAGGCTGTCTTCAATCTCACGCAGCTCCTTCACCATCTGATCCATGGGGATGTGATGAGACTTAAACAGAACAAAACAAAGAAAAAACAACTGTCACCAGCAATTGCTAATCCTGTGTAATTATCTAACTACGAACTGGAAATATCATAAGAACATTACATATTCACATAGGATAGCTATTGCCTCTGATAAGCTCTAGTAACATGCCACTAATTATGTATGAGACAGAACTGACAACTTACCGAGGGTGACCTCATTTCAGACCTGGAGGCGTTTGTGGGTGACAAATACTTTCCATTTTTGGAGCCTAAGAGGTAGATAAACAGGATTATTACATATTTAATGGCTGACAGTCAGGGAGCCAGTGTCACATAAGACTTCATATACCAAAAATTATTCATATTAAAACATCAATGGTTGAGACAGAATCAATGGTTGGGGATAGAAAGTGAAGGCCCAGTCTAACCTGTGGAACCCTGACGAGGCTGTTTAGGAGACATAAGGGGAGAATAACTGCCATTCTTTGAGCCTAAAAACCAAACAAAATGTAACTGATTAATGAACTGCAATATATAAACTCCAAAGACATTGTTGCGATGCAAACACTCAGTGGAGTTCTTGTCTTTACCCGCTCCTGCAGAGCTGTGGTGAGGCTGATTTGGAGTGGGGACCCTGTGCCAGACAGGAACCAGTGGAGGGGTTGACAACAGAGTAGAATAACTCCCATTTTTAGTACCTAGAAGAAGGTGGAGCAAGATATACATTTAAAACCCCAACAAGTCATCGAAAATATTAACTGTTACGTGACACTAAATCGCTACTCTATAGAAGAGAATAAAAATCATGTACTCAAGCCTCCAGAGCCGCGACGGGGCTGCCTGGGAGACAGAGCTCTGGGAGACACAGGGCCAGGTGGAAGAGGGTTGAAGGCTGCTGGAGGAGTCCGAGGAGAGGTAGAGCTGATGTTAACGATGATACTAGTAGCGAAAGACTTGGAGATGGCTTCAGGTTTGGGTTGCTCAACAATGATCGCTCGGTCCTCAGAGGTACTGGAGAAAGAGGGTGCATGTAAGGAGCAGGAAAAGTTGATTTCAGGGGAAAGTCCATTTTGGATTGAATATACAGTAATTACAGACAGTACATTCAGCCTCACCTTATACATTTAGGAATAATGGAGGTGAGAAAACAGTAGAGGGGTCATCAGGGGGAACTCTGGGAAACTAGTTAGTGTTGCACTAGGGTTCATTTCAGCCATAGCACTCCTTGGGACTTGTGAGGATGGGGGAGGAGAGTGGCTGAAATTTGAGCCAGTCAGCCATAACAGAGCAGGGCGAGGCAGGATGAATCCGCAGGCTGGGGGAGTAGATGCATGAGATGCCCAACTGGTTAGCTCTCCAGATCAGATATATAACTGAATCTCTCACCCGGGTGACAATACCCGCCTACCCTTTGTGTGGATGTACAAGTGGTTAATTAACGGATGAGCAGTCCAGACTTACTTCAGTCCTGGTCCATTTTTAACAGGCTTGAGCTTTGATCGCCAGTTAACAGGAGCCTCTGCACGGTCCGCATTTACAGCCAAAGAGAAATACATTTAGAAAGGAAAGTGTACGATGCAAGCTCATTTAGTGTAGAACAAAGGTCTAAACAAGCTGGGATAACCAAATAAAAATGGCTGATAGTGAAGACTGCTAATGCACTAGTAGCTTATCTTATTTTCATACTCTTAAAAACAGACTTCGTTAAACTGTACGGAAGTGCTGTTCATAGCAACAAAAAAAAAAAACACAGGTAATAGAAAGCATTCTAGCTTTGGAGTGTCCCTTGTCCTTTATGACCTATTGTAAAAACCTGATCTTGAGATATCTGCAAAGTAAGTGGAATTGAAAATGCTTGCCTTTGGTGGTGGAAGATACAGTTGGTCTGGCGCTGGCTTTTTCGACGGCGTTCAGCAATTCCTTACTGCTGGTGGGGCTGGTGAAGGGTTGGGCTGCTTGTTGTCCTGCTGTGCCTGGCCCACATTTAGTGTGATTCCAGCTGGGGAGGTCAGCGGCGCTTGGCACATCTCCAAACCTGGGGAGACGATACTTTCACCATTAGGTTGGGAAATGTACATACAGTATTAGCTGACATCCACAAAATGAGATTAACTGTGGCTGTGCACACTTGAACAAGAATAAAAGCCCGTAGGTAAACCCATAGGCCTTCTTTCCTCACCTCCTTTCTGCTGGTCGGATAACGAAGTATCTGGTGTTATTGTTGTTGCAGTTCGCCTCAACTAGTTTCTTGGTAATGACAGCCCTGGCTCTGTTCTTCTCTTCCTCAGGACTCAGGGGTACCCTCGGTAGCCCTGAGGGGGCTGGGGGTTTCTGGCTGCTGGGGGTGCCCTCTGGGGCTGAGGTAGATGACTGGAAGAACCTCTGCTGTGCTGCCTGGGTTCTCTGGACCGAGCTGGTCCAGGGTTGGGGAGCTGGGGGGATGGTGGTCTCCACGGGCTTCAAGACCATCTTGACGGAGGCCGACAGCACGGAGGTGGGGCCAGACTGGACTCTGCTGGTGTCACATTTAGATTCAACCTTTGCGCTTGTGGATAAGGTTTGGATGACAGCCCCAGAAGAGGGAGGCTTGTTGCAGCCATTCTTGGTGTTCTGGTGGTCATTACAGATGAAGCTACCTGGATCCTTCCCTGGTTTATAGGCCCCAGCCGGCAGGACGTTGGAGCATTCACAGCACCTGGTGAAAGGTGCAACATAAAGGTGTCAACATGTTTTAACCATAATGATGGAGCTGATTTCTATGCTTAAAGTGGACATTTACTTGAAGCAGCTCCTGTGGTAAAGCTTCCCCTCAATGAAGTGTCGTTGGACCAGATGAACGTGGCACTTGCACACGACACATTTACTGCTGAGAGTGCCCGTCTTATTGGAGCTCTCCACCAAAACCCCAGTCTTCTGTGGAGGAGAGACAGAAAAATTGATGTATCAGACATATATCAGTAGTTCATCACAAAATTGTATGTGCCAGTCAAACATCTTATAAGCAAGAGGCATTTGTACTCCTCTCACCTGGCCAGCAGGTATGGGTGCTATGGGGGAGGTTTTCACCATGAGAGAGGGAGAAGGGCGATTCTCTATGGCCGTTTTAGACACTTTGGTTTTGGCCACCAGCGGGAGATTCTTCTTTCCAGACGGCTCCTCCGTGGATACCTCTGCTGGTCTTTTCACAGCAACCACCCCTCCAACTGGAACAAAAAAATAAATAATTGGCCATCAGAAATTGAATTGAGCCACAATAATGTAGTCCACAATACCTGAACCAATATCTCAGTAGAGATGCTTTGTGCACGTAAAACAGAAATAGCTTGGATATACAATATCTTATAAATCAATAACCATAAACAATTTGAAAAACCAAAACATTTGCCAAGCATTAAAATGTACTACTGACTAAGGACAGACGCAGACTAAACAGGATTAAAGCAACGTTTTCACCCAATTTAACCCTACATGACACGTGTACGTCCCACGCTCACCTTAACTGTGCAGCTCACCAGGAGAGGAAACTGAACACTTATAGTGCAACATATAAGTTAGTGCTCCAATGTGCTCCAAAGCTGCCTCAAGTCAGAGTCTTACTAGGGTTGCGTCCGTGGAAGTAGTTGTAGTACTGGGATACGTAGGTGAGGACGCTCAGTCGATCTGGGATCCTCAGGGCCACCATGTCCTCTGCATCCAGCAGAGCAGCGATCCCCAGCTTGTCCTCCGCAACCCGGAAAGCCTGAAGTTAAAATCAACACTTGTTTTATTAACCAACCCTAAACCCATAGAGCCAACTATGTAAGTAGATAGTGATATATATTTTTTTAAACATTTACAAAGCAGAGGTAATATTAAGGAAAAATCTTACATCATTTGAATAACACATTCACAATGCTCTTGTTGAGGGTTTCTTAATATACACAGCAGCTACTTAATTTAACTGTAAACATAAGCCAGACAAAATGGTCTTCTTCAGAAACAGAAAATAGAAAAGTCCAGCCAGCAGCTGTTTGTGGCCCCATGCTGTGGCGGTCTGGACAGGAGGTGAATAATGAAGAGCACATTTCCTGTGTTTCCCTGGGAACAATGAGGGAGGAGGAGTACGGGGCATTGTTTAGGATCAACCTGGATGTGCTCATTAAAATGTTAAGGTACAGCCTTGCAGAACGTTTGTGTCGGAGCAGGAGGAAAAAGGTCAAACTATTTCAGCATTTGTGAGATTCTCTGTATAACAGCAACGGAATTGGCCATTGTAGCTGTACCGTAACGAATCAGAGTCTGGACAAGACAACTGTATATTTGAGTCTGTAGTGACAGTGTGTTTCACCACTGAGAGAAACACATGAAGGACTGGGACCCTCGTCATGAAATACTGAGGACTACTGTCACCGTGTATGGGATTACCTCATACTAAAATGAGGTAGCTACAAAACATGGGTGTTTGGACTCCACCATGGGGGAATTCCTTCCTAGTTGGTTAGTCAAACAGACTAGAGTTACCAAAACTGAAAACTGTACTCTTCAAAAGGCCCAACTTTGTGGCTTAAAACACATTATTTTTATGCAAGCCCCCAGCAGTGTAGCGTCTCACGGTACTGTAACATTTGTAAATAGACCTTTATCGTGTGGATCGAGTGGCCCACGGATAACAGTAAGCCTCATTCATAATGAATACTCCAGGGAGCCTCTTCTGATTCTCAGGTTCTTAACAGACACTGTGGGGGATCGGCAGAACTATCAGCTAGTGTTTTGCAACAGATCCTGGAGTGCATAGCACACTATGAGGTCTGTAATCCTCAAAAACAGAGGAAACCAGCACAGAGAGAATTACTAAATTATGGACAAGTCCCATCTGCACTGCTGTTTGACTCATTCTTATCTCAACAGTCCTCACACACTTCCTTGTATGAAGGAAATAGGGGACGGGGGGGGGGGGGGGGGGGACAGGGGGCATAACAGTTGGTCAACTGAGTCAGTCTGGTGAATGGGGAATCCTCAATTCCACAGAGACTTAAAAACAAGTTAAATACAACCAAGTCAACCATAATGTCTGATGTTCTTCAGGTGTTAATAGTTAAGCCGGCATCTGTCGAAGTATCAATAGAAATGAGTGTAACTAGCCAAAGTCACTACCAGTGAATGGTTAGGCAGTGTAAGACTTACATGTTCCGTACAACTCACGAGACATACCTTGTATAGCACCACTAGCAGAGATAGTTTCCCAAACTACAGTTGGTATATGAATAACCTTTCCTAGGACCTGAAATCTTAGGAATACATGTTGTCCAGTTATCAACTGGGAAAGATTACGTTTACATACTATAAGCAATAGGTCACATTTATGGTGCGCCATTGTATTCTTTTAATGAGTTGCATTTAACATCACCCTTCAGAGCAAAACTTGATTGCCCCAGTTCTATAGAAACACTACTGAGGGATATATCAAAATAACCATGAATTGACTTGTGCACAATTCCAGTCCTTTGGAGACTTCGCTAATAAAGAATAAGCCTAAATGTTACCACAAAGGACTTGATGCATTTCTAACAATGTATTCACCTCAAACCAACTGAGACTTTCTGATAAGATGGCCAAACAGTTCAGTAAGGTCATGTCAATTTACAACCTTGACCAGTGCTGATGTTACATTCATAAATACAGTCAATCTTACCAAGTTGTTGTTGTCAAAAACATCCTCTTTATTCAGGGAGTCGTAGTCTCTGAATATAGAACACAGGGAAATTAATCAATCACATTGTGAAGGTTGATCAAAGGTTATTCTTTGGGTGACTAACTGACCGATTCAAGGAAAAATAACCAGGTTTCTGAGATATATCAAATAATATTCTAGTCCACTAGTACAGCAAGACAGCTTGTTGGAATGGTTATGCTGTGAGTTTTTTTTCTCCATTTCAGACATTGAGTATATAAAATCTAATGTGTTTTCTTGTTAAACAAGTATGATGTTTGACCCATCCTTGAAACCCGTTAAAAAGTTTGATTGACTAGGGCAAAAAAAAAATCCCATTTATGTGACATTACGCAATTTATTGATTTAAAAATAAAGGATCACATGCATACCTCTATTAAATTATGATTTAAAAAAACTAACATTTCTTACTCGTAGTTCAAAATTCACTTATATTTGCCTATGCTAATCTGGCCTCATCGCTCAACAAAAAAGCTGTCAATCCTCTGGCTAAACCTGGCAAAGCGATGCTAGAGGGGGGATTCCCGCCACCATTGTTAAACAGACAGGAAGCCACAGAATACTTTCCTTCAAAATAAATAGAACTTGATAACAAATAGCGCATAGTTTCTATTGTATGTATTGCGCAAGGGATTACATTAGGTCTACATGAGAACATTACTTTTCTAAATCATGATTTGAAGCTATAGCCTAAGCTACACAATGTGTTTGCAAAGTATAAGACAAAAAGTAAGACAAAAACATGAACTGTTTGGTTATGATAAGGTAACGTTGAAAGTAGGCCAAGATTTCCCAAACTCGGTGCACGTTTTGGTTTTAGCATTACACCGCTGATTAAAATAAACAAATCAAGTTTTGATCATTTGAATAACATGTGTTGCGTTAGGGCAAAAAAAAAAACAACGTGCACCGAGTTCGGGAAACGCCAAGGTAGGTTATTCATCATTTGATTGAAAATATTATAACATTCTAACTGTGGCTTTAACAGTGAAAAAAGTGTTTGGACATATTGATTGTTTGCAGCTGCTAATGATTTGTTGCAACTAATTGACCATCACATTGAATATTATTTCTTCACCCAAATCAATATATATATTTGTTTTAAGTCATTAAAATGCTTACATTAGGTCCGGTCTGTACTTATGGATAAGCGCACAGAACGCCAACCCGTCCCTAAACGAAGTTGTCATGTTGATGATAGACACATCTCGGTACCCATCGCACTGAAGTTTGCACCACAGTTGAAGCGCCTTGATGGCCGCCATCCTTCCCGGAGCGCGTTGTCCTGTCAAATAAATGACTTCCGAAAAAAATATGTATATACCAAATAGAAATATGCAACCACTGGGTGGTATTTCTTATTTGATGTGATGTGCAAGTAGTAGAAAGAAAGTAAAACCAGCTCAAACTGTCCCGTGTTCAATCATTAGCTGACGCTCGCGACTGACAGGCTACCATTGCATACCACATGAAAAAGTCTATTGGCGTGACGCAAGGGGGCGAGGCTTTGGTTCAGTAGCCTAATTAACGCTGTTAATTATCATTTTACACCACTGGTGACATAATTGCACTTTTCAATAATCTCAGTGCTGACAATTAATCGGTCCTTTTAGTCTCTGTTCGGTTATACAATATTAATTTGCATTATGTCCTGAATAGCCTATTTCAGAGGTAATCATTGGTTAAAAAAAATATAGATCATCAATGTGTACACTATTGTTGAAGTCTGTGTGGTTTTAATATCAATAGTTTTCATGGACAAAATAGGCTATAGTCCTACATTAGCGTACTAATGAGCAGACATTAGTGTTGAAGCCTTAATGAGCAACTCAATTAGGCTATGAATACAAAGGATTCTGCTGAGCCCTTGTTTGCTCATTTGCATATGGAACATTTTCATTGGAAAAAAAAACAATGATTCATATTTTAAGTTACATGTTGCAAACTCAGAAGAGGCTTAAAGTCTCAATGAAACAAATTAACCCACAATCCAGACCCACTGACCCATTTTGGGTCACCAATGTTGGTTTCAAATCTGACCCAAATGAGATGGGCCCAAATGAAGATGGAGTGACTGAGAGATATTCTCTAATTGAAATTGGACAAAAGAACAACTTGAGTGTGTCTGAAATTTGAGTATGACCCAACATAGGAGAAACTGACCCTCACCGAGAACTCGACAACCTCAGCTAGATGCAAAGCCTACAAAGAGATTAGATGGACATTTATATATTTACAAACTGCATAAAAACATTTACTTGGTGTAAACAATGCACGTAGCCTCTAATACAAAGTAGGAACAACATACCAAATAAGAAAACAAAGACCTTGGGAAACACTTTACAGTTGTTATGTATAGTAGCAGCGGAATTACACTAAAACATTTAAAATAAGAGCAAAATAAGGGTTAACAGAATATAAGGATATGGATAGTTTTATTATTACTTAAGGAAATGCACACTGGAAATATACTGCTGACAATGAATATACAATATTGATTGAATAAAGGAAGAACAGGACAGTTATAATAATGCCAATGGGTATTTCTCATTTGGGCAAAAGACCGTCCTCTGTCCTCTCTTCTCTATGACCCGGAAACCTATAAGTGGTTCGAGGAGTGTGTCAAATCAATAGTAGTCATACGAGTGTCCTTCCCTCCTCGATAGCCAACTTTCATCAAGGATATTCGTGTATATCCTACTGTGGAAGAGTTTGGAAATCTTCCACACCCCCTTCGAATCAGCTTTTGTTTTGTCAGAGGAGAAAAACATGCACACGTTTAAAAACAATATGCAACTCGTTTTGTTTTATCTATAAAATGTCTTGCACAACTAACTTAATTTGTTTGATCACTATACACATACATTTTGTGTAATCTGCCTAATGTGTGAGTGGAGAAGGACCGTATCATTTCAAGGAAGCGCATTTCCGTCCACGTTCACCATCCTCACCGACTGTCCTCAATTAACATGAGAGGATGGAGGAAGAGAAGGGAGGTGAGAAAATCTAATTGATAAAAGGCCAATGAATGGAGAGGAGTTAATTACCAGAGGGGGGCACTGTTAGACTACATAAAGACTTTTGAAAACATACAGGAGACTCAAGCTAACGCTCAAGCAGGGCCGGCCCTGATTTTGTTAGTCACTCTCAATCAGATATCATATTAACATGGCATAAATCATGGCAGAATATGTAGAATTTCAGGAAATAAGTTGTAAAACTGTACATTTTCTCTACGCCCCATAATTAGAATTGCATTAAATGTATTATAAAATTGCAACAAAAAAAATAATGTGTAGAATTGCCGGAAATTAACTTTAAAACAAAAAAAATGTTCTCTCCGTAGTCAAGAGGGGCCCCCAAAAGGCTAGGGCCGTCCCTGCACTCAAGATTTACATTCTCCTTTCATTTCAATCCATACAACTCCCTGTGCATATTCCCAGATTCTGCATTGGAATTTTCAGTGACCTTGGCCAAGTGGTGTCATGTCCCATCTTTCTTCCACAGAACTAAAGGCTGTTCATGTCATACAGGAGATTGGCCATTCAAAAAAGACGTCTAAGCCCAAAGGAAGTGCTCTGACTGGGAGGCTGAATATCCATTAGACTTGGAACAGCTGCTCTTTCCATGCTCTGAAAATCAACATACTATGCTTTAGTAGGGCAAATAGTGCCACCTCTGGAAAAGTATTGATAATACAGGCTATTCTTATAGTCCCATCGTGTAAATATGTTTTAGCCTACTGTACCTTTTTTTAACATCAATATACAGTATAGCTCAAGACGATACAATATGTGTCGTCTTGATATACATTTCGATTATACTGATAAAAATATACAAACAGCGATAGCCTATCTGATGTATTTAAACAACAGCATTGTTTTAAAAAGTTTATTTCGCAGGAAAAAAAAACAACATGTATTAGCACTGCAATCTTCAGAAAGCGTTCCTGTCATTGGGGGCAGTCATTTTTCAGCCACTTCCATTGTTTCCTGCGAGGGCCTGTGACAGCACGCAGACATCCTGCCTCTCGGTCTGCAGTGAAGGTAACAGGATAGCCCTGGCCAGGGATGGGCTTGTCATCAATGAGAAGTCATCAGAGCGTTTCCTCTTTCAATCTTACCCTCATCTGATGGCTAATGTAAGAGCATTTAGTCACCAGTAATACAGCAGAATATCTATAGGCCCAATACCTAAAGAACATTTCACATCCAGAGGTGATGGATGAAGGTCAGGTCAGTTGTACATGTATTATGTACAGATTTATTTAGGTGTGAAAAAACATGAATTTATTAAATGAAGAATGTGTTCTTAATTGACTCACCTGGATAAATAAAAGTTAAATAAAATGAACCACCTCACTAGGGAATGTGAAAGGATAACAATGGCATCTTTGTTTTAGGTGTTCAAGAGTTCAAGACAGTTCAAGATAGAAACTGAAATCGTTCAGCCAAAGTGTAAAGAACCATTAAAGATAATATTTCAAGATGTTGCTATGGATATACTATATATTTTGGAAAGCATTCACCTCTTCCTAGTCTGAGCATTTAAAATACACGTTTATCACAATTGTTGATAGACAACGATGTCCAGTACAGAAATATAATGGTATTTCAAAACACTTAATACATTTATATAATATCAAACAAAAAATCAGCACCTTTTGTAAATGTTAGTTCATATTCTCATTGAATAACAGAATGAATACAACCCAGGATGGGGTATTTAGGCAAGTTGCCTCAACCATGATGAGGTCTTAGGGACCTGTTTGCAAAAGCCATGCAGAGAGAAAGAGCCATATCAGTTGCTCTCTCTGTCGTCAGTGTTCTGTGTTTGTGTCTGCAGTGCCACTGTCTCTCCTCCTCCTGACCTGGCCACAGTGCTGTGGATCTCAGCCTCGTGCTCCCTGGCCTTGGCCCGCAGCTTGGCAATGCTACAGGAGCGGAACTCTTCTGGACTGGGCCCCTCCATCCCTTCCCGTTCCCCTGCTGGCCCCTGAATCATACCCTGTAGTTTAGTCCAGGCATAGCTTCCTTTCTCCTGCCTGCTCTCCCAGTGTTCGCCGTCAGAGCTCTCTAGCTCCGGTAAGCTCTTGTTGGGTCTGTCTGTTGTTGTGTCCTCAGTGTTGTCCTTCTTGGGTAATGGCTCTCCTAGCTGGCCCTGTAACTTCAGCTGCCTCCGCATCTTAGCACGGCGGTTTTGAAACCACACCTGGTGATAATAGAACGAATGTAATATGTAGAATAAAAGAGAGTGTGTATTCATAAACAAATAATATATATATATATATAATATATTTAAAATACAGTAAAATTGTGTCATAAAAGCTGATAGAAACATAGATGGCTTCTAGAAATCAAAGTTCCTGTATTAGTGAAAAATGTATGGTTTATAAGGAAGAAGTTGTTGGGACCATACCTGCACTCTGGCCTCGATGAGGTCCAGTCTAAGGGCCAGGGCTTCCCTCATGAAGACGTCAGGGTAGTGGGTGGTATCAAAGGTCTTCTCCAGCTCCTCCAGCTGCCAGCTGCTGTAGTTGGCCCGCGCACGACGCTGCTTCACTGGCCTCTGTTCATCTGGAAAGCACGGCACAACTGACAATTACACAATCGCCAACGGTTGACAAGGAACTAATGGCTCTAGATTGGATAATTAGCGCCGCTGTTCATTAGGCCCTCTTTAGCCGTGCTTGATAATTGATTGTTGGTTACGAGCTGTTAGAAAATCTTTTGTAAACATTTACACTGCCATCAGATGGTACTCAAAGAGTTTCTACGAGAAAATACATTCCATCAACTAATAAGCCACATTCACGTATCTGTAATAAATTGTCACACATGAATGTAAATATCCATGTGCTCTCCAAACTTACAGTAATTCTGACTTTCTAAGGCAGACTGTTGGTTGGAACTCACCCATGCTGTCAGTGAACTGCCCCATCCCAGCTGCCTGTGTGGCCAGGAACAGAGCCTCCTTGCAGGGCTCTGGTTGCAAATAACTCCGCAGGGACTCATAGCTGATCAGGGGCCCAGGGATCAAGAGCTGTGGAGTGGAGCCCAGTCTACTGGGGAACGCAGGGAAGAAGTGAGCTGCGGACGAGTGGAAGACCGCAGGTAGAAGAGTGGAGACCAACTGCCCAGGGCCAAACATTATCCAAAAGGTCTTAGAGGAGTCCTGAGTCTTAAGTGTCAATCCACTGGTATAAAGGGGACAGTCTGATCCCCAAACACTGATACCAAAACAATGGGACTTATCTCAAGAGTACTTCACAACATCAGAGTAAACATTCTTGTTGAGGTTGGCTAAAGATGGAGCAGAGTCAAGTCTTGAGGCTTCTTTACTACAGTGAAATCAAATAGGGCTGTAAATGAGAAGTACATCACCAGGTCCAGAATGAAAGAAATCACAGAATATTCAACCATCAATTCTGAGGGATGAATTGCAGTCATCAGCCATACACTGACTTTCAATCCAGAAGGCTGCCTAAAATGAAGGTTTCCATGGAGACTCGGGAGCAGCTCAGGTGAGATGCAGGTGATGGGTGGGGAGGCGAGAGAGGACTGCACTCAGCAGGTAAAGATTCTCTCTCCTATCCTGATGTTCCCCCTCCATCCTCAGCAGTCACATGACTCACAATGGGCCAATGGGCCCAGACTGACTCCTGGGTGTGAGAGAGAGAGGGCTGGGCTTCCAAGAAATGGAGGCAGGAATGTGAATCTGACCCATGATCCATCCCCAGGTAGATTTTCACACCACGGTATCATTCAATCAAAGTCCATTTAAAACCACAATGTACACTTTATCCTCTTCAACACACCAATCCCATACAACGTTTTGTATTCAACTTACATTATAGAAGCAGCATTTCATGTTTCACTCTGCATTTAGTTCCTGAGGTTTACTTTGGACTAGTTAAGACACCTTTAAGCTTCTGAAATTTCAATCAAAGTGATGGATCAGACATCAAGGTGTGGAAATGACATAAAAAAGCTTGGAACATGTACACCACAAATATTTGAGAATATCGCTTGTCTTTCAATTCATGGAATAAGAAGAAACAATACCAATGAGATAAACTGGTAGAGCCCTTCGGAGAAACAAATCAAAACAAGTTCAGTGGTGCCAAACATAGAGCCACTGTTGCCAAGGTAAACAGATTCACGCTAATTACACCACCTAATTGACATGAAGTTGAATGATGACAATTAGTTGGATCGAAAATGTTTACCTAACACTTATTTCCTGATCTAATGTTCGTTCTGGATGTTAGATACTCTAAATGAAGTCATTATACAGTCCAAAGGATTATACAATTAAAAATAAATGCTTTCCTAATAGCTAGGTCTAATCTTTCAAATGAAATGTTCAACAAAAACAATGGAAATACTGTCATTAAAATGACTAAAGTGGTCCCATCTAGTCTCTACTAGTGTTCTGTCTAAAACAGGATCACCTGTTCAAATAGAAGGTATTGTTTGGTCTTCGGCTGAAGACAGAGTTCACTGACAATGGCTGTGGGTCAGAGCTCCTTGGCCTTTGAAATCAGATAACTTTCACAGCTAAGCTTCAACTGGAATTTGCACCCATTTCATGTCACCCAGATAAAAAAAAAAATTAAAACGTCTCCTCATTCTCTCTGAGTAATATTTCACAATCCTAACATAAAGACTATAACAATTACAATGACATAGAGATTCCAATCGATAGACATGAAGTTGAATGATGACAATTATCTGGATCGAAAATGTTTACCTAACACTTATTTAGAATAATGATAACCGTTGGAATTGTCAATTATTGTGAATTTGAATGATTGTATGCAGGGCTTGGTTTCAATGGGATTTTCCAAGTTGAAATACATTTAAATAAAATAAAATAAATAAACCTATAAACAGGTATTACCAGTGTTATAAACAGACACAAGCAGGTTGTTACTATGTAATAAGTTACATTGGAAACCTACAGGTTTTAAAAGTGTTACTCAATCCCTCTTTCATGTCATCAAGTAAACTGTCCCAAATCACAGCTTTGTACGGGGCTTCAAAGTAAATCTCCACACACACTGGAGGGAAGGCAATACAGCACTGTACTCCAACAGACCATGACAGAGAGAGAGCATTCTCTCACATAAGAGCACGTATCGACGACAAACCTTATACACAATAATTAGGTCTCACACGTACACAGAGACACACACTCTTTCTCTCACATAGTCAACTCACGTCCCAAGCAGCCCAGCTGTGGCCCCGGCGTTGAAGGATCTCTGATGAGTTACTCATGATGATCACTGTCTGTCTATGATGTGAATGAAACACAGGTGTGTCAATTAATCCGTAGATACATATCACCTAACACACCCCGCTAACTGCTTATCGGATCAGACGGCGGCTAGAACACGCCACTGTCATGGCTGTCACCACTAACTGGCGGTTTGAACTGCATACCTTTGATCAGCAGGAGACATCTGGCCAAAGCCATGCTCCCAACACCAGAGGAAGGTGAATCACTGTCTAGTCAGAGGACAGCACCTCTCTCTCCTCTCCAGTGGGGCTTTCATCCACACCTGTTTAAACACAAAATAAAGCCTACGCACGGTAATAAAGAGGTCAATGGGCAAACATCAGAAATACCTGGACAATCTCTATGTTAAGCTGAATCTGTGAGCATGTTCATTGGTGCGTGTGTATGCGTGCAACAATGGGGCATCAATCCTCCAGTCATTTCTTGGCTTTGCCATTTCTCCAGCCATTTCTTGGCTTTTCCATTTCTAAAGCAAAAAGGAAAATAGATTAAAAGTGTCTAGTTTGAAGGGTGGCTAAATAAACATTGTGTGTGTGGTGGGACTAAATACTGAATGGCCATCTCTGTTACATTTGTCCTTGGCACGCTGTGTTTGGTCTGTCCCAGGTTCTTCTAATGCCCATTGATCTAGCTAATCAGGGGAGAAATTGTTGAAAAACCAGCAGGGTGGTTTAACCATCAATAAGGGAGTCGTGTACAAATGAGCTGCTTGTGGATAATTGAAGGAGGCATTAAGACAACAATGGCTCACACCAGTCTTCACTGGTCTCTCAGGTATTCCCAGGTCCCTGGGTCAAATGGCAGCCCCTGAAATCCACAGCAGGCTTAAATAATGTGTCATTAGTGGACCTTCAACATTGGGGGGCAAAATGCACATTCTCCATGGATTTAAAAAACCCACCAACATTGTTGCTTTAGTTTGAAATGGACTTGTTTGAGCTCGTATTTATGGCTTCCAAAGAGGACAAGAGAAGCAATGCAAGGAACGTCAAAATGAGAAATGCCAATAGTCTGTTGTGGAAGACAGAGCAGCAATTTAGGTTAGTGCTGTGTTAGGCAATACATGTACCATGCAGCCTTCAATGTTTTGAACTTTGAAACTGGCTCAACTATCAGATTTAACTGTGGATGTGTTAGTACAGGACCTTAGATGACAGAGATTGGGAACAATGCACAATATCATTCATACTCATCCATTAGTGACACACAAAACATCAGGCTAAAGTTCTGCCAAATGTCTTGTGAAGATGGATGATGTTCGTTAGTGTCATGGGAATGTGCATATGGCTAGTGTCATTTGCAGTCTGAAATAACGGCAATGAGCACTGATAGGATCAACTAAGTGAAGCTTAAGGGTTGTCACTTCCCTGTCTCTGCTGTTAATGACTTTTCAGATTATCAGACAGATTTTTTAGACAGGGTCTACCTCACTAATTTATTTCTGATTCATTGCAAATTGTCAAAAATCTCATATATGAAATCACAGCGAGGTTATCTGATCATCAGTCGCTTGTGGTTGCACTTACTCTTAATGACCAACTTGAACTTTAAATCAAAGCATGGCAGTAACAATTGAATTCCGTCTGTTATTAAATGATTGTGACAGATGTGTTTGTCACATCCAGGGAAGACAAAGGGACGTGTGATTTAGAGCAGAGGAAGCCCCTATCTGCTTGATGCCTCACTCTCTCTGGTTGCTAAGAGTATCCTGCAGAGAGCAGGCTGATAGGTTTAGTCCTGGGTCACTGGCTATGGGATAAAGCTGAGAGCCTAGCCTACTTTTCATGACAAAACGTTCAAGGGAAAGCGGCCACGATCCAAGAGCAATCACACTTTAGGCTTCAAAGTGTCAGGGGAAAAGAGAGGCGAGAGCCGGTCCACATTTTTTCAACGCCGGCCAAGTGCAACTCATGCGTGGAGGAAGACGAGATGATCTAAGGAGAGGAAGACAGGTGTGCAGGGGCAGGTAGAGGCACATCGGGGCCCCACCTAGGGGTGAGTGAGAGACATTGACTCAGCCCCACCTTCCACCCTCCTGCACTGTCCAATGAACTAGCAAATCAACATATTACACATTAAAACAACTCTTTCAGCTCATCTTTATGGGTTTACAATGTGTGACTTTTCATAAAGCCATGAAAGGGCTTAGTTAAAAATATACCTCATGTACAGCAGTAAGATGAATGATATAAGGGAGTTCATGAAGCTTAACTCGGAACATGGCACATTGAGAGTGTTTTAGTACAGACCAAAGCACCAGCTGCTTCTGAGGGCATCAAACGCTAGTCTGATGTGATGCTGAATCAAGGCAGAGGTTGTTAGCATGTCAGTGGCCCATCAGGCCAGTTAATGACAGCCCCCTCTTTCCATCTCCTCCTCTTCACTGGCTGTCACTCATCTCTGTTCCGCCTCACTGCCACCAAGCCAATGGGATGCTGGCGCCTCACCAAGATCCCAGGCAGCTACGGCATCTGTTGCTAGCTGATTGATAACCACAAACACATCTTCCAACCCCAGACTCAGTGCTATATAACACCTTACAGGTGCAATCAACACATAAACCCAAAAACAAACAGTGGGACGAGAGCTCAGACAAGTATAATTAGGGAAAGAATAATTGCAGTACATAGAAACCTATTGCTTTTTGTAACAAAATACACATAATACAAACATGAGCTGATGTTTTCATATACAAACAAAATTCTACAAGGCTTTTTTGTGAACAAATTGTAGTACAATTGTTTGCAGTACAATCAACAAGAAACTAATGTGGACAATTAGTCAGCCAGTCCAAGAGACAAGCCTTTTTAATTCCAATTTGCATCCAATTGATTATGCAGAGCAGCACGTATGATGGTGAAAACAATTACGGTGGCAGAATCACTTGAAGATTTTAAGATATTTCGACCCCTAGCTTCACATAAATGATGAGATGTTAAAAGGGTAGAGGGGAGCAGATCATTGGACCTCATTGAAGGAGGCTGCTTTCATCAGCCCCACTTGTGCAGTATGTAGAGTGGCTGTCAGTCCCAACGAACAACAGCGTCCCCTGACCCACCAGTGTGGGCATGTTCCACCTTCACATAGGATTCTCCCATCACTATACAACTACTTCCTCTCCATATCCCACCATGTAATCCACACCAGCAAAGTACATTTCAGTGCTGGCCAAAACAGCCTGCCCACATGCAGCCTTCAAAACAGCGCTTTGGTCTGCGTGATTGAACTTTTACTGCCTTGGTTAATTCCCCATAAATGGGTGAGGAAGGAACACTTAGCTGGGTTACCTGCATGCCTGCACGTTGTTTCGCCAACCCCTTTGACTCCATCCAGAGGGTTTCTGTGGCACTGGGCAAAACAACTCACACTTTCATGGCAAATTGGTTTCCATCACAGCGTTCATTGCATGCCTTTAATTAGTCTTCCACACCCCAGTGCAAAAAGTGCATAACTATGACAGCCATTTCAGACATGATCTGTCTCAGAGAATGCATGGAATGAAAAATGGTCTCGCTCCATTAACTGTTGCTTATTTTCTCTTGTTTGAGGTGGTGAAATGTTGATGCACAAAAGCAATAATTAGTTCTGGTGAAATTCCAAAGATTATGCTACACAATTTCAGCTGGTAACGTACTTCTCACATTTGAATTTTTAAAACATACAACACCCTGATGAAGGCACAGTAATGCCGAAACGTTGGTGATTTACCCAATAAATTATTGGGAGTTTATACATAGAGTGTGCGACTCTACATATAATACATTACTCTGGGTAATGTAGCGTCAGCTCGTGTTTTGTATTCAACATGCAACGCAGACACCGTTACAGTCTGAACTCTCTCTGGGAGTAGAAGCAACAGAAAAAAAATCCATGATGTCATATGGCACCCTGGCTTTATGTGTTATGTTATTCCTATAACATTTGAGAGACAAATCCATCATTTCAAAAATAATACTTTTTTTTATTCAATTTAGTGGTTGTAGCCAGCATTCATTATTTAAAAAAAGAATAGAAGCACTAAAAATAAGCACTACCATTGCAGAACAAACATGAGTTACAAGAATCATTATGACCAATATGGCCATCTATTGAACACTTTGATATTACCTTTGAATCAAAGAATCAGTTTGTCACAATCCATACATCCTGATAAAATGACCAAACGGATAAAAAGCACGGGGCAGTTGTGTATGACTTGAGTCTAACTCTACAATACAAAAACGTTATTGTGACACTGCCTCCCGTCAGAGGAGAAGGACTTGTACCTCCGGTTCCTCATGTTGTTGCCTCCATGTGCAGGACCTTCATGGACTCAGAGATCATAGAGCTGGTGTCAATCTGCCCATAGATCCCCACCAAGAAGGCCTTGTGGAGTAAGATGTCTGCATGCTCTGAGGAGAAAAGCACAATGAAACAAAAAATACATGTATTTGAGCATGAATCCTTATACATCTTGAAACTTGCGAGTTTAGATCCACAATAAGGACCAGGCACAGAAGCTGTGTAGTGCTGAGAATATAGGACAATTATACCTTGACAGAGCAGCACGTACTCTGGCAGGTTCCTAAGCGCTGTCTGCACCACGTCAAAATTTCCACTGCCCATACAGTACATGAAGGTGGGCAGGAAATCTGCTGCCGTGCTGTAGCACCGGAAAAAAACACATCTTACTTAAGACACTTTAAGGAAACATTATTTTACATGAAAGACAACACCTTACAGGTAACACCACAGAAACATTTAAAGCCAAACATTCCTAGACCCCGCCTCAATAAATGAATATGCGGCCAGACAACTTGAGCTCTCCCTCTGGATTCTTAAGACAAATAAGCAGAGAAATCCTAGGTGTCAGCATTCTGGTCTTACCACGGGTTGTTCTGGATGCAGCGCAGGGCCAGGCTGAAGGCCATGTTACGACACAACTCCTCAGAGGAACTCATCAGTCTCTGCAGGTCATTCTGAGGGCAGGGAAGGCAATGAAAACCTTATTTAGACTGTACAGAGTGGTGCAAAGCAGTGTGTTGGGGGATTATTGTTTATAAATAAAAGGTCTGTTATTAGAAGGTGAATTTACAGTGAAGTACTGGATGATCTCAGGATTCCTCTTGGACTTATCCTCCACCTCGGTAAGAACTTCCAGCACATCTGAAACACAGTGGATAGTAAAATGTTGGTCAGGTTCAGCAAAATCCCTGAAGTTACGTGTTAAACTGACCTGAGAGTATATTATACATGAATGACCTTCTATGGCTTCTCCCCTGGAGATTTTCTTCAGGTACTTGGTCATGTCGGCTGCAGTCAGTGGAACGGAGGCTGAGATACTGACCATGGGCAGGGAACCAGAGGACGACTCATCTGATAGAAGGAAACACAAAAACAACACAGCCAGTGATACAAATCAACATTCTCGCTAAAATGGGTATGTATCTGTATACGGTCACAATTTATAATTGATATATTATATTTTCTTTCATTTGCCAAATTGTTGATGTGTTCTGATTCACTTATCTTTTTTTTTTTATTCAAGGCAAAGTTTCCAAAAGCGGATAAGCTTACCATCTCTGTCCTCAGCAGAGCTGTCAGAGGAGCGAGTCTTCACAGGCAGGGTGAGGCCAGCTAGCAGGGACTTGAGCAGCAGGTCAGGGTGCTCTGACGAGAGACCCCTAGTGGGACAAACAGAGAAACACAAGTCACTCATTCGATGCTCCACACAATGTGAAATCACAACTAACATCAAATCAATTGTGTTGCCAATCCTAATGTCTCAATAATCATTTTAAAAAACCCAGCTCAATTACTTACTGTAAGATATAGGAATGCTTCTGTAAATATGGAATGGCTGTTGCTGCATCATGGGTAATGTACTTCTGAATGAACTGCACAAATTTACTGAAGACTGCCAACGGATGCATACGAGGTCTCCTGAGGTTCTGCAAGAAATACGGACAACAACATTATTAACTCCATGATCAATAAGAGCTTTATTTTAACGCACAAAGCAGTTAACCTTGTGGAAATACGACTGTTCTGTGAAAACACATTAGATCTAGTCTAGATATCCAGCCAACCACAGTTGTAACAGTGACAACCATGTATTCTCTCCCCACCTATGAGAAGTCAAATACCTCTGTAACGATAAAAAGAAAAACACAAGCACATGTCACCAAACCACCTGTAAAAGCCTCCAAAGTTGATCTTTGAGTGCGTTAGGTGTTCATTCCCTCACCTGCAGGATCTTCATGAAGGAGAGCAGGCAGTCCTGCAGCGCCCTCTGGTGTTCACTGTGGAACACGAACGGCTGCAGCAGCTCCAGGATGGCCAGCACGTTGCTGAAGAACATCAGGTGGTTCTGGCTCCGGAACTCCTGGAAGTTGAGGTGGACGCGTCCGTGGAGAAGCGCTCCGATCATCGGCAAGTGTCTGGAAAGTCAAGAAAGGTAAGCTGTGATCATTCTCCAGATGTTCCAACTCATTACAGCAAAGGTGAGAACAAAAACATTCACAGGGTGATTTTAATCATAACACTAAGTTTGTATTGAAGACGGTGTTCACCTGAGGAGGAGGACAGGGTGGGACACAGCCAGCTTCCTGCAGGCCAGGTTAGCGTCTGACATCCGGTTCTCAGCCGACTTGGTGTCTCCCGTATCGCCTAGCAGCGTGACCAGACGGTGAACCAGAACGTCGCGCTGAGAGGGAAGGATCACACATCAGTCAGCAAGACTTCTATGACCGCTTCTGTGTTAGTCAATGACTTTGAGAAACAGTTAGGAGACTTAGCCAGCTGAAGCTCTAGTCTACCTCGCATGTGGTGCCGTCGGCGGCACCCTCGCTGCTCAGAGTGGCGTCGGGTAAGGTCACATGCTGGATGACCTCTGGGAAGCGCAGGTAGAGCTGAAGCAGGAGGTTCTGGCACCGCTTACTCATTACACTGTAAGGAACACCCAATGGACTTAGTTAAACATCAGACAACAGTTTCTACACAGTGACAATGGTCTCCTACTACAATCTTCTTGTCTGATGTAGGCCTAGTTAGTTGGCTCATACATGTCAGACAGTCTACAGGATTTGTGTTCACTGGTCATCACTGGCAGTGTTTTCCATAAACAGCAACAACCTTGACCAAGAGTCAGATTCCACTCTGTCTCTTCAACAACCATCATGTAATTAGAGTGAACACCAGCTAATCACGCAATGAGCTTTAAAAAGAGGAGGCTGTGAGGAGAAGCCTAGCACACAGGGAAATGTTTATCCCACACAAGGCCAAACACAGTCTGCTTTGTAAGACTGGTTTTAAGCAACCCATGTTTTCACTAGCAACTATTTCTACAAGACAGCTTAGCTGTGCTTAAAAATATTGTAATTGGAAAGATAATTTTGCTGCTTGACCTTGGCCAGAGTTTCCCCATTAAAATTGGTTTAATAACCAGAGGCAGACTCATGAAAGAAGGTTTGGATTCCACAAAGAGGAGTTGCACCCTGATCTCTGACAGGCAGCTAAGTCGGAGCAGGAATCCACAACAGGCTGCAGCCCTAATCCTCTTGGCTTTATTACAATACACTGAGCTTTTAAAGAGATCACAGAACACATGACTTCTGGTCGTTTTAATTTCACACCAATAGACCTAATTATCGCCTTTCCCCTGGTCCACACAGCATTGTGTCTGACGGAACATTCAGTCTGAATTTCATCTGTTCCTTCCAGGGGTAATCTAGTGATATGGCCCCAAGTTTATCAGCTCGGTTTAAAAAGGCCAAAGACCAAGTTCAATACAGGGGCTAATTAGGGTTGGTGACAAATATGTCTAGCTAAATGAACTGTGGGCACTTTAGTGAACCTTATGGGACCAATATATTTGGAGTGTCATGTCTGCTATTGCTGAAGGAACAGATGGGGTATTGAGAGAGAGAGGGCGTCTCTGTCTAGAGTAGATCACATAGCAACAGATCACCCTGTAAATACTAAACAATTCACATTGGACAAATCTGACTAAGCATGTCAGTCCGAGAGCCAACACCCCACCCATACCAGTCTCCCCATTTCTTTGTGCGGTTGATGAGGTATTCCGAGACTTTCTTCACTCTCTCCAGGTCGCCGTGGCAACAGCTGTGGAGCAGGGGCAGCCGTGACTGGATGAGGGAGCAGGAGGAGTGATCCAGGGTGCTCTTGGCGTTGCCGGGGGCATTGGCAGGGTGCGAGGAGTCACCGCGGCTGTTGAGCTCAGACTCTGACATGATGAGGTCCACCAGACTGATAAGCTCCTCCGGGTTCAACCGCAGGACAAACGTATCTGTCTGTTTCTAGAGCAAGGGAGGGCGAGAGAGAAGTATTGGAAGCAGTCAGGCTGAGGAGAAACGATGTTCTCTGGTTTGTGTCACGTGACTGGATTAATTTAAGTCATTATTTGAGGGCTGTTGTACTGCGCTACCTGTGGAGTCTTCTGGTCCCGGCCCTGCCAGATACGAGGGATGTGACTGCAGGCCCACAGGAAGTCCAGAGCAGAAGATGGGTCCAGTCTGGAGAACAGCATACACAACACCAATACAGAATAGTACAATACTTTCACTATTTGGGCAACACTATCATGTTAGTGTGAATACTAATGCTGAAGGTAATGATTTGGGTTTGATATGCTGAGCTGACCGCTGGTCTTGCTGCTTGCTGAGAAGAGCACTGATGCACTGATGAAGAGTTGTCCAGTTGGACTGATGGGTCAGCAATGCCAGAAGGTATGGTCTGTAGGAGGCAGTCCCTTTACCCTGGAATAAACCACATGAAGTAAGGTGGTGAAGTGTACACACACACACACACACACACATACAGCGGGTGAAATAAGTATTGAACACGTCACCATTTTTTTCAGTAAATATATTTCCAAAGGTGCTATTGACATGAAAGTTTCACCAGATGTTGGTAACAACCCAAGTAATCCATACATACAAAGAAACCAAAACAAATAAGTTCAGAAATTAAGTTATGTGTAATAATGTGAAATGACACAGGGAAAAAGTATTGAACACATGAAGAAAGGGAGGTTCAAAAAGGCATGGAAAGCCAAGACAACAGCTGAAAACTATCAGTAATTAAAAAGCAATCCAGCCCCCTGTCAGTGCAAATTAATATCAGCTGGTTCAGTCCCAACTGATGGCCTACAAAAAGGTCTCATTGCCAAGGTGTCACACAAGACATCTCATGATGGGTAAAAGCAAAGAGCTGTCTCAAGACATTCGCAACCTAATTGTTGCAAAACATAATGATGGCATTGGTTATAGGCGCATTTCTAAGCTTCTGAATGTTCCAGTGAGCACTGTTGGGGCCATAATACGGAAGTGGAAAGACAATCATTTCACCATAAATTTGCCTCGACCAGGTGCTCCTCTTAAATTTGCCCATTCATCCTTCCTTCAATTATGTGAAGTTGCCAGTACCATTTGCTGAAAAGCAGCCCCACACCATGATGTTCCCACCTCCAAACTTCACTGTTGGTATGGTGTTTTTAGGGTGATGTGCAGTGCCATTTCTCCTCCAAACATGGTGTGTATTATGACATCCAAACAGTTCAATTTTGCTCTCATCTGACCACACTATATTCTCCCAGTATTTCACTGGCTTTTCCAAATGTTGTGCAGCAAACTTTAAACGAGCTTCAACATGCTTTTTTTTCAGCAGTGGAGTCTTGCGTGGTGAGCGTGCATACAGGCCATGGCGGTGGAGTGCATTACTTTATGTTTTCTTTGAGACAACAGTACCTGCTAATTGCAGGTCTTTTTGAAGCTCTCCACAAGTGGTCCTTGGCTTTTGGACAACTCTTCTGATTATTCTTTTCACTCCTCTGTCAGAAATCTTGCGAGGAGCACCTGGTCGAGGCAAATTTATGGTGAAATTATTGTCTTTCCACTTCCGTATTATGGCCCCAACAGTGCTCACTGGAACATTCAGAAGCTTAGAAATGTGCCTATAACCAATGCCATCATTATGTTTTGTAACAATTAGGTTGCGAATGTCTTGAGACAGCTCTTTGCTTTTACCCATCATGAGATGTGTCTTGTGTGACACCTTGGCAATGAGACCTTTTTGTAGGCCATCAGTTGGGACTGATATTAATTAGCACTGACAGGGGGCTGGATTGCTTTTTAATTACTGATAGTTTTCAGCTGTTGTCTTGGCTTTCCATGCCTTTTTGAACCTCCCTTTCTTCATGTGTTCAATACTTTTTCCCTGTGTCATTTCACATTATTACACATAACTTAATTTCTGAACGTATTTGTTTTGGTTTCTTTGTATGTATGGATTACTTGGGTTGTTACCAACATCTGGTGAAACTTTCATGTCAATAGCACCTTTGGAAATATATTTACTGAGAAAAATGGTGACGTGTTCAATACTTATTTCACCCGCTGTATATTTTCTGAGATTACCTTGTTGAGAGCAAAGAGCAGCTTCCGCTGAAGGTCAGGACACACGGATGTGACCTCAGGGTCAAGAAGTCCCAGCCAGTCAACAAGCAGCCCTGAGCTGGACCTGGTCTTTGCCACCTCGGAACTGCTGCTGAAAGGGAAGTGAATAGAATGACAGACTCAAGGTCCGGCTAGAATCCCTCAGTCAAACAAAGTACTGATTATTAAACATACAATAGTAACATTTCTAGGGTATTACAAAACACATAAAGCCTGTTTTATATGAGATCAATGCCACAGTTAACCAGATTTATTTGTTGTTGTTTGAGTCAAAAAGGACATAAATACATGTGTTGAAAGATTTGAGCGTGATATAATTTACATGCTTACTTGTTTGTGTCCACCGTTTTCACAGCTTGCTCTTCAGTCTCCTGGAGAAGCAGCGCTATCACCATGGCAACAGGGCCTGCGGTGGTAGAGCCGGTCCCCGTCTCTGTTCCAATAGTCATTAGCAAGGACAGCAGTTCCTCCAAATATGGAGACTTCGCCTCCACTAGCCCCTGTAACACTGGGAACAACAAACAAACAAACAGCACTGAGTGTTGAGACTACATGTGATGTGATGGCTGTGCCATTCCCGCAGCTACGGTGAAACATTCTGAAGTTAATAAAACAAAACCTGGCAATGACGCTGAGCTCAGGAAAAATGTTGTGAGTCAAAGGAAGAATAAAACAAGCCAAAACCACACACCAAAACTATGAACTACCATTATGGCATTTTTGCGTAATCTAGATCACAACCAGTTTAAAGTCAAAACATGTTTAATCTGGGCTTGATGGAGACCTGAGCCCAGATTGGACATAAACAAGCTGGAAGACTCTGGTCTGGTTTAAGAGAAGAGCTTATAAACTCATCAAGGAACAGGTCAACAAAGGAAACTGCGTAACATCAGCCACCACATCCAGACTGGGACAACAATGAGAGTGAGAGTGAGAGAGAGAGTGAGAGAGATGTGAAAGTGTCATTTCAGCCTAAAAAGAGATACTTTCCCACAGTAGAGTGAACAACAAACTAAAGTGCCATACCTTTGCCAATCAGTTCCGGCTCTGCGTTACATCTCTCCCCTGCCTTCAGTGTGGCGATTATGGCCCTCACAGCCGCCTCGGAGTCCCTCCGATAAGACAGGGCCTCAGCCAGGTGGAGGAAGCCTGTGCGAACTGCAGAGGATCGGCAGACTCAGTTATCATAGCATGGTTAAGGTTGAAATACAGTGGATTACTCGACTAACTGGGACTAGGCCCAAGTGTGAAATGACACCCCATTCCCTATATAGTACAATACTTCAGACCGCCATCAAAAGAAGAGCACTACATACTGTATATGGGCAATAGGGTATTATTTAGGATGCAGCCAAGGACATAAGGAGCACCCACCATCAGTGAGCCGGTGCTTCTGGGAATACTGTCCAGCAAAGGACTTGAGCAGGGCCTGCAGCGGCCCCGCCTCCACAGACGGGTTATCCAACCATGTCATCATCTCCATGACAGCCTTGAAGAAGAGGGAGGAGAAGGCCACGTCCTGAGACACCAGCCGCTGAGTAGAAGAGATGGAGGAAAACCGAGAGGAGGAGTTAAATACATGTTAAATCAAACCAATACATTCACATCTGTTTGGTTTAATGACAGACATATGTACTTGTATTCCGTCGTAGTGATGACTGATGAAAGACATACATACAGTATATGTAGGCTACAGACAGAGAGAGCGAGAGAGGTAGTACTGTTGCACTGTTTAGAAGGACAACAGAGTACATCAATCATACCTGGTAGAGGTGCAGCTGGCGCAGCATGGGGCAGGACAGGGAGTGGCTGCGGTTCATGGCCATGACGAGGGCCCCGGAGTGGGCAGAGCTGAGCAGGGCAGTCAGAGCCTGTAGGAGATGCACTGCCACCCCACCCTGCTGGGGGTCCCCCCCCTGTCTGGCACGCACCAGCTCTTGGGCCAAAGCCTGCTGCAGGGCCAGGGAGAGGGGCTGGGGAGGGGGGCTGGGCCTGCGGTGGTCCACCTTCAGAGGGAACATCTGTGGAGACAGAGACAGAAGTATTAGACCCTCAGTGAGCGCTCTGAGAACAGGTGGTAGATCTGACTACAGTACTAACCACAAACAACTCTGTCAGCTAGGATAATCAATCATTTCACTGCAGGCTGCTTGTGTAGTAGGTATGATAAAAAAAAAAGGTTTGGTGTCTGTTTTATCAGACAAACTACAAGAAAATGGTTGGTGAAATCAGAGAGAAAATGTATTAATGTGTCATCAATCTCCAGGCAGATATACATTCCTACCTGAAGCAACATGCTGGTGAGGTCATCCTCAGTCCCAATCACGGGAATCTGATTGGCTCTCATCTTCAAGGAGCCACTAGGAGTTTCCACAGTAACTTTGGCCCTGTTCACCTCAGTACTATCTGTAAGGTTAAACATCATAGTAATTGACAGGTATGGACCCAAAATACCCCAAAAATGTTTTGTTGTTGAAATGAGAGGCATAAACAAACACAAACAGCATATTAATATGTAATCACGTAGTAGTAAGAGACTGACTGACCTCTGAGAGGAGGGAGAGAGGAGCTGAGCAACCCGTGGAAAGTGTGGCCCCCTGTGGCGCCTCGCTCATGCTGCACCTCCACCAGATGAGCCATGTAGTCTGTAGCGCAGGACATACACAAACATCAGACACAGAAGCATCAGGAATACATTATAGGAGCACTAGCTAAATAACTTTAGGCAAACATTATCCACGTGGAATAAATATAGTGCAGTAGGATAGTTTGTGGTCAAGCTCTCTCACTCTTGTCCATGATGTTGTGTTCCAGTGTCTGTGAGTCGCGGGACACGGCCTGGTCCAGGCACTGCAGCAGTTCACTCATGCTGGACACAGGGATGCCAAAAGACTGGACAAAGAGCAGCAGCTGCTGGGGCTCCAGATCCTGCAGCGCTGCAGAGGACAGACCCTATCATAAATAACTATATTTCTATATACACAGTAGTATTTTACTCTGTTTGGCCTACACCATATACTTCTACCTGCATGTATTTAATGTGTTTAGACTCGTACCTGCGTCCACCAATCGTGCAACCTCTGACCGGATCATCCTCAGCTTCAACCAATCAGGTAGCAGCAGGGCCTCCTCGGAGGTGTCCACCAGGAAGGCGGTGGGGAGGGGTTTCTTGTCGGGGAACCAGATGTCCAGGAGGTTGAAGAAGTCACTCTCCGCTGAGAACAGAGACACATGAAACATACTATACACTGAAACAGACAGAGGTACAGTAGAAAGGCCATGTTTGTAACAACAACTGTGGTATTCAGAGATCATACCTTTGGGTGGCCCGAGTGTCAGGAGAATGACCATGGCATGGACCACCAGAATGTGCATGGTGGCTGTCTCCCCTGTGGTCCAACGCAGAAACACCTGGTCCTGAGATTCTGACTGTAGAGTTCAATAGAAAGGATCAAAGGAGTAATCTAATTTCAGTCACAACTGTATTGACAGCAAGCACCTCTAGTTGAAATGTTCGATAGAGGTCTACCAATATGAAATCATCTTACATTTAGACCCCCTCATGATCCAATCCTCACCCAGCTGTAAAGGTCCTCTCCCTCCTTGGTCTTCCTCATTCTCCTGATATAACTGGAGAAGATGGAGATGAGGGCTGAGAGCACAGCGTCTGACTCGGGCCGGCAGGAGTGCTTGGAGAACAGGCTGTTCATTATGGTGGAGCGCTCGACAATCAGACGGGCCACATCCTACAGGATCACAAATCAAACCCATCTCAGGATCGAACTATGAAGGCAATACAGGGTGTTGTTCAGTGGGGAACTAAACATTTTGAAACTACCTGACCTTGTTCAATAAGAACACAGACTTTAGTTCTCCTTGCAAAACGTTTTGCTAGGGGGTGCTCTACTGAACACACAACCCAGGTAAATAATAGGAGGTATGACTGAGGGTAAGAAGTGTCATGGCTACCAGAGCGAGGTCGTTGTGAGATGCCTGCTCCTCCACTGGTGCATGCTGGGAAAAGTAAATGAGGTAGGCGCTGATGGTCTGTGGGTCTGTCTCCATGTGGATGGCCTGCGGAAGAACAGAAACACAACACATTCTTACCACATCCCTTCAGCAAAAAAAACTAAATTAGTGTCAACTACAACCTGATAATGAGGCCAAATATGCTTCACATTGGTATGAACGGTCTAGATCAGTTCCCCACTGACCTGCTGCAGAGCGGTGGAGGTCATACCACGGACACTGTCGAACAGGGGCAGCTTGGGGAGGTCCTGCAGGAGCCACTGGTACCCTGGCAGGAGCTCAGCATCTCCGGAGTCCTCCTCCATGGGCTGGTCCCTCTCGTCTCCATCCTTCAGACCCCCCTCAGTCAGCACCAGAGACAGACCCTGAACAACAGCCGAACAACCAAAGTAGATGAATACATCTCCTTAGATAAACAATAACACACTCATATTAGTGTGCCCAGTCTCTTATAATGTACCTTCATAGCCAGGACTCTTGATGCCACTTGAGAAGAGCTGAGGCGGCGCAGGAAGTAGTCTAACACCTCACATGTGGTCTGTTCATCAGCTTTAGGACCCAACAGCAGATCCTGCAGCTGTCCAAGAAGCTGCCTCTGCTTTTGTTGCCTCTGGTGTAAGGAGAGAGACAATATAAAAATGGGATTTGTTGGTTTGTGTGGATGAAATTATGAAATATAAAAAGTGTATCCTTTGAGATGCTGGAGTCAGTGATTTCTCTGAACACAAAAGTCATTCAAAACAAACAAAAATATGATAGCTGTTTAGAAACGGAAGCATACTTGTTTTTTCTTAGCTCTCTGCTCTTTGCTCTCTCCTTCCTCGTCATCCTCGATGGGCAAGTTGTCATCTGCAGCATCGTGAAGCAGGAATTCACACAGGCACTGCACAGGCAGCACGTCCAATGACCCCTCACTGGACTGCACCAGGTCAGCCAGCCAGGGCATTGACTGAGAGGAGGCCTGGGGGAAACATAGAACACAGTTGTAGAGTTCCTTCCAGAGAGAATACTTTCTATTGGAGCAGGAAGAGCGGTGAGAAAGGATGTGCTCTTGTTTACCTGTCTCTGGATGATGTTGAGCAGGAAGTCAGGGTTCCGAGAGCGGCAGAGGAGGTGACCCAAGCGAAGGGACTGGTTAAGGCTCTTAACCTGCTCCTGGACTGCGGGAGGGGGTTTGCGAGGAGGGCCCCTAGAAAAAAGAAACAAGTAAGATTACTGCTTATTATTATAACTGAAAATGGGTCCCAGACCCAGATTAAGCCTAGTCATGGACTAAAAAGCCAATTCAATGGAGATTCAGCATGCTTTTTCTGGGAACTGTCCCTAAAAGTGGTCTACAAGGCGCAGGTATGAAGCAGGAGTCTTACCGTGGGTCCAGACTGGTGAGCTGGGACAGCAGCAGGCTGTTGCTCTCTGTGATGGTCTGCTTGGTGGAGGCAGCCGCCAGGTGGCTCTCGAAGGCCAGGATCTCCTGCTTCTCTCTCTGGGACACCTGCAGCTCCCGGTTGATCATCTCGGTCTTGGTCTCCTCATCAGCCACCGTACATGGAGGGTAGGAGTAGTTACTGTCAAGCAGGAAAAAAGGGGGAGGAGAAAGAGACGGTTGGTTGAGTAGTTAGTCTGGTATGTGTTGGGTTTAAACTGATAAATGGTTCATATTTGTGACTTACTTTGTCATGACCATCTCCATGAGCATTTTCAGTGTGGGATAGCCGTCCCAGGCAGCCAAGCCTGAAGAGAAATGGATGGTTGATTATAACAAAAGGGAAATCCTGTGGCTAAGGTTCTAATATATACACTGATGATTTGTAGGGAAACCTGATTGAGACCCATACCTATTTTCTGTGGATTGAAAGCAGCCACCACAAGTAGCAGGAGCCACGCCTTCCAGTAGAGTGTGGCTATCGCCAGGTTCGGAGGAGTATACCTTGAAAAACATCCAACGTGTTATTTACAGAAATATGATTTGTTTTAAGAAAACGACATGAACATCCGACTCAAAGCTCTGGCAAGTTCATTAATCACACTAAAACAAAAAACAGCAATGTACCCTGCAGGCAGCTGAATGTTCTCTGGGTGGTGATAGGTGCACAGGTTCAGCACTGCATCAATCAGTTGGATCCTCTCCACTCTCAACACATCCAGATCTACAAAAGCAAAACCAGGAAACAAGCTCACTCACCGTCATCTCTTTTCATGAAAATGTTGACTAAGTAAACTCCACTTACCCATTGCTGTTGCAGATGTTGTACCATCGGACTGGACCCCGGCTGCCCTCTTGACCAGGTGGTCCGCCAGCTCCATGGCGTCGGCCGGGCCCAGGGGCAGGTCACGGGACAGTCCGATGACCAGGATACGCATCAGAGTGTCTTCCAGCAAAGGCACTTCAGAGCACAGCCGCAGGAAGAAACTGGCGGAGGCCAAACATTTAAGTGATGTCAACGGAGCAGGGACGGACAGTCATGAATAAAACAAATCTAAAACAGGTTTGGAAGAAATGCTCACTTTCTGTCGCTCTCAGGGGGCCAGTTATCCCACTTGTAGTAGGTCTCTGGTTGCTCAGTGAAAAGCACCTTGTGAAGACTGGGGAAAAGAGACCAGTATATTTTCATTACATGGGTAGAACAATTATCTTAAGTAACAATTGTAGGACTGTTATAAGCTCTTCCTATGTTTATCTTTTTTTAACAATCAAAGTGGCAAAAAAACTCCCAAACACATACCAGTGTATATAGTCCTTGGACGGCACTTTGGCGATAGTGGGTACAACAGTGTGAAGCCACCACACAGCATCCCTCTGAATGGCAGCTATATTATTCTGAAAGGATCTCAGACCATCCAGATCTGAAACAGACAAAAGGGATGTTCAAAAATGTACACATTGACAACAAAAGTAGAAACTACAGGAACTTACTCTTCTTCTCTCCTTTGTCCCACGCAACGCCAGCCTCCTTGACCTGAGCTGTGATGCCCAGCATCATGGAGCACGTGAGCAGGTCTGTCACCTGAATCACAAAGCGTTCCTGTGGAAAACAGACAGAGAGCATGAGCTCAGATCCACAGAGAACACATAGAAGTTATTCATAGGTGAAGAGGCACAGAAGGGCTGAGTTATTTCATGGTACAGGAGACGAGTACTATAATGATTATGAGCGCACTTTGAACTCCATATCTACGTAGGTGGCTTCCTTCCTTTCCTGCATCAGACCCAGGCAGAAGGACTGGAAGTTGATCTCGTGCTTGGTCTGTTTGATGATCTCTCTCAGCAAGGCCCGTGAGGCACGCAGGTAATCATCCTTATTGGTCAGCAGGTCCTGGAACACCATGGCCAGGAACTAAGGAGAGGATCCGAAGAGAGAACAGACAAACATCATCTCCTTCTTGTGTTTCAGTTATTAAAAATAACAGTTAAAATGTGATTACTCCAAAAAAGAAATTATGTGTACTTCAATCCAAAGCCAATAAAGCTCATCCTGGTCCATTTTTTAACTCTGGTTTGACATGAACTTTTACTTGTCCGAAAGCTGAAGTAAATTGAAATAAATGTGTAGTAACCTAGGCCTATCTGGCCATCTGTGTGTGCCGAAGTGAGCAGATGGAGCGAGTGACACAGTGAACGAGAAACGCTGGCTGTGCTCTTGTTGGTTCTTGTGAGGGTTTGTAAATCATCATGGTCTGCAGAGCTACTCTGCTTTCCTCTCTTCCTCTCTTATTAGGCCTAAGCTACGTTGTAGACAGGTTGCACACACTGTATCATTTCTTTCATAAGCTTTCCTCAGCTGTAGCATAAGCTCTTTTGACTCATCATTACATTTTTCCATCTTGGTATTGTTTGCTCAATTTCACTTCTTGTGGCCTAAAATTTTTGTCATTTAAAATAAATCTGTGATTGAGAATAGCATAGACTCCGACTTTCATAGTTATTCCCATGTAGGACATTAGGACATTAAACACTTTATTAGAATAGTTTGGAAAATAGTCTTCATAACTTTAATTGGTCTTAATGCTTTATGATATTTCAATTAGTTGGTTCGCAACGGCAAGGAGGGATTATTTTTTCCGCCCTTGCATGCATGCATCATTTCTGTCTTTTAATTGTTTGCTCAACTGTAAGGTTTGTTCAAATGTCTCATTCAAATGTTATATCTTGCTATTGTTTCTTCTTTCTAGGCCTCCCATGTTTTTGGGTTATTCAAAAGAAACGTAGAACTTATTCATTGTTTGATCATGAAATCTATATTCTGGTTGTCCAACAATTTTTTTCTACTTGCCCGGACAAGCCTTAATGTCAGCCCTATGAACAACATACACTGGAGGCCAAAAGTTTGAAATATTACTCATTCAAGGGTTTTTCTTTATTTGGTTGAGAGAATGCCAAGAGTGTGCAAAGCTGTCATCAAGGCAAAGGGTGGCTATTTGAAGAATCTCAAATATAAAATATATTTTGATTTGTTTAACACTTTTTTGGTTACTACATGATTCCATATGTGTTATGTCATAGTTTTGATGTCTTCACTTTTATTGTACAATGTAAAAAATGGTGCAAATAAAGAAAAACCCTTGAATGAGTAATATTCCAAACTTTTGACCGGGGGTGTATATTAACTTTTTAACAGAGTAATTACTAGTAACACATTTAACATTTTCCCCAGGTGTCTTGTCATGTCAGCATCAAATATTCCCTCACCTTAGGGGCCTGCTCTGGGCTGTGCTGGAGCAGTGTGTGAAGCACTTGCATGTTGTTGGGGTTCCTGGCATTGGACAGCTCGTTAAAGATCACCAGCTTCACCATGGTTCCCAGGTTGTCTTTGTATGCATTCAGTAGCTCCCTTGTAATCAAAGGCCAGAAAGAACAGTTAAGTGTAGGTATAAAGCCTTCTGCATGAAGGCTTTCGAAATATAAATGGTCCCCTATAGATGTTCAAACTAACAGCATTGAACACATCAACTATGTTGATATGCAACAACTTCCCAGAGTTAGCGTTGAAGTTCGGGTTGAACCAGGATGTGGACATGAAGCTGGGGTAAGGGTTTGCGGTTGAGGCCCCTGGGTACTTAGTTGAACATCTATAAACCATGTGTAGGGGACTATCCAAATTAAATACTCATATGGCCATAAGAGAGGACCTGCAGACCTGACACAGAGCATGTAGTGATTGAGGAGGACTTTAGGTTTCAGGCGGATCTTGATGAGGTTGGAGATCACCTCCATGTCGTCCGCTCCATGGGAGTTGCAGTTCATACAGAGAGACATGAGAAGGTCCTGAGCTGGACGGGTCAGCTGCAGACACAAAACGCTTCATTATACAGAACTAGTATACTATAAGATTTCATTTCATGCAAACAGATGCATTTACATGTTAGATTTGAGGGTGATGTAGAAATCTATTGAGCTGGAAGGTGGTGGCTCTTATGCCCACGTTTGACCACTGTTGCCAATTAAATGATGATTCCTGTTAACTAGTGAAGGTGATGTGAGTCGGTTACTCCTCCTCTCACCTTTGGGTTCTGCAGCCACATCTCCAGCCTCTGCACAGCCATAAGCCGCACCTCCTTATAGCCACAGGTGGCAGTGAGCAGACGCAGCAGGTTACGGGATACATTGTCCATGGGCTGCCTGCGGTTCAACTGGTCCTTCAGGACCTCTAGAACATAGTCTTCCACGCTCTCAGACAGCTCCTCGTACCTACGATGAGATGAAGAGTAAATGAACGCAAACTGTTCAATGAACTGACCAGTCGTTGTAGAAGCAGACAGACAATACAGACAGGCAATCAATATATTAGTGCTGTGTGTATTAGCTTATGCCTAAATAAGGTACTACCGTACCTTGGCATAACTTGTCCGTCATCTTCGGGGCTAAGTTTCTCCTCAGCAATCAGCAATTCAGTCTGGCTGTCATCCTCATCTGGGGTGGAGGGGTGAGGACTGCTCCCTGGAAAGTTTACATTGTACTCCTTCAGCAGATGCTCTTATCCAGAGCGACTTAGAGGAGCAATTAGGGTTAAGTGCCTTGCTCAAGGGCACAGACAGACTTTTCACCTAGTTGGCTTGGGGATTTGAACCAGCGACCTTTCGGTTACTGACCCAACGTTCTCAACCGCTAGGCTACCTGCCACCCTATGCTAAATTCCATAGTTATAATTAAGAGTCAAGTCCAATGTAACAGGATTCACACATGAATAAACCGGTAGGTGCATACATACAGTACTATACCTGCACTGATATCCCCACTGGAGCGGCAAGTGTCAGTCTGCAACTGCAGCAGCATACTCTTTGGGGGCATTTTGGTACTGAAGGCAGTCTGGATGTTGTCCACAAAATTCTTACAATGGGAACTGTCCACCCAAATTCGCTCCCCCAAAGAGTCCTCAATGTAGACCTGAAATGAACAAGAACATGTTAAATGGGGCACAACAGTAGTAACAATGCAGCTAGAATACAAACAAGAATCCAACAGGAATGATGAGTGGTTCTCACTTTGACAAATATCTCTGGCCAGTTCTCATCCTCCTCATAGGCTGCCATCAGCAGGTTGCAGGCTAGCACAGACACCAGACTGTTGCCCTTGGCTTTGAAGTTGATGGAGGCATCCCGGCGAAGAAGACTGCACAAGGCCTGTCCACACACAGATAGAGAAAGTTATGTACCAATCTGTATAATAATTGAATGGAACTGATTGTAAAATGTTAGGTTTCAAATCTAACCTCAATAATGCCTTCAGTGGCAAAGACATTGGGTTTAATCTTGGCCAGGAACATGAGGCTGAGGTACAGTGTTATGTCAGGTTTGGCCCGGTTCATCTTTAGCTGTTTGACAGCTCCACAGAGCACCCCTTCAATGCGATCATCATTTCCATCCTGCTCTGCATTCTCAATCTCAACTAGAAGCACTGCTGGGGGGACTGCAAGAGAACCATTGTGTTAGTATTATGTCATCTCTACCTTCTTGCCCTTTGTGCTGTTGTCTGTGCCCAATAATGTTTGTACCATGTTTTGTGCTGCTACCATGTTAGGCAAGTCAGTAAATAATTTGTTCTCAACTGACTTGCCTAGTTAAATAAAGGTTAAATAAATAGTAATATGCACAGTCACAGCGCATCACAGAAGCAGGATTCACAACCCTGGGATTTAACCACTACCTATTCCTCAGAAAATATTTGAATTGATACGGTTTCCTACCTTCTATGGGAACCACTGAGGGCTCCTTGATTGAAGGTGATATAGCCCTTTTGTCCACTGCTGCCACATCAGCCAGTCGTCCTAAGGCGCTGACAGGGGGGGTAGAGGAGAGCTTGGGGCGCTTCACAAGGCCGGACAGGCCAGAGGATGGAAGTGACGAGGAGGTCTCTCGTTTACGGTCAGTGGGTAAGGTGGACGCTGGCTTAAGGAGAACTGCAGGTGCTTTGGACTCTCCGCCACTCTTTGACCCCAACGCGATGAAATCTCCTGGAGGAGGGTGACCTATTGGCAACATTTAGAAGAGAAACACTTGTAATATTATTGTATGTTTGACAAAAGTGAGATAAAGTGGGTACACATAGCTAAATACTGTACATACCTGAGGGTTTTGCAGCACTAGGCCGCCTGATCGTTGTAGGCTTGGGACGATTCATCTTGTACACTCACTGCCAGATCATGTACCGTGTGTGTGCAGAAGTTTCAAGATGAGACACACAGGTAGCTAGGTAGTATAGCTACCTGGAAACTGGTCGGTAAATAATTATCTCATCTCAACATCGAGGCTGCCTATTTGTAAAGCATATTCACATCACGATAACGGATTTATCCCCGAAAAGTGCCTAAAACCTTTGGCATTTGTCAAACTGAAAGGGCTAAGTAGTAGTTACTAGCTAACTATCTAATGTTATTGTGAAGCATTATAGACAGCGGCTAGCTAAGGTTACCGGTATGCGAGTTAGCTAGCTACAAGCAATTACATCGGCAAAAAGCTAGTTAGATTAAAAACCTTACGTGTTAGTTCGTTTCCAATATGCATGGGTACTTATGACTGTCTGTTGCAATTGCAAACTATTGAATATAAACAATAAATAGACTCGTTTTCACTTCCATGTTGTCTTCCCGAACGGAAGTTCCCGCGTCTCGAACGGAAGTCCCGCCCCTGAAAGGCTAAGCGTTGAAGAACGTAACATGTGGTCGTGCTGTGCAGACCACAAACCAAATGACGATTAGTCTACTAGGCTATTCAGGATAAAAAACATCTGCATTTTGTTATTCATCAAAATTAAATTATATTTTTTTCATTAAAATCATGTATGAGTAATGTTTCCATTGTAATTGCATTTATCCTATAATGTAATTTCCCCAGTTTCACAAGTAGGCCAAGTGTAATAATGTCTGGCAATGGGTGTTTTTATGGGTGGCACTATTTGCCTAAAAGCTTTGAAAAAGGAATAATGTTTCCAAGAATCTTCACAATGATGTCAGGCATGGAAACAGACATTACTGTTCATGCCAGACAAAAGAAAACAGAACTGTCACCCAGAAAGGCACACCACAAAGCACACACTGTAAAGCACACATTGACAAAAAAAACATGTGAATGTAATCTATCCTTGTTAGTGAAAATGCTTTAGTTCTTGTATCTGGTTACAGTTACTAGTTATGAGAAACAGCATGGCACTTGTGCTCTCCTTTCATGATACACATTCCATTTATCTGATGACATAGCCAAATTATAGTGCATAACATAGCCGTACTATTCCCAAACTTTCGACACCGTTACAGTATTCTCCATGCTATTACATCAGACATGTTTGACACTGAGCAACAAACTTAGTCTACACCTTATTCAGAGAAAATATTGCTGAATACCAATCTTTCATAGCAGACTACTAAGACAAATTGAATTGAAGCTGCTTCACCACATGTTTCCATAGCCCTGTAACCTGACAACGTGTTAAATAAAGGGTTTTTCATATTAAACATATTTTGGAGAAGTCAGTGGAATGCTTAGTCATGTTCCAAATATAAATCCTGTGTCACATGGGAAGTCCACAAACCTGCAAAAACAATGTGTGAGTATTCTGTTTCTTCATAAACCACTCATGGGCAACTATAGGTCAATGTTTTTAAAGAGAAATCCACCCAAAACAGAATCTCCTATTTTGTAAGCACCTCAGGAAGTTCATGTCAATGTTGTAGAAATAATACAGTGACAATTGCACGCTATAACCTTTTCATTTGTTTTACTTAGCACCCAGAATCTGTTAGTTACTAGTTACCTGTCCAAAATTGTAATCAGTACCTTAACTTTTGGATTACCTAAACTCAGTAACCTAATTTGATTACTTTCAGTTAAGTTTAGATCAGTTAAGTTTAGTTAAGAGGCATTAGAAGATGACCTAAAGGATCCATCTAGCGCATTTGGGGTGTAATCATAGTGGTCTCTGACTTGTGGTCACACTAGCTCAAGTGGATTAAACTTCAATTTGTAGCTTTTTTCAATTCTAAAATGAATGTCATTGAGGAAACAGAAGGTGTCATAATATATTTTTTCGCAAACATCGTTTCTGAATTTAAAAGCAATCCAAGAATAAATCATGTTCCTAGGCCGTCATTGAAAATAAGAATTTGTTCTTAACTGACTTGCCTAGTAAAATAAAGGTTAAAAAAAATAATAATAATACAAAAAAAAATAATTACAATATTTTTCCTGGTAACGTAACTGAATCGTGTTTTTTTTTGTAATCAGATTACATGTTAACAGTTTCTCCCCAACCCTGCTAATAACTAGACTGAAGAAGTTAGTGAAGTCATCATTTATATGTTCATTGTCAACAGTCTTTTGGGGTACTGGAGGTTTATGTTCCAACCCTCTGTAAACAGTAGGGGGGACTCTTTGTCTCAGATACTTTTATCTGAGCTCAGCATCATATATCATGGGTGGGATATCGTGGGCATGAAAGCGAACACCTCCTCTGATCTTTAACAGTCTTTTTATGTCTTTATTAGGTAAATCCACGCCTTATCTCAGCTCGCTGGTCACCATAGCAACACCTACCCGTAGCATGCGCTCCAGCAGGTATATCTCACTGGTCACCCCCAAAGCCAACACCTCCTTTGGCCTCCATTCCTTCTAGTTCTCTGCTGCCAATGACTGGAACGAATAGCAAAAATCCTTGAAGCTAGAGGTTCCTATCTCCCTCACTAACTTTAAGCATCAGCTGTCAAAGCTGTTTATCGATCACTGCACCTGTATATAGCCCTTCTGTAAATAGCCCACCCTACTACCTCATCCCCATATTTCTTTTTTATTATTCCGCTCATTTTGCACTCCAGTATCTCTATTTGCACATCATCATTTGCACATTCATCATTCCAGTGATTATGCTAATCTGTAAGTTATTTCGCCACTATGGCCTATTTATTGTCTTCCTAACCTTACTACATTTTGCACTACATTTGCACTCTGTGTATAGAATTTCTATTGTGTTATTGACTGTACGTTTGTTTATTTCCCATGTGTAACTCTGTGTTGTTTTTTGTCGCACTGCCTTGCTTTGTCTTGGCCAGGTCGCAGTTGCAAATGATAACTTGTTCTCAACTGACCTACCTGGTTAAATAAAGGTGAAATAAAAAAATAAAAAAAATTGTTTCATATCCCAGTACACTACTGTATAATATTGATATAGTCAAAACAAAGACAGGAGCAGTCAAGTCGTGCATCAGGTAAAGGCTTCGACACTGCTGGAGTTGAACATCTGGGGGACACTTTGTCTAATAAATCGCCACATGAGCAATAAAACTCTGAATTCTAATGAATTGCAGATAGCCAAACTATACACCAAACCAAACAATTCCATGACTCAGTGCACATTCAATTATATTTGATTTTTAATTACGTGAACGCTAAGGGGGATTACAGACGCATATAAACTATTGCGAACATAACTTGATGTTAATTATGTTGACAAGATGTGCTCTAATAAAGCAGGTTTGGGCATTGCTTTAGAATGAGAATCACCCATAACACAAACTTGAGTAATTACTCAGCTCATAAGCCGCATTTGCATTCAACTTTAAATATACTCTGTATGAGAGATCCCAGCACATCAATGTACAATTTAGTCCATATGCCTCTCCTGAGGAAAACGCTCATGTGTTGAGTCACCCATGGCAATGGTCGTCCACAGAAATACAACCATACTCCAACCTGCCTGGCTCTATGCCCAGCTACAGTGGGTGAACTGCATGGGAGTTAGTCAGTTCCTTTTGGAGGAAATCAGAGGGAATCTTTCTTAGTATTATTTACAGTGTAATAGAGTGGTCCTCACTAAAGACATCCTGATTTGAACCAATGTATTAATGCATACTGTAAGGCCACTAACTGTTCTTTTGACCAATCAGATCGGATATTTTGCCAATAATTGGGCAAAAGATCAGAATTGGAATGCCTGTGTAAATGCAGCCAATGCGTAGCCTATAATAAACATGTTTGGGGAGTAACAGATTACAAAAAACGGTAACTGTAATCCGTTATGTTACCTGCAAAAATACTGTAATCAGATTACAGATACTTTTGAAAAACTAGATGATTATTTAGGATTACTTTTAGAATCAGAAAGGATGTTTGCCAAAAAAATTCGTTGACACTTCTGTTTTCTCAATGACATTCAAAGCAGCATTGACCACAAGTCAGAAACCACTATGATGACACACCAAACGTGTTTGATGGATCGCTGGAAAAGAGCAGGAATAGGCCTTTGTGGGCTACAGTCCAAGCTTTGTATTACAATGGTGCAACTGCTGTCGGCATCCAAAGATTATCCAACTTGAAAAAACGCTTGGAGGTAAGGATGACAGTATTGGTGTAATCTACGGCGATACGGATATCACGTATTATTGATATCGACATAGCGCATTGATGGGAAACACACTGCTGCTCTCTCATTTACGGATTGTGGTTGTTGTGAATGGCTGTTAAAAAATGTAAATGTGTATTTGAACCCAATAATGGTTAAATTCCAGAAGTTCAAGCTGCCTATCAATCATTGTTTTTGAAACCAGTGGACAGCCAGTGAAAAATGCGCCCTTGCAACAGCTGCATATTGCGGATCCCAGCCTATGGAATAAAAGTGGGCCTTTTATTGCTCAATTTAATTCATGCTGATAAAAAAAAACATAGGCCTAATGGCCACATGCTCAAACTCGCACACTTTTGATAGACTTAAAGGGGCAATCTGTAGTTGCTACATTCATTTTTGGACATATATATAATGATTCTTGAAGAATATAACTTATAAATGCCTCATGAGCTTAGTTCAACTGTCCCACTCCAAGAGAACCCAAAATATAAGCTTATTTTTCTCCAATGTTTGTAAACATTGTAAATGTAAAACATTGTATAACCTCATAACATGGTTAAAACAATACTTTTGATATCTTGGATGGTCAGTCCTTGCATCCATAGCTCTGTCTATTAATCTGAGAGTGGTTACATTTCTCCAGGCCCATCCCTCAACTTTTTACCAAAACAGAGGCGAGGTGTCCGTTTTGTTATTGTTTCATCTGTGGATTTGCCCTTTAAACAGCTGCATATTATCAATCTATCAAAGTGTCACCAACAAAAAGCTCAACAATCGGCCTATAGCAAATGCAGCATATGGCATTAATTTTTCACATGTAAATAGCACTTTTCAGTATTGCTCAAAGCATGCCATTCCATGAGCGTAGCATTTATTTTTCAACTCGAATTAATGAGTAGTGCTGGCTAATAAATCCTTAGTTTTGGGGTCATGCTCAGGTAAAACAATTTGGCTAATCTATACTTTCATATTTCCAAGTCCTATTCTTGAAGATCAAGGGAATTCTGATATACTTTGGTTTTTAATGAAAATATATAATTGAATTGTATTATTATATGCAGTAGAAAGGACGGGTTAGAAGAAGCCTACATAACCAACCCATAAAGTAAAATGTAACATCCATATGGCCAGCTATGTAAACTTTAACATTGATTCATCTTGCAATAGATGGTTTAATTGGTAATATACATGTTTGTCTTCTTCTATTGCCTCTTAAGGGGAAAGTAATCTAAAAGTAATCAAAAAATTACATTACTGATTACAATTTTGGACAGGGAACTAGTAACTAACAGATTACATTTAGAAAGTAACATACCTAACCCTTATAAAAACAATTCCTAAACTCAAAAGAAATGCTGGAAGGACAGGACATTGTAAGGACAGATGGCGCTGTTTCTTCTGTTAACGAGTGAGGCAGTAACTTTTGTGTCAAATGCAGACATTAAAAGGTCAGATTACCTAAAAAAAATATAATCCTGTAATGTAGAATGATGGAAAATAATGGGGGATAGGGATTTTCTAATAGTTATTTTGTCACCAGAAGAACGAACATTGTGCAATCAGTTGCGCATGGAATTATTGAATCGGCCTATAAAAAGCTAAAACGAGCTGACATTGTTTGTGAAGTATTAACAGCCTATTTATATTTGGATAACCATCATTAGTATAATTTCGATAATGATTGAATCGACACATTATCTCACTAATTCTCCCAAAATGAGTCGCCAGTTGCGTCTACGGTCTATTTCTAGCTTCCCATAGTTTCCCGCCTCACTCACGTCAGCAGAAAGTTATTTTCATGAATGGAGGACGCGGTCACGAGGAATTGGTGACGTACGTGCTTGCTTGCGGAAGCACGGAGTGGAATGTTGATACATTGTTGTTGTTTTGTAGTTAATTTAGTACGTGGGATATCTTTCGGTTTCTGCTGCTGAACGCCTTTCATATTGCGACAAGTAACTTCAACTCGTATAGGACCGCAACTTCACAAGCTTTTACGCATTCCCGACGGAGAATAGCCACGTTCATAAGGTGAGGGTACGAGCGATTTTCTGGGATATGTTTTGACATTCCTCTCTAAAATTGCTGAAGCTATCACCGTGACAGATTATATTTTACGAATGCATGAACAAGTAAGATCAGGCTTAAAACAATTAAGTTACATGTTATCAACGTAGTTGGTACATTTAATTTCGGCATATCTTAACGATTTGAAACAGTTTACAAACTAGTTATTTACAATTATTGTTCTGCTATATGGACACGTGTTGGAGTAGCGTAACGTCAGGAATGAACTTTTTTTTCACTCTTGAAGTTGTTACAATTTAACAAATCGTGTTTTTCTGAATTGTTTTTATTTTCTATTACATCTATTTACCCGTTGTAATATTTTGAAGGATACTATATATATATTTTTTTACTTCTGCGTCTTATAATAACTAGAATACGTTTCATATTTTGAGAGATATTCAATTATTTATTGCCGTATCCATATCGTTGTCCACATAGCGTACTGTAGGCTACTTGTATATTTACGACGTAAGGAAACAACACGTGGTCTGTATTTTAGAATTCTGGGACAAAGGGCACGGTGTGGGGATAGACCACCAGGAGGATGGTAAAGAGCCCCCAAACTACGAAGTTATAAAACGTTGCTTCTGCGTCAGACATGGGAAATTCTACAATTTAGTGTGGGGGCTACTGTAATTTTCAACCAGTATGGCAGTTTTTATTTTCCTTAAATGTAGTATATACTATAGAAGTTAGGCTTATATTCAGTTTATATAGAATGTGTACTGTACAGTGCCTTCAGAAAGTATTCTTTTTCCAGCCTGAATTTAAAATGGATTAAATTGAGATGGGCAACTCACTGGCCTACTTCTTACTGACCCATAATGTCAAAATGGAATTATTTTTATTTTTTTATGTAATAAAAAATGAAAAGCTGAAATGTATTGAGTTAGTTAGTATTCATGCCTATATACACTACATTGCTAAAAGTATGTGGACATCTGCTCATCAAACATCTCATTCAAAAATCATTGGAATTAATATGGAGTTTGTCCCCCTTTTGCTGCTATAACAGCCTCCACTCTTCTGGGAAGGCTTGCTTCCATTCAGCCACAAGAGCATTAGTGAGGTCGGGTACTGATGTTGGGCGATTAGGCCTGGCTGCAGTCAGCATTCAAATTAATCTCAAAGTTGTTCGATGGGGTTGAGGTCAGTGCTCTGTGCAGGCCAGTCAAGTTCTTCTACACCAATCTCGACAAACCATTTCTGTATGGACCTTGCTTTGTGCACGGGGACATTGTAATGCTGCAACAGGAAAGGGCCTTCAACAAACTGTTGCCACAAAGTTGAAAGCTCAAAATGGTCTAGAATGTCATTGTATGCTGTAGCATTAAGATTTCCCTTCACTGGAACTAAGGGGCCAAGCCCGAACCATGGAAAACAGCCCCAGATCATTATTCCTCCTCCACCAAACTTTACAGTGCACACATTGGGGCAGGTAGCGTTCTCCTGGCATCTGCCAAACCCAGATTTGTCTGTCGGACGATGAAATGTGATCCCTCATTCCAGACAATGCATTTCCACTGCTCCAGAGTCCTATGGCGGTGAGCTTTACACCACTCCAGCCAACGTTTGGCATTGCGCATGGTGATAGGCTTGTGTGTGGCTGCTCGGCCATGGAAACCCGTTGCTTCCAGAGGCAGTTTGGAACTCGGTAGTGAGTGTTGCAACCGAGGACAGACAATTTTTACGAGCTTCAGCACTCTGTGTTCCCATTTTGTGAGCTTGTGTGGCCTACCACTTTGTGGCTGAGCTGTTGTTGCTCCTAGACATTTCCACTTCACAATAACAGCGCTTACAATTGACCGGGGTAGCTCTAGCAGGGTAGACATTTTACGAACTGACTTGTTTGAAAGGTGGGATCCTATGACGGTGCCACATTGAAAGTCACTGAGCTCTTCAGTACGGGCCATTCTACTGCCAATGTTTGTTTATGGAGATTGCATGGCTCAATTTTATACACCTGTAAGCAACGGGTGTGGCTGATTTTAAAGACGAATCTACTAATTTGAAATGCTTTCCAAATATGTTTTGCCATGTAGTGTAAGTTCAGGAGTAAAAATGTGCTTAAGTAAGTTGACATTGAATATCCCTTTGAGCATGGTGACGTTATTAATTACACTTTTGTTGGTGTATCAATATACCCAGTCACTACAAAGATACAGGCGTCCTTCCTAACTCCGCTAAAACACAGGGACAAATCTACACTGGAGTTGCTTACCAAGAAGACAATGAGTTACAGTTTTGACTTAAATCTACTTGAAAATCTATAGAAAGACCTTAAAATAGTTGTCTAGCAATTTGCCAGAGCTTGAAGCATTTTGAAAAGAAAATAATGGGAAAATGTTGCACAATCCAGGTGTGGAAAATGCTTAAGCCATGTTCACATTGGCAGTTTGAAGTGACTCAAATCCAATTTATATGCCTATCCGATCCAAATCTGTTCTTTTTTCCTGCAGTCTGAACAGCCAAAAAGCACATGGAATCTGATTCCTGGCCATGTGACTTGAACGGTCATATCTTGTTGCTTACTAGCTACTCTGTTGACAGTTTGACAAGAACACGTGGTAGCTAATTAGCTTGTTAATTGTTTACAAACAAATTAGTGAATGTACTAGAAAGCTAAACAGCTACCTATCTAGCTAGTTGACTGCCTTTGCTAGCCAAAAAGAACTTGTTTTGAAAGTTGGGTCATCCTTTGAGGCTTTAAAAGTGTTCGTACACTATGATTTTTAACATTAAAGCAACTGGGAAGCATCCATGGCGGGCATTGTTGTCACCTTAGCTTGCTGCATAACTTCAGAGTGATAAGAAGCACGAGCACCACCACCAATCAGCCTGCACCACTGTGAACACACCCATTGGTACTATTACAACTAGTGAAGCACATGTCAGCACATTGCTGTCTGAACACACACATCCGATTTGGGCACTTGTTTCTTGCTGTTTGGACAGTCAGTATTTACAAAACTGATTTGAGCATTAAAGCCTGCAGTGTGAACAAGGCTTTAGAGACTTACTCAGAAAGACTCACAGCTGTAATTGCTGCCAAAGGTGCTTTAGCAAAGTATTGACTCAGGGGTGTGATTACTTATGTATATGAGATATTTTAGTATTTCATTTTCAATTAATTTGCAAAAATGTCATTATCTAATCCATTTTGAATACAGGCTGTAAAACAACAAAATGTGGAATAAGTCAAGGGGTATGAATACTCTCTGAAGGCAATGTATCTGTCTAGTGTGGTTCTGTGTCCTATTGAATACTACTGTAGACATTCCCAAAGACAAGTTGTTAGTGCTGTATCAGTGATTTAGCTATTTCTCCTATACCTTGGTTTGACAGTAGAGGAGAGAGTGTGCCATAGTTGGCCCTGGTTCAGCAGAATCTCTTTTGGAAGCCACAGTGCCACAGGCCAATATGAAATTGAGTCTATGGGCCTGCGGTCAAAGCAATCATTTTTAGATGACACACACACAAAAAAGCTTGTTGCTGCGCTGACTTTTGTCTCGGCCTCCGATCCCGTTGCTCAGCTTTTTAGAATAAACAAAGAGAAAAAATCCTTATCAATTTCATATTATGGTGCTGACTGCATGTCTCCAGACTGGGATCATATGCTTGGACATTTGACCTTTTACTGTCATTGTGATTTATGTGGAAAATATGAGCGGGATCCTTTCTCATCCAAAACTTGAGTCACTGTTACTGAGGTACATGTGTTATTGGTGACCTCCCACACCAAGTGCATCATATCCATGCTCGGTCGTGAGGTTAACCACAGTAATTTTCACAACACACCACAAAACCCACCAAGAGTACTGTGGGGTTTCTTCCACCCCCTGAACACTCAATGCTATGCAAACCGCTAACCATTATGAGTATGTATACATCCGATTGTCATGCTGAAATATTGAAAGTGCAGAACATTGGAAACCAATGAGTGTTCAGAGGGCTGGAAGAAACCCCACAGTACTCTTTGTGGGTTTTGCAGTGTGTTGTGAAATTGCTGTGGTTAGTGAAAAGATATGACTCAAAAGGAAACCCAAGTCAGATATTTTTATGTGTAAACTTCCTTTTAACTGAAACGTTCAACTTCATTTCCTTATGTGTTCTGAAGCTAATTTATTTCTAGAGACAAAGACTTTGTCATAAGAATTACACAGACATGACAGACAACCAAAATATTGACATTACTGCATTACATGTACAGTTTAACAGTCCCATTAACAAGTTTACACGGAAGCATTGGCATTGGCATCTCTCTACAAGTGCCCCTTGGGTACCTGTTTACCAACCACCAGGATCTTCACCCAGCCCATTCCGTCTTCTCTGGATGAATTCCTGGATCTCAGACCAATGCTCTCACCACACTGTGGTCCAGGGTGTGCAGGGATCGTCTAGAGTAAAGTGCTTTGTTTTTGAAATTATGGTATTAGGCGGTGTACAGTAAACAAGGAGAAATGTCCTGAACTTTCTAAATGTTACATCTGAAAACTTGGGTGTCAGAACATGGGTACTCAGACTGAATAAGAATATTAACAACTTAATGGAGAGCCGGGATTGGATTTTCTGTTTTTCTCCTGCTGATGTAATCTCAAGTCTCTTGCATTAACAAGCCCTGAACCTCTTTTGGTATTTTAAGTTGGAAAATGTAATAGTAATTTGTTTGTCATTGATTTTCATTGCTATTCATTCTATACCATGTCATGGATTTAGTTCGGTAATAACTGGACAGGTTTGTCCTTGTTGTGAGCATACTTGACATTCTTTTAAATCCCTATGTCCCCACTTGGAAAGTTGCTTCTACCTCTCCTCCCTTTCCGCAAAAAAGTTCCGGCGGTTTTGCCAGCCGTTTCCTGTACTTTTCCTTCCACCCTGTGAAACAACGTGATTTTTCAGGAAGCGTCAGTTTGGCAGGGTGTCGTTCGTCCTAGTTCTTACCAGTAAACAGCATGACTCATGGTTCGGCTATGCTCGCCATTTCCTTTACATAACATCCCTCCAAATGTGCTGTGCTGGAGTGGAGTGGAGAGCAGAGCAGAGTGCAGCATAGGCTGGAGGAAGACTCTCCTCCCCACCTCCCTGAGAAAACAGAGGAGACATTCTGAACAGAGTGGAGCTCCATCCAGCTCTCTCTCCTCTCTCAGAGGAACGTAGAATGCCTGTTCTCCTCCAAACCCACACTCCAAAACGAATAGAAAAGAGAAGGAAAACAAGCAGCCAAGACAAGCCAACACTTCATCTATCACTAGGACCTGAGCACTCGGCTCTTTTTTATTTTAGTGAAAGGTCGGGCCCCAGAGTAGTACCTGGTATAACCCAAGCACACAGACTTGAATTTGAGCAGATGTCTGAAAAAAAAAAAAATGGGCGAGTGACATTTCACACATTGTCTCTGGACTAATACCATAACAGGCCTGCAGTTTATTGGCTTGTTTTTCTAACCAGGTCACAATCAGTGCTCAAATAGGCAGCTATTCGTCCGTTAATAATGGTTACTGCCTGGGCTGGTACTGTGGTGCTGATTTTAATATGCACCTAAGTTAAAGGACAAAACTCATTTTAGAGTATTTTAGCAAAGCTATAGCCCTAGTTATTGGCTCAAGCTTTGAGTCAGTCATTGACGTCCCTTACACTCAATGACTAAACAACAAACGATGACCGATTATGTTGTTAACTTTTTCCCAACAGAGTTCAATTGGGCAGAGAACAGTGATTATTAGCAGTGGGCTGCATCCGGAGCCTTTCAGTAATGTTGTCAGTTTGACTTGTGCGCTTTGATACGATGAGTAATTTCGTGGGCTGATGAAATAGGGTACTGAAATCATCAGGCCTTTCCTGTGGCCAGCAAATAGTTTCTATTCTCCATCTGTTTAGCCACTCCCTTGTGTGTAAATGCTCCCTCTCTCATCATGAAAACTTAAGTGTTGTCTAACTAAGTTATTTGTTTAGGGATACTACTCTGGTTCTACTCTGTATCCCTATTTAGTCGTCAATCACTTGATTAATTCTTGCTGTTGTTAAACTTCGATATGAGACACATCTGAATTCCAGACAGATTTTACAGCGAAGTCTTTACATCTGAGTAGACTAAGCCCCTCTCCCAGAGATGGGTGCATTACACAGGACGTAGTCTGAATGCATTTATCCTCCCAAATGAAACTTGGGGCCTCTTTCCTTTTGTGTGTGTGCTCAGTCAGGAATGTGGTTCTGTTATCCACACTTCTATGGTCTTCTCAGACATGAGTAGAAGCACTCAAAAAGATGAATAGGGAAATAGTTTTCTGGACGACCGTCAAATGTGCACTGTCAAAAATAGTGCTGAGTTGTAAAATGTGTCTGTTGCTCGCCCTGAAAGATGATCAAAACAAGGTTTTGGCCGTGGGACATTACTGCTCTTCTCCTCTCTGGAAGAAGGAAAGCATCAAAGTGGGACCTTGAGAGCTCAATCTAATGCCATTAGCAAAAAACAGAGGAGCATATGCAGAAGGAATTTGAAGGAAACAGCGTGGCCTCTGAGCTGTAAAGCTTGAGGCTCCCATGTATGGAGAGAGAGAGAGGGGCCTTTTTCCATCCCATTTCATGGTCCTCGAGTCGCAAGGAATATTAGCCAGGGTCTCCCCTCTGATGCAGTTCAAAACAGGCTCTTTCAGCCAACTTGCTGGAACGTTGTCTTACATTTTTGGCCAAAACATACATGTGCCAAAATAAGGCAGTTATGTATGCGTTGCTCTACTCCTTTTCCTGTAATTAAGTTGAAAACCCAAGTGAATTTCAAATGAGGTTCAAAGGAGATGGCCAAAACAAGTATTAGACGTGATGGTTCACCACACATGTTTTCATGTGGTTCTTTCTTAAATCCACACAAAACAGAGAATCTATCGGTTTATTTTCCAAGTTAGGATTGCATGAGTGTCGTCTTTCCACATTCATGTATCCCTTCATTACAGAAACATGTGGCCAGGAATAGGCTGTATCTCCGGTGTGGTTTTACAAAAAGACAAAACAGATGGATGACTAAGAACTTATTAGTGATCACCATATGTTCAGCTTTAGTGCCAAAGCCAGTGAACTTTCCATTATCATCAGACCAATCATTTGGCATTCTGCCCCTTTCCACTTAGCTAGGAGCTCTGACTAAGACTTGCGATGCGAGAAGAGTATTTCTATTGTAGATACAGTGCAACCACTCCAGCTCTTCAACACAAGGTCACCCCAGCAACAGCTTCCAGAAACTGCTGTGATCAGCTATCTATATGTATTTCCAGGGGCATGAGATGAACTTCCCTAAAGGAACAGTCATTAAATCCTCACCCTTTGGGGTTGTTGTGTCTTGTTCAAGAAATAATATCTGGCCTCTTAATGAGGTATCACTTATCACATGTTCACCTAAATTGTTTAGCTGGCAGAATTTTGTGTCAGCAGCACAGTGAGCTAAATGTATCCAGCAGCGTTAAATAAGGGCATGGAGCAGCTCAGGAAAGCCCAGTGTAATAGGAGCCAGACAAGCAGACACAAGACCTACATGGAAATAGAGTACATTGTCTCATGGTAAAAATACACCCATGACTGTAAGATAAACTATTCCTCTGTGACACACTATCTTCAGGAATTTCCCACATCTTCAGGACTGTAATGTTCAGTATGGCCATAAATATAAGCTTGTTTGTTGGGTAGTTTTACTGTTTACATAGGCATATGTTCTGTGTTATAAAGAGGAGACTCGTACAGGTCAATGTAGGCCATGTTAGGTTGAACAGTACTGTATCTAAATGGAAGAGACTATGCATTAGGTCTGTGGGAAATGATCCCAATGATCAGAGTTTATGAGACATATTGTACACGTACTGCCGATACTATTGGTGATCCTCACTTAAAGTTCTTCAAACTGACCTGCCCTTGTAATTTCTACCATGTGTATGACTGGGTTATGAATGAGACTTGTTTACCCTTTGTCTGACCATGTGACTACACTCCCACACCCATTTGCAGGGTGTTTCCATGGCAGCCGTCGCCTAGGGAGCAAGTCAGGGTGCTGAAATGGAGCTTTGGGAGACTGCACTTTTATTCACAGTCAGGCGCACAGCAGTCTCTCTCTCTCTTTTAGCCATGGCGGCTGTCTCAAAGTCATGCGTTTCACTGTAGTGTTCAGATAGGCCTTTCTAAAAACAGCTTTGACCAAAATAGCCCATGTCCAGTTTCTAAGCAGAGGGCTCAGACAAAGCTGTGTGGTGAGAGCTGACCTGTTTCTATTCTTGCTGGCTTGCTTCGGTCTAGTGAACTACATTGTGAGGGCCCTCCCTACAGCAGCAAGTAAACAGGTTTGCCCAACAGTCTATGTATTCATTATCATCTTTCAGTGTGATGCTGACCTCTGCTGGCAGTCTCTGTTACTAGAGAATCTACTGAGCTGCTTACAGATGACGTAACTAACTCAGGAATGTTGTTGTGGGATCTCTTCAATAGATTTCTTGGGAAAGGGGAGTGGCTTCTTAGGATGACTATGTCTGAACTTGGCTGCACTCATAACCAACACCTTTTAATTTCACTTTAAATACATTCATGTATACAAATATATCTGAATAATTTTAAAAAATAATTTTCCTTTCTTTGTTTTGTAGTGTGACGTCTGTGGGATTCTGGCCAGTTTATGCATGCAGGGTATGACGACTCAGTTTAAAGCAAACAAGGCTTTAAAGGTAAGATAGTGTAGGAATACTATCTTTAATGGGAATTATGTGTTCAGGAAAGGGCCAGAGTCTCATCAACGGCTGTCTCTGTTGCAGGTTAAGAAGGAGGTGGGTGAGAATGCCCCGGCTCTCAGTGATGACGAACTGGTGGCCATGTCGGTGCGTGAACTCAACATGCACCTGCGCGGGCTGACCAAGGAGGACGTAGTGCGGCTGAAGCAGCGGCGGAGGACCCTGAAGAACCGCGGCTACGCCGCCAGCTGCCGCATCAAGCGGGTCACCCAGAAGGAGGAGCTGGAGAAGCAAAAGCAAGAGCTGCAGTACGAGGTAGACAAGCTGGCCCGGGAGAACGCCAGCATGAGGCTGGAGCTGGACGCCCTGCGCGCCAAGTATGAGGCCCTGCAGTGCTTCACCCGGACTGTCACCCGCGGGCCACTCTCCCCAGGCAAGGTGGCCACCACCAGTGTCATCACCATCATCAAGTCTACCAACAAGCACAACTCCAGCCCAACCTTCTTCTCAGCCCCCTCATAGTGCTGACAGGACTGGGCTCTCATCTCCCAGACCCGCCTGGTCCTTACCGGTTCCAACCCGATCCAGCCTGAAACCAATGGCACCCGACCCATGCTGAGAGGAAGCTCAGTAATTAGACTGAGGGAAGGGGGTGGGGTGGCCACTAGCTTTGTGTGATGATAACATGATGCTGCATTCATTCACTACTTCTCTCTCTCACATACATAATCTACATTGTCTGTGCACTGTGCTACAATCTCCCCAGCACCGGCAGGGCATTGGGCCTCTGACCCTCCTTCCTTGACTGACCGCAGAGATTAGCTCATACTACAGTGTGAGTGAGTACTTGATATTATACCCCACGATGGCAGCACTGGTCTGAGACAGCTCTGATGCCTGTGGTATCTTGCATTTACAGAGTATAAAGTAATATATTATTGTAATAATTACCGTATTAATATATTATGAATATTTAAAATAACAAAACAAACGCTGATCTAAGCCTAAAAGCCTTTCTTATGTATATGAAAGCATATACTAATGTCTCAATGTAAATTGAGCCATAGAAGCTTTTGCCTTAAACTGATTTTAGGAATGATATCTCTGTAATATTACATTTTATTGTCACACTCTCTCATACAGTATGTTCAATATTTTAAGCTTTTATATTTCCAATTTCAAGGGCAGCTTGAAAACTGTAAAACCAGTATATATTTGACCAAGCATGTTTAGCTGGATGAACCAGGCCCTTTTGACGTTGGCAAACTTTTATCTGGTTTAGACTGTAGATTAGACTTGCATATATATATCATTATAGCATAGCCTACATAAAATAATACACACATACTCATGGGTTATGCTCCTTACAGCTGTGAGAAACTAAATCTACAGTACAGGTAAACAACAAATCAGGCTACGTCAGGAAAAACTACAGATCATTGAATGGCACTTCCTGTGACACTGTTGGATCACGCTGTATAAGTACCAAAATACATCTAAAATCATAGGACACCTGAAGCATCTTTTTAGGAAATACCGCAGTCCATTCTGGTATTACTTTAGCAATGGGAGATTGTATGATGCTAATCATAGTTTGTGGCCTATCCCAGAATTGCTACAGTTGCAGCCAGTTTATAACTATTGCCAAGGGTGGCATATTTATTTTATGTTATTAAGACAAGCACTTACCTTTTGATCTTTTGCCTCTGAACTTTCCTCTCCACGCAATGCCATATTTTATGGTAGGTAATCCATATTGGATGTAGTGATGATGGGAGCTGTCTTGACAAATGAAATGTAATTCAATGAATTCCTGTACATTAGACTCAAGCTAGAGCCTCTTAGTTTCAATGCAAGATAAGGCAAATTGAAGCTCTCCTGCCTCCTGTCACTTACATTGAGAACTCCGTCCTTTTAGAAATCATTCCTACTGTTGGGTCATCTGAAAGTGCTGCTGCCGGTGTTGGTAACTCTGAAACAGTATACGTTGAACATACTGTAAATACTTTCGACACAGACTCTTGGGTAAGAGGAATCCCGGCATAAAACTCTAGGAAATGGTGTCATGACCAAATCCAATGACACATAAGCTTCAAATGTTACCCAACATAAACAAGCACAGGTTAAGTATGCTTTTTGAAGGTGATGAGTTTCAGTTCTAGATAATAATCCAGAATCTATAGTTTTGCATTTCAGCACTTAAAGTTAGTCATGGGTGAAGTCTAGAGTTGGCTATTGTCAAGGTTTTCTCTTACCCCAGTGGACATGACGTTTCCTCTTCCTGTAAAGAGCACTATTTCAGGCAGAGCCATTGCTGTGCTCTTATCATTCTCATTTAGTGTTTTCATTTGGTTTATATGTTACACCTTCATTCTTTTTTAAAATATATATATATATACATATGTGTGTGTGTGTGTGTGTGTGTGTGTTTCTATAATTATTGCTTTATTATATGGATATTAAATACCTGGGAGTGGTGTGATCTTGTAATCGTCCTCTGATGTAAAATTATTCTTATTTACTGGCCTTTCTCAGCAGGATAGTTCAATTATTATCTATAGTATCAATTATATCATAAAGAATCTATTCTGCTGACTTTATATTTGTCTCTTTTTTTTAAGGTCAGTTCATAATTATTACCTGCAAACTACCCTCAGCTAGTCTGCAAATTAGCCTGTCTGTGTTTACATTCATGACTGTTTAGAACAATTTTTTTGAGTATATTTTGATAGGAAAGACTTACTTTGGTAGCTAATGCTGCCCACATGCTATTATAAGGAAGTTACGTTTGTATCACATTGCTAAACTCCAAGACTTTTGAAGTTTGAGATGATGATGACGCTTTTGTGACCGCTATGAAACGAAACAAATACAAGTATTACAATTTGGAGGGGAATGTACAGCAGAATGCAAGTTATGAAATGAAAGTTGAGGAAGTGAAAATACAAGTATAAAATTATTTGGCACCCTTTTCTGAGCTTTACACTGACCTCTTCTGGTGGTCTTTATAAATGCTGTGAATCAGCACATTATTATTTACCAAATTAATAATAATAATAAAATACTTTTGCTTTTAATTTCATTTAATTATGTTCTAAACAAAGCCCCAATGCTCTCTATATATTGTATGACTCATATGAAAGTGCAAAACGTATAGTTTTTGAGTCAAAATAAACAAAGTAGATGAATTTCTATGTATTTTCCTCCCTAGTTGTTTTGAAACTCACTAAGCTCTGACAGCTAAAGATGGAGTATGAAAGCTCTAGCAGTTATGCTCTTCCTGCACAGCAGGTGGCTGTGTTATCCCTCAGTACCGTCTAACTAGAGGGAATAGATTTGTAGAATAGATTTTTTTCTTCCATGGGTGATTGTATCTTCTCTAATATGATCTGTTACAATGCTAAGGCCTATACATCTTTCCTATATTTGCTCTGTCAGTCCTACAAGCTATTTACCATAATGCAACATGTATGTTCTATGTTCAGCAGATGTATTTATAAATTCATAAAAACGTTCCATGACACAAAGTACGCTGCTCCAAATTATTACTTTGTATACGTCAACATTCAAATGAGTAAACAAGGTGGTGGGCGAAAAAAATTAATAACAGGTGTAATACAATAGTAGTTATACATTCATCTTCCACCTTGTATCATTCAATTGTATGTTAACTATAAAAAAATGTTAGTGTGGGATCTCAAGTTTTAATGTACACCCACAACAACACTAGATTAGATGCTAATTTGTCTATAGTTTGTGGTAGTTAATGAGGCATGATGATAGTTCTAATCTGCTTTCTATCTGATGGTGAGTGCAAATAAAAAGAATGAGGCAGCATTAACTTCGAAGAGAATCCGTACCCTTTGTGACCTTTCATTACTCTGCTACTAGTATGTATTTTATTTGAACTTCAATATTTATTTGATTGATTTTCCATAGAAGTATTTTATTTACATTTTGCTTTAATGGCACCCTCATGTACAAATAAAATACTTTTTGTTTGTTTGTTTCGATTGAAAATAAGGTAAATTATTCCTGTAAATTGACGTCTGCTGTGTCTGTTTTTATACTTTTAGATAAAGCTTATTTTTCATTAAAAACAATTGTCTGTTTTAAGGAAGTTAATGATTTCAAACACTATAGATTCCTCATGAAACCAGGACAAAATAGACCTTGATTTGGGGGGATTTTCACAAACTTTAATCCATAGAATGGTCCTTTGGGGGAAGGATTGTTAACATATTTGACATTCCTCCCCCAAAGGACCAATATCAGAAATCCCATGCAGCCTCATTTACATGTTTGAACTTTGAAATGTGAGATGGAATCTACACCTTGATAGAAAACCTCATTATTGAATGATTTTTCAATTCCAGTGTAATTATTTCCATATAGCCTACATTTTCTCATTCTGAACTTCTAATGCGAGTGGGGCGGGTGTGGCTTCATGCCAATGATTGCAAGGGAAGCTTCTCACCGATTTGACTATTAGCCAATGCAGTTCCACCTCGGACACCTCCAAAGCATCTGCTATGCGGGTGTCTGAAAATAGCAGAAATAAATATGTTGCCCTATAAAAAAAAAAAATATTCTGGAAGATTTGCATAGTTCTAATTAAAGTTAAAACAGTAATTCTGCTCATACATTGGACAAAAATATAAACGCAACATGTAAAGTGTTAGTCCCATGTTCCATACGCACAAAATGGGGCTGAGGAGTATGTCTGTAATAAAGCCCTTTTCTGGGGCCTCTGATTGGCGTAGCCTAGTTCCCCAGTGGGTGGGCCTCGGGCCTATGCCCTCCAAGGCCCACCCATGGCTGCACCCCTGCCCAGTCATGTGAAATACACATTTTAGGGACTCATTTATTTATTTCAATTGACTGATTTCCTTATATTAACTGTAACTCAGTAAAGTCTTTGTAATTGTTGCATGTTGCATTTATATTTTTGTTCAGTATATATTATGCATATATGAACTATAGAAAAAATAAATATGCACATCCAACTTATCAGGTGCCGGACAGAACATCATATCAAAGACAAAAGGAATGCCTGCAACTCTGATTTGCTCCCATGGTGATTTAATCAGACACACAATAAAGACTACGTTTCAATCAGTTGGATCTTCGTCAGATTGACCGGAGTTACGGACATTCCTTTTTTCTTGCATATATGAACTACACGTTGATACATCCAGCCCAAAGTGGGAGGTTTAAAAAATACTTACATAGTCAAAGTTCCGGAATATCTCTTTAATAGTTTATTTTACATGGGTGTAAAATGTGACAAGCAAACAAACAAGCCAGGATTCAGTAATAGACACTATAGTTAGACTACATCTCAGTTATCACTTTATACCCAACTATATTAGTTTCTGCTTTCCCAGTAAGGCAGCAATAATTGGCACATGAAGGTATAAAAAAAAAGTGATTACACTGCACTTAATTTCCCTAACTTAAAACACAGTTCAAAACGATAGGGTAGATAGAGGAGAAACCTATCACAATTTGCCACAAACAGAAACAAAATATATATCATATTTTCAAATGACATGAAACCAACATAAATATCATGAAATATCAAACTGATCTGCAGAAATCACTGAAAAATAAATTATTAATACTACACAGCTTATTTACAATATAACTTTGTCATTAAGCTAAACATAACAGCAGACGTCTTAAAAATTAGAACATCGAGACCAAATTACACTACATAATTTAACATTTAAACCAATCAAACAATTGCTGTATTGAAAGGAAGAATAATAGGAACATCAAACTATAAAGGTTCTACTCAAACTATTTACAATACTGCAGATGTTTTTTTTTTTAAGGTTAACATTGTAGAGCTCTGCTGAATTATAAACTAAAATCCATGCTGAGAAAATTAATGAGAATACCACAACCCTCCAAGTCGGTGGGAGGCATGTTAGATGCAAAGGATTTCAAAGCGCCAAAGTCTAGAGTTTGAAGTTCCTGCTCCAAAGTCAGATGCGTCTTTGAAAAAATAATTCAGTTTGTCGGGAGACCCAACAGAGGACTCCTGAGAAAATACTTCAAACACGCAAATGCAAGAAATGGTCCTTGAAGTGTCAGAGCCAGCCATGACGGGCACGATTCCGGGGTTCCCTCCTGAAGTCGTACATTAATCAGCTCCTATTTGAATCACAGAGAGCGGAGTACATACTTCAGCGGAGACCGGATCAGGGTCAGGGAAATGACAAAAATAAATAAATAATTGCATCACGTCATGCCTTGTCTGAAATGGTTCAGCAGACCAGGCTATTTTCTTATAGCATCATGACTAGCGAGGCAGACACTGAAATCATCTCATCACATAAACTTAGTAAAATCTTAATTCTGTCCACTTCTTGATCTTACCTGCATGAAGGATTCATTAAAGTAACTGTCCAATGAAAATCTCACTTTTAAAAGTTCATACTCTGTTAACTTGTACCCAAATAATGTTGTGGCGAAAGCATCAATTGGAGAAAAACACTTAAAAAAACCCACCTCAAACTTGTACGTCAAAGAAACCGTTTAAAACATTATTGCTATTTCCTCATAAAGGATGATGTCATCCTCCTGAGGTGGATGAGCTGGCCAATCAGCCATCTACTCACATGAATATTCTTACCACACCATTCTATTGTTGGGGTACGCTGACACCATTCCAACACAGAAAAACTGCATACTTAAACATTTTTGAAATGAAAACAATTTACTCATTTTGTGATTAATTATATATAGGTCATATTTCCAAGAAATTTGGAAACACTGGACAGTTACTTTAAAACCAGGAATGAAGTAAAGAGTTAATCTTAAAAAATGAAATGAAAGAAGATGAAAATGAACTACATAGATGGATGCCAGTTCGGACAGTGGGATCTTCTGTGCCAGTGTTGCCCTTGTCGTGCTGAGGAAACAAACACATGGATACCCGTGGTGGTGGGCGACTCCTTAGAATTCATCGTCAGAGATAATTAGCAGGACTTTGTCAGACTTCTTGGAGCCCTTGCCGCCTGTGCCTGCCTTGCCGTTGTTCTGGCTGGGCTGCACCACCTCCTGGGTGGACTGCTGGGTGTACTGCTGGTAGGCTGGGGAGAAGTTGTGGATGGCATCCTGGACCATGTCCCCAGGGTTCATTGTCTCCTTCAGACCATTGGAGATGCTCTGCATGGGGGCGCTGTTGTCTAGAAGAACATATGACACATTTTTAACTTGTTTATAGGACATAACTTTGATCCGAATGTCAAACAATAGAAAATACAAGATACAACATAAGAAATACAAGAGTAGTTATGATTATGAATTAATACATTTTTTAAGACAAGGTGCTGACAGACAATCACGGTTGATACGAATCTCACTAATGCATTGGTTTTAAGCTTGTGCTCAGTCCTTGTGCCCAGTGTTCCACCACATGAGGACCTCTTGTTAGTGTACCTCTATTCTCAGTGTTGATGGATGAGAGCATAGAGAGAGGTGACGGGGAATCTGCAGCAATTCAGTGGGATGCTTCCTCTCCTCTGCCTACCTTCCCAGTCACTTCCCTGGCTGAGATCCTCCAGCTGTGGGCCAGGCTGATACTTGACCCTATAATACCAGGGTGTCTCATCCAATGTCCCGGGAGCGGCCCGGTGCAGACAAGACCAACGCAGCCTTCTGTTTCAGGGTCAGCGGCAGTGCAGTCTGAGTTTCTCCTCACAGCTGGCCTGTTTTGCAACTAGGGCTGGGGCTGGGCTCCGTCAGGGTCGGAGGAGGACAGCCTGGAGGTTTATAAGCCTCCCAAACCTCCACGGGCACTGAAAACACCTTCACACATGGCTGACCTTCTGACACTTCCCAGCCCAGGGAGGTGGTGGATGGGGCTGTGACTCTACAACTCTCAACAGCTATATCAGACTAGTCTTAATGGGAATCCTTCTGGTTGAGGTGATGTTTATGCAGTCCAGTCACATACTATAGCACTGAATTACCTTTGGTAAGAAAGAACAACTCCGTGGGGCATATGAGAAATGTAGCCAACACCATGCATCCCTATGAGAGGGAAAATTAACATTCAAACCAATAGTTTTGGAAACTCCTCAGAGAATAGTCTGGCTTGTTTAGACCACAATAAAATTCAAATTTGTTCCTTAACTTTCTGCGGCTACATTATCATTAGTTTTAAATGAATAGCAACTATAGAAAATTAATAATACATTTTGTATGCGAGCATGAAGAAGGCCGAACATGAGAGAAATCACTGATTCTTTTTGTCACAAGGTTTTTTAGAACACTCGGCAAGATGAAGAGAACACTTTTACCGGTCAAATTAAATGGAGATGGAAACATTTCACGATTTAGCGATTCTGTGTATTTCTGCATGTCTGTCTCCTATAGCCCAAGGCCTCAGCGGGATTGCTGTTGTGGGAGAGAACAAGCTGAGATGATTGATCTCTCCATAGAAGGCTTTTCCCTTGGTCTCCATTTGTCTTCTGCTCACGTGAACGGTGTTGACGTCAGAGGGCTACCGCTAGTTCCTGCGATTAATTGTATAGAGGATATGAAATGCTCTTCCTATAATGTGCTGTGCTAGTAGCTTTCCTGTGAGCCATGAGTACATGAACACCCTGAAGACTGAGGTACCGTTCCTCTGCTAACCTCAGGCCTGCCTGGCTCACACTCTGTTCACTCTGGCCATTTCTCTCTGACTGAAAACTGCATTGTCACCTACAGGTAACTTCCAAAATAAAAGGAAACACTTAATGAGGGATACAAAGTATATTGAAAGCAGGTGCGGTTCCTGAGATCATTTATTATTTTGTCTATCATGGCTAGAAGAGATCTCGGTGACTTTGAAAAAGGGGTCTGAAAGGAGTATAAAGGTTTTAAGTGTTTGTGTGTGGTCACCAGATCACAACCCAATTGAACACTTAAGGGAAATTCTGCAGAGGCAAAACACCAAATTATGGCATTTATCATGTTAGAATGGCATGACATCCCTCCAATAGAGTTCCAGATACTTGTAGAATCTATGCCAAGGTCGGCCTAACACCATAATAAGACACTTTATGTTGGTGTTTCCTTTATTTTTACAGTTACCTGTAGCTGCCAGTGACACACTTTTATGACCTAATACTCTAAGTAAGTTTATGATCATAATGCATGGCTTTAAATTGAGCAGCAATGTTAGTGTTACCAGCTGCAGGTATATGCCTAATGCTAATACTAATCTACTCTTTCGATGAATGGAAGAATATTAGCTGTGGAATAAAACAACCAATAAATCTAATGAATATAGTGCAGGATTATCATTTCTTTTGATAGTTACATATCGGGAAATTATTTTTGACGATATATCGTATCGTTTTGACAATATGGCAATATTATTTTTGCGCTAGTTTGCTGGACCTGCACCAAAACTCAGGTATTTGTCCTTCATAGCTTGTGAGCAATATATCTGGAACATTGAATCGCAAAGAAATCACAGTATCAAATCGCAATACATCATGAGAATTGCAATGCACGGCGTATCGGCACCCAAGTGTGGTGATAATATCGTATCTGGCAATTCCCAGTCCTTCTAATGACCCTTTCAACAGCTTCAACAAATACCTCCCCTCTCTATAGACGTGTAGAAGAGCAGTTACCCTGTGCTCCTGGTAGTTCGCTCTTCTTCTCCTGGTACACGGTGCAGGTGAAGGCATAGCGCAGGGCGATAGCGGCAAAGAACATCTCGATGCAGGTGATGAAGTTCTGCCAGCCTGCTGCCACGGTGCCAGCCCCCACCTCCTGGCCGTCGATAAACAGGGCGTTAGGGATGACCCCACAGCGCTCCAGGATGGCCAGCACCATACCTAAAACAACACCACCATCATGTGTTACTCCAGACTAATGTGTCAATGACAATTTATTTTGTAGACTTTTTTCCTCCTTCAGGGTTTTAAATTATTGATATTAAGTCAAGGTAAGTAAAGTGACCAACGTACCCTGCCAGAAGGACAGGAAGATGACAGATTTGATGGTGAGGAATTTGAGCACGGGTTCATAAGGCCTCAGCAGGTCACTGGTAGCGAAGAAGAAGAGGAAGAGAGCATACAGGGCCAGGCTGACGGAGATGTTGTAGATGATGGTGATGTAGAGGTATCCTCCATTCACACTGCGGAGGGGAACAGCATCAATACAGTCATATTAGTGGGGATCTATGTACCGTCACTCGATTTCCATCAAAACTGACATGTATTACTCAAGACGCATATCGTAAACATCAGTGTCTAATATTGAGAAATGTGCCGACATCTTATACTACAGATCCCCGATTCTGAGCCATTTCCCTGGATTTTACTTCTACAACAGACATTGAGTAGCGCGGGCATGCGAAGGGAAGTTGAATGGGTGAAATGGCATGGAATGAAAAGGTTGTGCTCACTTAAAGTCGCCATCATGATATTTGCCAAAGGCCTGCAGGAGGATGGTGATGACGGCCATGATGGGTTTGACGACACAGAACTGAAGAGTGGCCTGCATGACATCAATAAAGGATGGGACATGCAATGAACACAGACACAAAACAAGGAACAATGCAGGTGACAACTGCTTCATGCTGGTTATTGGGTTTGAAAGGTAGCCAACCGTATGTCTTCAAACACTGAGTAATCTATGAAATGAATGAACATTTTGTGGAAATAGATTGTGTCTATCAATTTGCAATGTATGACCTACTACGTAAAAAATCTTCAAAATATGCATGTATTGACATTATGCCAAAACAATGTACTGTCTGAAGTAATGTGAACGCACACTAAGGGGCATCTTATTGAGTTTCAAGGGTTAGTAGTTCCCTTACCGTGGCAACCTGCAGACCTTTATATGTGAAATGATATAGCAACTTCAGGACAGGCCTGTGCTTTTGGATTAGAGGTCCTCCTCTTGAAACCTGTGGTAATCTCTAAATGCAGTTATTGATCCCATTCCCTCCAACTTGTCGTCTCACAGAGCAAGAGCAGATATATTTCTATCCCTTTCAACTCTGCTACCAGAGGGAAGAGAACAGCAAGGTTGTGCTTTGAAAACCAACCCACGTAGGAGTCTTTGAAAACCAACCCACGTAGGAGTCTTTGAAAACCAACCCACGTAGGAGTCTTTGAAAACCAACCCACGTAGGAGTCTTTGAAAACCAACCCACGTAGGAGTCCAGCCAGAACATGTCAAGTGTTTATCAGCTCCCTTTTCTGGACATCTTTTTCCATTTCATAGTCTATTCACTGTTTTGAGGACATACCTTTCGGATCCAATTGCCATCAGTGTAAGACTCAGAGCACAGACTGCATCCCCAATATACTATGGGGACAGTCTCAAGCTGACAGCTCAAATTATTGCTCTGTGTTTATTACAAAGCTGCTTTCACCTGTTCTCAGATTGCTTTTATTTTCCTTTTTAACCAGTCAAACTTATCCTCCAAAAAGTGGACAGCCAATTATAATGGCTGTCATTTTGCAATAGAGGAGCAATCTTGATAAAATAAATAAATTAAGAGGTGACATTAAAATACAAATCACAATTTCCATATTTTCAGAGTGCTTTCATCAACCAAGCAGGAAAGAGGAAGACGGAAACTCACCTGTTTACAGAATCTTAGAAAGCCAATAGAGTAGCTTATTCCACCTAAGCAGCAGGTGCCATACAAACAGCTCGACCTGGGGATGATAGAAAACGTGTGGTCACAAATGTATGCTTTGAATGTGTATCCGATTTAAAGACAGCATTATTGATGTAGTCAGACTACTGTAAAATAAGATCAAGACGTTAATTCAAGGAAATTACAGCCTGACCCTGGGTGACTGCAAGACTTGTAATACAAATTGAAAATCAAAAACATTCTGGGTGGGTTTTTTGAAAGCTACTTGCATAGCATGTAGTATGAGACCATGGTATTATAATATACAGTGCATTCGGAAAGTATTCAGACCCCTTTACTTTTTTCACATTTTGTTACGTTATAGCCTTATTCTAAAAATGATTAAATAAAACAATTTCCCCATCAATCTACACACAATACACCATAACGACAAAGCAAAAACTGATTTATAGAAATGTTTGCTAATTTAAAAACTGAAATAATTTATTTACATAAGTATTCAGACCCTTTGCTATGAGACTCGAAATTGAGCATAGGTGCATCCTGTTTCCATTGATCATCCTTGAGATGTTTCTACAACTTGATTGGAGTCCACCTGTAGTAAATGCAAATGATTGGACATGATTTGGAAAGGCACACACCTGTCTATATAAGGTCCCACAGTTGACAGTGCATGTCAGAGCAAAAACCAAGCCATGAGGTTGAAAGAATTGTCCGTAGAGCTCCGAGACAGGATTGTGTCGCGGTACAGATCTGAGGAAGGGTACCAAAAAATGTCTGCAGCATTGAAGGTCCCCAAGAACACAGTGGCCTCCATCATTCTTCAATGGAAGTAGTTTGGAACCACCAAGACTGGAGCTGGCCGCCTGAGCAATCAGGGGAGAAGGGCCTTGGTCAGGGAGGTGACCAAGAATCTGATTGTCACTCTGACAGAGCTCTAGGGTTCCTCTGTGGAGATGGGAGAACCTTCCAGAAGGACAACCATCTCTGCAGCACTCCACCAATCAGGCCTTTATGGTAGAGTGGGCAGACGAAAGCCACTCCTCAGTAAAAGGCACATGACAGCCGGCTTGGAGTTTGCCAAAAAGAAGCTAAATGACTCTCAGACCATGAGAAACATGATTCTCTAGTCTGATGAAACCAAGATCGAACTCTTTGACCTGAATGCCAAGCGTCACATCTGAAGGAAACCTGGCACCATCCCTACGGTGAAGCATGGTGGTGGCAGCATCATGCTGTGGGGATGTTTTTCAGAGGAAGGAACCGGGAGACTAGTCAGGATCGAGGTAAAGCTGAACGGAGCAAAGTACAGAGAGATCTTTGATGAAAACCTGCTCCAGAGCACTCAGGACCTCAGACTTGGGCGAAGGTTCACCTTCCAACAGGACAACGACCCTAAGCACACAGCCAAGACAACACAGGAGTGGCTTCGGGACAAGTTTCTGAATGTCCTTGAGTGGCCCAGCCAGAGCCTAAAAGTGATATTTAAGGTTTGTATTTTTTATAAATTTGCAAAAATTTCTAAAAACCTGTTTTTGCTTTGTCATTATGGGGCATTGTGTGTAGATTGATGAGGGGAAAAAACAATTTAATCAATTTTAGAATGAGGCTATAACGTAACAAAATGTGGAAGAAGTCAAGGGGTCTGAATACTTTCCAAATGCACTGTATGTGTCCATTGTCTCGGAGACGGTAAAGAGAGCACTCACTCAATGGACTTCCCTCGGATCTCGGACATGATGGCACTCTCTCCCCCGAGGTACTCAAAGGACAGGCTTAGGAAGTTGTAAATCACAAACGCTGTCATGGAGAGAAGGGAAAAAGTTACTCACAGACATTCCTGTACATTATGATGGAATGTTGATACTAGTTTTGCAAGTGGGATCATTTTCCAAAACAACAATTGAACGCCACGGGTCACTCCGATTAAAAGGTGGAATACGTAGTAGGGGTAAACAGCGCCACTGGCCGCACCACCACTGTTGTTTTTTGTTTGTTGCCGAGCTGAGGAGCGTTGGGCAGCATGGTAAAAACAGTACATATTGTGCTCTATCGGGCGTGCATTGATGTTGCCGTTTCACCATTAACCCTTTACACCCGTGGGAATTGGCCTATATGGATAGGGCTACATTTATTTCAGAAGAAATATAAAATGCATATGCATGGTAGCAATCGATCAGGAACAGTTTAGAGATAATGGTGAAAGTATTACGCCAAAAAGGTGAGGACACAACAGTTCACGTGACAAGACTGAATCCAAACATCACACTGTTGATTTTATGTGCATTTTACATTTACTGTACTTTTCGCCGCATTTGTTGACTACGAAATCTGAAAATACTCTGGATACATTCAGTAACAAAATGTGGGGTAGGTGCAACATACGACAAAATAATTACAAGGGTTTAAGTGAGAGGACTAACTGGTTTCTCCAAGTGGCCACACACACACACACACACACACCTCTCCAAAGTGTGCAGTTCCTGAGTAATTTCAATGCTCTTTTATGACTCAAAGAAGAGTCTTCAACTATAAGGTGCTTTTTTGAGTTCTCCTAGCTGTGTCGTTGAGGAATTAGAGGAAGCATACTGGTAGTTGTTTTGTTTGGAACACAGCCCTGCCTCCCCGCCATCACACAATTACTGTTGTTTACACAATCCAAAAACGGTCCATTATAAATCGCAATCTGGGTCAGGTGGACATCATCTGTTCTATTGCCAACAGGACTAGATAAGTTATACAATATGATATTACAGTGTTAGGCTTTCACAATGCAAATCAGGGAAAGAGATCATTTTGATGCACAGAGAAAAGAGTCATGAGTGCATTCAGGTGCGTGTGCTATGGTGAATTGTCTTCACAATAGACAAACATAGGCTCATTCTGTTCAGAACAACCAGGGTATGACGCCATGCCATCTTGTAAGTGTACATCAAACCTAGTGATCATAAACATTGACACTGTACAGTATATGACATGAGTTTTATGATATGGAAATGTGAAGTGTGTTCGGTTTGCTTGAATGACATCAAAGCAGTATTTATTATAATCCACAACGTCTCATCTTTCAAAATACATCGTCCTCTTCATTTACAGCATTTCCGTCACTCAGACAACAAAACATTAGCTAAAGTTGTCCAATTAGTGGGAGGGATGGGGGTGACATCTTGGAGTGTGGTGCTCAAGTTCAGAACCGCTGTCAGTCTAAACCCATACAGCACTGTGAAGCACGGAGCCTGAGCTCTGATGTCATGTATAGCAGGTTATTGTACAGCCACTGAGCCAGAGCTCATTTGTAAATCTGTGAGCATTCTGTGCCACAGGTAATATTGTGGGCCAGATTGTGATGATAGCACTGTAGAGATCTTGTGTCCAAGTTTAGAAGCTGTGGAAACTGAAATTATACTTTTGTGAGAGGGTTTCACTTTACAAGAATCATATGTTTCACCAATCAATGTTGTTTCCTCCCCACCACTAAAATGCTTGGGATGTTTTTCTGTCTTCCAAATCCGGAAGTATAAGGTTCACAGAGTATCGGGTTCACAGAGAATCACACAGTGCTTTAGCCCTGGCCACGCTGACTCAATGCAATGCAACAGTTAACCTGCTTTCAGATGCTGTTTTTAAAGACCAATCTCCACCACCAATCACAAACAATCTAAATTAATCTGGTCAATAATGCATGTGAAATACTAATAGTTTAACATGTGTCCACACTTAAACAATTCTGCATGTGATTCACCTCTGCCATTGGTAAAGTACTACAGTCTTTTCTTATTGCTTCGGTACATAATGACTATTAAAGAAAGGCGTTTCAGAGTACCATTCATGAGACATTAATCATTCAATGGGAAGAATAGCTACGAGGAAGATGAACATTTCCATTAAGCTTGAATTAAAAACTCTTAACTAGTTTAGTTTGGATTAGAATGATCTCAACTAAAGTACATCCCTTTTCCACCTTTTGCAAAGAATAGAATACACAACCACTAAGCCTAAGAGGAAAAGAGACGGGTCTGAAAGTCTACACGCCCTGGAAACAGAACACCATGAACAAGTGCCTTTCTGCCCTTAAGGAAGCACTGACAGGTGAGAAAAACAGGTTGGGTCGGTCCTTTTTAGCCTCAAACCTTATAGCCATCAAATATGCAAAGGGTATATAACATCTCGTTTTTCAGAACTCATAATAGGTCTACCTCCAGACTAATTGTCATTGCTGGCCAGACAGAACCTGCCCAGTGTCTGACTGCTGCCGCCTGTACAGGTTATTATAGAGGAAACCGCTGTCAAGGCGCTGGCTGAGATATGAGGCAACAGTGAGGTGGAGGAGAAGGGTGGGGTGGTTAGTTTACCGTACCTTCATAACAGTCTCGGATGGAGTCAAAGTAGACATAGTACTGGTCGTTGCTGATGAAGAGCAGGCTGAGCCACGAGTCAAAGGCATAGATTGGCACAATGAAAAGAATGCGAATTATGTAGCGCTGCTCGTTCGGGACCGTGTAGGACCTCAGGTGTGTGTAGATCTGGAAAAGGAACACAGAAACAAAACAAAAATACTTATAAAAAAAAAAAAAAAAAAAAGAGCACTGACTAGGCAAAAATGCATTGAGGTATTCAAATCCCAGTTTCAACCCCCAGACCAACCATTGTGAATATTTGAGCTAATCCTGACTAGCAGTATTAGGGGCCAGTGCTTTAAAGAGATGGGTTCTTATGAATAAAGGGTACTTCTTTGGAACCCTCTCAAGGCACGATTTGGCTATCACTCAGGGCCCAACAGGCTTTAGAAGGACAGCTTTACAGCATTGACTAAAATATATAAAAAAGGATAGTGTCTGTAGATTGGGGGTCGAGAGGTAAGAAAAAGGTAGAAAAAAAAAAAAATGAAAACCCAGAATGATAACGCTGCATAATTGAGGTAACAAGGTGAGTGGAATGAATGTCTGCTGATCAAGGCAAAAGCTTGACTGAAGAGTGAACGTCTGTTATAGGATCAGCTCTGCTAGAGATCTGTTACTGGAATGTTTCTACACTTGGGAGGGAGAACAGAAAGGAGTAGAGGGGTGCACTGCTTCAAAACTGGTCTCAGATGGTTGAATAGGATTCAACTCTTCAATGTCTTTTAAAACATAATGCAGTATTTTTTTTTTTTTTATTGGACTCAAGGCCATGGGGTGAAGCAAAGTTCAGAGCATCCATGAAACAATTAAGTTTGTGAAGCACATGATCAACTACATATTTTCAGGGGCAAATGCCAATTGAGTTGAGTATTGCAGTTCGATCCATTTCAAGTGGTGCACCCTGGCATTTCTTGACTTCAGGTCCACTCTCACAGACTCATGCAACATGATTAAATAGTCATTTGAGGTGGCACATTAGCGGCTGGCCAGTGCCAGGGCGTGATGTATGTGGCTCTCCTGAGAAGTGAAGTGAAGCAGGCTGCAGACAGATGTCTTCCATTTCCCCTGAATGGCTGGCAGAAAGACTGCGTTCCTCCAGGCTCCATAACGATGAGCTGACAGGCAGGCAGACAGACAGAGCTGTGCCCTGGGTAATGACTCTGCTCTAGCCTGACTCAGACTCAATACCCCACGCCTTAGCTGAGCAGTAGCCCAAGTCCATCCCCCAGCTAATTTCAGTTGGTCTGTGAAGGGCTTATAACTACCTCATAACACTCCACCGCCCGCCCCTGGCCCTGACAGCTGTGACACACCAAATGTCCATGTTGGAATGAGAAAGTGTGTAGAGTGGAATGTCTCGACTTTATACCGAGCAGTGTCCTTGAGAAAGTGAGAGGGGCGTGCACTGATCACGACAGTTCTATACGGAACACCCAGACAGACTGAGAGGACCACACATCACACTGACTCTCTCCATGACAAGCTGCCCTGGGAAGTGGGAGGTCTGAACAGTGTAGTGCGTCAGAGAACATCAGTAACACTCCACAGTCCCCTACCACCTGGTGCCTTGCAACACAGTGAGCCGACGGGGACATCTAAGGTCAGCATCGACCAGCACACAGTGTTAGTATGCAGAATGGGAGAGGAGGAGAACTCTCCAGAGACAGTCTTACGGAGGAAAATCTGATGATACACCAGAACACAAAATAAATCCAATCCTGTCAGGAAGCCTGTTTTTAATCTCCCTGCACGCAACCCTGCAACTACCTCACAGGCCACATATGTTCATGTCTGGCCTGCTTCGATGGGCAGTGGATGGGCAAACAAACCACTCCAGAACTAAACAGATGGACAGAACAGGGCACTCCATGGAATGCCAAGTGGACAATTATTTTTGCGTGTTGTAAAAAACAAATCTAATTTAACTCCCTTTATGAAAAATGACAATTTTATAAGACATTTTAAATCAAGTAAAAATGTAGGCATACCAGAGGTATGCCTACATCTGCTTGATGTATTTTCAGTAATAAAGTGTGAGCTGATCATAATGTGAATTGCATGAGAAATATTGCAACCAGCGTCTAGAAAAGGTCAGCACATAATAATACCATCATCATCTAAATCTCTTACTAGAACCAACACAGTGGGACTCCCTCGGGGCTTCCTGTCGATACAGCCGCTAAAGGTTGGATGGACCCGTTCTCAGCAGCATTCAGGTTTATCGGTTGATCAGCACAATATAAGAACAGACGCCTCGCTCCCCACTGCTGAGCAGCATAAAACACAACACATGGGTCCTCCGCTGATAGCCCCTCACAAAACATGATCCTCTCCTTTGATTACGACGCTGTAAACGTCGTAATCCAAGGTGTTGTGACCTCGACAACACCTGCACATCCCTAAGCATATTCACATATAATCATAGGTGCTTAGGCCTTATAATGCTTGGTTAAACTTATATAATTGCTCCGACCAGACGGCTGTTTGCATTGTGTTGTTATCAGCGGTAGTCATGACACACTATGTACAGACCGTCACTTTACAGATAGGAGCCAATTAACTTTCACATTCAGCCTAGCCTCTCAATGGTGGAGACTGAGGAGAAAGTAGGTCTGGTCAACACCTGATACTGGATCAAATGTAGAAGTGAAAAACCCAAAACAAAATGTATTGTCTGACTGGAGAGTGAGAGTCGTTGCCCTCTTCTAAGGGTGTAGACAACCCAAAACACCTTCCTAGCTCCCACTACATATTTGCATTTGTTTGCCTAGAAGCTGAGTGATACTGACAACACCTGGAGCCATGCTTTTCTGCTTGGCACCGATTCTGTTTTTCTAGATTCACATCAAAATGAGTACAGAGGCAGACAAATGACATAATGTAACCTACCTGATGGCAAGTGAGGAGCAGTGCTGACCAGACGAAGATCCCCGACAGAGCTTGAGCAGCGGTCGTATTCAAGAAGATATCGTGTGCCACAATATTCCCATTCCCTGTTTGAATTATTGTCATGTTGGATATGTCTGACTTGTTTAGAATTGGAGATGTGAAACGTATGAGAGACTCATTTTGGTGGACTTCCGAGTCTATCGCCATCTCCTCTGCCGAGCTGTTCATCTGAAACAATAAAAAAGTGTTGTTTAGGTAAATGAGGAAGCTCTAGGCCAGGGACCGTCAACTAGATTCAGGAGGCCAGGGACCGTCAACTAGATTCAGGAGGCCAGGGACCGTCAACTAGATTCAGGAGGCCAGGGACCGTCAACTAGATTCAGGAGGCCAGGGACCATCAACTAGATTCAGGAGGCCAGGGACCGTCAACTAGATTCAGGAGGCCAGGGACCGTCAACTAGATTCAGGAGGCCAGGGACCGTCAACTAGATTCAGGAGGCCAGAGAGCGGATGGTCAAGGGAACGGAACATAATTACAAAAAATTTGATATATTTGCACATTTATAAAAAAACATAAATACCTTTTTAAATAAGTATTTAGACTCTTTGCTATGAGACTCGAAATTGACCTCTGGTGCATCCTGTTTCCATTGATCATCTTTGAGATGTTTCTACAACTTGCTTGGAGTCCACCTGTGGTAAATTCAATTGATTGGACATGATTTGGAAAGGCACACACCTGTCTATATAAGGTCTCACAGTTGACAGTCCATGTCAGAGCAAAAACCAAGCCATGAGATCGAAGGAATTGTCCGTAGAGCTTTGAGACAGCATTGTGTCGAGCCACAGATCTGGGGAAGGGTACCAAAATATTTCTGCAGCATTGGTACCCAAGAACACAGTGGCCGTCATCACCTTATTTACATAAGTATTCAGACCCTTTACTCAGTACTTTGTTTAAGCACCTTTGGCAGCAATTACAGCCTCGAGTCTTCTTGGGTATGACACTACAAGCTTGGCACACCTGTAACTGTGGAAAAAGTCAAGGTGTCTGAATACTTTCCGAATGCACTGTGTGTATATATATATATATATGTATGTAAAGTGGCATATCAAGAAGCTGATTCAACAGCATGATCGTTACAGGTGCACCTTGTGCTGGGGGAAATAAAAGGCTACTCTAAAATGTGCAGTTTTGTCACACAAAACAATGCCACAGATATATCAAGTTTTGAGGGAGTGTGCGATTGCCATGCTGACTGCAGGAATGTCTAGAAAATTGAATGTTAATTTCTCTACCATAAGCCACCCTTAACATTGTTTTAGAGAATTTGGCAGTATCTCCAACCAGCCTCACAAATGTAGAACATGTGTAACCACACCAGCCCAGAAACTCCACATGCGGCATCTTCACCTGCGGGATTGTCAGGACAGCTGATGAAATTGTGGGTTTACACAACCGAAGAATTTCTGTCAGAAACCGTCCCAGGGTCTTGACCTGACTGTAGTTGGCAAATGTTTACCTTCGATGGCCACTGGCACACCGGAGAAGTGTGCTCTTCATGGATGAATCCCGGTTTCAACTGTACCGGGAAGATGGAGTCATACGGGCAAGTGGTTTGCTGATGTCAATGTTGTGAACAGAGTGCTCCATGGTGGCGGTGGAGTTATGGCATAAGCTACGGAGAACGAACACAATTGCATTTTATCGATGGCAATTTGAATGCAAAGAGATACCGTGACAAGATCCTGAGGCCCATTGTTGTGCCATTCATCCGCCACCATCACCTCATATTTCAGCCTGATAATGCAAGGCCTGTTGCAAGGATCTGTACACAATTCCTGGAAGCTGAAAATGTCCCCAGTTCTTCTATGGCCTGCATACTCATCAGTCATGTCACCCATTGAGCATGTTGCGCAGAGGTCTAAGGCACTGCATCTCAGTGCTAGAGGCGTCACTACAGACAGCCTGGTTCGAATCCAGGCTGTATCACAACCGGCCGTGATTGGGAGTCCCATAGGGCGGCCACAATTGGCCTAGTGTCGTCCAAGTTTGGCTGGTGTAGGCCGTCATTGTAAATAAGAATGTGTTCTTAACTGACTTGTCTAGTTAAATAAAGGTTACATTTAAACAAATAAAAACAAAAAACTAATTTTGGAACGCTCTGGATCAATGTGCACGACAGCGTGTTCCAGTTCCCGCCAATATCCAGCAACTTTGCACAGCCATTGAAGAGGAGTGGGACAGGAAGGTGCTTGTGGTGGAAGAAGAGGAAGAAGTGGTTGCAGAGCTTGAATTAAGCAGCGCGTCGAGTAAATGTGGTGAAGATTAATGTTCTGAATGGGCTACAGTAGTGTCGAAAACTGGAACAAAAAGGAAATTGTCTAAGATTGAAGTGAATGATAAGTGTGTAAATGATAATGAATCGCTTCTTGTTGGGATGCATTTGTTGAGCAAGGATACATATGTGGGAAACCCTTTTGAGGTATCAAAAATGGTGAATGAATGCGCTTGGTAAAGTGGAGTCTGTCAGAGTGACCAGGAGTGGGCTTATTTTGATTAATTGTGTTTCTAATGAGCAGAGGAAGATTGCAATAGGCCTTAAAAGAATCCGGACCACAGAAGTTTTGTGTTTGGAACTTTCGGAGTAGAGCATCCGTTGAAGGAGTCATCTCAGGGGTGACGATGGATGTTCAGGTTGAATCCCTGAAGAGAATTCCTGGTGTGGTTGGTTGCCCGGCGACTGACCCGCTGGGTGAATGGAGAAAAAGAGGAAATTCTATCTGTATTATTGTTTTATGGTAAAGAACAAATACCTGCACATGTGAAGCTTGGTTATGTACGATATGCCTTAAGAACCTTCGTTCCCAAACCACTGTAGTGTAAGAATTGTAAAGGATTTGGTCATGTTGCAAGTGTGTGTAGACGAACAGAGTATAATGAAGAACGATGTGTAGAAGGACTACGGTGTTGCAATTGTGGTGGGGATCATGATCCTGAGTTCCTGGACTGTCCTGTAAGGGTGAAGGAAACTGAGGTGGCAAAGGTTAGAGCGGAGACAATTAAAATAATAGAGAAAACAAGTGATGCTAAGGAAGATATGGTAGTAGATCAAATACAGACTGTAGTAAATGTTTGTTGCCAGACTAAAGACACCCTGTGTGTTAAAAAGGTGGATTTTGTTGCGTTCATTGCCACAGTTATAAACTGTACAGCACAAGTCTCAAAGTAGTCAAAGAAACTGGACATTATTGTGGCTGCGGTAGAAACATTTTTGGGACTCAAAAGATGTTACTTCTGTGGACTTGCAAGGTGTACTAGATCCGCCCTTCCAAGGTTCCCTTGAGCCCGTGTAGGGATCAGATCTGTTTAATTTATGTTTTTTAACATATTATTTTATTTATTTTTCGGTCTTTATTTTAATTTTTTTGTTCCGTTTTGGGGGGGAATCCTTGTTCCATCCCGTAAATTGTGTGATCGCCAAAATACCGAAGAATAAGAAGAAGAAGAAGAAGAGTGGTACAACATTACACAGGCCACAATCGACAGCCTGATCAACTATGTGAAGGAGATTTGAAATGCTGCATCGTTTTCTGATCCACGCCCCTAACAATTTTTAAAGGTATCTGTACTCCTGTGAAATCAATAGATTAGGACCAAATTAATTTATTTCAACTGACTGATTTTCTTTTATAAACTAAAATTGTTGCGTTTATATTTTTGTTCAGTGTAAATTTGTTTTAAATATACTTAAGTATCAAAAGTACATGTAATTGCTAAAATATACTAATGTATCAAAAGTACATGTGTTTACTAAAATATACTTAAGGATCAAAAGTAAAAGTATAAATCATTTCAAATTCCTTCTATTAATTAAGCCAGATGGCACCCAAATAAACGACGTAAGTAGTACACCACTGTCTAGGCTACATACATACACATGTGGGCAAGGGATTAAATTATTGTTTTAGGCTTCTTGCGGTCAATTTGCTATCTACAAATTATTTATAATTATGTTGCGCCCCCTGAGAATCCGCTCATGAAAAAAAAATCGTCCCGCGTCTGAATCTACAGTAGTTGATGATCCCTGTGATAGGCCTATGTGAATTATCAAGAATAAAACATCCACAGCCTTTATAATCTGTCTAAGCAACCTGTTGCATACTGCTGCATGGGCAAGTATGTCCAGACAAATATTTGTAATTACTTAGTTATATGTAGGCTACATAGGTAAAATACTGAAACTTACCTCGATGGCCTTGACCTAACGTTACTGGAATATCCAAATTGAGCGAAATAGACTAAAAATCGAAAGCGACCGTTCTCAAAAATACATTTGCACTGTAACAATTAATAGGAACAACGACGATTTAGTTTGTTATCGAATACCATTACCAGTGAGCTTTCTGAGAAATGGCTTCCTTTCAAAAGGTACGAACGGAAGATTCAACACTTCCTTGTTGTGAAGACAGGTGTAATGCGAGGTCGAAGTCCACACACATCCGGTGAAGGGTGAACTGACTTGTCAGTGTAGGTTATTGGAATAAATGAGGATGTAGGCCTATGTTTTAATTAATGTTCTAATAAAAGCGACACAGATAATACCGAATATATGCTCTCTGGACTATTACCCCTTCTCACCAACGTTCCGTCGCAACAGAAACCGTTCTTAAAACGTAAACGGTTTCCGTTGCCAGGAGCATTGACAGTAGAAACACGTCGAAATGTGAACCTGGATGTAGTCATCGTCATGTGACATAGACCTAGGCCTAGTGACCTATACACCTTTTGCATGTCCATCTAGTTGTAATAGGTGAGCTCTAGTACAAACATTGAAATAAGTCAAATAAATGGTGTAAGTATAAATTATACGGCCAAATAAACATTTGATATATACTGAACAAAAATATAAAACGCAATATATAACCATTTCAAATATTTTACTGAGTTACAGTTCATATAAGGAATGAAAATGTCAATTGAAATAAATTCAGTAGGCCCTAATTTATGGATTTCACATTACTGGGCAGGGGGGCAGCCATGGGTGGGCATAGGTCCAAACTGCACATTTTAAAATGTCCTTTTATTGTACCCAACACAAGGTGCACATGTGTAATGATCATGCTGTTTAATCAGTTTAATATGCCACACCTGTCAGGTGGATGGATTATCTTGGCAAAGAAGAAATGCTCACTAACAGTGATGTAAACAAATTTGTAAACAACATTTGAGAGAAATAAGCTTTTTGTGTGTGTGGAACATTTCTGGGATTTTTTATTTCAGTTCATGAAACATGGGACCAACACTTTACATGTTGCGCTTACAGTTTTGTTCTATGTGCATAGTGTTGCATTAGGCTTCACTGTAGAGTCAAATCCAGTGTACACACGCAGCCCAATTCTGAGCTTTTGCCAATAATTGGGGATAAGATCAGAATTGGGGATGTCAGTGTAAACAAGCCCATGATTACTATACAATGTGTGTGTGTGTATATATATATATATATAAAATTGGTGCTATATCATAGAAATCAATCAAATGCTATTTTGCATGTTAACATTTCATGGGAATTGGATGCATTAGCTAATTTCTTTACATTTGTGTTAGTTATGCACTCTGATTATTAAGAGTGTGACTAAAATAAATGTGGTTGTCTCAAACTGAATCAGTTTGTGCTTACTGGCTTTCACTCAATTCCCACAATTCCATGGGCATTTATAATGCATAAACTTCACATTTATTATATTACCACATTTACAATTTATTTATTACCACATTCTACAATGTAACAACAAATAACAAAATAACAGTTTTAAAAGGATGGAAAAACATTGAGGAAAAAATAGTTGTGTGCAATTCTGAAATTGTCTTTCCAGGTAGGCCATTCTGTTTCTCCATCCCTGAAACCAGTATTTACCAGACTTGACAACTTTTGATGACAACTTTCATGGCCTTTATTGCTTCTATGGAACTGTCCTTGAGTGCCAACCCCAGTAGAACAGGCCTGTTGCCTGCCTCTTGTGACACAAATGTTGCCAAGTTTTTGGCACAGACGTGTGTCAAAGCCTGCAGAGAAATAAAACATGACAGTGTGTGAGGAAGAGGGTAGCCAGCCACATACATACTCAGTACAGTCAAGTACAGTAATACAATGCTACTAATATTATGAACAATTCTAGTGGTGTCTAGCTGCTTACCTCTTCTTTTCCCAGCAATACTTTGGTGGTGAACATGGTGGTGCTGATATCACCTGATCTGGAGTCAGGTGTGACTGACACTAAAGTGCCAATCTTTCCATACTGTGTGAGAACAATAAATATGTAGTTACTGAATTCTGTGCAAACAACCTGTGTGGATATTCCATTGATTGATTTCTCTGTCTGCTTTGATCTGATGAGAGGCTGAGTTGACATGGTTTTCTTTCTGTCCTGAAACAAATAAATACATGTAAGCAACACATTGAGAAAAGTTTACATTACGGCACGATTATTCTATTGCAAAATAAACATCTTTTTTTTTTTTTTGTATTCTCAAGCATATATCGCTAGCATGAATACAAAATACTTTAAGTGCAAGCTATAATTCAGAAGGCAAAGCCTACATTTTGACAAGCTCTCTATTATAACAACCAAAATCTCAAGACATATTTTGGGTTTGATAACCTTCAACTGGGCTAATGCAGGCTAAAGAGCCAAAGCCTCGCCCCGCTGAAGTGGCATTTCATATCGGCAAGCAGAACTAGGATATGCCGAGGCTGCACCGACACATCAATAGAATGCTGCTAAAACTACGCTAGTTCGTACAAATAATCAGATACCGATAGATTTTCTAAATTGTGGTGAAATATTCCTCACCGTGTGCCTGTTGGGATCCGTTTGTCTTGAACTTCAATACTAACCTTTATTGAAGGCTGTGAATTATAAGCATGGATATCGTCTGCAGTTTCAGTTTCTCAAGCGTCCCTCTCTAAATGTCGCACATGCGCACTGCCACTGAACAATGACATGACGCAGCAGGTCCTGTCGCTTCTAAGCGCAGATCTGAGATCAGCCATATTGAGCCTGTGTGCATTGGTTTTTACATTTGTAAACACAATCATGATTATGATAAAACTGATTTTGGATGTGTCTAAAATCTTGAACTCTCCTCTTGTGGCGTGGAAAGGAAAAGTAGCCTAGGCCTACCTAGCTACAAAACAAAGGGAGGGAAGGAGCTTTTATTTTTATTTAAACTTTATATTAACAGGGAAAACAGATTGAGACCTGGATCTCTTTTACGGCTGTGTACATGTTGACATGTACAGTTACATTTTTTTTTTTTTTAAACATACAAAACAAAGACAGACAATTCAACAGAAACAGTCACAGACAACATCATATTGATCCTCCATAACATTTTTTAGTTTTTAATTTTGGTGAGTCTTTAATTTGATCCATTGAGTTGATAGCAAAATATGTTGTACCGTTGGGATGTGCCAATCGTCAGAAACGTTTCATAAAATAAGACAGACATACGCCTACTTGCGCTCAATTTTCAGAAAGCGCGGGATTTGGATGTATATCAGGAGTATCCAGCAGAGTATGAACAGCTCTTGTGCTTACATTGCTTCCAGAGGAAGTTTGGAACTCTGTAGTCAGTGTTGCATCCGAGGACAGACAAGTCCTGCTCCCGTTCTGTGAGCTTGTGTGGCCTACCACTTCTTGACCAGGGCAGCTCTGCAGGGCAGAAATTTGATAAACTGACTTGTTGGAAAGGTGGCACACCTGTCTGTGTGATTTTTCTGATTTCTTATTCTTAGTGAACTTTGATAAAATACTTATACTTGGAGATTTTGGTAGCCATGCTGATAATCTCACACCATACACCTTCGAACCCTATGTTTTTATTTATTTACCTCAGAGTCGAACCCTTTCCCTTTCAAAGATCAAGGTTGTTTTTTCTGCTAGGCCTGCTAATTGATAGTGAAAGCCCAGGTAACGGGACTCAAGGACACCCGGCTTAGGGGTGTCCTTGATAAGGTGAAGCCTCCACGAGGAACTCTCCTTTCATGTTATCTTCTTCCTCAGTCTGAGCTCCCTCAGAAGACTGCAAAACAATTCCGCTGAGCCTGGTCTATTTGACATTTTGTGTCATGTTCATAGAGAGGACTCTTTGTGCCTCATCCTGGCGCTGCACTGGCAGACTTCGGCGGAGTCTCGCTGCATCCCATCCACCTGAAAAAAGATGCAAAGCTTGCATTTTTGTCACCAGGGCTGCGCTCCCTTCATTTGACTAACATAGGCACAAGGCAGGCCCCTCTCTTCACTCATCTCTTCCTGACTGAAGGAGCAGCTGTCACCCCTGTAAATCATATGGATGTGGCAAATATTGGGAGCATAGTAGCTCAGCTTACTGATAATGCATATTAATGATTAGTTGTTGCTACATGACAGTGCCGTTTGTTTAAATCCCCTCAACAATTAAGATGTGTGTCGATTTTACAGCCTACAACTACACCGTTTGGTCTGGTTTTCAAGAACAGAATGAGTCTAGCCCTGCTGTATTTGGATCTCCAATCTCCATTCCAAGGTAGTGTAGATTCACACAACCCTGTCTCACAGCATTACGTATTATTCTGTATGTAAATCCAACACACTCCATTTCATACAGCGGGTGAAATAAGTATTGAACACGTCACCATTTTTCTCAGTAAATATATTTCCAAAGGTGCTATTGACATGAAATTTTCACCAGATGTTGGTAACAACCCAAGTAATCCATACATACAAAGAAACCAAAACAAATAAGTTCAGCAATTAAGTTATGTGTAATAATGTGAAATGACACAGGGAAAAAGTATTGAACACACTTACTGATATTTATTTAATACTTTGTACAAAAGCCTTTGTTGGTAAAGACAGCTTCAAGACGCCTCCTGTATGGAGAAACTAGTCACATGCATTGCTCTGGTGTGATTTTGGCCCATTCTTCCACACAAACAGTCTTCAAATCTTGAAGGTTCCGTGTGCCTCTTCTATGAATCTTGATCTTCAGTTCTTTCCATAGATTTTCAATGGGATTTAAGTCAGGTGATTGGCTGGGCCATTCTAGCAGCTTTATTTTCTTTCTTTGAAACCAATTGAGAGTTTCCTTGGCTGTGTGTTTGGGATCATTGTCTTGCTGAAATGTCCACCCTCGTTTCATCTTCATCATCCTGGTAGATGGCAGCAGATTTTTGTCCATTCATCCTTCCTTCAATTATGTGAAGTTTGCCAGTACCATTTGCTGAAAAGCAGCCCCACACCATGATGTTCCCACCTCCAAACATCACTGTTGGTATGGTGTTTTTAGGGTGATGTGCAGTGCCATTTCTCCTCCAAACATGGTGTGTATTATGACATCCAAACAGTTCAATTTTGCTCTCATCTGACCACACTATATTCTCCCAGTATTTCACTGGCTTTTCCAAATGTTGTGCAGCAAACTTTAAACGAGCTTCAACATGCTTTTTTTTCAGCAATGGAGTCTTGCGTGGTGAGTGTGCATACAGGCCATGGCAACAGTACAACTAATTGCAGGTCTTTTTGAAGCTCTCCACAAGTGGTCCTTGGCTCTTGGACAACTCTTCTGATTATTCTTTTCACTCCTCTGTCAGAAATCTTGCGAGGAGCACCTGGTCGAGGCAAATTTATGGTGAAATGATTGTCTTTCCACTTCCGTATTATGGCCCCAACAGTGCTCACTGGAACATTCAGAAGCTTAGAAATGCGCCTATAACCAATGCCATGATTATGTTTTGCAACAATTAGGTTGCGAAGGTCTTGAGACAGCTCTTTGCTTTTACCCATCATGAGATGTGTCTTGTGTGACACCTTGGCAATGAGACCTTTTTGTAGGCCATCAGTTGGGACTGAACCAGCTGATATTAATTTGCACTGACAGGGGGCTGGATTGCTTTTTAATTACTGATAGTTTTCAGCTGTTGTCTTGGCTTTCCATGCCTTTTTGCACCTCCCTTTCTTCCTGTGTTCAATACTTTTTCCCTGTGTCAGTTCACATTATTACACATAACTTAATTTCTGAACTTATTTGTTTTGGTTTCTTTGTATGTATGGATTACTTGGGTTGTTATCAACATCTGGTGAAAATGTCATGTCAATAGCACCTTTGGAAAAATATTTACTGAGAGAAATGGTGACGTGTTCAATACTTATTTCACCCGCTGTATGTGATACTGTATGTTACATTTCATATGATATGCATACATTTTTGGATGTCTATCATGCATTTTGTATGATATGTTACAAATAAAAATGTGTACAATATGTTACGCATTGCAATTCATATAATATGTTACGAATTGGCTAAATGTACAATATGTTACAAATTGGCAAAACGTATTATATGTTACGAAATCAAATGTATTGTTGCTAACGTTAACTAGTTGGCTAATGTTAGCTGGGCTAGGGTTTAGGGTTAAGGTTAGCGTTATGGTTCCCAAGTGGCGCAGTGGTCTAAGCGGCGTCACAAAGCCATTTGTATTCATGCACTCATGCAGTAGAAATGCTGAAAAAATTATTCATCATTGCACACCACACAGATACTGTACATAACCTTTCCAACTAGGACATTACAGATTGTAGTTTTGTGCCAGGAAGACAGCGAAAGAAAAGTATGGGCGTGGCCGATCATGCAAATAAAAAATAAAGAACAAGCTCATTCATTGTTCATGAATACCTCTGGAGGTAAAAGCACTACAATTTTAATATCTGTTTTATGTTCTTGTAAAACTGTGTATGGAGTTTTGTCTCTTTATCCGCCCCCACATAGGGGAGATAAGCGTGATTGTCTGACTCTGGCAGGATTTAATTAAAAGTACATTTCATCCCCAGTGTTAACTCCTACATTTCAGCACATAGCTAGCCCTCTTTTGTTCCCCTTCTCAACTGCATTTGCTCATATTCATTTTATTTTAAAGCTGGTTTCTAATGAGACAGGGATTATATTGCCATGATTGACATATTAAATCCATTGAATGACTCCGTTTAATAGTGAGGATACTTAAGACCAGGGTAATTAAAGTGTTATTGTCTTTCTTAATTGCTATAGCTGGACATTTTTAGCAGCTATACACATTCACTAATGTACTGTACAAGGCCTACTGACAGAGCCAGGAATCATTTCATTGAAGAGAGGAGTATGCTATTAATTTTACTGCACTCATAAAAAGCCATGAAATATTTAACAGATCTATTTTCTTTTATTAGTTGATGTGTGTAACAAGGATTGCTCACTGATGCAAGTTACGTTTTGTTAGTATTTATTCTTCCGTCAGCCAGCGTTGAAGTAAAACATTATATTCTTCCGGCAGATTTACGTTGGTCAACTTGTGCAGTGTAAGTACATCATGAGGTCCTTTCTCTCCTACCAGTCAATGTAACGAAGTACTGCATATTGATGGTAAACAATACATATCAAATGTTAACATTAACTGGAAGTTGTTTGTTGCCATTAATAATATTAATATTTGAGGGTCACTATTATATTAATAGAGAACGTGAAAAGCACCCTGTTGCTAAAACCTGGTTGTCACCTCATCATTTGACTGGTGCCGTAGCCGGCTCAATAAACTTTCTCACTTTAATGCAGGCTGCTGGCTGCTGGCTGCTGGCTGCTGGCTGCTGGCTGCTGGCTGCTGGCTGCTGGCTAAATAAGCACAGCCTTACACCTAATAGTTGTCCCAGTAACTAAGAGAAGTGACTTGGCCCTCTGATGTAACTCTTTCATTCAGTAAGAAAAGGCTATGGAGGAGTCAGGGCATTCTTGTTTTGGCATGGTGCAAAATTAGCTCTGTTCGGGTTAATAGGAGCCTTTATGGGTCACCTACCTCATAGATTACGTAGAGATTAATTGAGATGACAAACACCCTTCTACCCACACATAGGGCGCAGGGACACATAGGGCTCTCTCTCTCTCTCTCTCTCTCTCTCTCTCTCTCTCTCTCTCTCTCTCTCTCTCTCTCTCTCTCTCTCTCTCTCTCTCTCTCTCTCTCTCTCTCTCTCTCTCTCTCTCTCTCTCTCTCTCTCTCTCTCTCTCTCTCTCTCTCTCTCTCTCTCTCTCTCTCTCTCTCTCTCTCTCTCTCTCTCTCTCTCTCTCTCTCTCTCTCTCTCTCTCTCTCTCTCTCTCTCTCTCTCTCTCTTATATACACCCACACACACACTCATATGCAGATGAAACTTTGCAGTGTCAAAATGTCATCTTAACTGGGAGTAATTATCTCCTAATTACAGAAGTCACTTCCTTCCTTCCCTCCCATCACTACACTGCATGTCAAATGTATTCAAATGTGTTTCTTCTATGTATAGCCTCATCAAGTCTCTTTGATACTGTATCAATGGATATTATGTGTTCTTTCTTTGCATATCTTCGAATGACACCTGCCTGAGAATTATGTGACGTGTGATTCATTTACTGTTATCTGTAAAACACAGATTCAAAATGTATTATGGCGCTTAACAATATGTTTAATTGAAATTGCTGTCCTAACATCTAGAGTCTAACGTCAAAGTTTAATTCATGGAAATGTATGGGATGGAAATGGAGTGTACCTTCATGTCACAGTATTGAAGAACACAGCAATATAATACATCTCTCTCTCTTGCTCTTGCTCTTTCTCTCTCTCTCTCACACACACACACACACACACATTCCCCTTGTGACCACTAGAGTGCTGTGCTGTATTGCTGATAAAACGGAGGTTACTTGTTTATCTGAACAGCTAGACCAAACTCAATGACTATGGTCTGTATTCTATGAAACCTGGTATTATGGGTTTCCAAATGATTCACACAACAATACATTTAGACATGATTCCAATAGCTCAGTTGGTTGGAGCATGGTGTTTGTAACACCAGACTGGATAATGGCAGAAAGCAAAACTCTTGAGGACTTTGCTGTGGAATGCATGGGCTTCTTTTTAATTGGCTGCCCTTTGTCATGTACATTGGTTTGTATAAGCCTCTCAGTACAGGTTAGTACATATACTAGCCTTATTCACAGCACTATTACCTGGACTACTGAACAGGGACTGGGATTACCTTCATCAATATACAGGGCAATTCCCCATTATTTATTTGTTGTGGTTATTATAAGCCATGGTACTGAGTACTTTTATTCTAATTATGGCTGGTGTTTTGGTGTCAGGGATAGTAATCTTTCTTGGCAGAATCCAAGAAAAAAAAAAAAAAAAAAAAAAACACACTTGATGTGTAATTTGCAAAATGACAAATCTTTGTTGGACTGTACTTGTAATGAAGGAAAAGCAGTGTCAGTGTCAGTGTCAGCCCTAAACTCACTGGTGTATAGAGCTCTATCTTTAACTGGGTAATTAAACTGAGGTTTGTGAATCAGCCATGGGTTTGGCCAGTCTCTCTCTGCTGTTGCTGAGGAAGAAAGAGGAGGGAGGATGGAGAGGAGAGGAGACTGAGTCTCTCCCTCCCTCTCAGAAGGTAAGCCTGTCCTGTTTTCTTTTTAAATAAAGTGCTCCTTCCCAAAAAAAAATTAAATTCCAGGGGATTCGGTAAATTAACATGTTAACTACTGACAGTACCGGAATATAATCTATTTCCCTTTATGAGGTAAGTGGTGACAAAACATAAAGTCATTGTGTTTTTTTTAAACTAAATGCATTTCTTTTTTTTAAAACTAAATGCATACGGTAGACGGTAGACTGTACATTCTCACAAGCACAGGTATACTGTATGTAAAGTATTGCAGCTTGGATGGAGAATAAAATATTTTCCATTTCGGTGCAGCAAGCCATGCTGCCTGGTGTGGTGTTATGCAATTACGATCCCCTAGGCATTACAGTATGTTCTTCAATGCTGTTACCATGAAAATGAGAATGATTAACATTCTGTATTTAACTTGAACAGAGCTATAGACACAGTGTCCCTGTGCAATAATGTTTTGCCCCCTATTTGCTGTGGATCACCATGCAGATGTCTAGGTCCATTAGTTGTCCAGTTATCGAAGTCCTTTATTATCTTGATTTGGACAAAGAGAAATACCCTTTATAACCAAGGTGCTGTTTCCAATGTGGATCAGCTGTGTCAGAGTGTAGTGACAGTAAGCCCTGCTCTAATCATTTTCACTTGCTTATATTTCAGGGCTTTCAAGCTAGTTATTCAACAAATCTTTGTACACACAGGCTCATTTCCTTGTTACAGAACATATTGTAAACATTTCCATAATGCTCACATTGTGCATTAGAGCTGGATTTGCAACCTCGTGTGTCTCCCAGTTTGTTATTGTTACAGGCTTCTGCTACCTCTTATCTTGGCTAACTGCTGCCTCTATTTGCTTTGCAGGGTGAGAGCCTGTGCAATTATGAAGACACAGTTACCATGAGATGGCATCAATGTCAGTTCCATTACAGTAAGGAGAAATTAATGAGTTACTATGACAGGACCTAAACAAATGTAGTTGATGAGTTCATTAACTGTAAATTATTTCAAATGCCTCCTGACATATGTATGTAAATTACACCAAAGTAGTATGCCCTTTGGTATTGTTTAAACTCTTGGAGATATCTGTAATACCTGATTAATTTGAATAACTTTATTAGTTTGGCCGTTGAGTGTCTTACTGGTCTATGATGCAGCACCTCATTAAATGCTAATTGCTCCAAGGCATTATTAATGCTTTAGTTGATACATTGAAATATCATGGAATATTCCCAGCAATTAATATCAGACCTTCAGTTACCTGCAGAGATTCTATCTAGTTCATTGTTGATTAATTAATAACCTATTTAAAAGATTTACCAGCTTCACCATTGTTTTGCATTCAGAGCAGTCAAGTACAAGTATACCTGTTTTTAAGCACGTGCGTTTATCATAGGATGCGTTATCTGCAAGGTCAATTTGAATCCGGCAATACTAAAAACAACAACATTTCTACCAATCTTGGATCTTTTAAGCGGTTTTATAAAAATAGACGATTATTCTAGGGGAAATGTTTCTCAATTTGGAACCTTTACCAAGGGAATCTTAATATTTCTCTATTCACCACAACAATGGTATAATGTACTTTCACTCGATTTTCATGTTGCCCTTTCAGTCCTTTCTGTTGTCAGCATTGACCCACATGCAGCAGTTGGAAGTCAACTGTGTCGTTGTTTCTCTGGCGGTGTCTCCAACATTATGATCTCTCTCCTCAGTGTAATATTCACGCAGGATTGGTTTGTTTTATGGTACCTCTAAATCTTAATTTCAAACGTAGATAATTAAAGTGTTATCCGCGGCCCTGGGTGTACCCTGAAATGCCCAGTGAATCCAAAGCAGTTCACCACTGAACAGTCTCAAGGTGGCTACATTTTTAATGCCTTTTGGTTTTTTAATTGAACACCCTGAGACATTCTCGAAGCCCGGGATTGGCCGGGAGGAGATCCAGAATGTGGAGCATAGTTTGTTTTGTTTCTCTTGATTCTATGAAATTAGAATAGACCTCCTTTAATTCCCAGCAATTCACCATCTCCGATTAAGTTCAGCTTCCACAAACATAGATACAGAACGTTATGAGATGATGATGATAAATGAGGTAATATAGCTTACAGCATTTCACACTTCTGAGAGGGGGGTGGGGCTTCATATTTCCTGTTAGATCAAACCACACATGGTATAAGATGTATATTTCAGAGAGCTCAGACTCATAGTTCAGGTCCCATAGCCTCTTGCTTTATATTTAGATACGCATGTGATTAAACCCAGTGATGAATGCCTTTTATCAAGATGTCATTAGAAAGGCTACTGTGCACTAGTTATGGGGGGGAAAAAATATATATTTACATATCGGGATGTTATTTTTGACGATATATCATATGGTATCGTTTTGACAGTATTATTTTTGTTCTAGTTGGCTGTACCTGCACCAAAACTCCAGTACATATAGAATCGGCACCTAAGTATCGTGATAATATCGTATCATGAGATCCCTGGCAATTCCCAGCCTTACTGTGCACTTCATAGTGTTATGTTGGCTTGTGACTGGAAGGCGCAGCCAACACAACTTGAACCCTTCATCAATCAATTAATAAAACAACATGGATGGCTTCGGTGAGGATGGGTGCTTTTAATTTTCTGTGCGGCTTCTCAATTTTTCAGTAGTTGGCTGCTTAGCAGGGGTGTCTCCGGAGAAAATCTGTTGTCTGTCTTGCCTGTCCCAGTGCCTGCCGGGGAAGTGGCTGAGGGGGGTTTCTTAAGAAACCTATTAATTACCATTGTGGTCTCGGAGCGTGGCTACGGTTGCAGGTAAATGAGATTCAGGAGGAGCAGCTGCAGCTCATCTCCTGTGTCTAGATATTCTTAGAGACTAAAAAGCTGAGGGGATGGCTTTGGGACAGGACCAGGACCAGAGAAATGAACACATTGTGGTGCTATATGTTTCTACACAGCAAAAAGCGGCTGTGTTAATTCAATGTAAATGTATATAGTCCCCTCGAAAGAGTTTCCAGACTTGTTGAAAAGTGTTGGTGTTTAAAAAAAAAAAATCCAATTGAAGCCATCCCTCATTTCCCATCCTCTTCCTTCTCTGACAAAGACTTTGATGATTTTGAAGAAAGCAGAATCTGACAATGATCCTAAAAGTAAGGGAATCACTTTAGACGTACAATACACCCCCCCCCCCCCCTTTACTTGGCAACTATAACCTTAATAATTAGTGCACATTCTTGACGATGATCTTCTATCTTAAAAATGTCCTAATTCCTACAGCAAAAGTCATTCTGCATTCGGATACTATTCTAACCTATCAGTGTCTTGACATTCATTCATCATTATTGGGTTAATGCTTTCAGACCATTTAGGTATTTCATATTTGAGGAATAATGGGCTCAATACTTTACAATGACACCACAACGCCGTTGTAGGCGGCCCTCTTTAAATTCATACATCAATCCGGTGGCCTCTGTTTGATGATTGGGCGGCATTCTGTGAAGACTGAGTACAGGTGTGATGACAGGTCTGTGATTCTGCCTTGGTGTTATTTACTGCAGCAGGAGGCACACAAATACATTATACACCTCTTGGAAAAGGTCATGGAGAGAGATGGAGAGCAGCAGTAAATTGCCTCTCCCATCACATTATCGTCCTTTCATTGTGAAGGCATGCCTCTGATTGAGTATGAGCACATTGACTAGTTTGCATTAATCTGCATTTGGTTCATTTACACTGTTCAATAAAATCATTATATTAGCTTCTCAATAGGACGATTGTTCCAATGATTAATCAAGGACATTTTGCAAACAAGGATGTGTGATACATTTGTCAGTAAATACTCTCGAAATGACTCTCGATCAATTCAACTATATTGCCTATTCAATCAGTCATTAGGCAGGATGTATATCGTCAGTCACACTCTCAAGGTCTTTATTTCAAAATCATAGAGAATATCCCAAGGTATTATTTATGGGTTTTCATGAGTTTGTCAATGTATGCTCTTGAAAATAACACAACACAGCCAAGTAAGTGGTAGACGAGTAAATTGGGAACATTTCCAGAACATTACCTAAGAGTCCCATTAAGTTCTAGTTAGGGGTTTTATCTAATATTAGGTTGATAACAAACGAACGCACTATATAGGAAAACATAGGATTTTTCACACAGGGCGCCTTTCCTTCACACAGGACCCACTTCTCCAGGCACCCCTACACCATTGCATAGAGCCAATGGAAAGACAGCAGTCCATTCACTCTGACATAATAAGCCAGTAGGTCCCAATCATAAGAATACAAAAACACAACCATTTAGGCTAAGCATTTTCCAATTGAAATGTACAACTATTACTTCCCATTGCAAAAAAACATTTCAAGTTTAGCACACTAAGTAACCGGTGATCTAAATTTTAAATGCAACAATATTTCACACACATACTGTAAGTTATTTTCAAAGAGATGGCTAACAACAGCATAGATAGATAGATAGATAGATAGATAGATAGATAGATAGATAGATAGATAGATAGATAGATAGATAGATAGATAGATAGATAGATAGATAGATAGATAGATAGATAGATAGATAGATAGATAGATAGATACTTTATTGATCCCCGAGGAGACATTTCTTTGTCAAGCAGCTACAACAAAACATAGGGCAGGTGCAAAATGCCAGAACGAAAATACACAAAAGACAGATACACGATACATGATACATGGCAGTATGAAAAAGTATAGAAATACAAGAAGTCTGGAGTGCTAAAAAAGCTATAAAAAAGACATTGCATAGTATGAGTGGTTGGCTGAATATGTACACTATACATTGGTGGATGGCGGATGGTTAACTATACTATACAGGTTGATGGCAGAGAAATACTTCAATAGCTAAAAATGCTTATGATATGACTGAAGGTAATGATATTATATGTGAGCTGCAATAAAATACACAATAAAAAATATACTTCTTGTTGAAAGTTATTATTGAAAAGGGACAAGGTAACAAATTAGCAACAACATCCTCTTCGATAACACCTGCTGCAGCCGTTGCAAACTAGCCTAAAACAAAAGCTAGCTAGACCATGGGAAAACTACTGCTTGCTATTGCACAGTGATCTTTTGTAAAAAAAAATGGTCTCGGTCTTTACTCGGTCTCGGACCCGTCGTCCCCCTCCCTGTCTCGGTCTTGAATCGGTCTTGCCGCCCTCTCCGGTCTTGGTCTTGACTCTGACTCGATTCGCTCCTGTCTCGGTCTTGAATCGGTCTCGCTTTAGGTGGTCTCGAACACAACACTGCGTTACGATAACGTCCCACAAACATTCAAAGCTTGATTTTGATCACCAATTATTTGATTCTAAGAAGGTGTTTGAAATGGTGTTAGTAGTAATATCTCCATCAACATCTATTGCTCCAACACATCACTGCTGAAGTATGTTCAGGGAACATTATTAGAACCATCATGTTATAATGTCACACTATAACTTAATGAGACCGTTGTAGGAATTCCCTGCTTGTTGTTGTGGGTGTTTAAAAAAATAAATCCATCATTAGCAGAACGTTCCTGTAATGTTTCCCCAGAAACACATCTTTTACTACCACATGATGTTGTGGCACTTACCGGAACATTGTGTTATAACATTCCCTGGCAACCTATTGAGAACCTTAGGGGGATATTCTTTGGTAGTTTTTACAGATATTGTGAAAAACATTTTAGTGAATGTAAGGGGAACATTCCAAGGATATTCCTGTAACAACAAATGAGAAACATTCCTGCGAGACTCTTGTAAAGTTATTCTGTAAGGTTAAGACATACTTCAACGATAACGGGAAGTCTTTTTGAAAAAATTGCTACAATGTTCTGCTAATACTGATGTGTAACGTAAGTTGCCAAACTTTTAAACAAATGCCATTTCAATATTTTTACATCCCTACATTTTATTAAGGTATTGTCCAAACGTTGCTATAGCTTTTTTTTTAAAGGATGGTAATTAAATAGAGTTGAACCTGCGACCTGCCATCTTCAAGCCCTGTAGGTTATTTAGTCTGCTGCGCCACAAGGATTCTAATGTTTCTAGTGGATTTCCCTTTGTACTAAAATCCTTAAGTTATGATCCAAACTATGGCTTTATGTCTTAGTACATACGCACATCTATGTGCACATCACCGCAGGCTGCCATCAAGTTTGTAGTGAAAGTCAAAACATCCTAACTTTACAGTATATAAAGAAGATTTGTAGAGGAAGAAATAATATATATCTAATTTAATAATTCTGGGAACATTATATAGGAATAACATTCTAAGAACAATGAGGGAAGGTTTTGTGCACCCTGATACAAACGTTTTAAGGATGTCATTACAACTGGACAGATTTTGTGTTTATGGGAACCTATCTCTTGTAATGTACCCACACTTACTCTTGTAATGTACCCATAACCTAATTAAATGTTTGTGGAACCTTCAAATAACTCAAAACGGCTCTTCTGTCAACATTCTTGCAAAATCAAAGGAATGTTTTGTGAACCTTGATACAAACGTTATCTGAATGTCAGCACCACTGGACAGTTTTAGTGTTATTGGAACCTATCTCTTGTCATATCCACAAAAAAAATAGAAATATCCACACAATGTTCCCACAACCTAAAGAAATGTGTTGGGAACTATTAAAGACATAAAGAAATGTGTCCTGGGAATGTTCTTGTAACATCAGGTGAATGTTTTTTGCACCCTAAAGAAACATTGTATAATCAAACTAGACAGTTTTGTGTTTTGGGAACATATATTTTGTGAAGTCCCTACAATGTTCTCACCAGACAGTTCCCACAACCTAATGAAACATTCTGGGAACCTTTTAAAGAACAGACAAAATGTGTTCTGGGAACATTCTTGCGACGTCAGCCAAATGTTTTATACAAACGTTGTATAATAATTAGGACAACTGGACAGTTTTTGTGTCATGACGCAACCTAACAAATGTTCTGGAAACTTTCACAGAACCAATTTGGGTTTTCTGGGAGGCTTCATACTGACTGTATTGAATGAGCACCATACATTGCAGTATATGATTTATGTCCCATAGCTCTTATGTCTATGGTTTAGAATGCTTGGGTCTTGATTGAAATAAAGTGCTGTGTATGTTTTACCAAGACATGTAATCCCAAAGATGAATGTCTCTATTATCATTCTCATCTCAAGGTTAGTGATCCACACCCAGAGCCTGTGGGGTACAGATGGAGATGGTACATGTATCACTGAAGACCCTGCTGACCGTCCATGGTACTAGTGTAATTGAAGATCATGGACCACATTTCCATCTGCATGATGCAGAACTCCCATTAGGATTGAATGGAGCGAAAATGGAATACCATAGGTTTGTGTAGTCATAGCTCATCCATGAAACCATGCCAACCTACCAAACCACAGTGTTGTGGTACATAGCTTTACTGTAAATTGTGCATTAGATTTCATTCCTAGCATCAGATTGTCAAAAACGTTTTCAAACATTCTTCTGGATTTGCTTGGACCATCTTTATGTAATGGTAAATTATTTACAGTTGGATGCTCTGAAATACCATATTCCAGATATATCCATGTAGCATTTCCATACATGAGCTACTTGAATGAGCACAATCTTTTCCATTGGGATGGTGGGGAATTTGTGTTACTCTGCAAATCGAGCTCCCCGCAAGCCAGATTATTAATTCCCCTGTAGCGCTACACTAAATTAACAACCTGGCGGCAGCAATTTGAAATGGGAGTGTAGAGCCTGTCATCGGTCACAAAGGCATCAGGACATCTGTGTGTGTGTGTGTGTTTGTGTTTGCTCGCTCACGTTCTTGTGTGTAAATGGTTAATGGGCTTGGTGGGCTATGCTTTGGTGGTCCTGTGTGTTGATTGCTTTACATCCGAGTGTGTTTTCTCAATTGTACTTAGTGTCCAGGGCTTGTCTGGCAGCAGGAGCATACATCTGTCAGTTTAATACGCTCACTGAGCAGGAACATTATGTTTGACTTCACCTGGTCATATCTACACCCTTGGTAGTATACTTCTTGTGTTCTAATTTACTTTCTTCTGAAAGGTATTTGTGTAATTATATTATTCAAATTAAGACTACCACAGAATGCATAAATATTATCCAACATGGCACAAACTCATGTAAGAGAGTACTGTTTCTACAAGTAGGCTAGTTTTCAAATGAAATAATTTCAGACAAATCCTCCAACGGGGCTGTTTCAATTCAATATCAACATTTTATTAGATCTGCTGCGTCGGTGGCACTGAGTTATCCTCAAAGCGGGCGAAGAAGTTGTTTAGCTTGTCTGGGAGCAAGATGTCGGTGTCTGCGACGTGGCTGGTTTTTCCTTTTTCTCTGTACTGAGGTTTTGCCTGTTTGATTGCATCATGGAGGGAATAAGTACACTGTTTGTATTTAACCATATTCTCAGTCACCTTGCCATGGTTAAATGCGGTGATTTCCACTTTCAGTTTTGCGCGAATGCTACCATCTATCCATGGTTTCTTGTTAGGGTAGGTTTTAATAGACACAGTGGGTACTACATCTCCTATACACTTCCTTGTAAACTCAGTCACCGTATACGTCTAGATTATTTTTCGCAAGCTACCCAGAACATATCCCAGTCCGCGTGATCAAAATAATCCTGAAGCGTGGTTTCCGATTGGTCAGACCAGCGTTGACTAGACCTTAGCACTGATACTTCCTGTTTGAGTTTCTGCCTATAGGGAGGGAGGAGCAAAATGGAGTCAAGATCTGATTTACTGAAGGGAGGGGGAGTAACAGTGGTTGAGCGTTTTAATTGGAGTAAACTAATGGACAACAACACTTAGGCTTCTACTTCCAGCTTGTACATACTATATACATTTTACGGATACAGTATATTTTACAATAGTTATCTTTTGTTTATTTTTAGTCCTGTCCTGGAGCTACCCTTAACCCCTCCCATCTATCGCTGAAGACCATCCAGTTTTGATTTCTAATGATGGAATCTTTGGTTATAACTCTGACCCGTAGCACTTCTGCCTCATATGTTTCATCAATGAAACATGATACTGAAAAACTATATTAATGGATTGGTTCACCACATGGCTATCACTCAGAGCCCAAATACCTCTAGGCTTAGTATTGTATTCCATGTGTATGGTGTCCATTTTAGGACAGCCAAACTCACTGTTTTGTAACTCATTGTTATGTAGCCTATGCATATTACTATGATGCAATTAGCTCATTACTTGCTTGCATATTCTATAGAGCACATACTGAGGCTGTGGCTGAATTATATTAATTCATTCAATCCCATTGCTTATTGAAAATGACAACTTTGGATAATTGTAGTTGCAATAGTTCAATCAATCAACCGATATGAATTGTTGATTGTGTTGAAAGTAATGCATGCGTGACTTTATAACGTTAGCTTGGTTTCTTATTCCAAATACTTCATTCTTCTTTGTAGTGTATTTGTATGCTAGTTTGTACTTTGTATTGCTCATGTCAAGGATAGACATGGTCAGTGTTGCTTTTAGAATTGCTCCACAGCCCATGATGTTGAATGAATTACAAGGCAATATGTCAGAGGCCCATATTAATAAAGTAGCAGGTCATGACTCCAAGGCTTTACCTCTACATTGGCTAACCGCAAGCCATGGCCTTGACTTTGATTTATCATCACTGACCTTTCCCAGGATGCACAGCAGAACATTTGCTAATCCATACCATGTCATTTGTCCTTATACACACATAGACATCGGTTAATAAAGTTGAAGTCGGAGGTTTACATACATTATTAAAACAAGTCATTAAAACACATTTTTCAACCACTCCACATATTTCAGGTTAACAAACTATAGTTTTGGCAAGTCAGTTAGGACATCTACTTTGTGCACGACAGAAGTAATTCTTCCAACAATTGTTTCCAGAGAGATTATTTTTCACTATATCACAATTCCAGTGGGTCAGACGTTTACATACACTAAGTTGACTGTGCCTTTAAACAGCTTGGAAAATTCCAGAAAATGATGTCATGGCTTTAGAAGCTTCTGGTAGGCTAATTTACATAATTTGAGTCAATTGGAGGGGTCCCTGTGGATGTATTTCAAGACCTACCTTCAATTTCATTGCCTCTTTGCTCGACATTATGGGAAAATCTAAATAAATCAGCCAAGACCTCAGAAAAAAATTGTAGACCTCCTCAAGTCTGGTTCATCCTTGGGAGCAATTTCCAAATGCCTGAAGGTACCACGTTCATCTGTACAAACAATAGTACGCAAGTATAAACACCATGGGACCACGCAGCCGTCATACCGTGTCACGTTCGGGTGTGTAGAGAGACTAAGGCGCAGCGTATCCATAGTTCGACATATTTATTAAATGAACTATCGAACTATACAAAATAACAAATGATAATAATTAACACACGTAGCACGACACGGGACAACATACAACAATGAACCACGCCAACGGAGTGGAACACAGACATATAAGTAAGATCCCTAATTAGAGGTAATGCATAGCAGCTGCCTCTAATTAGGGATCCCACACACACAACACCAGACAGAAATAGAAATGATAGATCTGCCAGACTCTGACCATAGAAATATAGAGAAGCAAAGCTTTAGGAAGGAGACGCGTTCTGTCTCCTAGAGATGAACGTACTTTGGTGCGAAAAGTGCAAATCAATCCCAGAACAACAGCAAACATTTACAAAAGTATCTATAACCACAGTAAAACGAGTCCTATATCGACATAACCTGAAAGAAGCAACCGCCACAAAAAGCCAGACTATGGTTTGCAACTGCACATGGGGACAAAGATCATACTTTTTGGAAAAATGTCCTCTGGTCTGATGAAACAAAAATAGAACTGTTTGGCCATAATGACCATCGTTATGTTTGGAGGAAAAAGGGGGAGGCACCATCCCAACCATGAAGCACGGGGTAGGCATGTTGTGGGGGTGCTTTGCTACAGGAGGGACTGGTGCACTTCACAAAATAGATGGCATCATGAGGAAGGACAATTATGTGGATATATTGAAGCAACATCTCAAGACATCAGTCAGGAAGTTAAAGCTTGGTCGCAAATGGGTCATCCAAATGGACAATGACCCCAAGCATACTTCCAAAGTTGTGGCAAAATGGCTTAAGGACAATAAAGTCAAGGTATTGGAGTGGCCATCACAAAGCACTGACCTCAATTCTATAGAAAATGAAAAAGTGTGTGCGAGCAAGGAAGCCTACAAACCTGACTCAGTTACCCGAGTTCTGTCAGGAGGAATGGGCCAAAATTCACCCAACTTATTCTGGGAAGCTTGTGGAAGGCTACCTGAAATATTTGACCCAACTTAAATAATTTAAAGGCAATGCTACCAAATACTAATTGAGTGTATGTAAACTTCTGATCCACTGGGAATGTGATGAAAGAAATAAAAGTTTTAAATTAAATCATTCTCTCTATTATTATTCTGACTTTTCACATTCTTAAAATAAAGTGGTGATCCTAACTGACCTAAAACAGGGCATTTTTACTAGGATTAAATGTTAGGAATTGTGAAAAACTGAGTTTAAATGTATTTGGCTTAGGTGTACGTAAACTTCCGACTTCAACTGTACGTGTTGCCTTACTATTGTCCTTCTCCACCCTCGGTAGTAGTTTATGAGGATGATACACCTACTTGTTTTCCCCTGAGGTTTGTTGTACTTGAAGTAAATGATTGGGATGCATAGTGTAGACTTGCATCTCTCATGTGCTGTACATCACAACACTTACGAACCAGCGGACCCGCAGGCTAAAGCTAATTTGTCACAAATCACCACATCAGAATTTGCGAAGAAAGATTATACTGTATGTGGCGTTCTTGGAAATGGCTTCACATCATTTCAATAACAGTCAATAAGTAATTAGCGCATATTTCAAGATCATAGAACTTGCAGTAAAATAACTTAATATAAGCTGATACAACATTAGAGATGGGTATTACGCATTTTGACAAAGTAGGCAACTGCTGGGCAATACAGTGAGGCAACAATATCGTAAAAAATACTATATTGGCATCGATATCCCCCTTTTTACCCAAAGAGTCACCCTAAAACCTTTAAAGTGGTATTTGATTCAAAGTTCACAAGCATTTGAAACTGATCTGATGGCACCCTGACCTTTTTTATAAGGTTTGACTTGATCTTCTTCAGATAAATCTCCCTTAGAGCACGGCATTTTAGATTAATAGAGAATATGGCTGCCTGTAACCATGCCAAATATTGTGATGGTTCTCAGATGTTGGTATATGGAAAACTATTTGTGTTAAAAGTGAGAAGTGAATAGTGTGTCTCAAGCTGTTTGTATTTCACAGTTTATGTGACACAATCACAATACTACGGTAGTGTATTTGTTGTGGGAGGGTAACAAATGATGTTGAAAATCCCTCCTGTGATTTGCGTGTATGCTGTGTGGCACACAATGTCAAGTTAACACTGTGCCAGGTTTCAGTACAATCAAGTATTACAACTGTATGCGCTTCATATGTTATTTTCAGAAGGGAATACAAGACGAAAACAATTCTAAAAGCCTATAAATAGAGAATAACAGGTGCAAAGTTTGCACCAGAGAGATGCAGGGAATCAGGCACTAGGGCTCTTAACATTCTTAATTAGAGCCTATCAATGATAAAGCCACGCTCATGAATAACCCATTGCTCTTCCCATCTCATCTGCTATAGACTAAGAAACCATGCACTGTCATGAGGGAGAGCATCAGTTATGTTTCTTACAGTATATTTTGTAGGCGATGCATTTCACCCTCTGCTGTCCACCCTCTAATAAAATCTGTCTGTTTGTAATGGATTAGTTTCCCTACAGAAGTCTCAAGAGACCAATACTTTAGCATACAGCTCACTACTGTCACTACAAATCAGGAGGACAGGTAGGAACCTGTGCACTCAAGCGGATCCTCCATGGCCTTTTTTTCATAATCCTCAGATTTTTTTCCTGTCCCTGTTGGAGAATCCAAAAGTCGAGGTGCCTACGTGACACATTTCGGATAGTCCTGTACTTATTCTGACCCCATCACACCATATGTGTAATGAACTGTCTGTTGTTCGCTCTTTTTTACCCATGTCTCATCTCAACACACCGTTAATATTTCATGATGTGTACTTTTTTTTCAATTTGCTATCCACTGATTTGTCTTTGAAACGCTAAATCTGTCTCTGAGAGTGGTTATTATTATTATAGCTCAAGGACAGCTGCGTTGTGTGAGTCCATTGCGTCAATGTGTGTTTTTTGAATAATTCGGCATTGACGACTGCTGCTGAACATACAGGTTAAAAGGTACTGAGTCATATGAGGTAAGAATAGGTTATAAGATGCAAGTTGCTATGGTAGTGGTATAAATAACTCAGGTGGTAAATGCCTCTAAATAACTATGTTATAGAAAGTTAAGTTGAACTGACGTAGACAGATTGAACAGGTTCTAGCTTGTTCTTTGATGATTCATTAAGAGACTCATGATCAAGACCATGGGGTAGCAGTGGTTGTAGACCTTCACTATACTCAATGTAGCTACTATGATAACAACCCAGTCTGATCGCTAAACAGATCATATATTTTCATGGTTTAATGTATGCCGCTATAATGTAAAAAGATAGACAAGTCACATGCAAGCTGAACTGGGTCATGTTTGCAGTGTTCCTACAGAAAAAAGTATTTCACGATTTATGCTTTGTTTCATTTTTTAAAAAGTAGCTTCATATCTATTTGAAAACAATGCTCCTGCCTTCAGAGCCAAACTGTATACTTAGTTTGTGTAACGGAGCGAGATGGTGCTCCAATAAACTTAGAGATCAATAACTGCACACCCATCATATATTCTAAAAACGGACATTTACCCTGCATATTATTAGTAGCTTTAGTATATGTATAACATAATATAAACTACCGCATGAAAACAACAATTGACCATGAAAGAGATTTGCTTCTCTCATGTACCTTTGAATAAAGAATGTCAGAGTACATTTCTGTGTTTCCTCTCCGGGGATCCCCACGTTAATTATTCAGTGAATACATAACTATGGACACCTACTTCTTCTGCTCACTGAGTGTGTGTGCACTGGTGTACTGGACCACCCGCAGCCCCACAAGGCGGGGGGGGGCCACGAGCTGTGGGGGCCCATGCGCATGTCTGGCATCGATGTCTATAAAAAAATACAAACATTTTGACAGTAACCATTCAAAAGTCATTCCTAAACCTTTTTAATTTCCATATGTACTAGGGAGCTAAGTATTTGTTTGTTGGGCTTCAAGAATTGGACTGATCAAAGTGCCTCAGGCCTTGAAAAATAAACAATTGAACTTATATTGGTGAACTAATGTCGTGGTCAAGGCTACGACTACACCACTTGCCAGTGATATATCAGACCTAAAGCTTGATGCTTCTTAGGTAGTTCTTAGTGAGCTTTTACTTTTGAGTGTGTTTGTAAATTCACTCTGGGATGCCAGAGTGTGCTCAGAGTGCGCTCTGGCCGTTCGTAAAATCAGAGCATTGTCAGATTGTCTGTTCGTAAATTCAGAGCATTTTGCTCTTGTCACGTTCAGAGAGAACACTGGACTTTCTGGCCGAGGGGAAGGGTTGATCCGAGTGTTCTGACCTCACAACGGCAGTCAAGCACCCAAAATAGTTGGCCAAAGTTGGCTAGCTTGCTAGCTACTTTCAGACACAAACACTCACTCTAACCATTTTACTCGCCATAGCAGAGCTGATTAGGCTGTTTTCATGTTTTCTAGAGCGTTTGTGACTGTAACTGTGCTGCTGTCAACAACTGACACCGGTCGTATTCAACGGGTCTTGCTCGTTCGTAAATTGATCAGTTACTCTGCGCATTAGCACACTCAGACGAGAGGGCTCTGAAATCGGAGTAGATAGCCAGAGTGAATTTACGAACGCAGCCTTAAAAAAGTTACAGGGATGGTTAAAAACATATTGATTACCATAGAAACATCAGGGAAACTGGGCAGAAGGAAGTGGTGCTTCAAATACAGCAGTTCTGTCATTGAGCCTCCCATTCTCCTTAATTGCCAGCCTCAGCATGTTACGGAAAGAGATGAACTGTATAGGAAGCTATGGGACAGGTCGTCTGGATACTGAACAGCTATAAATTGGCAGATGCAAACAGATTATCATCTTTAGCAGACAACGGTTCTTGAGGGCACAAACAAAAACAGCGGTTTTTATTCATACTGGTGAATCTGCATTTGAGTAGTTGTCACGAGAATTTCTATCTCTATGTTCTAAATGAACTATTTCATAACTCTATCTGTATCCTGAAGGTTGTAAGGCTTCAGTTTTTAATAATACAGACAGAGCCCCAGCTTGCAATGGTCAGTTCTTTATTCAGAGAGCTCTGAGCAATCATACAATGTACATATTCTTTTATACTTTTTCTTCTGCAAGCTTGCACAACAGCCTTTTGTTGTCATGTGGTTAGCTTCTGGTTTCATAAGAATCTGGTTACATGTATACAGACTCCCTCTTTTGGTGTCACAAGACTGTCATTAGGCCAATATACATCTTCATCACGCATCCTGTGACTCTTGCTAAATGACCACAGGCCGTGCTCCTTTATTCTAAGCATGTACACACACATTATCAAGATTATAGTCTTAGCTCTAACCTATTTCACACAGTTATACAGTTTCAGGGTGGAATACTTTAGTCATTCTCTTTAACATACAAATTCCTCTCTCAGTAGTGTGGTTGCAAAATGAACAGTCCCTTATCTCTGGTAAATCTTGGCATCATTCAAGTATAAGTTCCAATAGTGTGCAGCGCAATGGACATATAATGCACAACGTCTCAGGAAGGACTGTCTGGGTTGTTAAAAGTAAAGTATAGTTACAAAAATGTAAGGCGACGCAGTCACATATTGTAGCTACTATAGGCCTCTACATTGAATAAAGAGAGATTGATATTAATAGACTGGTTTTATGCACAACAACTTTCTATCCAAGCTGGGAGAGGTAGGCTACACAATGCAGTTGTGTGTATATTTAAAGTGCATTCGGGAATTCAGAACCCTTGACTTTTTCCACATTTTGTTACGTTACAGCCTTATTCTAAAATTGATTAAATTGTTGTTTTTCCTCATCAATCTACACACAATACCCCATAATGACAAAGCGAAAAGGCGTTTAGAAATGTTTGCAAATCTATAAAAATTGAAAACAGAAATACCTTATTTACGTAGGTATTCAGAACCTTTGCTATGGCCCTCGAAATTCAGCTGTTTCCATTGATCCTCTTTGAGATGTTTCTACAACTTCATTGGAGTCCACCTGTGGTACATTAAATTGATTGGACATGATTTGGAAAGGCACACACCTGTCTATATAATTGTCCCACAGTTGACAGCGCATGTCAGAGCAAAAACCAAGCCATGAGGTCGAAGGAATTATCTGTAGAACTCTGAGACAGGATTGTGTCGAGGCACAGATCTGGGGAAGGTTACCAAAATGTTTCTGCAGCATTATGGGTCCCCAAGAACACAGTGACCTCCATCATTCTAAAATGGAAGAATTTTGGAACCACCAAGACTTTTCCTAGAGCTGGATGCCTGGCCAAACTGAGAAATCGGCAGAGAAGGGCCTTGGTCAGGGAGGTGACCAAGAACCTGATGGTCACTCTGACAGAGCTCCAGAGGTCCTCTGTGGAGATGGGAGAACCTTCCAGAAGGTCAAACATCTCTGCAGCACTCCACCAATCAGGCCTTTAAGTAGAGTGGACAGACGGAAGCCACTGCTCAGTAAAACGCACATACTGTACCAGCCCACTTGGAGTTTGCCAAAAGGCACCTAAAGGACTCTCAGACCATGAGAAACAAGATTCTCTGGTCTGATGAAACCAATATTGAACTCTTTGGTTTGAATGCCGAGTGTCACGTCTGGAAGAAACCTAACACCATCCCACGGTGACGCATAGTGGTGGCAGAATCATGCTGTAGGGATGTTTTTCAGTGGCAGTGACAGGATCGAGGGAAATATGAACAGAGCAAAGTAAGAGAGATCCTTGAGTGCTCAGGACCTCAGACTAAGGCAAAGGTTCACCTTCCAACAGGACAATGACTCTAAGCACACAGCCAAGACAACGCAGGAATGTCTCTGTATGTCCTTGAGTGGCCCAGCCAGAGCCCGGACTTGAACCCAATCGAACATCTCTGGAGTGACCTGAAAATAGTTGTGCAGCAACGCTCCCCATCCAACCTGACAGGGCTTGAGAGGATCTGCAGAAAAGAATGGGAGAAACTCCCCAAATACAGTTGTGCCAAGCTTGTAGCGTCATACCTAATAATATTTGAGGCTGTAATTGCTGGCAAATGCGCTTCAAAAAAGGCGCAATTAGCAAAGATGTAAAAAAGAAAAAACTGTTTGTCATTATGGGGTATTGTGTGTAGATTGATGAGGGAACTATTTAATCAATTTTAGAAGAGTGCTGTAATGTAACAAAATGTGAAAAAAGTCAAGGGGTCTGAATACTTCCCGAATGCACTGCATATATACTATATATATATATATATATATATATATATATATATATATATAAAATACATGTTTGACACAACAGCATAATAATCAGCAACCAATAGATGTTTTATATAATAGATGTTTATTTAATAGATGTTTATATAATAGATGTTTATATAATAGATATATGAATTTCCAATTTATAACATTATTGCCTCCCGACAGCAGTCTTAATGGACACTGCGACACCATGTATAGCTTTTCAAAATGTTAGGCTTAACATGAGAAAATTATGACCAAACTGGCCTACCAATAAACATTGATCCATTAGCTAAAGCAAAGCTATATGATTTGATAGGCATCTGCATAGACATGCCATAATTTCAGCACCATGGACAGCAATCGGTAGAATATATTTTGCGAGTGGCTGTCTGGCTGATGCATTTGATTTTATGCGGGTGTCCAGAGAAACTGTGTTGCGCCAGTGTGTGTATAAGATCAGTGCAATGGAGTTGCCAATATACTGTCTGTACTGCATTATATGGCAGCTGTACTGTATATGTGTGTCACAGTACAGCAGGTGCATTTGTTTCTTTGGAACATGAGGGTTCTTGAATTAAGCATCTTGAGGGGTTACGTGCCACCCAGTTGTATACTAATAACTAATCATGACAATTGAGTGGCTATTGACAATTATAGCGCAGTGAGTTGGTTTTAAGATCCCAGCTCTTCAAGGAAGTATTTGCATCATATTAGTTTACATGCTGTGTTTTGGCCTGTGAGCATGGTCCCTTGTGTTATTTGAAGAATATAGAGGCCTCCTATACAAACTCCCCAGCACTCAGAATGATTAGCTATTGCATAACATGTAGCCATGCCAAAGAGCTAAAGACCAGTTTTAATCTGGTTCATGCATTAATGGGTTTCAGTAGATTTCTTGGGCTGCAATCCAAGAGGACAATTTAAGATAATTATTGGAGGCACATTAACTTGTCAACATAACCATTCCTTCCCCTGAAAGCCTGAAGTAACATGTTATTAAGAGGAGAGGTGTACCAGTGCCTCCACTGACAGCGGAGATAGTTGGATGTCTGGAATAAATAGCATAAAATGTGGATTATGCATTTGTTTACAGTTTTTTTCTATCACCCTTTTTTCTTTCTTGTTTTGAAGATATTTTTGTTATTTTTATTTATGTCTTCTTTGTCAACAATTTTTTATTGCGCTTTAATTAAGGCTCTGGCTGAGTGTGTGGGTTTCCGTACGGTGTCAGTTTGCCTTAATGATAGAGACAACATGCTCTACAGGGTAATCAATGATGCATTCTCCAAACCTAGAAGGATTCAGATCATTTCCCAGTTGTCTCGGTTGTTTATTGATCAGTCCCAAATCGAGGCTCAGCTTGACATCCATTACAGTTAATTAGTGATCACAAAGTGTTGTGTTATGACATTGGCATGTTATGATGTTGTCATGAAGTCTCAAAATGGCAAGGAGTTCTAAATAGTTTTTTACTCAAACTTTTTGCACAATGAGCAGTCTTTGGTTTGTAGCTATACAGCTAATGATGGGAGATACGTTCTAGGCAAGATGTTTTTGGAGACGGCCAATGCTGTAGCAACCTCATTGGAACGTCATTCACTGCCAATTATAATGTCAGGGTTCCTCTGTTTGTCTTCATGCTTTGAATACCATACATTTTATATGTGCATGATAGGCTTTTATGGAACGCCACATTTCTCTTTATTAACCTAATCAAAAATATGTGAAAGAAAAGCCCATTTAGTCCCACACCGTTCAGTACCGCTCTCTCATTGTGTTTTATTGTCTGAATGTCTGTGTTGTGGGCCAAAGTATGACGCTTTAAAGTGGGAAATTATGACGTAGGTAATAGGGGCTATAGTTATCTCCCACACACCTTTGCTAAACACTGCAGTGGAACACATCGAAGCCTTTGAAATCACTGCGGAGGAGTTTGATGGTTTACTTCCCCTCGCGATGCACTTTCATGGAGAGGGACACTGCAGTAAACTGTCATTACAGGGCAAAATGATCTGAACTGAAAGTGCCACAAAGTGCAGCTTGTGAGTTCAGTTAGGAAATGGATGCCATGAACTTCTCCTAAATAAGGGGTCAGTTTAGCAGAAGGGCTACTTAAAAACATGAGTGTTCCTCTTGGGGAACTGGACGTGTCAGTGGTAGAATCTTCCGTAATGCAACTTGCATTCTTCTAATCAGTATCTCATGCCTCCCAGCCCTCTAACCTCTCCATCCTCTTTGATACAGTGTCCCTGGGTGGATGAGGGCTGTGGAGGAAGTTAGACCAAGTGAGGGATTTGACAGAAAACCCAGAATCCATCTCTCCGGAGAGTTATATTAGCAGGCCCACCCCCCCCACAGCATCCATGTTAACTTGAAGCTATACAGTATTATGATTGGATAGGGACTGAGACCTTGTAACATTAGGCTGCACTATCTGGGAAGCCATGGGTGATCATGGAAATATTGAAATTATTCTGATCATTCTGTAACACTGTTGCTAGTCTCCCTGCATTTTTATGTTCAGTGTTTCATGATGTCTAAGCATTAGATGACTGCTATGTGGAAATTGTTTTGACAGCATGATGACATTTACAGCATGTAGGTTACACTCATTTTATATACACTGAGTCATAGCAGAAATGCCCTTGAAACATTCAAGAAGGAAGTGGGGCATGGATCCATCCATGTTTGACAGCAGAACACTGTGCTTGGCCTCTTAGAGAAACCTAACAAAACATCCCATTTACAGGACTATTATCCACAATATACTGTGTATTCTTCCAACTCAAGAATATATATTCCTATTCATTCTGTTTCCTAACTGCATTAACTCTAATTAGCTGTCCAAAGAAAACACATTATAACGTCAAACAAACATTGAATTCATTATCAAGTTATGAATATTACAAGGACGATGCTCCGAATCCATTATGGACCACTTTAGTATGGGCTAAGAGGCAAGCAAATTAATAAATGAATGAAACATTCAAAGTTTCTCACCATTAATGTAAAGGCTAATGTGTTCGTGTTAAAGGCTTGCTGTGCTGCCAAGCTTTTTAGTAAAATTGCAGTGGTTATTGCAATTCAAACAATGCTGTGTTGCTGTGGTTCACTCTAATTGGTATTGATGCAATGCCATACCAATGGGGACATTACAGATACACCAGTAAACCAGATATGACAAGATTTACTGAGGGGCAATCGTGCATTTCCTCAAAGTATTCCTTTGTCCACAGATGATCATTCAATGGGTATGTGACACAAACAGAAGGCCTTTCTATTGACATTGGCTGGAGGTTTTTGTACGTTCACATTCGTTATCATGGTTTTCATTGTTATGGAGAGTTTAAGTACACTCTATGCTTCTATATATTTGAGTAGTATTACACAGAATGTCATATACAGTGGGGAGAACAAGTATTTGATACACTGCCGATTTTGCAGGTTTTCCCACTTACAAAGCATGTAGAAGTCTGTAATTTTTATCATAGGTACTCTTCAACTGTGAGTGACGGAATCTAAAACCAAAATCACATTGTATGATTTTTAAATAATTAATTTGCATTTTATTGCATGACATAAGTATTTGATCACCTACCAACCAGTAAGAATTCCGGCTCTCACAGACCTGTTAGTTTTTCTTTAAGAAGCCCTACTGTTCTCCACTCATTACCTGTATTAACTGCCCTGTTTGAACTCGTTACCTGTATAAAAGACACCTGTCCACACACTCAATCAAACAGACTCCAACCTCTCCACAATGGCCAAGACCAGAGAGCTGTGTAAGGACATCAGGGATAAAATTGTAGACCTGCACAAGGCTGGGATGGGCTACAGGACAATAGGCAAGCAGCTTGGTGAGAAGGCAACAACTGTTGGCGCAATTATTAGAAAATGGAAGAAGTTCTAGATGACGGTCAATCTCCCTCGGTCTGGGGCACCATGCAAGATCTCACCTCGTGGTGCATCAATGATCATGAGGAAGGTGAGGGATCAGCCCAGAACTACAGGGCAGGACCTGGTCAATGACCTGAAGAGAGCTGGGACCACAGTCTCAAAGAAAACCATTAGTAACACACTACTCCGTCATGGATTAAAATCCTGCAGCGCACGCAAGGTCCCCCTGCTCAAGCCAGCGCATGTCCAGGCCCGTCTGAAGTTTGCCAATGACCATCTGGATGATCCAGAGGAGGAATGGGGGAAGGTCATGTGGTCTGATGAGACAAAAATAGAGCTTTTTGGTCTAAACTCCACTCGCCGTGTTTGGAGGAAGAAGAAGGATGAGTACAACCCCAAGAACACCATCCCAACCGTGAAGCATGGAGGTGGAAACATCATTCTTTGGGGATGCTTTTCTGCAAAGGGGACAGGACGACTGCACCGTATTGAGGGGAGGATGGATGGGGCCATGTATCGTGAGATCTTGGCCAAAAACCTCCTTCCCTCAGTAAGAGCATTGAAGATGGGTCGTGGCTGGGTCTTCCAGCATGACAACGACCCGAAACACACAACCAGGGCAACTAAGGAGTGGCTCCGTAAGAAGCATCTCAAGGTCCTGGAGTGGCCTAGCCAGTCTCCAGACCTGAACCCAATAGAAAATCTTTGGAGGGAGCTGAAAGTCCGTATTGCCCAGCGACAGCCCCGAAACCTGAAGGATCTGGAGAAGGTCTGTATGGAGGAGTGGGCCAAAATCCCTGCTGCAGTGTGTGCAAACCTGGTCAAGAACTACAGGAAACGTATGATCTCTGTAATTGCAAACAAAGGTTTCTGTACCAAATATTAAGTTCTGCTTTTCTGATGTATCAAATACTTATGTCATGCAATAAAATGCAAATTAATTACTTAAAAATTTTTGTTTTAGATTTCGTCACTCACAGTTGAAGAGTACCTATGATAAAAATTACAGACTTCTACATGCTTTGTAAGTGGGAAAACCTGCAAAATCGGCAGTGTATCAAATACTTGTTCTCCCCACTGTACATTTATTAAGGCTTTTTTTTCCAAGGACCTGAGCATTCATCCCATTCATCATGATGTAGTAGCTTGAACTCCCAACATTTGTAACCAAATCAAATGTTACGGTCCATAACAGTAGTCAGTAAACCAGCTTAGCTCTTCTCTGTTTACTGCTGTTGAACATAATCATCAGTGGCGAAAGTACATAGTATTTTTTCATAATAGTCTCTTGCTTGAGAAATACCCAAGGCTCCCTCTAATCTCAAAGCAGCATGTGGTTCAAAGTAGGGATTTAATGCTTACAGGTCGAAATTAAATTAACTCTGCCAAGGGTTCCAACCAGGAATCAAAGACCCACAAAATACTGTATGTGTCCCCTTGTATGTTTTCAATTTCCATTCTGTTCCATGTCAAGTCCTCTGATGTGCTGTCCATCCCAGCAACAGTCAGGGGAAGAAGTGGCAGGTCAGAGTTCTTCCCCTCCATAGCAAGGCCAATCAGTACTGTTGAATATTTTTAGGCCTCTGTTCCAAAGAACAGAATTGGAAAGGTACAACAGAAGCTTGGAGATTTTCCACAGTTTAAATTAGAAGCCACAATAGGTTATTCAGTAAGCGTATAGAGTAACAACAGAGGGCAGCAGAACGATAAAAGGTTATTAAATAACCCATAGAATAACAACAGAATAGGGTCAGAGCAGTCAGCAAAGCCCAACGGTCAGCGCAAGAAAAGATAGTCATATGGCCCTGTAGAGTGCACTTAGACACGCACTAGCCATAATATATGCATGACCATATTATTGTTTGTCGTATTACTATGGTGACGACAGGTACTGAGAATTATGTATGCATGGCTATATTACTGTTTGTACTATTGCTATGGTTTCAACATGCACTAAACATTATGTGTGCATGTCTGTTTTATTTTTTGCACCATTGCTATGGTTTCGCCACTATTGTTTCATATCCCAAAGTATAATTGCCAATGGAGGACGGAAAAGGGCGTAGACAAACCAGAATTGAAAGGCTTTGAAACAATAGTGGAAGAAGGTTAAAGGCGTTAATCATTTTACATATGAGGGAAGGACTATGCATGCTATGTAACCACAAAACGGTTTAAAAAGAGCGAGCTGAGTCTGGGAAAATCAGTAGTCTCCGGAGGCTCACTTGGCTATGTTACTTTCGTAATAAAGTATATTTTACTTTTCAAAACTTTATTTTAAAGAAAAGGAGGAAAGATTCTCCACAACATAATCTCCTCTGTTCATACCTTTTATTTTCTGATAGGAACTCAATACCTCTGAACATTTATCAGTCAACTCCAAACATCCCATCTTAGTTTTAGAAATGTTATATTTTTTGGGCAAGGGACTCCTACTAGTGTACTTGTCTGATTCAGTGGACACTCATAAGGTTTGTTGTGTAACCCCTGTTGCTATGGTTGCTCCTGTGTAAAGCCTCTGGTGTTCTGATTCACATTTCATGTTAGTAGCCACAGTGTGTGAAGGCACTTGAACATATTTGAATCCAATCAATATAGTATTTAGCATGACCATAGCCAGAAGCTGATGTGAAACCACAGGTCCATATTCAATCAATGTATTATTATTATTATTTAACCTTTATTTAACTAGGTAAGTCAGTTAAGAACACATCCTTATTTACAATGACAGCCGCTGGACCAATTGTACGCCACCCTGTGGGACTCAGTCTGGGTTCGAACCAGGTTGTCCGTAGTGAGTTGCAGTGTCTTAGACCACTGCGCCACTTGGGAGCCAATGACTTAGATGACAATGGCAATAAAGTACATTCCTGTGGTTCTGAGTGAAGGCCTAGTCGGGAAATATAGGAGCTGTCAAAAAAGCTCTGTGTTCTTATATATATTTGTGTGTGTTTTCGGGCACCCAGCTGCATTACCTAGGAGATGAAAAGAGGTCTAAGTAGGTGAAAGACATTAGATACTGGAATATCCATTTGAATGTTTGCAAAGGCAAAATAAACAACAACTTGCCTTTCTTGAACTGACACTCACGCTTGACTTTTCTTACTTGCACTGACTTTGTTGATAGTTATCTATTGAGGGAAAATGTGCTTACTATGACTGTGATTTAGGGTTGTCTTTTATCTACCTGAGATGAATGAATGAAGAGCGTCTGCTAAATGACGTAAATATACATGTAAAATGTACTCTTTCTGAGTTAAATGGTCTGTATGCATATCAGATAATAAAACACACACAGTGATGCTTTTTATCTTGGAAGTCAGTGAAACCGAGCCTTGAATATATGCTTATCATTCTGTAACCCGAGGTAAATGTTAATCAGACAGCTTATCATGGTCATACATTTTAAATGACATAATGTGTTTTTCTGCATAAAATTATCATTCTTAATACCTTCATATTCACAGCCACTCACCCTGCTGACCCTCACAAAAGAGTATAAATGTCCTCTGAATTTTAAAGCACCAATAATAAGATCTTGTTGTGAGGAGGTCAAAAGGCTTCTATTTTCATTTAGCAATGGATTCGGTCCGTAATTGATGCATACTGGCCAGTATGTCATGACTGGCAAACTAACTTGAAAAGAGTTGGTTCTAAATCACTAGTGCTATCAAATGTATTTGATGTCATTCACGAACCCAAACTAACTTTGGCTTGTGTTGCCAACCTATTAAGTATTTATCAAGTTATATTTGAATTAAATGTGTCATCGCTGTGATAAAACTTGCATGGTGTATTTATTGATTAAACAGTTGGGAAGTGTACAGAAAACAACCTTTGAAGTAAATAAACATACGTTTTCAGGATGCATGTCATTTTGAGTGGGCTGCATTGATATGACAACTTCTTTGTGCAACTATCTCAATATTTTCAGCTATAATGCCCCGGGAGCTGTGGTTAAGTTGTTTCTATAGAGAATTCCTGTGTTGAGCTGATGTGAATGACACATTTTTGTAAAGGTGACCTCTATCTTCAAGTGAAGAAATGAGTGTATGGTGATGAGGAAAGGGATGGAAGCTGGGTTTTAACATCTATTCTCTTGCTGAACGGCAAATAAAACATGCTCAACCAAAAATCTGTGCAGGAGCCAACAGCAAATTTCAGTTAGTAATAATGTAAATTCACTGCCTAATTGCCAGCACACCATCTGTTTCTAAGAAAATAATGAGTCAGATTTTTTGCCTTTCAGGGAAAAATATTATATACTTATTTTTGACAGTGCAAGCTCCTTTTTCCTTTGCTAGCTTTTAAGATCTGTCTTAAGCACTCTCTGAGGGATCCCTATAGAGCGGATCCAGAGTTTCCAGCTTTGAGAGTTTTCAAATGAGTGGGAAAAGGTTTCTGAGGAAAAAAACAGACAGACTCTCCAAGCCGGTGACTGACTGATTCATTTCCCACCTGGTCATTCGGATCGCGTACTCTTCATCGGGGTTCTGCCATGTCCTCATCCTCCACTTCTTAATGGCTGGCTACACTGTTTGATTGTATGCAGATGAGAGGACCTGATGAAGTCATTACGTGTGCACACTCATAACTGCAGGGTTTCAGCTCTGCCACTTGAGTCCCACTCATTAATGATCTGTGGGAGATGAATACTTACCTATCTATGCACTGAGCAATATTGAGCTTAATAGAATTTCTTTCATTCGGAGGTAATGTAATCGATGCAGGGAAGGAACGCAGGAACTGGTAGTTAGACTAGAATCAATGTTGAGTGTCTGGGATGTTATTAGCGTTTTAAAATGTTTTGATTTTTGGGATAATGATTGTAATATTTTGTTTTTTTGTTAATGAGGTTGCGTCTGTAGATATGTAGCTTCTAATTAAGTCCCTGTTTGCACCTAATTAGCAGACCTTACACAATGTCAAGGAAGGCACTTAAACAATGCCTACTAGGTACTCTCCGGGGCTAAATACAAATATGAATACCTCCAGTAACCCACTGAGCAAAACAATAAGTAAGATAGGCCAAGTAACCCACTGAGCAAAACAATAAGTAAGATATGCCAAGTCCACACACTTCTCATTGCGCTAGTGATTTTATTGAAAAAGTGCATTGGAAATTTAGGCTGACTCTCAAAAAATACATGCCAAAACGTACCAAGACCTACAATTTTGTTTTTAACTTACATGGTAACACTAAATATTAAGGTGTACTTTATGAAGAGTTTTCAAAATAACCTTAATTTAAAGTGTTACCATTTACATAAGTGATAGACCTACAGCACAGGGATGATCCAAATAAGTACATGATGTCCCTTAAAGGGGAACTTCACAAATGTTCTACTTCATATTCATCATCTCCAGCACCACCCCAACATCACCATATGTGAAAATGGTGTTTCCATTGACATCACCGGTGTGTATCGTGTGATTTTGAACAATTTATTACAAAACATAGAAATACGCCATTTTCACGTATGGTGATGTTGGGGTGGGGGTGGAGATTATGAATATAAAGTAGAACATTTTGGTCATATCAACATTAAGACTAGAGACAAACAACCACCGGCAAGAAACGGAGGGACTACTGTGGTTCCTACAGAGAACATCTTCATTTGCACATCAACAAATGCTTATGTTTTATTATGTGGTAGCACTATTTTAACCGTCATAAGTCTTTGAAATTGATAGTTCCTGTATTTTGTACCTCTGCCATTTGGCTGTTAAACATAGAGAATGATTTTGCAGTGACCAGAGTGACAGAAAAATTACGAAAAATACTCTCTCTCCAATGCAGAACTTCCCGTTAATTCATTTGAACATGTCTCACCTTCTGCTCCTTCAGAGTGTCACAGGCAACGGCAGCTGTGGAACACTACGTGGGTGCAATGCTCGTTAGATGGTAGGAATAAAATCAATTCACGGTTGAAAATATCTAATACAATTTACACAGAAGTAAAACTAGGATAGGCGTGCATTCTCTCAAAGCACTTCTATTGTCAAAGGAAACATTGTAACAATATTAGAGGGTTGAATCGGACAACATTTATTTTAAGTGTGTGAGAACGAAGTTTCTGATTTATCACTGCTACAAATAAATCCCAGTTTGTAAAATTTCGCATTTAGATAACTTTAGATTTCAATTTAAAATCTTGCATTTAGATCACTTCATTTGTAATCACAGAACAAACCTGATCATCTGTCCAGTCTGCAGCCTCAGTGCCTTCTCCTGTTGCTCAATGTATTCAGGAACGACTGCGGTTTGCCCTTGAACTCAATTAAATATTCAATGAAAGGCCACACACATTCAGCCATCCCACTTTATTGAGAAGGACAGGCAGGTCGGGCCCTACTTTTGGACAGTTAACTATTGGACACGTTCATCTCCCGCTGACAGTGCTGAAGTCACAGGGTCACCGTTGTCTGACTCTGAACTCTTCCAAGCTGCACACAGACAGACCTGAATCATATGAATGGTCTCATTCGTACGTGTTGTCTAAGAAACATCAAATGGACTGAGATTTGCTCTCTCCCTGGACAGTGAAATGTGTCTGGCTTGTGAGGTTATATTGCAGTGGTGTGTCCGCTGTCCAGGATCCAGTATCCAGTATCCAAGCTTGTGCAACTATGGGCAAAGCACCTGTAACCTATTCCTATTCCATTATGAAAGAACACAATCAACACTTCAGTGTGTATGGTCTTACAGCTCATTTAGATGCTAAAGCCCTCTGTTATGCAGCTTTCTCAAAATGTATATATTAGCCATTGATCTGTACAATTTGACTAATGCACTTACCAATTACAGTAGCAGCCCTGAAGAACACACAGCCAACGTATATTTTATAGGAGCAGTGTCACAGGTATACGTGGATCAATATACTGTATACTTTACATATGTCTCGTTTCAACCTGATTCAGTCTGCAGAATTCACAGCACTGCTTGGGTACCTGGAGATGTGATCTGAAAATTGAAAGCCTTGAGTCGGCAGAATAGTGATGTACTGGACTGGCTCGATACGATTTAATTAAATGCATAAGAACCAACACTAGTGTTTTTTGTTTATATTTCTTACAATTAAATTTGATGTGATGTCATATCAAAGAAGAATCACTGTAAGTAGCCTAGTTCAGTTCCATATGTCTGGGGCGGAAACAGATCTGTGTCATCTTTGCGGTAGGCTTTTCAGTCGACTGCCTCCATACGCTGCATTTTTCACACATGAGAGCCGCAGGCCTGAGACAGGACAGGAGCTGCTCTCAGCAGGATTGTCTCCATGCTGCCTCCAGCATGCACGTACTGTATGTGAGGCCTAACCCATTCAGAGCACTGGAATCTCTTCTGCCTCACATACCACACACAGCCAAGAAGCATGTGTTTTCAAATCATCATACACCTGGCAGTACAAGGCAAAGAATAGGTTGTGTGCGTGTGCGTGTGTGTGCATGCAAATTGTGTGTGTGTGTGTTTACTGGACAGGGGCCAAGCTCTGACTATGTATCTCTTTATATCGGAGTGTGCTATTGTAAAGCCGTCAGGAAAACACTCTCTTAAAGGGGCAGACCCTATATACCGTTGCCTTATACCGGTGCCTTGTAAGCAGCGTTGTGCTTTTACTTCAGCATTCAAGTATTCAGCATTTAGAATGGCAGATTAAGTCACTCAGGAAAATGAGCATTTTCCACAGGCCATGAAATGCACAAAGCCAGCTGTGGAGAATGAGAGAGTGAGTGCACGAAAGAGGGAGAGGGTATTTGAAAGACTCTTTAAAGTGGCGTTTCACAATGGTAAGGATTGTCACCAGTGGGAGATACGTTAAGTGTCAGCTGTTAGGGCTCCTGATCCCCCAATCCAACCTCTCTACTAGACAGTGGGCTGGGTTGTAACGTGGCAGCTGTGGATGTGTGAAAATATAGTCTAATCTAACTAGGTTGACTTGTTGTGTTACAGTATGTCAATGTTGTGTTTTAAGTCTGCATGTTGAATATCCATCGTCAACCATCCTTCTCAACATCATCATGAATACAATGCACTAAGATGTTCAGTTACCTGTAATTTTTTGAATGTGAGATTATTGAAAATGGTTAAGTATTCACAACATTTCCAAATGTCTTAACCTTTTACTGCAGTGGGCTAAATCAGGGTCACACAGACTGTTTCTTGGTAGCCTTAAACAAATCTACTAAAAAAAAGAGGATACCTGAACCATGTCAGATATAGAGTTGAAATGGATTCCATTTTGAGTTTGCTTCCCAATATTACACTTTCTATACATCATCACAGAAGACTGAAATATAACAAATCCGTTTGACATAGAAACACCAGATTTTCAGCGTCTTTTTATCTTTAAATGTTTATTAATTATGAAATTATGAAAATATTATTAACATTCCACGCATGAGGCCACTGGGTAATTTGACTGCAGGAAAAGACTACATATTGTTTATATGAAGGCTTCATCTCTTCTATGAGACCATAATTCTCCATTTAAATCAGTCTCTGATCATTTGCATGAGAACCAAAGGCATAGGATCGTTCTAAAATGCAAATTACAAGACATAGATATGTTCCCAAATGTCATTTCAATAATCTAAACTGCTTTAAAATTCATTTCGGAGTGGATATATTATCATGCTCTTTTAGCCTTCGCTAGCTTGCTAATGCTAATCGGTGCCATTGTCTCAAAATGCTAATGTTTGTAGGCCAGAGTGGACTTCATCCCTTAGATACCACACAAAGCTGATTTGTGTCAAAGCACTGGGGAGCATTACTGTGCAAATTAAATGCAGGGAAAGCACAGATTATAATCCCGTTACCAGGAGAGAGGGAAACTACAGAGTAGTAACACAGCAGACACATACAACTGTACTAGTTGTCTCTACAGATGAATGTTCTCTGGCATTGAATGTTCCCTAACATTGAATGTTCTCTAACATGACATATTCTCTAGTATGGCTGGCTGGCAGGCAGGCAGGCAGGCAGGCAGGCAGGCAGGCAGGCAGGCAGGCAGGCAGGCAGACAGACAGACAGACAGAGACAGGCAGGCAGGCAGGCAGGCAGGCAGGCAGGCAGGCAGGCAGGCAGGCAGGCAGGCAGGCAGGCAGGCAGACAGACAGACAGACAGACAGACAGACAGACAGACAGACAGACAGACAGACAGACAGACAGACAGACAGACAGACAGACAGACAGACAGAGTATAAAAATACTAGAAGTCTGGAGTGCAAAAAGCTATAAAAAGACATTGCATAGTATGGGTGGATGGCTGAATGTGTACACTATACATTGTTACAGAGTGTTAAGTGAAGAAATGATACAAATATTGCAAGTTGATATAGATAAAAAATGAATATTTGCATGGTTAACTATACTATACAGGTCAATGGCAGAGAAATACTTAAATAGCTAAAAGTGAGTATGATATAACTGAGGGTAATAATAATAATTCCCTTAAAATACAGTCCTTAGTACAGAGTTTAATTACAGATAAATGCACGTATTGCACATTCGATATACTAAAAGCAATGTTAAAATATCCAACTGACAGGATACTAATATGCAGTGAATGACTACGTAAGTCCAAGAATTACTTACAATATTGCACGTGATATGACACCCCAGTGAGGCATTAAATAGTCTAATAGCCGCCGGCAGGAAGGACCTCCTGTAGCGCTCTCTGGCACACCGTGGTGGGATCAGTCTGTGACTGAAAGTGCTCCTCTGCATCATAACCATGGCATGCAGAGGGTGGGTGACGTTGTCCATGATGGCCAGCAGTTTGGCCAGGATCTGTCTCTCTCCTCAGTGTCATTCATCTACTGCCTGCCTGCCCATAGGTGCTCATACTAGTGGAGCTGGTAGATTGCTAGAAGCCAATCAATGGTTATATATTTAGATATGTTCAAAAACAGGACCTTTTTAAAAAACAAGGTAAAAAAGTTAAGCGATGATGTGGAATGTGAAGGAACACACTGTGCATGTCCTCGAAGTCATGTTGCATTTGTGAGTTTGTGGAGAGTGCTCAAGTGAGATACAGCGGGTGAAATAAGTATTGAACACGTCACCATTTTTCTCAGTAAATATATTTCCAAAGGTGCTATTGACATGAAATGTTCACCAGATGTTGGTAACAACCCAAGTAATCCATACATACAAAGAAACCAAAACAAATAAGTTCAGAAATGAAGTTATGTGTAATAATGTGAAATGACACAGGGAAAAAGTATTGAACACATGAAGAAAGGGAGGTGCAAAATGGCTTGGAAAGCCAAGACAACAGCTGAAAATATGACTAATTAAAAAGCAATCCAGCCCCCTGTCAGTGCAAATTAATATCAGCTGTTTCAGTCCCAACTGATGGCCTACAAAAAGGTCTCATTGCCAAGGTGTCACACAAGACATCTCATGATGGGTAAAGAGCTGTCTCAAGACCTTCACAACCTAATAGTTGCAAAACATAATGATGGCATTGGTTATAGGCGCATTTCTAAGCTTCTGAATGTTCCAGTGAGCACTGTTGGGGCCATAATACGGAAGTGGAAAGACAATCATTTCACCATAAATTTGTCTCGACCAGGTGCTCCTCGCAAGATTTCTGACAGAGGAGTGAAAAGAATAATCAGAAGAGTTGTCCAAGAGCCAAGGACCACTTGTGGAGAGCTTCAAAAATACCTGCAATTAGCAGGTACTGTTGTCTCAAAGAAAACAGTAAGTAATGCACTCCACCGCCATGGCCTGTATGCACGCTCACCACGCAAGACTCCATTGCTGAAAAAAAAGCATGTTGAAGCTCGTTTAAAGTTTGCTGCACAACATTTGGAAAAGCCAGTGAAATACTGGGAGAATATAGTGTGGTCAGATGAGAGCAAAATTGAACTGTTTGGATGTCATAAAACACACCATGTTTGGAGGAGAAATGGCACTGCACATCACCCTAAAAACACCATACCAACAGTTTGGAGGTGGGAACATCATGGTGTTGGGCTGCTTTTCAGCAAATGGTACTGGCAAACTTCACATAATTGAAGGAAGGATGAATGGGCAAATTTACCAAGACATTCTTGACAAAAATCTGCTGCCATCTACCAGGATGATGAAGATGAAACGAGGGTGGACATTTCAGCAAGACAATGATCCCAAACTCACAGCCAAGGAAACTCTCAATTGGTTTCAAAGAAAGAAAATAAAGCTGCTAGAATGGCCCAGCCAATCACCTGACTTGAAAATCTATGGAAAGAACTGAAGATCAAGATTCATAGAAGAGGCCCACGGAACCTTCAAGATTTGAAGACTGTTTGTGTGGAAGAATGGGCCAAAATCACACCAGAGCAATGCATGCGACTCGTTTCTCCATACAGGAGGCATCTTGAAGCTGTCATTACCAACAAAGGCTTTTGTACAAAGTATTAAATAAATATCAGTAAGTGTGTTCAATACTTTTTACCTGTGTCATTTCACATTATTACACATAACTTAATTTCTGAACTTATTTGTTTTGGTTTCTTTGTATGTATGGATTACTTGGGTTGTTACCAACATCTGGTGAACATTTCATGTCAATAGCACCTTTGGAAATATATTTACTGAGAAAAATGGTGACGTGTTCAATACTTATTTCACCCGCTGTATTTCAAGATATGGTTGTTATTTGTTGCAGAGGTTGGGTACATCTTGGACCTTGTGATATTGTGATTTTAGGGCAATAGTTTCCCAACTCCACTATATATAAAATGCAATATAACATTGACATTTTAGTCATTTAGCAGATGCTCTTATCCAGAGTGACTTCAATCCAATATATGCTTGATCCGAAAATGTGGTTGGAGGCTCCGTATGGAGGGTGTGACGCAATTGCGGAGCCTCCGGAGGCATGCAGAGGCCAAATTAAGCTCTGTTTCACATCGCCGTGCGCCTCCCAAATTTTGTAACAATGTGGAGGGCTCTGTATAGCTCCGTATTGACATGATTGGTTGATGGTAGGTGGGGCGGGAGGTCCTGTATAAACAAAAAACTAACTTCCTTGACAACTTCCTTCACAAACACTCTGCGCTGCTCCGTGAAGCGCAAGAAGTATGAATGCCCTGACATCCGCAGAGGCAATATCACCATAAATGCTGCACGGCCAATGCAGACGTCAGATTGACCATGCAGAGCCTTTTACAGCAGTGCGTGCAATATGTCATGTGTGCCGGAGTGTTCTATTTAATAATTTTTCTTTATCTCATCTTGTGCTTTATTTTGATTGTATTATAACCTAGAATATTTCTCCTATCATGTGCTGTGTTTTGGTTTATTTATAATTTTACATAACTTCCTTTACTTTGAATTGGTTAACCTCCTTGAGTGTTTGTCTTCTTGTGCGAATGAGTGTCTTAATAAGGGACCTGAGCCACACCCCCCACACCTGAGGAGCATTGGGGCTAACGAGCTGTCTCTGCACAAAGGCAGCTCTCAGACATTGTTCAGCAGTCAAGCCAGCAACGGGACAGGACAGGTGCCACACTAATGGCTAATGGACTAATGGAATGTCTTTGTGTGTTGATTTTTTCCTGTAACACCCTTTTTAAAAATAAAGATTTTAAAGAACCATAGAGACTGACGGTCTGTGTTATTTGGCTTGAAAGAACTTTGGATTTTTTGTACTGGTCCCCCATGGGATTTGAACCCACACCCTCTGGTGTTGCAAGCACCATGCTCTACCAACTGAACCACACAGGCTAGATATGCTCCAACTTGTTGGAAGCTTTAGGCTGAGGACGTCATTTTAGGACACATTACCTTCACTATTGCAGCAAGCTGAAAGCCTATTAAGAGTCACTGGGAGTTCATCCATCGTTGAATTTATAACATAGCATAGATTCAATCTTTTGGAATATAAATTGTCAGATTTCCCTTAAGCCATAAAATATGGCTGTCAAAACATGGTAGCAACATTTTGAATGAAAAGTCTGTCTTCATATTGAGGGGAACATAGTGTGTACAGTTTATCTTGATTGAAGTAGTATAAAAATGTGTAAGGAACTCTACTGCCACACATTTGTAAATAAACATATCTAGGTCTAAAGAAACAAAGATTAGTCAATTAATTGACAGATTAAAGGTAATGGGAGTCTTAGAAAAATAATGGACATGTTGAATTAAATTGTCATTCTCTTCTAGGGATGGGACTGAATTCTCCTTAACACGATATCATGTTAAGCGGACTATATAAAGGCAAGCAGTGATGCAGGCTTTTGTGAGGAAATGATGGACCAAACCTTAAACTTACCTGGAGTGCTCCGTCAGCAGAACCCCTGGAAGCTGTTTCCCAGCCTACCTTAAAATGGATGAGGCTTGATAGCACCAGAAACTGTAGGAGTGACAGTTGAACGTTTTAGCATTCTTAATGTAATAAAAGTACTAAACTTATGAACATAAATTGACTGTCAAAGTCGACATGCTGGACTCGTTCACTCAGTTTTGTGCACTGTCTATGGGAAAGTAAATAGTAAATAGTTAATGCAAATCTTTACATAATTGAGAATGTAAATGTTTTACTAACCTGCTATTTTAACCCCTGCCCATTTATTTTTGTTTACTACATATAGATTTTTTTGTGACTGTGACTGAGAATGGTATACTATGAATATAATGTATATGGTTAGGCCACGACACGGTCACTACAGTCCAATCACTCTGCCCTTTGAAAGCTTTGTTGTAAATATTGCATTTAACTGGTACGGTTCAGCACACAGTTCAGCACACTAAAATGTATTTCTGGGTCATGCCTTACTAAAATATGTTGGTTTGATAAAAAAAAGACCTGTCTTAAAAATGTCAATCTTAAATCTGTTAGCCAAATAAATAATTTTGCATCAACTTCAGCATGTTTTTATTTATGTTGCATAATATTTTATCCCTGTTTTAACGTATACCAAATTCATTTATAACATGCTCTAGCGCAGATGGTGTGAAGAAGCACAGATCTCAGAAGTATTGTAAGAAAAGGGAAAACAGTAAGTTGTGGTAAGAAAAGTTGATCACAACTGTGTACATATGATCTAATGTTGTCAGCAACATTCTACACTGACGCATGGTTCCCTCAGGCGTGAACAGATGTGAAGCTATTCATATCATATGATTTCACAGCAGGTAGCTCCTTAAAAACATTGTCAAATCATCAGTGAGTTTCCTTATCCATCAGAAAACATCACCACTAGCCTATAAGATAGAGCTTTCACACAACTGTTTTACTCTGATCTAAAGCAAACAACCCTTGAAGGCACATCAACAGACTGCAGAAGATGGGATCAATGCAATTTAGGGATTTCATACGCTTCATGTTGACATGGCACACGAATACAAAACACCAGGAGGGGCTCAGGAATTTTTACCTACAGAAAGCATCACCTATTAAAGCTGAAAATGTGGGAACACAAGGTTTGAAGAGGTGTTAAGTTGTGAAGGACTGAGGTGGGAAATAGCTCATGCATCCTTGAGAGACCTCTGCGGAGAATCCGAAAAAAAATGTCACTTCACATCTCTCTTAGATATCAAGCCTCAGACAGAATCTCATTGATACAACTCTGGAATTTCAATTTCAGATTGGAATGAAAGTGTGTTTGGTGGTGTTGAGTTGGAGTGTTAGTCAGCGGTGAATCTGGATGAAATGTAAAGAGACTCTCTCTGGCGGTGAAGGAGGTGGATGATGAGGGTCCAGTTCAGGAGAGAAGGGAATTAAGTTTGAAGGAAGGTGAAGGTAGCATATCGTTAGCAGAGCGCAAATGCTGGAATTCTCCAGGAACTACTAGCCAGCTCCTCTCAAAAACAGGGAAATAGACTTAACTACTACAAAGCTGGGTGGTTGGTCATTTACTGTGCCTTTGGAAAATATTCAGACCCCTTGACTTTTTCCACATTTTTTTTACGTTACAGCTTTATTCGCAAATCGATAAGAAAAAACAATAAAAACCTAATCAATCTACATACAATACCCCATAATGACAGAGCAAAAACAGATTTATATAAATTTTTGCTAATTTATTAAATATAAAAATGGAAATACTTAATTTACATAAGTATTCAGACCCTTTGCTATGAGACTCGAAATTGAGCATAGGTGCATCCTGTTTCCATTGATCATCCTTGAGATGTTTCTACAACTTGATTGGAGTCCACCTGTGGTAAATGCAAATGCTTGGACATGATTTGGAAAGGCACACACCTGTCTATATAAGGTCCCACAGTTGACAGTGCATGTCAGAGTAAAAACCAAGCCATGAGGTCGAAAGAATTGTCCGTAGAGCTCAGAGACAGGATTGTGTTGAGGCACAGGTCTGGGGAAGGGTGCCAAAACATTTCTGAAGCATTGAAGGTCACCCAAGAACACAATGGCCTCTATCATTCATAAATGAAAGAAGTTTGGAACCACCAAGACTCTTTCGGCCAAACTGAGCAATTGGGGGAGAAGGGCATTGGTCAGGGAGGAGACCAAGAACCCAATGGTCACTCTGACAGAGCACTAGAGTTCCTCTGTGGAGATGGGAGAACTTTCCAGAAGGACAACCATCTCTGCAGCACTCCACCAATCAGGCCTTTATACTAGAGTGGCCAGAAGGAAACCACTCCTCAGTAAAAGGCACATGCCTAAAGACTCTCAGACCATGAGAGACAAGATTCCCTGGACTGATGAAACCAAGACTGAACCTGGCTGATTGGCCTGAATACCAAGCATCACGTCTGGAGGAAACCTGGCACCATCCCTACGGAGAAGTATGGTGGTGGCAGCATCATGCTGTGGGGATGTTTTTCAGCGGCAGGGACTGGGAGACTAGTCAGGATCGAGGTAAAGATTAACAGAGCAAAGTACAGAGAGATCCTTGATGAAAGCCTGCTCCAGAGCACTCTGGACCTCAGACTGGGGCGAAGTTTCACCTTCCAACAGGACAACGACCCTAAGCACATAGCCAAGACAACGCAGGAGTGGCTTTGGGATAGGTCTCTGAATGTCCTTGAGTGGCGCAGCCAGAGCCCGGACCCGATCAAACATCTCTGGAGAGATCTGAAAATAGCTGTGCAGCAACGCTCCACATCCAACCTGACGGAGCTTGAGAGGATCTGCAGAAAGGAATGGGAGAAACTCCCCAAATACAGGTTTGCCAATCTTGTAGCGTCATACCCAAGAAGACTCAAGCCTGTAATCGCTGCCAAAGGTGCTTCAACAAAGTACTGAGTAAAGGGTCTGAATACTTGTGTAAATGTGAATTTTCTAAAAACCTGTTTTTGCTTTGTCATTACGGGGTAGTGTGTGTGTAGTTTGATGAGGGGAATATTTTTTTTCATCTATTTTAGAACAAAATATGGAAAAAGTCAAGGGGTCTGAATACTTTCCGAATGCACTGTATGGTCTTACAAAGCTATACATAGTAATCAATATTTAATACATTCATACATGTTTACTAGTAATCATAACAATCAACATTCTACCCACTTCTTTATATTCTGTCCCATAGAGGTTTAGAGATCACAACATTATATCTGTTTCAATGGCGCTGCCCATGCACTCAGATGCCACAATGAGACATACACAATGTTGCGCAATGTCTCTATGAGTGGAGGCCGCTGATGGGAGGACGGCTCATAATAGTGTCTGGAACAGAGTCAATGGAATGGTATCAAACACGTCAAACACATAATTCGTTCCAGCAATTGGGCTAACCTAACAATATGCTACCATCAACTTCCTGGTATCCATGAGTTCGTCTCACCTTCATAACCTCTGTGCTAACAGTCAAGGGCAGACATTTCCCTTCACTTTTCTAAAGATCTAAATGGCTCAGAGTTAGTTTTGTCTTGATTTAAAGGAAACTGTTCAATTAGAGAGCAATCTTCTTGGAGTGTGTCAGTCTACCCTTGAGCATCTGTTACATAGAAGAAACCCAGACATTAATTGAAACTCCATTTCAAATCCGATGGTAAGGCATGTCAATTACAGGGAATTATAGAAAATTAAACCAACAGTTTATAAATGGGTATATTAAATATAACTATTGTGTTTTAGTACCCTCATTATGTAACAGAAAGCACAGTCCATTAATTTTAATACACTTTAGTCGATATTTTGCTCCTAACAACTCAACCGAGCAGCAAATTGTGACAAAAAGTAATTATTACAGCTTAGACTGAACAGCTTTGACATATTAACATTTCTGCAAAATGCAATTTTTAAATGAAATAATTATTCTGAAAAGTTACAGCCCAACAGGACTTCATGAATGAATTCATGTCTTAATGAACAGTGATTATCACGTCAAGCTATTCTCATGAGGAATTTAGAGATTGTGGTTAATGGACACATCAAATCCTGATTAAACTTTCAGCACAGTTGGAGCACCTTTTAGCGGATCAGCAAACCACAACAAGAAGTGTTTGTGTGTGTGTGTGTGTGTGTGTGTAACCTGCACATGAATACACTGTGAACCTGTCTTAGCTGCTGAGAAGTAAGTGCTTCCAGGGCACAGGGTCAGAGACCTTCTCCTCCACAGGAGAGAAAGGCCTTTCAACTAAGTTGATTGAGAATCTTCCTTTACCAACTACATATAGGCATTTATTAGAAAACAACACATCACTTTTGTAGACCTAAAGTTGTGGGAGTATACTAGTACCTCTTGGATATTCAGCAACATTGCTTCCAACTTCCTGAGAGACATTGTGCCAAAACATATAAAAGTAGTCGAGAAAATGAGTCAGGTATTTTTCTAAATCACCACCACCTCCCTATCCTCATGCAGCACTCAATCTAGTTTTTTTTTTCTCTCCACTGCTTCGTGAGCTGGGAATCACTTGGCCAACCAAGCGTAGGCGGATGTCCCTTTTGTTTGTGCGCTGAGCGTCTGCGTGGGAGGCCTGCTGAGCTGTGCTCTCTCATGGAAGGGCCACAGAGAACCACACACTCCCTGGCTGCTGCTTCTGCTGCTTCTCACAGACAGATGGATACTGGTGGGCTCCCCCATGGGAACTAACCGCCTGCAGTCAGAGACAGACAGAACCACAGTCCATGCCAATGTAGAGTGATGTAAAGAAGCTCTGGAAATGGATATAAATATGCATGTGAATCTTTCTAACTCAAGCTTTGCTTGCCTTTTGTCCTCTGACCCCTAGTAGTAGCTAACAGTATACGCTTCAGGTCTGGTATTTGTCTACAACGTCTGTGGGATTACATGAGATGAGAGAGTGCACATTAATGTTTCATCTTAAAAAACCTTTGAACGAGTAGCCTACAAAAGGCCTGCACTGTATCACTAGATAGATTCTCTGCAGTGGGTGTTCGCAATGCACGATGAGTCTAACAGTACTTGGACAGGACTTTATTGAACGGAACATCAATGTGGACCCTGATTTATGGTAAGTCAAATCACAAGATCATAATCAGGTGCATCATGGTGATGTAAGAAAACATGGTGGAGAGATCTTTGGTAATTGTTCACGGTATCACAGGTGAAGTAGTCACCATACTGTACATCTACAATGACATTTCCTAGGCCTGAATAATTCATCCAGTTTCTTTAACTCTCTTGGGCATGAATGAGGTGTCAGTATGTGTGCAGACAGGTGAGAGGATTGTGGACTGTATAAATGACTGCGCTGGCAGGGAGTCAGTAGATCCCATGGTTTCACAGTCATCAGCCAAGCTTGCTAGTTAAAGCCTGGCTTCTCTCTAGGCATGTACCCCATTTAAATGCAGACTGCTAATTTCAGATTAATACTGTTTGATCTAAACCTCGGTCTTCCTTCTGGGCTCTTGATCAGTGTGTACAACATCATTACCACTGCAACGACACAGTCAGGGGAATGATTTGGAACACTTCCTCACACACTGGCTCAACTATCTAGGGTACTGTACTTCACACTTGTCCAAGGGTGTCAATTGTTACTGTTCACAAAACCCTCCTGCTAGCTATACATTCCGTACGTCTCAAGTACGTCTCAAGCCTGGACAAGCCATAGCATACGCCATTACCCCACCCCCCACCATATCCCCCACCCCCACCCCTCGTCCCACGGCTAATGGAGAGAGGTAAATATGACCAAGGCAGTGCGCCCAGGCACTTAGCCAATTTTAATTATGTATGGTCTGCATCCGCTGTCAAAATAACCATTCTGCTTGTTCCTTGTAAGTGTATCAATCTGAGGCTGGCACTATTTCCAGACATGGAGCACTGCCCCCACCGGGAGCCTAGCCCCAGCTCCTGCTCCACGCTGCAGCCCAGAGGAGCTCCAGAGCCAGAGTGCTGAAAGTACAGACGTCAGGCCGTTTCGGACTGTTTTTCCCCTCTCAATTTAAGTCACAAATAAACCTTGTTCATTCCAGAGTCATGGGGGTAGAGGCAGCATGTCACAGCTGTTTGAAAAGCAGTGTGTCTTTTGCAAGGCTTCTATTGTAGGCGATGTGTTTATCCCACCGGCCAGGCCGAGGGAGCCACCATGGGGCCCCACTGTTCCTTACTGAGTGAAGTCTGACTGAGTTAGCCCACTCTCAGCTCTCCACTGCTCTCCCCTGAGCCATCTACTCATGCTGTGCTGAAGCCATCAAAAGCCTTTACTGTAAATTTAGACGGAAAAACTTACACTGAATAATAGAGTGAGTTTGACCCCCCACTGATTCACTCAGGGTTGATGAATGATGATAAAAAAAAAATCTGACACCTCCGCTGTTTGATGCTTAGCATAGACATAAGCCCTTGAAATAAACGTGAAGTATAATCCAGCAAGCTGCTAAGGACAATGCACTGTTGAAGGCAAGTCTATAGAACGCTTTTGACTCCGCTGTAACTTCTATATCAATGATGGATTGCATTGGCTACATGTTAAACAGTAGGGATAAACCCTATCAAATTGTATGTTGTTTTCTTGGGTTTGCCTTTTGCATGACAGGTTTTCCTTGAAACAGAACCGTGTAGCATCTCTTGATTGTTTCAGTAGGCGAAGGGATGCTGGATATTCTCCTCAGTGAATTAATCCTTTAACTTTTATAAACTTATAGAGAGTGAAATGTGAGGGTGAATCTGAACAGGGATACTGTTGTTCATTGAGTCTATCACTTCAGACAGCATATTTAAATGAATGCAAATGGTACTCCCACGAAATAAGGCTCTGTGTCTGAACCCAGCCCCACTCATTGTAATACCTAGAGTGTTTATGTAAATCATTATTTCCACCACATCTAACTACCCCAGAGTTAGTTAGCTCATTTCAAATCTTTGGTCGGCATGGTAAATTTTCCATTAGTTGCTGCATAACTCTCAGAGATTGAAGATGAAGTCCAGAACGTTCAAGGAAGACACTTGAAATTACTCTGGTTGTCTCACTTTTTACTTGTAGCTTTTAGAGTACCTAAGTTAGCCTGTCTGTGTCTCACACAGCTGTGTTTCTCGTCAATAATTATTTATAGTCTAAGACTTTAGGGGGGGTGCTAAGCTAACATAGGGAATTGTTTTAAGATGATCATAGCGTTAAAATAACAGTAGCGAGGCTATATACAGGGGGTACCGGTACAGAGTCAATGTGCCAGGGCACAGGTTAGTTGAGGTAATTGAGGTAATATGTACATGTAGGTAGAGATAAAGTGACTATGCATAGGTAATAAACAGAGAGCAGCAGCAGCGAAAAAGAAGGGTTGTGGGGGGACGGTACCCATTTTATTAGCTGTTCAGGAGTCTTATGGCTTAGGGGTAGGAGCTGTTAAGAAGCCTTTTGGACCTAGACTTGGCGTTCTGGTACCGCATGCCATGCGGTAGCAGAGAGAACAGTCTATGACTAGGGTGGCTGGAGTCGTTTTTAGGGCTTTCCTCTGACACCGCCTGGTATAGAGGACCTGGATGGCTGGGCTGTATGCACAACCCTCTGTAGTGCCTTGCGGTCGGGGAGTTGCCATACCAGGCGGTGATGCAACCAGTCAGGATGCTCTCGATGGTGCAGCTAAAGAACCTTTTGACGACCCATGCCAAATCTTTTTAGTCTCCTACAATAGACATTGTAGTGTCCTCTTCACATTTGTCTTGGTGTGTTTGGACCATGATCATTTGTTGGTGATGTGGACACCAAGGATCTTGAAGCTCTCAACCTGCTCTACTACAGCCCCGTCGATGAGAATGGGGGTGTGCTCAGTCCTACTTTTCCTGTAGTCCACATTCATCTCCTTTGTCTTGACCTGTTTAAAGGTCTTACTCACATTGGCTACAGGGGGGCCATCCGGAACAGCTGATGCTCTCATGCATGCTTCTCGTGTTGCTTGCCTTGAAGCAAGCATAGAAGTAATTTAGCTCATCTGGTAGGCTCTTGTCGCTGGGCAGCTTGCGGCTGTGCTTCCCTTTGTGGTCTATAATAGTTTGCAAGCCCTGCCACATCCACGAGCGTCGGAGCCGGTGTAGTACGATTCAATCTTGGTCCTGAATTTACTCTTTGCCTGTTTGGTGGTTTGTCGGAAGGCATAGCGGGATTTCTTATAAGCATTTGGGTTAGAGTCACGCTCCTTGAAAGTTGCAGCTCTACCCTTTAGCTCAGTGAGGATGTTGCCTGTAATCAATGGCTTCTGGTTGGGGTATGTACGTACGGTCACTGTTGGGACAACGTCGTCAATACACTTATTGATGAAGCCGATGACTGATGTGGTGTACTCCTCAACGCCATTGGAAGAATCCCTGAACATATTCCAGTCTGTGCTAGCAAAACATTCCTGTAGCTTAGCATCTGTGTCATCTGACCACTTCTGTATTGACCAAGTCACTGGTACTTCCTCCTTTCGTTGTTGCTTGTAAGCAGGAATCAGGTGGATAGAATTATGTTCAGATTTGCCAAATGGAGGGCGAGGGAGAGCTTTGTATACGGGTGGTCTAGATTTTTTTCCCTCTGGTTGCACATTTAACGTGCTGGTAGAAAATCTGTAAAACAGATTTAAGTTTCATTGCATTAAAGTTCCCTGCTGCCTCTGGATGAGAATTTTCTTGTTTGGCCTTATACAGCTCATTGAGTATGGTTTTAGTGCCAGCATCGGTTTGTGGTGGTATATAGATAGCTATGAAAAATATAGATGAAAACTCTTGGTAAATAGTGTGGTCTACAGCTTATGATGATATACTCTACCTCAGGCGAGCAAAACCTTGAGACTTCCTTAATATTAGATTTCATGCACCAGCTGTTGTTTACAAATATACACATACCGCCACCCCTTGTCTTACCGGAGGCAGCTGTTCTATCTTGTCGATGCACCGAAAACCCCACCAGCTGTATGTTATACATGTCGTTGTTCAGCCACGACTCTTTGAAACATAAGATATTACCATTTTTAATGTCCCGTTGGTAGGATATTCTTGATCGGAGCTAATCTATTTTATTGTCCAATGATTGTACGTTGGCTAATAGGACTGATGGTAGAGGCAGGTTATCCACTCGTCATAAGAGACGGTGGCAGAAACTTTATGTTCATAATAAGTTACAAATAACCCAAAGAAACACACACAATAGTACGATTGGTTAGGAGCCCTTAAAACAGAAGCCATCTACTCCGGCACCATTATTCGTTTCCATTAATTTTCATGGGGCACTAAATAATCTGAAACAACCAAAACAAAAAGTAAATGCATCTAACAAGTTTGTAGTCACAAGCTTGATGTAGTCATTGCGTGCTTGGAATATGGGACCAAATACAAACTTTCGACTACTTTAAAAAACATAGAAATGAATTTGTCCCAATATTTTTGGTCCCCTAAAATGGGGGGGAGTATGTACAAAAAGTGCTGTAATTTACCCGATATAGATGAAAATACACTTAAATTTAAAGCTGATAGCCTGCACCTAAACCTCATAGTATCATTTTGAGTGATAGTTGATTTAACGAAAATGAGAATGTTTGGGGAATGTTCTGTAATGGTTTTGCAGATGTTGTGCACAACGTTTTAGTTAATGTTAGGAGAACATTCCAAGGATATAACCAATTCTTACTACAAAAACATTTAAATGTTTTTTGTAGAAAATATTTGTATTTAAATATTATTGGAATGTTCTCCTAACATTAATTAAAACGTTGTGCACAACATCTGTAACAACCACCACAGAACATTCCCCAAACATTCTCATTAGGTTTCCAGGTAAAGAACAGACAAAATGTGTTCTGAAAACATAACATCAGGCGAATGTTGTATACAAACATTGTATAATCATCAACACAACTGGACAGTTTTTGTGTAAGGAGAACATTTGCCGCAACCTGACAAATATTTTTGGAACTATCACATAATGTTAGAAATGTTTGAGAATAAACATGATTTCCATTGAACTCGTTAGACGGTCTGAAATCTGCAATGTTTTTTTCATGTTAGAGTACACATTCATTTTCTATTAAAAGCACTGTCAGTGTCAAACAAAGATATGATTTGTTTATGTGATTTCTTAACGTATCTGGATGAATAGCTTTATCTACACTTCCATTCGTATTTACATATTAACAAAGGCAAACGCTATTTAAAAAAGCTTATGAATACTTTTATAATAGGCCAGTGCATAATTAATATATGATTTTTAGAAGAACAAGAAGGGAATGTCAGGACAGCAGAGTCATACGTTATCCTCACTGACTTTATATTGATTTATGTTTGGATAAACTGGATTACTTGTGTTGGTCTCAAGTGAAATACAAGTTTGAACATTTCAATGCTTATGGACTATTTGTATAGAAAGACCCTCCTTTAATCTGTTCCATTTTATTAATTTTTTTTATGCGTTGAGATTTCCATTCCTAAAAAGAGGTCCTTTGGTCACAAGGCTCAAACCCTCTAATCCGCTAAACATGGATTTACTCAATCCAGTTTAGACGATACGCAATACCATGGGGCAATCACCCTTTTACGACGGGATAATGTCACTTCAAAACCTGAATCAATACATTCTCCCCTGGGTTATATTAAAGGTGTAGTAGTACTTCATCTGTTACACCGGATCAGTGCTTTAATACACAGACAATGACAACCATGTTACAGGGGGTGTTTAAAGAAATATTTCAAACAACCTCAGAGTTGATGGGATCTCATTTACCTTGACGCAAAACCATCAATAGGAGAGCTGCTGCAGTAGGCGTCTGTCCCACCGCCCAGATGTTAAGAAGGATCTGGAGCATTCAGTGTCAGCAGATGCTCCATTATACCAACTGCCACTCACCATGTCCTGCCCTGAATTATAACTAGCCCTGTCCTCTCTTCTCCTCAGACCCAAACAGGCTCAGCCAGTAAATGGAGGATTTGAATAAATAACACCCGACATTCCCACCTATTGGCCAGCTTTGCCTTCTTTCCCCAAAACTACATTTACTGACAATAAAACATTCTATTTCGCATTGAAAACTACTTAAAATATTGAACGTTGCCTTTACGTGCTTAAACAGTTCTTCATACTGTAGAAACTGTACTGTATTCCCCAGTGGATGTTGGTGCCAATGTCTATGAAAAGACAAACAAATCAAAGTATTGTAGATGACATGCAGTGGTACTGTAGATGACATGCCGTGGTACTGTAGATGACATGCAGTGGTACTGTAGATGACATGCCGTGGTACTGTAGATGACATGCCGTGGTACTGTAGATGACATGCCGTGGTACTGTAGATGACATGCCGTGGTACTGTAGATGACATGCAGTGGTACTGTAGATGACATGCAGTGGTACTGTAGATGACATGCAGTGGTACTGTAGATGACATGCCGTGGTACTGTAGATGACATGCAGTGGTACTGTAGATGACATGCCGTGGTACTGTAGATGACATGCAGTGGTACTGTAGATGACATGCAGTGGTACTGTAGATGACATGCAGTGGTACTGTAGATGACATGCAGTGGTACTGTAGATGACATGCAGTGGTACTGTAGATGACATGCAGTGGTACTGTAGATGACATGCAGTGGTACTGTAGATGACATGCAGTGGTACTGTAGATGACATGCAGTGGTACTGTAGATGACATGCAGTGGTACTGTAGATGACATGCAGTGGTACTGTAGATGACATGCAGTGGTACTGTAGATGACATGCAGTGGTACTGTAGATGACATGCCGTGGTACTGTAGATGACATGCAGTGGTACTGTAGATGACATGCAGTGGTACTGTAGATGACATGCAGTGGTACTGTAGATGACATGCCGTGGTACTGTAGATGACATGCAGTGGTACTGTAGATGACATGCAGTGGTACTGTAGATGACATGCAGTGGTACTGTAGATGACATGCAGTGGTACTGTAGATGACATGCAGTGGTACTGTAGATGACATGCAGTGGTACTGTAGATGACATGCAGTGGTATTATCATTGTCCCTTTTACTTCACTGCTTCATTGCCTCAGAAATCAATCCCATTTGACACTCAATAGAACAGGAACAGTACAGAGCAGAAAGTTCCTGTATGATGTATCATTTGAAACAGTTAAGATCCAGATGCACTAGCATTGACATCTGCTTCCTCATTCATTTGATGTTAGTGCCATGTTTACTGTTAGCTGCACAGCCAACTTTGTTTGACAGTCCATTCACTTTGGTTATGATCAAAGACATTTGTTGTGGGAATAAATGAACATTCAAACATTACAGCAGAGCTCCTGAACTGTAGGTTTTGATGGACTGTGCAGAGATAACAAACATAATTGGGTATATTGTTTGTGGTTAGTGTATTCAAATCATCCCAGGCTCAACCTAAGCAGGTTCCAACCTAAATTCATTAGTTCTGCCTGCTAAAACAGAATAATTTGTGTTTGACTGGAGGCCAAGGGAGGATGGAGGAATAACCCAAATGTCTCAGAGAGAGAGAGAGCTGTAGCCCCTGATGCCTGACTGAGGTGTGGGGCGTGTGCATCTGCTGCACCAGGTCCAAAGACATCCAGGCAGCTAGGCAGCACTGCAACAGCCAGGGCCAGGGAAACACAGGCCAGCCCAGCCCAGCAGCAGGCCCTGTATCATAAAGATATTAGTGAGAGTGACACAGTGCTCCTGCCAACCCCAGTGCTGCAGCAGCAGAACCATGCAGCCCGGCAGTCCGCTTGCCTGCCTATGTCCAGAGCCTGAGTGCTGCAATGAGACAGGGGCAATGCAGCCTCCTACACCAGCTCCTCACAAGCCCACTCCCTCACTCTGACAGACAAGCATCTGCAGCCTGGCTGCTCTGCTTGCCGGCCGCAACGGTCATCCCCCATCCAGCATACGTCAGCATAGAGGACATCAGGCTGCACTCTCTATACATCAAATGTAAGAGCTCTCATGGGAATCAATGTCTACCAATATCCAACTTCAGGAGTTGAAGGACCTGTGGTTGTTATGGCATGGTCCAAGAAGTACTGGATGGTCTCAATGTATAGCTAATTTCAATGTATTTATATCAATTTCAATAAATGTGTGTTTGTATTTTGGAAAGCTGTACCAGCTTATCTTTCTGCCATGTTGACAAACACAAACTTAAGGGAAAATATGATGTCATTGATTTAGCAAAAAATATTTACTTATTACAAAACAGTGTCCCATTAAGTATTTAGTAATATAATGTACCTCAGTATAAATATGCTGCATGTGTGAATGCAAATTAACCATGCCTATCAACATTATCTTGATGAAGTTCCATCATAGAACAAATACAGTTCCTTTCGGAAAGTATTCAGACCCCTTGACTTTTTCCACATTTTGTTAGATCTACACACAATACCCCATAATGACATATTTAAAAAAAAAACTGAAATATTACATTTACATAGGTATTCAGACCCTTTACTAAGTACTTGATTGAAGCACCTTAAGCAGCGATTACAGCCTTCGAGCCTTCTTGGATATGACGCTTCAACTTTGGCACACCTGTATTTGGGGAGTTTCTCCCATCCTTCTCTGCAGATCCTCTCAAACTCTGTCAGGTTGGATGGGGAGTGTTGCTGCACAGCTATTTTCTCTCCAGAGATGTTCGATCAGGTTTAAGTCCGGGCTCTGGCTTGGCCACTCAAGGGCATTCAGAGACTCAAGGACATTTAGAGACTCCTGCATTGTCTTGGCTGTGTGCTTAGGGTCATTGTTCTGTAGGAAGGTGAACCTTCGACCCAGTCTGATGTCCTGAGAGCTCTGGAGCAGGTTTTCATCAAGGATCGCTCTGTACTTTGCTCCGTTCATCTTTCCCTCCATCCTGACTAGTCTCCCAGTCCCTGCCACTGAAAAACATCCCCACAGCATGATGCTGCCACCACCATGCTTCACCGTAGGGATTGTTCCAGGTTTCCTCCAGATGTGATGCTTGGCATTCAGACCAAAGGGTTCAATCTTGGTTTCATCATACCAGAGAATCTTGTTTCTCATGGTCTGAGAGTCTTTAGGTGCCTTTTGGCAAACTCCAAGTGGGCTGTCATGTGCCTTTTAATGAAGAGTGGCTTCCGTCTGGCTACTCTACCATAAAGGCTTTATTGGTGGAGTGCTGCAGAGATGGTTGTCCTTCTGGAAGGGTCTCCCATCTCCACAGAGGAACTCTAGAGCTCTGTCAGAGTGACCATTGGGTTCTTGGTCACCTCCCTGACCAAGGCCCTTCTCCCCTGATTGCTCAGTTTGGTCAGAGGCCAGCTCTAGGAAGAGTCTTGGTGGTTCCAAACTTCTACCATTTAAGAATGATCGAGGCCACTGTGTTCTTGGGGACCTTCAATTCTGCAGAAATGTTTTGGTACCGTTCCCCAGATCTGTGCCTAGACTCAATCCTGGCTCGGAGCTCTACGGACAATTCCTTTGGTTTTTGTTCTGACATATATAGACAGCCTTATATAGACAGGTGTGTGCCTTTCCAAATGTCCAATCAATTGAATTTACCACAGGTGGACTCCAATCAAGTTATAGAAACATTTGAAGGATGATCAATGGAAACAGGATGCACCTGAGCTCAATTTCAAGTCTCATAGCAAAGGGTCTGAATACTTATGTAAATAAAGTATTTTTGTTTGTAATTTTTTATACATTTGCAAACATTTCTAAAAGCCTGTTTTTGCTTTGTCTATATGGGGCATTGTGTGTCAATTGCTGAGGAGGATTTTTTTTTTCAATCCATTTTAGAATTAGGCTGTAATGTAAAGAAAAATGTGGAAAAAGTCATACTTTCCGAAGGCAATGTATGTTGATAACATTTTTCTACATGAGGCCTGGATATATATATAAAGGCCCTATAATATACAGTATATTGCTGATCTATACTATATTTAGAGGTGCAGTGGCACACTTCAACAAAAGGATTTACAATTACCCTCCAGACTGTGTTGAACTCAACCATTTATAGCCTTGCGGTGACAAACAATCTTATTATGAGATTTAACTTCACCCCAACTGTGCTTGAGGATCAACATGCTTCTTCTCCTGTCTCATAGTTATCCACTCCGCTTCCCAACTGAAATAATAACCCGCCTAGTATGGTTAAAACGTGGTGTTAGCCCCGATATGATTGAAAAAAGAGCCCTGTCGCGGCGTAATGGAAACTCCCGACTCCTGGTCTGTTCCGTATACATAAAGGCAAAGAGTGAAAGAGATTTCGATCAGGGCTCTCTGCCTTGAATTAATCACTCACTGTTTAATGGATCTTTGAGGCTTGTGCTTGACGCAGTGAGGAGCTGCATTTCTTGTTTTCCGAGACCAACAGAACCCTGGATCTTTCATCAGAAATATGCTGCCTCCTTGAAAATGTTTTGTGGTTCATGGTGACATAGGGTTCCAGTTTTGGATCGGGAAAGGCTAGAGGGCTTCTGCTCCGCTGTTGTAAGCAGGTAAGCGATTCAATGTTTCTGGGTAGTGGAGGAATGCTGTCCTTCAATACGCTTCAATGCCGCAGTAAACACAATACGACTTAATTTTCAAACAAATTCAACTTACACGTTTCAGTTGTGTCTTTAAATATCGGCACAGTACATTTAAAGTCAACGATGTAAAAGTGATTTCATGTTATTAGCAAGAATATTTTTCACACATGAGCCATATTCCAATGGCTACGTTTGTTGGCAACACACTGTAGCATATTACTTATCCTTGAGTTAGCTGTGTAACACGTAGAACTGGTTTGAAGTTGCATATGCATGCATAAAAAAAAACAATTTTTTCACATGCATTTATGGTGACATGCATAGTTTAAGTACTTTGGAATGTGTTTATTTTACCAGTGAACGATCAAATCTAGGCATCTAAACTGTAGTGCGTTACAAATAATATTCACGTGGGATGCTTTATAAGTTATTTCATATAGCTAGGCTTATAATAATCTGTCCCATATAGGGAAATACACAATCATGTTGACTAAATAGAAAATCAGCGTTGCCGTCCCCCAAACGGTCTTATCTAATTCCATGTTCATTGTATGTAATATGCAATTGGAATGCAAAAGTACAACGGACGCAAACATAGAAGTAGCCACAACTGCCTGAAATGCATTTCAGCACCATGGACAGCGAACGGACTCTCTTTACCGCTAGAGTTCGCCTTGGACCATAGAAGATATTTCTCTCATGGCTACACTTCATGGGTTTTCTGAGAATTATATGACAACTTTCCTTCTTAATTAAATTATGAACATTTTGCTAAATGTACCACTAGTGCGCACATCCTTGATGACGTCAAGGCGCAACCTTATCGGATAATTTCTCAGAGGTTTTAAACGTTCCGAATTTTAGTTTGCATGCAGGATGGTAGGCTACATAATAAGTAACATACTGTATGACATCCAGAGTACAGCCCGATGTGCTAGGCGCGCCAGGTCCGTGAGGACACTAGGAACTGACCCAGTCAACAGGGCTAATCTGTACCGGTGAGTCTGCATGACATAGCCTGCAGTACACATAAATACTTAGCCTACTGTAACATATTGCAGCACCATGTGCAGTTAATATATTGCAGGTACAATTAATCGGTGACTATTTAGGCTCTTGGTTGCATGCCTCTGAGCATGGTATTACATTTTGTCATTAATGTGAAAGAAGGGTTTGTGACGTATATAAAGGACCATGGATTTATCCCCATAAAAGTGACATCACATGATTTAATTATCTCAGAGATTTTGAAGTGCAGTTGATTTTATCCAATTACAAATATTTGTTTATATCCTGTGATTGTTATCCGTTGTCACATAATCATATGGTTGAAGTATGACCTATACAGATATCAATATGACCCTCTATCGATATAGGCAGAGCTAGTGCTTGGGACAGGGGGTGCAGCCTAGATCTACTTGGTTGAATATAAGGGGTCTTTGCTATTCACCTTGTATGCAAATGTATATTGTATAGCATACGTGTTTGCAAGTATTGTTTTCAGTTTTTAAGTCTTGTTGCAATATCTGTCATTTTTTTGCAATTATTTTTTTTTTTTACCAATGTGCAAATATTGTATATTGTATTATTTTTTCGAGTATGTACTGCACCCCTTTGATGAATGCGTGACAATGATAATGAAATTCTAAATTGATTCACGATATTGAGTAGTCCTTATTTGCATGAATGCTGAGAAAGTGGTGGTTCGCTTACAAAGGTTGCCATGACAAGAGCCTAATCCTCAGCTGATAATCAGCCAAACATATTACGACAACAGCTTGAGCTGTTGCGTATAGTGGTGCGTAAACCCTCAGCTTACACAGTTGACAAGCAAAACAAAAGGTATACTCATCTATTAGGCGCGCACCTGGCACTTGGCACAAGTGCTATATCAATATGTTGAACGAAACATGTATGCATACAGACAGTAGGCTACCCCTCATTTTCATGACACCATTTACTTTCCACGTCTTTGTGAATGGTGGTGGGATGAGCAACCTAACTTGATATTTGCAGCTAAACCGGGAGAGTTTTTACGGTTTTAAAACATCCTCACACAGTTTCATAGCTGCTGTCGCTGGAGCTTTGCCACACATTAGCATCCCGCATCTCTCTATTCCTGTCCCCGTCTTTCTTATCTTGATTATGCAGCTTAAAGATTGAGTCAGCTATTTTGCATGCAAGTTGCCTTAGCTTGGTTATTTGTGGAAGAGAGTGAGATCGTGCTGCGGATACTGAAAAGAATTACAGCTTCTCATGACGGTAAGGAGTGGAGGAGAAGAAGCTGTCATTGGAGAACGACATACAGTACCTTCAGAAAGTATTCACATCCCTTTACCTTTTCCACATTTTATTGTGTTACAGCCTGAATTTAAAATTGATTACATTGAGATGTTGTGTCACAGGCCTACATACAATACCCCATAATGTCAAAGTTGAATTATGTTTTTAGAAATGTTTACAAAGTAACACAAATGTAAAGCTGAAATGTCTTGAGTCAATAAGTATTCAACCACTTGTTATGGCAAGGCTAAATAAGTTCAGGAGTAAACATTTGCTTAACAAGTCACATAATAAGTTGCATGGACTCTGTGTGCGATAATAGTGTTTAACGTGATTGTGTACCCCACACATACAATTATCTGTACGGTCCCTGAATCGTTTTTTGTGAATTTCAAACACAGATTCAACCACAAAGACCAGGGAGGTTTTTCAATGCCTCGTAAAGAAGGGTACCTACTGTATTGGTAGAAAAGAAACAGACATTGAATATCCCTTTGAGCATGGAGAAGTTATTGATTAGGCTTTGGCTGGTGTACAATAGACCCAGTCACTACAAAGATACAGGCGTCCTTCCTAACTCAGTTTCCGGAAACTGTTCAGGGACTTCACCATGAGGCCAATGGTGATTTTAAAACAGTTAAAGAGTTTAATGCTTGTGAAGAAAACTGAGGATGGATCAATAACTTTGTAGTTACTCCACAATACTAACCTAAATGTAATATGAGTAATAAGAAGGAAGCCTGAATAATAACATTCCAAAACATGCATCCTGTTTTCAACAATGCACTAAAGTAATACTGCAACAAAATGTAGAAAACAAATTATATTTTTGTCCTGAATACAAAGCGTTATGTTTGGGGCAAATCTAACACAACAATTCACTGTGTACCACTCTTCAATATTTTCAAGCATGGTGGTGGCTGCATCATGTTATGGGTATGCTTGTGATCGCCAAGGACTAGAGAGTTTTTAAAAAAATAAACAGAATACAGCTATAAACACAGACAAAATCCGAGAGGAAAACCTGGTTCAGTCTGCTTTCCAACAGACACTGGGAGACAAATTCACCTTTCAGCAGGACAATAACCTAAAATACAAGGCCAAATCTACACTGGAGTTGCTTACCAACACAACATCAAATATTCCTGAATGGCCTAGTTAAAATTTGGACTTAAATCGGAATTAAATTTATGGCAAGACTTGAAAATAGCTGTCTAGCAATGATCAACAATCAACTTGACAGAGCTTGAATAATTTAAAAAAGAATAATGGGCAAATATTGTACAATCCAGGTGTACAACGCTCTTAGACTTACCCAAAAAGACTTACAGCTGTAATCACTGCCAAAGGTACTTCTACAAATTATTGACTCAGAGGTGTGAATACTTAAATATTTCTGTATTCAATTTATAATACATTTGCAAACCTTTTTATTTTGTCATTATGGTGTATTGTGTGTAGTCAGGGGGTATGAATACTTGGTGATGATGGTGATGATGATGGTGATGGTGATGATGATGGTGATGGTGATGATGATGATGATGATGATGATGGTGATGTTGATGATGATGGTGATGATGATGGTGATGGTGATGATGATGGTGATGGTGATGATGATGATGATGATGATGATGATGATGGTGATGTTGATGGTGATGTTGATGTTGATGTTGATGGTGATGATGATGATGGTGATGATGATGATGAGGATGATGATTCTATGGGTTGTAGTGATGGGTTGTCACATTAGTCGATTTAGAACTAAAGTAAACGCATGCATAACTTTGTGAAGACATAGTACCTTTAATCTGGCATGGTAACTGTTGATTTCCTGGACAAGGCAACAAAGCATTATTCTTTGTTGAAGTTATGTCAAGTACTACACAATAAGGAATCATACTGAAGATAAAGGAAAACCTGAATGTCTTATATAAGGCATACATGCTTTGATTCAGAAATGATTGCAGTAGATGCTCTGCTTGTAGAGAAGTTAGCTAGGCATGTCATACTGACGTGCTCAAACCCAGATGCTCTGGGTATATGGTTAACAACGTGTAGAGTGTAATCAAAGAGACCAGTCATGCTTTGTAGACAGAGCTGAGAAACATATGGTGCAACAGCATGCCAAAATCTGCTGTTATAATACCACAATAATGTATCGGCCCCAGCATCAGTGCGACGTCAGTACCCCCTCAATAGGGCCTGTTAGTGGAATTTCTTAAGCTTCTGCAACACAGGAGGTTGGTGGCACCTTAATTGGGGAGGATGGGCTCATCGTAATGGCTGGAGTGGAATACGTGGAATGGTATCAAATACACCAAGCACATGGTTTCATCTCTGAGACACGCCTTATTTCACATGGAGATGTGGGAAGCTAAAAAGGCTAGATAGCTTGTTATGTTTTTAGCCAGGCTAAAGTCAGCTAGCCAGGCAGCCAAGTACTACTAGCAAGAGCGACTCTTCCTTGCTTTCACAAAATTAAAAGACAAAAATACACCCACATGCACGCACGTATATCAACAGAGTGAAGCTTGTAGTAACCTTTAGGTGTCGGATTGGCAGCTGCGAGGTCATGGAGTCCTATTCGGTCAAACCCCAAATCTGCTACATTGGTGTCAGAAGTGGGTTGGTGCTGCTGTGAGAGCATCAGTACGGAGCATGGCCTGAGGAACCATCACGCAGAGAAGCATATGACCTGCAGTGATCACAGCCTCAATACAACACCAATGATCTTGTCAAGAGGTTAAGACCTGTTGGTGTTGTAGTTTATAGTACTGATGACTTTGAGTCCAGTTATGGCTACAACACGATGTCATGAATAGCTGTTTGCATTGAGTACTGACTAGTATGTGGAGAAACCAAGAGGTTATGAGTGAGACCAGTATAACCCAAGTCAACCTCATCACCAAGAGGTGTCTTGGTAAGTTATGGAATAACACCAGCAGGATTCTATAAGAATCAGATTAGTTTTTTCCATATGAATGCAGGGGGCAATAATACGTTATGTGCTTTACTTTGCATATTTAATCTCATCTCATACTGATGAGGAATAGGATTAGGCCTGCTATGGAAAATATATATCTGAGATGTTATCATGTCAAACATATTACATGGTAGTATTATGAGAAAAGTTGGTGTAATTGTGAAATAATTCTGTTTAAAATTCAGACAAGATAATTAAATGGCACATATGAGGGAACTGTCTGTGGTGCTAAGAAGATATCAGCTTGAATTAGCAAATGGGCTGCATTTCCTCCCTCTCCTTTGGGATAACAAGCATCCCACTGGGCACACCATGTCATTTCAACGTGGATAATTGGGTCGAATTTGGTTGAGACGTTGATCAATGAAATTACAACCTATATTCAAAAAGACAGACAAAAGCTAGTTGAAATTCCAATGTGTTATCACTGTTCTTTCAACCATCTAAACGCACAACCAAATTCAAATTTAATTTTTTGGTTTAGTTGTCACCCAAATATCTATCACTGTGCTTTCAACCATTATTTAAACCAATCATTACATTTGAAATCCACCCGAGCTTGAAACCCTAGGCCTTTTCTGCCCTACCAAGCAAAAAGGCAGTAACTGCTCATGGCGTGAAACTGAGAAAAATTGCTTTTATTTACCTTGGTTTTTCAGTAACGTTATGCAGTTACTGCTAATATGACCCCCATTTTCTCCAAAACACAATACAATAGAGGCAGGAATCTTGTCCACATGATTAAGCATGTATTTAATGTAGCAAAAATGACACTAACTCCTTTTTGACCAAATGATCAGTTACTGCCTTTTTGCTTGGTAGGGCAGCATTGTATTGTCTATTTCTGGTTGAATTCTGGGTTGAATTGAAACAATTGCTGTTGATGACTTTGCTCTGTGAAACCTACTCTTTGGAATTACTTCGATCTATTTAGTGTTTAAGTGGAAATCGCTCAACAATTATTCTCACGATAGCACATTGGCAATATTCAGTGACAAATATCATAGCTAAGCAGAGCTGGGCTTGTTTGAAAACCTGGATGGGAGACCAAAGGGTAGCTGTAGGTAAATCAATTCTCTTGTAGGAGTTATTTTTTTCTGAAAGTGGATATAATGTCGAAGATCTTACGTTGTTTTAAAGGTAAACATGAAATATATTTTACACAAGGTTTGTCTATGCTGAAATGTGGTTACCACGATGACATAATCCTGTTGTTGAAATGTCACCCTCAAAACAACCACTTTGATTACATTTTTCAAATCCATTGTATTTTCCACGTAGATTCCACGTCACAATACGTTGACAAATTCAGTTGAAACAACATTGATTCAACCAGTTTGAGCCCAGTGGGATGTGCCTTTTATAAATGTCTCTCATTAACATACACAGACGGTAATCTGTGGGTTTGAAATGGATGGAAATTATTTGTGAATTAAATTGTAAATGTTGACAGTGTTCCAAACCCCTCCATTATAGACAACATCACCACCTGTCTCTTGTCATTTAAAGACAATGAACTCTGTGACACAGCCATTTTACCACACTGTGGTTGTATGTGCTAGATTGCCAGCCACAGTTCTGTAGTCAAACTGCATCCGTTTTAAATTAAAGGTATATTGTAGTTTACAAATCCCAACGGAAGAAACTGTGTAGTTCTATACTATAATACATAAGTTCAACATTTCATTGAAGCATGGAGGGTCTATAAATGCCTCTAACTTGAAGGACATGTTTGCCATATAGGCATTGTCTGAATTGTATCTCGGGACAATTGAAATGCAAAATAAAGTCTATTGACAGTCCCTGAGCATTCAGTGGCAAGAAACAATATGACTGAAGGTTGAGGACTTTCTGTATCCTAATGGAGCCTGGAAGTTGCAGATAAGCTGGAAATACAAAGCTGATGTCCTAAAGCTGGATGGTTGCCCTTGGGTGCTGTTTTATTTCAATTCTGCAAAGCAAAGATGGCACAATTGCCGAGATAGTATCTTTTAGAAAGCATACAAAATGGAATTCACAAACTTCACCTTGAATCAGCAGCTTGTGTGACTCATTAACTGTGTATGGCGTTTACTGAGCTGTGACCTGGACCCGTCTCAAGAAGAAATGTGTTGCTGTTTACTTTACCGAAGGTAGCAGAGATGGCCATTCAGATCTTTGATACATTTAGAAACAAATGGGAACAGATGACGCAAAACATCTTTTGCACTTGAGAAAAGTGTCAGTTTTGTTGGGTTGAAGATGAAGTGCTGTCTCCAGTTCACAAAAGTCTAATTTCCTCAAGATCACTGTCGTTTAAAAGCAGTTGAAAAGGAGACAGACAAATTATAATAGGAGTCTAATTATTGAGAAGTTTTCCTTCGCAGGGGTTGGCTCGGGGGTAATTTGAATCAGTCACAACTCATATTCGAGTGCACAAAGATGAAAATCGTTCTGGTGTGCTTGGAAGAAATGACTGCATGTAGTTCCTCAGCCTCATGCTGACTGCTTTATGACAGAAGAAAACCTTTAGTAAACAAGCGTCACACAAGTGACACGGCAGCGAGGCATATTGAACGTCCCTCTCCCCATCCCCCCATCCCCCTCTCCCTTGCCATCTTCTCTGCAAAGTAATTACAGGGCCGGGCTACAAAATACCAGAGGGGGCTGTATACCTGCAGGCTGCAGCACCGCACGGCTTGATGAATATCCTGTGCATGAGAACCCATTAAAACTGGTGATACATAACGGGTTTGTCAATGTGCTCACTTCAGAGGCTTTCTTATTGATCGGCCTTTTTTGAGTGAGTGTATGAGAAAAAGTGTTTCCTTCCTTCACTGAGTGACATACTCTTGGATGGAGGAATATGCATACGAGGCACACAGCTGAAATTGCAGTGCTTTCGGGGTGAAAAGGTCAACCACATCATACAGAGGAAAGATAAAGCAATGTATGTACATGCCAAGAAACTGTCAGAAATAGTAACAACAATAGTTAATATATTATTTAAAAAACATATTCAATCAGGCATAACACCACAATGTACACATTGACTGTTTTAAAAACAATACAAATGACATGAACATTGACGTTTTGAAACTGTGAATGTTCTACGAAAACATTGTTTGCACCGATGCGTTATATATATCAGATGATAAGACAAGCTAAAGAAGTTGAAACCGGATATATTGATGTTGTTCATATTGTTTAAGTGATTAGACTGGTTTGCAAAGGGGGCTGTACACTGTTGCAAAACGTGAGGTGGGACTAACACACACACACACACACACACACACACACACACACACATAATTAGTTCCTCTGGGAAATACAAAACCTCAGGAGTAAGACCTGCAAAGTCCAAATAATGCTGGTTCCTCTGTAGCTAGGAAATAAATTGCATGAATGTATTAAAGCTGCAATATGTGAATTTTTGGGCCATAGAAATTCACATAGAAATATGTGTTATAGATCTGTCATTCACATTGAAAGCAAGTCTAAGAAGCGGTAGATCTGTTCTATGTGCGCAATTCCTATGCTCCCTGTTCTTAAGTTTTGGTTTTGTGTCTTTTACTTTCGATTTTGTACGCCAGCTTCAAACAGCTGAAAATATTATATTTTAGCATTTTTTGAAAATATATTTCACTGCGGTTTAGATTATACAATGATTACTTCTATACTATACTTGCTTCTTTTGTCACATAAACTGAAATTAAGCGACCAGGAAAAAAATACTATAATTTAGTCCTTTAAAAAATGTACATTTTGAAATGCAGTGAATGTGCTACGTCTTACTTCAGCAAAAATATATCTGTATTGACTGAAGTCTAACATCTTCCCTTTAGATGAAATTGGATTCATGATAGTTTGATACTTACCTTACAGGCATTCACTGTATGGTATGATGGTGTGCGAATCAGAGCTGTAAATATGTTATTTAATATAGTCTATTGTCTTTACAAAGCAGCAGTCTCTCAGCAAGAGCATGCAATCCATCATTAAGATAAACACTCGCCTACCTAGATGGATTTTCCATACAGAGTTCCATCACAGTGTAGGTGGGTGATTCACTTTGCAGTAATGCCTGAGGTTCCGGCGGAGAAGTGAGTGTGCACTGCCCAACCCTGTGCTGCATGGTTTTTCTATAGCCGCTTCAAGCCATGGAGGTGCCAAACCCTCCTCACCATAATCAATACTTATCTCTCTCTCTTTGAATGTCAAGTGATCACATTGCCTCAGATCTGCCCCTGTGCATGCTAATGCTGTGGATAGATGCTTGTCATTGGAAGAGAGATATTCTATGATAGAACAGATTGACAGTGATTTCAGTTTTTAAATGAAGTATTAAGAGATGAAATGCAATGTGAAATGCAAGCAATAGTATATGTCATTGTGGTGTTAAGTATGGATCTACAGTATGTGTGTGGGATTTTTTATGATGCAAAGCGTTACTCCCATTGGTATGTACAGCCAAACAGCTGAGACAACAGGTATGTTTTAAAAAGTGAAGAAGTGAAGTCAATGGAACAGGTGTGATTTGATGGCGACAGCCACGCTGCCATCAGGCATGAAATACTTCCTGCCCCTTGAATGGATTGTCTAATACCCTGCATATCTAATTAATGTGCTTGTCTGCTAAACAGACAAGGCAAAGTTGACAAAATATGAATGTTACACGCTGTAGTTCTGTGAGTAAGGCTCATTTACACACGTTGAGTCTGGCTTGTTTATCAGTACAAATCATACTTCCGCCCCATCTGACAAATCACAACGGGTTATTCTTCCAACCTCCGTTTTGCATCTATGCACGGCCATCGCTGTTGGATAATCTGCCGCCTGTGGCTCTGAAGAAAATACACTCTGATCTCTGATGATTTCTTATCTCACCCGTCGTCAGGGAATGAAAGGTAATGCTTTACCCATAGACAGAAGATTGACTTAGTTCATTGCCCTGCACATTTAAGTACCAAGGGAGAAATTCAAGGATAACTCCTGGATCAGGGACATTACAAAATCAGGAGATTTCAAAGATGTTGGTTCCTTTGGGACAGTGGTCATCAAACAATGTTATTTTTCCTTTCTTCCATGAAGCTGTGCCGTATCAAAGTCTCTAAATCCTTACTATGAATCGTCTTATTGCTATTTTTAAAGAGTTGCAGTTGTTGATTTTTTATTTTGTATTTTATTTAACCTTTATTTAACTAGGCAAATCAGTTAAGAACAAATTGTTATTTACACTGACAGCCTACCAAAAGGCAAAAGGCCTCATACAGGGACGGGGGCTGGGATTCAAAATATAAATAAATTAAATAAAAATATAAGACAAAACACATATCACGACAAGAGAGACAAAACAACACTACATAAAGAGAGACCTAAGACAACAACATAGCATGGCAGCAACACATGACAAAACAGCATGGTAGCAACACAACATGACAACACAGCATGGTAGCAACACAACATGGTAGCAGCACAAAACAGGGTACAAACATTATTGGGCACAGACAACAGCACAAAGGGCAAGAAGGTAGAGACAACAATACATCACGCAAAGCAGCCACAACTGTCAGTAAGAGTGTCCATGATTGAGTCTTTGAATGAAGAGATTGAGATGAAACTGTCCAGTTTGAGTGTTTGTTGCAGCTCCTTCCAGTCGCTAGCTGCAGTGAACTGAAAAGACAAGCGACCCAGGGATGTGTGTGCTTTGGGGACCTTTAACAAAATGTGACTGGCAGAACGGGTGTTGAATGTGGAGAATGAGGGCTGCAGTAGCTATCTCAGATAGAGGGGAGTGAGGCCTAAGAGGGTTTTATAAATAAGCATCAACCAGTGGGTCTTGCGACGGGTATACAGAGATGACCAGTTTACAGAGGAGTATAGAGTGCAGTGATGTGTCCTATAAGGAGCATTGGTGGGAACATCCCTTTGTATATTAGTGTTTTATTATGAGTCAAGCATTTAACTGGATTAGTATGATGCATTTTCCTAATGAAGAGTAATGCTACACAGGTGGCTGTTGGTGATGAACCATTTCATCCAATGGCAAATGCTTGATTCCTCCGATAGGCCACAGTGCGGCTTTCGAGGCAAAGTGCTATAATCTGGCAAAAAAATTGAATAAATCATTAACATCTGCTGTGCGAGGGTTAAGCCCAGCATCTGTTAAACTACTGGGAGCCCTCTGGTGTAGAAGGTCTAAGTGGTTTTCCCTCTCTCTATAAATGGATCTCCAAACAAAACAAAACTATGATTCATGAATATTCATTTGGAGCACCATCAATAATGTCTGTCCTGGTCCAACGAGGTGCTTGGATGGGCGTGTGGCTAGATGAGCACCCATCTGATGGATGAGGTGAGATAGGAGGCATGGCATTGAACAGTGATGACATCGCCGCTAGAGCCATGCCATCATAAGTCATAGGTAATGTGAGCAGGGTTAGGGAAGCATGACTTCTATGTTGAGCCTCTATGAGCGGCCTTTGGCCTCAGACACAGCATCAGTAACCACAGTGTCACACCAGACCAGACAAGGAGGATGTCTATGTCATTTGGAAAAAGATGATTGATAGTTTACAAAGGCATGGACAGGGAGCTACAGTCCCTATGTTTTCATGTGCAATATATCCATGTTCTCCATTCAATGTCTGCAGCATTGAGCCCCATTTTTATGGGCACCATGTAAGACCAAAAGTCCCTTTTTAAGTCAGTGAGATAATTATGCAAAATGTATTTTAAATTCTATTGACTGCAGACTGAATCAGCTGCCAGGATACTGTAGCTTTTAATGCATCTCTCAATTTCTAAGGGTCTCTAAGCACTTCTGTCAAGATGCACAATAAATCAAAGTTTTGGCCCGCTGAGGCTTCGTACTTTCTTAAGCGCAAGTATCTGCTCATGATTAAAGACGGTTAGAGATTTGAAATCATTCATGCAATGTCCGCTTTAGGAGTTAAAATAACCCCTGTCCATCTCGCCCCCTCCTCTTTATGGACAATTCCATTTTTATTTATTTGTATTATTATCTTATTATTTTTATTGTTTTATTTCACTGCATTGTTTGAGTTCGGAGCTCAATAATTTCACTGTACCATGTAATTACATCTGCAACTCTGTAGTTGTGACTATTAAACTAATCTAATCTAATGTAAAACTCGTGATTTCCATCAGTATTACGGGAGGAATCTGACTGATTGTCAAAAAGAGAGTGGCGAGATGACATTGTTACCATAGAAACTGCCTCTAAACATACTAGCATCTACTTATTAAAATGTGCCAGTATTCACACTGTTTGCTGGCCAAAGTGTATAATAACAATTATGTTGGAGAGCATGCTTGACTTACTGGTCCTCCCTGTATGGGAAAACACGTAATTACATTATAATGTAGTGGTCTTTCAACTGCTTTTGGGCGTGGTAGCACCTATGAAATAAAACATGATTTGTATATTGATTTGTTTGTAGAACAGTAGTTCTGTTGTGATTTGTGAGTATTGTGTGTGTTGAAATCCTTGCAAAAAAAGAAAACAAACTTTAAAAAAGAAAGAAACAACATTGGAATAACGTAATCTCTTTTTGTCCTAAATTAGAAACTGTTTCTGTTGTCACTATTGTTTTGGCTGAGATCTTTAAGAGCATGTAGACCACAGCTTAGTCATTTCCAAAGAAGTGGACTCCCAGATGATGATCGATTGCAGAGTAATGAAGGTGGACACAGCATTGGGCTTTCAGGGCAACAACTTCACATAGCAACACCAAATGAATTAAATACATTTAGCTCACTTTATTCTGTGTGCCCTGAGCAATGAAGTCGATCCCTTACCGTGCCAAGTTTGGAGAGTGTCGTTGCACCGAACCATGCATCATGATTCAGATCAGACTCTAGATTCCTCTCAGCAGTTGCAGTGCCTAGTGAAGCCTACAGTACCCACCCCTTGCACAGTCTTCACATTTTGCTGCCTTAAAATTTTACATTAGGAATTATATTAGGTTTATTTCCTACCGATGTACACGACCTACTCCACAAGTGAAAGAAAAATAATAGAAAATAAAAATTAAAAACAACATGTATTGATTACTTATGTTAGTACTTGGTGAAAATACCTTTTGCAGCCATTAGAGCTGTGAATCATTTTGAATAAGATTCTACCAACTTTTTTTATTTATTCATTTATACATTTGTTTTGGTATATCAGCTTTAATATTGCAGATAGATTGTAACTTCCATCAATGTAATTGTCTGCATCACTTCTAATCCCCCATATATGTTTTGCAAATATACACTACCGTTCAAAAGACTGGGGTCACTTAGAAATGTCCTTGTTGTACATGAACACATACATGAAATGAGTTGCAAAATGAATAGGAAATATAGTCAAGATGTTAACAAGGTTATAAATAATGATTTTTAATTGAAATAATAATTGTGTCAAAGAATCCTCCATTTGCAGCAATTACAGCCCTGCAGACCTTTGGCATTCTAGTTGTCAATTTGTTGAGGTAATCTGAAGAGATTTCACCCCATGGGGGGGGTTGGACTTTTCCTTTAACCACACCAATAACCCATGCTTCCTGATGCACCTCCAACAAGTTGGATTGGCTTGATGGGCACTTCTTGCGTACTATACGGTCAAGCTGCTCCAACAACAGCTCAATAGGGTTGAGATCCGGTGGCTGTGCTGGACAAAGATACACCCCCTAAATCTACATGACAAACAACAGATGTATGGAATGGGTCACAAGGTGAGATTTCATATGAAAGAAATGAATAATTCACAGCATGTTCCCATTGTGTAAAAACCAGGGTCTGGCCCCCAACACAAGGTTCCTCTCATAATGATCTATACCCTGAGCCATCTCTCCCTTGTACCTTCCAGCACACAAACACCAACTCATGCTATGGAATGCAGTCTTTAGGTTTTATGATGTCATGATGTCCATACGGAAAATGTGCTCTTCACAAAAAATTCTTAACCTATAACCTAAATACGTATTACGGACACAGTATGTTTTACACTCATTATCTTGTGTTAATGGTTGTTATTAGTCCCAACCTTCAGCTCCATTGAACCCCTCCCATCTATCTCTTAACACCATCCATATTGGATTTCCTTTTGCCATATATTTTTCAACTGTACTGTGATTCTAGCAACCTTACACAACTCTTAGGGCAACATATAACCATTGTTTTTGTCAAAATTACTCAAGCTCAGTAAATTTGGTTGCAATCATTGATGACAGCAATATTCAAACATTGTCTCTGTGGATTTTCATGCCCGGATTGGGACTGAACCATTCAGGAACACGCAACAGCTCTTGAAAAGCCATTCTGGTGTCTTTATCATTACAATCTGTGTAATTGCAACAAGACCATTAAGTAATACTGCAAGACAACATTGCATATAAATACATTTTGGGGCCTAAATGGAATACTACAGGTTTGTGACAAATCCAATACAACACAACACAGACTGAAAGTATTATGTTGGCAGCATCATGTTATGGGTATGTGTGTCAGTGGCAGGGACTGGGGAGTTTTTCAGGATTGAAAGAAATATGATAGCACCAAAACCAAGGTGAAAAGTTAGAGGAAAACCTGCCTTAGTCTTCTGAAAACCTAACCCTGAGATTTATTCATCGGGACAATTACACACATTTGTATGCCAAATACACACCAGAATGGCTTTCCAAGAGGTGTTGAGTGTTCCTGAGTGGTCCAGTCTCAGTCCTTAAATTAGATTGAAAATCAGAGACAAGGATTGAATAGTGCTGTCCATCATTGACTTCCAAACTAATTTCCTGAGCTTGAGCAATTTTGGCAAAAACAATGGATATATGGCGCCTTAAGAGTTGTGCAAAGTTGTTAGAATCTCATTCAAAATGACTCAAAGCTGTAACGGTTGCCAAAGGTGCTTCCACCAAGGGGATGTGAAGACATACACAATTTTTTTGTATTATTCATTTTGAAATTGTGGACAAGTTTGTGTAGATCCGTAAGGGGGGGGATCAAAAATGTGAAGACTGTGCAAGTGGTGTTTAGACTTTCCCTAGGCACTTTAACGGGTGCATGTTTGGTAGCCAGGAGCCAAACACATTTTAACGGGTGCATGTTTTGTAGCCAGGAGCCAAACACATTTCAATATTTACATGATGTAACCGTAGTGCCACTAAACCCGAGGAAGAAACAACATCTCTATGTATAGATCCCTCCCATATGAAGTAGGAGTAGACAAGCATCTTGGTAGCATGCTAGGTTCTTTGCAAAGATCCCTTTTTTAATGATTATTATTCAGGCCGACAGCTGGCGAGAATAGTGGCGCTTCCCCAGCTGCGGCGCATCAGTCTGACGGTCCACCTGTTGTCTCCTCACTCACACGCCTTGCGCTGCTCGTAAAACAGTGCTGCCTCTCAGGCTGCATCAGCTCAGCCTGGTGATTACCCACTGTGAGACCAGAGCACTGAGAGCGAGGGAGAGGAGAGGGAGAGAGGAGAGAGAGAGGGATCTGAGGTGCCAGATTGCTGAGCCTGTGAGGTGTTATCCCTGAGATAAATGTGGAGATCTGTGTAAATCCTGTATGTCTATTATGCCATCATACCTTTTTAGCAAGACCACCTGGGTCTTTGTGAGGAGCCAGTGTGAGATGGAGAATAGAAAGATAGAAGGATATGTCCAGATCAAGGGCACATGGAGATAGATTTCTAAACTATATTTTTTTAAACTTCAAATTATATTTTTTTTATGTGCACCAGTCTGGTTTTAGACCTGGACATAGCACAGTTTAAGCAGCTAAGCTTGTCTTAGATTATGTGTTTAATTGCTTCATATCATAGGAATCACTATCCTGACACATTTATAGACCTATCTAAGGCCTTTGATACTGTCGACCAACCCCTACTCATTCGAAGGTTGTCTGAAATGGAACTCGACCAGGCCTCTTGCAAATTCTTTGGGAACTATCTGTCAGACAGGACACAATGTGTTAAGTCAAGTTACCTCAATATTACTAAAGGTGTCCTGCAGGGATCGATTTTGGGACTTGTCCTCTTTACTATTTATATAAATAATATTGGTATATCTGCAAAAACCTGCAATATTCATTTGTATGCAGATGACACTGTTATGTACGCTATTGCCCCTACTGCTGTCCAGGCTATGTTAGAGCTGCAGTCTGATTTTGTTGCCTTGCTGAAAGCCCTTGTTCATTTAAAATTGGTACTTAATGTGGAAAAAACTAAATGTATGTTGTTTTCTAATTCTCATAGAATTATTTCAGATAGTTTACACATTTATCCCTATAAATATCTGGGCGTTTTGACATTTAAAAAACATACGGATGAGCTAGTTAAGAAGCTGAGATTTATAGAAATAGATCATGCCTGTCACGGTGTCGGGTGAGGGAACGAGGCGCAGAGCGAGAGGTCAGTGCAAACATATTTATTAAATAATTAAACTGACAAAAACAACGTAACATACCGTGAGCTGGCGTTAAGTGCAGACCCAGAGGCACAATAACACACACAATGATCCACACCCAGGTGGACGTGAAGTGCTACTAAATAGACTCCCCAATTAGAGACAACTCACGACAGCTGTCTCTAATTGGGGATCACCTACAACCCAACACCAACCTAGTGAATGTAAGGACCTGACTGTGGCCATCCCACTCCCCTAGAGGGAGTCAGAGACCTGGCCTCAGTCAGGACCTTACAGTACCCCCCCCCTAATGTGCGGGCTCCCGGCCGCGCTACTCCCCTCCCAACAAAACACAAGAGTCCCAACCCAAACTACAAAAAATAAAAAAAATAAAAAAAGAAAAAGAGGGGACAGAGCTGAGTACTGAGGGGGTCGCTGGTGGAGGCTCCGGATCCGGCTTCGGGCGTGACTCAGGCAGTGAAGGCAGCTCCCTCCCACCCTCCCCGTGGCACGCCCGGTCCTGTCCGGACCCCGGTGCGACCCCGGTGGAGTGGACTGCTCCGGTACTGGAGCGGAGCAGACGACCGGACCCGGACTAGGCACCGGTGGAGCATACTGCTCCCGGCACTGGAGCGGAGCAGATGACCGGAGCCGGACTTGAAACCAGTGGAGCGGACTGCTCCAGCACTGGACTCTGGACCGTCGCGGGAGGCACCGGACTCTGGATCTTCGCGGGAGGCACCGGACTCTGGACCGCTCCGGGCTGTGAGGGAGTCAGAGACCTGGCCTCAGTCAGGACCTTACCATGCCTCTCCCTAAACAGCAGGAAGCAGGTTGTACAGGCAACCTTCCTGCCATATCTTGATTATGGTGACACCATTTATCAGAATGCAACAGCCACTACTCTAAAACTCTTGAATTCAGTGTACCATAGCACACTTTGCTTTATCACAGGTGACAGGTTTAATAATAATCACTGCATCTTCTCTAAATTCCTGTAGATCAATTAATTTGTCCCATTTTGTTTACAAAGCTCTGCTGCACAATCTTCCAAAATATCTCACTTCTCTGTTAAAGTATAAACCTCTACAAATCTAGGTAAATCTGTCTTTAGTTTTAACGCAGCCCATGTTTGGAATAATTTACAATCCTCATTACATCTTGAATCCCTGGTGCCAATGGCGTAGTTTAGAACAAGGAATGAATTCACTGAGGTTAGCGAGTGTTTTGGTTGATTGGAATCATTTATTTGTGTTGTTGAAATGTAGTGTATGTTGATTTGTGAATTGTTTTTAGAACGTAAGTTAAAAGTTACATGTATGAAACAAATATATTTGGAATCCAAATCTGTGTTCAGAATCAGCCTTCCTAAATTAAACTGCACCCTCTCAAATGTTAGGTTTTCTTATTAGTATTAAAGCAGTGACTGGACTGAACCTTGACTCTTTGTACCTACAAGCAGTAACCCAATGGCTATGTTGTAGGTTCACAACTGCACACCATTATCATATTCCTGGATCATAATGAACCATATCTGATTGCATTATCTCATTTGAGTCACTTAAATATTACCAGATTAAAATATGTTTGATCTTTGAATCAATCACCAACTAGTATTATTTATTGACCCACCACCTGTATCAATGATGTAATGTGAGGTATGCATTCCATTACTTCTTTCCAGTAATAATAGTGTAAACACATCCCTAGATACAAAGTAGTAAATCAGAGCATCTAAAGTGGTCTGTAATGCATAAATTAAGTTGGCACATTAATCACACCATAGAAAAAGGCTGAAAATCCAATTAATTTTCTTTGGTACTGATTATCAATGATAATCTCTTCTGACCACCATGGAAAGCCACTTTACACAACATTACCCCAAACACAGGAACCTGTTCCATCCGGGACAGGCAGAAGAAAGTACACCACGGCCGATGCTGGCTTTGCTCCGTGTTATTTCAGAGATTTAAGCTCAACAACTGTATCCTTACATACGGTCTAATCTGATTTTCACATCTGAATGCTGGGTGCTATGTGCCCATGCCGGTTTACTTTTAATTAGGCCAGTTTTGGTCTTTCACTTCTCATTACCCTGGCTGTTTATGAGCTCCAGCATATACAGCTGTGCTGAGACAGGGCTGGGTCTACCAAGGAGAGATAGCAATGCCTCAGTATTTATAGTACTGTATACTGCTGGTCTAAGCCTGCTAAGAGCATATCTGAAGCCTGAAGGCATGCCAAATAGTGAACCGCATGACCAATGCAGGAGCAGCTATGGTGGTTAAATATGCAAGAGAATCTGCTCTCCGACTTGTTTCCACAGGATCCAGAACCTATAGGCCTTCACCTGCAGTCTCTCTCTACTGCAAGGAGACATACTGTAGACACACATCGCTTTGAGCATACCTGCCTTTCCACTTCGATTACTCTTCATGTCAACTCCGTTGGCTGGGGAACCTGCCCGACAGAAATGAGCGAAGGTGTGTCACGTGACACATTAATCTTTTATTGAATCACTGTTAAAGAGGGATGGTGCTTATCCTCACACACGGTGTGAGGTGTGCAGAAGAACGTGGCTCTGCTCCTCTTTCATTCAAAATGAAACATGAGTGTGTCACTCTTTTAAAAGCTTTGCATGCGCGTTTGTGCGTCATGTTCTCTCCGGGTAGAAAAAGGGTTCTTCAGCTCTCCCCATAGGAGAACCCTTTTTGGTTCTTTTTTGGGTTCCATGTAGAACCCTATGTGGGAAGGGTTCTCAAAAGGGTTCTACCTGGAACCAAAAAGGGTTCTTCAAAGGGTTCATCCTATGGGGACAGCCGAAGAACCCTTTTAGGTTCTAGACAGCATCTTTTTTTCTAAGAGTGTAGGTGAGACTACCAGGCTGTGAGCCCTGGGGCTGTAATGGAGCTACAGTCTTGGGGGCTGCTGTCTGCTGCTGTGTTATTTCTCTACCTTCATACCATGCAAACCATACTTGTTTTTCTTTGTCTGGATGCAGGTGACACTATCCGAGATTTGTACATGAAAATGGTTTGTGTCATTTCATCTCCACCTGATGTTTTGCCTTGAAAATATTATTTTGAAAGATATGAATGAATCTAATCTCTTTAGTTACACAGCCAGAGGTGGTGAAATGATATTCCTGTCCTTAAAACTGCATGGGATTCTATCTAATTCCTAGTTCTGCGGGTAGTCTTTCTATCTCTTATGAGAGTGAAAACATGTATTTTTTTGTTGGGGAGACAAAGATGTTTTGCATGTTGCACCAACATACATATTTTCATGATCAGCAGGCATTTTTGTTGCGTGCCAAAATGCTTACTTTTCCAAATCTCCTGGGTATTTATGTACTTCCTGAGTTGTTCCATTTTGTTCCATTTACTGTCTGACAGTGTCAGAATCTCAGCCTTTTCAGTCATCATTCTTCTCTTTTTTATGGATTTCTTTTTAGAATATCAGTGTGTTTAGAACAAATAAAATCTCTCTTAGGTGTTAAACAAGGTATGTCCTTGATATGGAGCTCTAGTCTGTCTATAGTTCACCTGTGATGTGAATGTTAAAATCCTAGCACTCTTGACTTCATCTGGCTTCTCAAACACATTAACACAACGATTGTCTCTGGCCTGATGTTTTTTTGATGCAGGCATTTTTGGTGATTTGGCAGCACAGGTACTGAAAAGCAATAGCCAAGTATGAGAGAAAGAGGCTCTTGTGGAATTACATAACAGTGCCTCTCTCACAACCCTGGAGCAGTGCCAGTGGCAGCCGTGATACACCAGCCAGGCTGGGCCTCTTTTCTCTCTCTAATGCCCTCAGGATATACTCCTCGCAACCTCCCCTAGTAGCCAGTCCTCCATTTTCCTCCATTTGTTTTGGCCCCTTTATAGAGATGTGCTCACTCCAAAAGGTTAAGCTGTTAGTGTACAATCTGGCCTTGACTCATTCGTACACTGTTATTTGCACTGGTTTAATACAGCTGGCGTTGTGTATGATTCTACACTGTGAATGTAACAATTATCCCATCCTTAGGAGCAACTAAGGAGTTATAGAAGCTAGAAGCTACAGTGATATTCACAACATTACTTTGGAATATTTGGAAGGCATCTGAGAACCCTGCAGAGCTTCGGCAGAGTCCATTGCCATATACCTGTTCAAACTCTACTTTGGATCTCAAAGCCAGTTCTACTGCATTTTTTCATTGTTTCCTTCAAATCAAGGACTGATTTAGACCTGGGACACCAGGTAGGTGTAATTAATTATCAGGTAGAACAGAAAACCAGCAAGCTCCCGACCTCATATGGTAAGAGATGAATGCCCCTGTTATAGGCAAACGACTGTGAATGTTCAGAGATTTTAGTGGTAGAGATTTTATTCTCCCGTATTATTAGTACCCTTAACGTCCACTCATGTGGTTATTATATATGACATAATGCTGCCCATTGTGGTATGTAATAGAGGAGTAATGTGATACTAAATGAATTGCCATGGCTGAACCTGAATGAGTGTGAGGTGGGCTCTACGTCTACGAATGCTCTGTTGCGGCTGGCTGCAAGCTGTAAGCTCTCCCATGCACTCGTCTGAATTACCTGTCGGCATCCATTAGAGGGAGTCAGCATGGATGGCGTCTTAGATTTTCTAGCCTTCAGAATTAAGATAATCTCCCGCCTCGCTGTTCGTGATGCCCCTTGTTGACCCTCCTGGAGAATGTGATGTGAGGTCTGTTAGCTCTGCTGTTGGTCCCTCAGCACTAATATACCTGTAGCCACACACAGCGAATCTCTCCACCGCACACACTCTCATCTGTTCATGTCTCCACTCTGCCCCCAATCCTCATCTCCTCTTACCTTATCTTTCACTTCTTATTTTCAGTTATTCTTATCTCCCCACCCCTCTTTTACCTCACTTGTCACTTTTCATTCGTCCTCACCTTTACTCTCCACACCTCTCGTGCTCTCTCTCTCTCTTTTGTAGAATGGTAGATACAATATGTTGTCAGGGAATTCTAAAGTGTGCTTTTTTACTATGCCTACGCAGAACGTCTAGCTCGTTCAGCACATGACATTGGTTTGAAAAGGGTAAAATGGCTCAATTGAAAATGGTAAATTAGCATTCAAGTGGATACTCCAAATGTATGTGTTTAGTCTGTAGCAAAATGTCACAGTTCATGGTACAGGAAACAGCCATTTTAGCTCTATATGAAACGGTAGTCTTGTATCTAAGCTGATATTAGTCTCAAGTTAAAATGGTGTGCAAAGGTTGATTAGATGTTACATCATTATTTCTATCCTGCAATCTTCTCCTTCAAATCAGCAGACTCCAGTGGCCTCTTGTTTTGCCACGACTTCCTGTCTGTCTGGGTGGGTGGGTGGGTGGGTGGGTGAGTGGGAGTGGCTCAGCCCCTTAACATTCTGCAGATGAGAATATCAGAGCCTTTATCAGCTTCATTCAAACACAGCACAGTCAAATGATAGTGTCAATTGTTTTAAAATTGTGTTTATCATTCCTAATCCCCCAGGTAATCCCATCGACTGACTCCATTATGCCCACATGGCCAATGCCTTCCAGGGGGAGGGAACATTGCCGGACAGCTAACTCACTCTATCTCACTCTTTCGCTCTCCATTTAACTGTCTGGCTCAGGTATTCAGTTCATTAGTTCATTAGCACTGGATGATGATGGTCAACAACATTTCATTGTCTTTCCAAGGGTGACAAACTGTCCCCAAATGAATAACTCTGCAGATTGATGAGGTCTGAGAATAACACTCCCTTAATTGTATTCATTTGCAGATGATCATCGTCTTCATTAACGCCATTTGTGCACAATGATGTAGACTCATTCTTTTATTGCCTCTCCTTCCTCCAGAAATACACAATTATCTTTTTAAAATTGATTTCTGCCACATGCTGAGTTGTAACGACTCACACAAAACACACACATACACACACACATGCCCACATAAAACACACACATACACACACACTTGCCCACATAAAACACACACACACACTTGCCCACATATAACTGCTCAGGACAGAACACACACACACACACACACACACACACACACACACACACACACATGGTTTATTTCCCCTTTGCATGCACAGACATCTAGGTCAGAAGGAGGTTCAAAACATATGTCTCTTTTCATGTTTGTCTGACTTTAATCCCATCTAATCCATTATTTGTCATGATTAGAGTGCGCTGTTAGTATTCAACTTTAGGAGGGAAAGCAGATCATGGTGGGACTGGAGAACAGGACTAGCTGACATTATCAGATCACAGGCTACAGTGCCTTGAGCAGAATCCTCCCTGAGGTTGACCCCATTTCCCCCCGTTGATCAGTACTGGGGGAAATGGGGTCAACCTCAGGGATAGAAAGATAGATAGGTACTTGATTGATCCCAGAGGGGAAATTTCTTCGTCACACGGATCCGTCTGAGGGATCCCAGATCCGTCTGAGGGCTGGTGCCTCAACCATCTGTCCAGGGATTTAGGGAGTAGTTCACAGAAGTAATGTTATACAGGACACCTTTCCCTTAAACTGCCCCTGCCCTGCGTCAAACCTTCACTTTGCCTCCTTGAAGTGGTCAAGAAGATGCATCGGCTAATGCCTCCTCATTTCCTACAGAGAGTCGTAAATTAGGCTCTCTGCATGTCGTGTTGGCACAGAGTTGGATTAAGGGCAAGACTGTTCAAACCAAGTGGGCAGTGTTTACATCACACTCAGATTGCTTTCAATCTGAGTGTGATGTAAACACTGCCCACTTGGTCCTATAGGATTGAGGTCAGGGCTTTGTGATGGCCACTCCAATACTTTGACTTTGTTGTCCTTAAGGCATTTTGCCACAACTTTGGAAGTATGCTTGGTGTCATTGTCCATTTGGAAGACCCATTTGCGACCAAGCTTTAACTTCCTGACTGATGTCTTGAGATGTTGCTTCAATATATCCACATAATTTTCTTTCCTCATGATGCCATCTATTTTGTGAAGTGCACCAGTCCCTCCTGCAGCAAAGCACCCCCACAACATGATGCTGCCACCCCTGTGCTTCACGGTTGGGATGGTGTTCTTCGGCTTGCAAGCATCCCCCTTTTTTCTCCCAACATAACGATGGTCATTGTGGCAAAACAGTTCTATTTTTGTTTCATCAGACCAGAGGACATTTCTCCAAAAAGTCTGATCTTTGTCCCCATGTGCAGTTGCAAACCGTAGTCTGGCTTTTTTATGGCGGTTTTGGAGCAGTGGCTTCTTCCTTGCGGCCTTACAGGTTATGTCGAAGTAGGACACATTTTACTGTGGATATAGATACTTTTGTACCTGTTTCCTCCAGCATATTCACAAGGTCCTTTGCTGTTGTTCTGGGATTGATTTGCACTTCTCACACCAAAGTATGTTCATCTCTAGAAGACAGAACGCGTCTCCTTCCTGAGCGGTATGACGGCTACGTGTTCCCATGGAGTTTATACTTGCGTACTATTGTTTGTACAGATGAACGTTGTTTTTTCAGAGGTCTTGGCTGATTTCTTTTGAATTTCCCATGATGTCGAACAAAGAGGCAATGAGTTTGAAGGTAGGCCTTGAAACACCTCCAATTGACTCAAATGATGTCAATTAGCCTATCAGAAGCATCATGACATCATTTTCTGGAATTTTCCAAGCTGTTTAAAGGCACAGTCAACTTAGTGTATGTAAACTTCTGACCCACTGGAATTGTGATATAGGAAATTATAAGTGAAATAATCTGTCTGTAAACAATTGTTAGAAGAATAACTTGTGTCATGCACAAAGTAGATGTCCTAACTGACTTAACATGAAATCTTTGGAGTGGTTGAAAAATGTGTTTTATATGTGGATTGGTCTACTATATTATATTATATTTTATATTTGAATGTTCAATATCAACACATTTTCAGGGTTCCTTGAACTCTTAGTCGTTTTCTTGGGGTCTCCATACAACATACAACATTTCAACGTTTTCTTGGAATCTCCATACAACATTAGGGCGCAAACACAACATGCCTTCCCCACAGCCCTCAGAGATTCTTCATAGTATATTATAATGTTAATGGTAACCTGCTCTGCTCAAATGCATGTGAAAAATGTTCATATACTGTAGCTTCACTACAACATTTTGTCTCACCTTTACCGGATCACTTCCTTTTAACATCAATTTTCAACCATACTGCTCAAGAATTCAAGATATCAATTCCCTGTTACATTATGTGAATTCAGTCAGCCAGATGATGACATCTAAACATAGTACTGTCACTAGGAACACCTCAACAGTGAGGTGCAAAACGACTAGCTATTCTTGTTCAGGAGTCTGACTCATTTGTGAGAGACTCATGGTTATCAGTCAAACAATATGACATTTTCATCTGGAGATAATGTGTTAAGCAGATTCCTCTTCCCCAAGGCCTAGAGAAAACGTATTCTCAGACTGAAAGGTACATTTGTCACACTGAGAATTTGATCGGATTTGTAAGTTCCAGAGGTGAAATTCTGACCTGCATACAGAGATAACAAGATACTTTTGCTGTTTTGGGGCCCCTTTCGATCCAAACTGTATTGTGCACAGAGGAAGAGCTAAGGCAGAGTCAGAAAGAGAGGGCGTGGGAGAGAGAGAGATTAAACAGAATCTACTGCTTGGTACATGTCTAACTCGTTGACAGACTCTTACAGTACCTTTCCAAAAGAAGGCCCAGTCAATCATAACTCAAGGCAGAGGGGAGAGGGGAGAGCGGAGGAGGTCCATCTCTGGGCTCTCTTTCTACACGGTGCTCCTTTAACACATTAGAGTGATAGACGTGTGTCAACCAGCGTGGATCAGGGAGGTGACGTACGGGGATAATTTGCTGTCTTACATCTCAGCTGCTTAATGGAACCCAGTGGCAGGAGAGCTGAAGGAGAGGCATGGAGGGTGTGGAGATACAGTTCACCAGGACAAGCTGTGCTACTCAACTCTTTATAAAGCTTACCTGTCAAGCACTTCTCAGCTGTATGTACAGACAAGGTCTATTTACAGTCAAAGCATTTCCACACGACTTTAGAGATGTGTAAAAGCAAATAAAAGACAAAGTACTGGTAAATTGACATTAACGTTTTGCTTGTGATTAAATTGTACCATAGAATAATTCTGAATATTGTAAACAATATGGCATTAAATAAATTATTGCCAGCTTGAGTAGTTAGGATTTATTTCTCTCTAAACAGAAAATAAAGATCTTCTTTGTTGTTGTTTGTGATCAGAAAAGGCTGTCCTCTTCCCTAAAAAATGTGTTCAGACATGCCTTTCCCACATCGTGTCTCACGTTGCGTCCCTTTTCCCTCATGTAAATTGTCTTTCTGTTAACAGGATAGGCTGCGTCATAACACAGATCAATGGCACGTGTCAGAACATCAAAGGAGAGTATTAAAAAGTATTGTGACTGGACCATGTTTACAGAGAGATTATAAAAGCTCAGTGGAAGCTCATTCTCTGTCTATTGTTAATTAGCTGTGCTGTGAGATAGCTGAAATAAGAACAATCTGGTACAAGTCATCAGGCCTTTATTGTTCCAGCTTGGAAAAGGTCAAACATTCCATTCCCTGAAGTTTACTCTTGGGGGCTCTGAGCTAAAGCAAACAACCAATAAAGATATCTTCAAGGGGATATTTAGTTCACATTATTATCTGGGTTGGGTACATTTCAGGCTTATTTACTGATTGCAGGCAGGGGAGACATAATTAAATGAAAGACACCAAATGGGCCTTTCATTAGGGAAGCAAGCCATTTGTGGGCCTGTGGATCGTGCATCCTGCTGGCTCCTACAGGACAGAGCATACTCATGGAATCATTGTTCTAATGAGGTTGGCTCTATGTTTCCCTCGTGCCAACACAGTGACAAATCACTGTCAAGCTTCCACTAAATGAGGCATTTTTAAAGACAAACAGTAAAATGCCCACCATATCCATTACATTACAGATAGGTGTGTGTGTCAGGGAATGGTGCACTCTTGTTTTCTCTCTGGCGGAAAGGGAAGTAGACATCTCTTCTCTAACTGAACTTTTCGAATCCATTAAAGGTTACTCCCCTCCAGGCAAGAAACTGTTGGTTGAGTCAACATAGTTCTCGTGTTATTTCAGCTTTATCAAAGTAATCACGTTGCATCAACATATCGAGAGCTTGGGACTTTAAGGTTCTAAAACGAGGATAATTGGCATCAACATTTTCGAACCCTCGTTGGTTTGAATGGTGTCAGCAATTTGTATCTAGTATTCTTTTGAACTTAACATGAATTGGGGGTATTTACAGTACAGTACAACAGAACATGTCAATAACAAATTTTTGACAAAAATGCAGATATAACCTTATAGCCCCAAGCTCTCAATATTATGTAGATAGTTTATTGAATTTGCAAAGATTCCTCTACATACAATACACAGTTTTCTTTGACTGTGTAAGATCTGTCTCCTATGTATGAAAACCTCATAACAGCGTCATCTTGTAGGAGGAGCTACATGTACAGTGTTGCTAGTGTAATATTAAGGTTGTTTTGCCCCGTGGGCAGTAGCACGGTTCATAAGCAAAATCCATAGTCACATTAGCAGAGCCACATATTCACTGACTCGTAAAGGGCAGACCCAGGATTCAAACTGGAAACCCTCTGGCTGCTGGCTCGCCTCTCTAACCGCTAGGCTACTTGCCGCCATAATAGTCCATAATGATCATGGTGCCACCATGGTCCTCTACAGTGTGTCCCTGGAAAGGGAAAGGGAGGATACTAGACAGTTGTACAACTGAATGCATTCAACTGAAATGTGTCTTCCACATTTAACCCTCTGAATCAGAGAGGTGCGGGCTACGGTAGGCCTGTATTTCACATTCGTTTGCAGAAAGGAAAGTCATCCTGTGTAGCAACGTACCAATGTCCCACCAGTCCCCTGATGGTTGTCTAGGTAAGGGTGTTTGAGGCAAATCACTCACCTCCCGTCCTCATTAGAAGTGTGATGTAGTGTAAGCACAGTGGTTCTCTATGTATCTGGTTCCCAGCCAGGCACAGTTCAGTACGGTTGGGGAGAAAGCGTGAGCAGTGCTACAATGCTACACATTACACTCTCAGGTGCACACAATCTCTGCCATGACTTTCAAAGGTTCCATAAATAATGGAATTGTTTCAAAGGAAAACATTTGGATTACCCAAGAGCAAAGACAAATACCTTTTAAGTTCCATTTCATATTACTTACTTCAGTGAATAATTCATTCCCTGACGTAGGCTTGCGTGATAACCGTGTGAACAATGAATCTGACTCTACTTTATACTCAAGCACTTTTTACATTTAGATGAATCCACCTCAGAAGGTATTGTACCTTTATGGCATAGCAAGGCGTGGTCAAGACTTCCCTAGATAAGGTTTGAAGGTCCTTCAAAGCTAGAACCTTAAAACCTCAGATAATACTGAGGGAAATGAAATGATGTTGAGTGTGTGGGATTGCCTTAGGTTACTGTAGCACATTGGTTCTTGGTTCTTTAATACAGTTGAATGGTGGTGAGGAGATATGGTTTGTTAATGGGGTATTAATGGTCTGCTCTTTTGGTTCTCAGCATAGAAACAGTATTACTACTACTAAGTGCTTATATAACCATATTAAGCACAATGTCACTCAGGCACATATTGTTAGATGGTTTAGCTGGTACAGTAGTATGCACTAGTTCCAACCCATTAGCTCCGGAAGAATAGAAAAGAGAAAGCTATATACCGTGCATTCAGAAAGTATTCAGACCCCTTGACTTTTTTCACATTTTGTTGTGTTACAGCCTTATTCTAAAATTGATTTAATAGTTTTTCCCTCCCTAATCAACACACAACATTTCCCCATAATGACAAAGCAAAAACTGGTTTTGAGAAATGTTTGGTAATTTATTAAATATAAAAAAACTGACATATCACATTTACATACTCTACCGTTCAAAGGTTTGGGGTCAGTTAGAAATGTCCTTGTTTTTGAAAGAAAAGCTATTTTTTTGTCCATTAAAATAACATCCAATTTATCAGAAATACAGTGTAGACATTGTTAATGTTGTAAATGACTATTGTAGCTTGAAGGCTATTTCATGCGAGAAATTGCCAAGAAACTGAAGATCTCGTACAATGCTGTGTACTACTCCCTTCACAGAACAGGGCAAACTGTCCTCAACTGGCAGCCTCATTAAATAGTATCCGCAAAACACCAGTCTCAACGTCAACAGTGAAGAGGCGACTCCGGGATATTGCCTTCTAGGCAGAGTTGCAAAGAAAAAGCCATAACTCAGACTGGCCAATACAAAGAAAAGATTAAGATGGGCAAAAGAACACAGACACTGGACAGAGGAAGATTACCTTTTCTTTCGTAAACAAGGACATTTCTAAGTGACCCCAAACTTTTGAACGGTAGTGTAAGTATTCAAACCCTTTGTTGAAGAACCTTTGGCAGCGATTACAGACTTGAGTCTTCTTGGGTATGACGCTACAAGCTTGGCACACCTGTATTTGGAGAGTTTCTCACATTCCTTTCTGCAGATCCTCTCAAGCTCTGTGAGGTTGGATGGGGAGCATCGCTGCACAGTTATTTTCAGGTCTCCACAGGTCTCTTCATCTTTACCTCGATCCTGACTAGTCTCCCAGTCCCTGCTGCTGAAAAACCTCCCCACAGCATGATGCTGCCACCACCACGCTTAACCGTAGGGATGGTGCCAGGTTTCCTCCAGATGTGACGCTTGGCATTCAGGCCAAATAGTTAAATCATGGTTACATCATACCAGAGAATCATACCAAGGGGGCTGTTCCTTCTGGCCACACTACCATAGAGGCCTGATTGGTGGAATGTTGAAGAGATGGTTGTCCTTCTGGAAGTTTCTCCCATCTCCATAGAGGAACGCTGGAGCTCTGTCAGAGTGACCATCGGGTTCTTGGTCACCTCCCTGACCAAGGCCCTTCTCCCCTAATTGCTCAGTTTGGCCGGGCGGCCAGCTCTAGGAAGAGTCTTGGTGGTTCCAAACTTCTTCCATTTAAGAATGATGGAGGCCACTGTGTTCTTGGAGACATTCAATGCTGCAGACATTTTTTGGTACCCTTCCCCAGATCTGTGCCTCAACAAAATCTTGTCTCGGAGATCTACAGAAAATTCCTTTGACCTCAGGACTTGGTTTTTGCTCGGACATGCACTGCCAACTGTGGGACATTATATAGACATTTGTGTGCCTTTCCAAATCATGTCCAATCAATTGAATTTACCACAGTTGGACTCGAATCAAGTTGTAGAAACATTTCAAGGACAATGGAAACAGGATGCACCTGAGCTTAATTTTGAGTCTCATAGCAAAGGGTCTGAATACTTATGTAAATAAGGTATTTCTGTTTTTTATTTAATAAATTAGCAAACATTTCTAAAAACCTGTTTTCACTTTGTCATTATAGGGTATTGTGTGTAGATTGATGAGTAAAACATTTAATTCTATGCATTTTAGAATAAGTCTGTCACGTAACAAAATGTGTAAAAAGTCAAGGGGTCTGAAAACTATTCGAATGCACTGTATACCGCTTAGAGAGCAGCTGTCATGCAGTAGGTATGATTTCAAATAAATACAGAGGCAGTAACTCTACTGTACTGTACACCAGAGGCAGTAATCCTACCGTACTGTACACCAGAGGCAGTAAGGCTACCGTACTGTACACCAGAGGTAGTAATGCTACTGTACTGTACACCAGAGGCAGTAACGCTACCGTACTGTACACCAGAGGCAGTAATTCTACTGTACTGTACACCAGAGGCAGTAATTCTACTGTACTGTACACCAAAGGCAGTGATTATACTGTACTGTACACCAGAGGCAGAAATTCTACTCTACTGTACACCAGAGGCAGTAATTCTACTGTACTGTACACCAGAGGCAGTAATTCTACTGTACTGTACACCAGAGGCAGTAATTATACTCTACTGTACACCAGAGGCAGTAATTATACTCTACTGTACACCAGAGGCAGCTACAGTAATGGTAGTGGTGCATAGGAAACGACAAAACATTTGGGCTTGAGGGTTTAGCTTCACCTCTTGTGAATTGTAGTCGTTTACTTGTCTATGGTAATACGTGGAAAAACTTTCCGTTACTGCGGGCTAACAAACAGTAGTCCGCTCAAAATGAAGGATGCTGGAGATGCTGGTATAGAGTACAGCTTGTGGCCATCTGTTTGCCAATTACTCCAATCTGTAGCTACTCCTTGTCTGCGCTCCAGGTGCTATACATGTTGCACCGTTGAAAGGCGAGCTCAGCAATCTATTTTGGGGCGCATTGACTGGAGTTTCTTTGCTTTGAGATTGTAAACGGCTCTGTCCCCTTGTGCCGCTGTTTGATTGACATGGCAGGAGTCCCAGTCTGGGCTAAACCTCAGCAGGCTCTCAGAGTGTCTCTCTAATGAAGGCCTCACGCTTCAGGCACACGAACACAATACAACACAGAGCCCTGGAGCAGGCAGGGGGGCAGGGAGGTGTGGCGGAAACAAGCAAACAACGAATTGTGTGAATTTTCCGAGTCACAAGTCACTTGTGGAGTAGCTTGCAGGAGTGTTAAAACATTTAGAAAAAATCTACACTGGATCGTTGGGCTCAAGCATTGCCTGAGGTTTTCCTCCTAGAAAGAGAACACTTTGAGTGTCAATATTAGTATTTGAAACTAATAATTTAATGCATAATGTTTTACTTTGTAAGCACTTCTGTGCAAGTTCTAGAACACTTTTGTTTCGTGTCCCGTTTGTTTTGTGTGATAATGTCCAATTTACTTTAATTTGGCATATTTATCATTTAAGAAAATTTAAGAAAATGAATTCCTGCATCTTAATAATTGAATGGCATCTAATCCTTGAATAAAAGCATAATTGAATAGGCTAGGGTTATTAAGGATGGTTAATGTGTCAAGCAACTGTTTAAAGAGGTCCAAAATGATTGTATTAAACCTGCATGGTGTGTGCTATAGAATTCTACGCCACAGCTGTGTTTGGAAGATGTTGTTTGGAAGTTGCTCTGTGCTGCTCTGGATTCTAAGCTAGACGTCAACACTGTGGCTTTAACAGACCCAAAAGCACATTACCAGTTCTCTCAGGCCCTTTAATGAATCAACTGTGGCAACAGTCATTAATATGAAGACGTTGGATAATCTTTAGAGTGCAAACACTCAGCTACTGAATCTCTCCACTATTGAGCACTCTTGAAGTAAACTGGAAAAAATCAGCTGCGGGACGATTTTATTACAATTCGTCCTTTTCGTGATTTATGTATACATTTGTGTTTGATCACTTAGAGAATCCAAGAGGCTCATCATTTTAGAGAACCTAGTATGTGATTTTCTGCAAAAACGATTGCTCTCAAGGCTACAATAGTGTCAAGAATTGGTCCAGCAATATGTGCATGGCTATTGACATTGGTGTCTATATTCATAAGGGCCACACAGCTCTTGCGAAAGATCCATGTTATTGTGTGGTGATTTATTGAGCTCATACTGCAGCCAGAGCAAAGTGCCCTAACGTGGCAAGTGATTTCCAGCGGCTTCAGGGTGCCACATTGCAGCAGAAGCCCAGTGTGCTCTGAATGATAACATGCTCATAACGGAATCAGAAGCAGCAAATTGATTTTCCACTTTTAGTTTTATTAATGTTGAATATTTGTGGGAGAGCTTGGGCGGATGGCTGGATGACTGTTCACTTTCATTCATTGCTTTTGAGCATTGGACAAGGATGTATTAAAAGTACAGGGCTTTTCTCTCTGTTCCGTAAAGCAGCTAGGAGGGGGTGTCTCGTAACATAAGCTTGTTAAACAAACTCCTGAAGCAGGAGCAGAACACTTGGCCCGCTACCGTCCCTCCTGTAGAGGGTATGTGTGCAGTGGGCTTATTCAACACAACCCTAATGATTGGTGCAGCCCTACAGTCAGCCACCCTCAACATTGCACTTCCTTTCCTTCAACTCAAAACTTTAAAAGAGTTGGGTGAAATAGGGGAAAGACATCTCATTTTGGATTGTCCACAAGGAATGTACAAACCTCTCGCACCGTTCAGTACAGTACAATTCAGTCTTAGCCTCAGGCCTCAGGCACACCACCAGTTAAACGCTCTTCAAGTCATTGGCAATCTGAAATTGTATTGTTTATGTTATTGTTCAAGCATTATGCCTCAAACGTGTTAAAAATGTGAAGGACATCAACATGCAGCACAGGTTGCAGGAACTTGAGCAATACACCTCACAGTGCTCTGCTTCCATCAATTAGAGTTCAACTGGCCTTAATGGGGGGCTCACTATACAATATCCTCATGGTATATCAATGCTGTTTACCCTTTACAGGCAACATTCTTCCTTCAGATCTACATGCATAACTTGACATTCCACACACAATGGAGGCCTTTATTCTACATGTGTAAATTACAAGATATGTGTTTATTCTGTGGCATTGTGCAGTCTGACACAATACATCTGCAGGCCGATGTCACCAGGAGTTCATTTTGGATTTGCTATTTGTTCTCTAAGTCTAGAATAGTACATTTTGAATATGTCCAACTTACTCTGATGAATATTCTTCTCAAACAGAGAGAGGAACTTTGTGACTCAGCACTGTGATGCTCTGCAGTGCTCCAGTGGTCCTGCTCATTGTCCCCAGGAGTCCAAACTCACTAATGGCACTGATGACAATAGTTTTCTCCATCTTTTTATGTCAGGGAGAGTTGTTGAGAGATCAGAAGGCACTGCAGGCTTTCTCATTCTCATTTCAAGCCCTAACTGCTTTGATGTTTTGCTGATATTCTCCGGATAAGATTCTTGGACGTTGTTCTGTTGTGCCTCCAGAGTTTTAACAAATTGGTTCCCACCTGACTTCCTTATAACATTTAATCGAATATACATTTCAGTGAGAAGTTTCAGTTATCAGTGTTATTGGTTGTGATCCAGGTCGCAGGCTGTATCCCTCAAAGAAAGTCTACCCCATGATGACTGTTAATTAGCCTCACTTTTGTTTTGTGTTTCCTCATTAGCCCGCTACAGTACTCCAACCCTGTAGCAGGGATTACAAAGGAAAGTAATCTTCCACATGGAAAATAGATACATAAATATGATGTGTTACTTGATATGTTTCATTAATAACTGAATACCAAGAGCTTGTTAAAAATACTAGATGTTCTTCAGGCTGTTATATTGTGATGAAAAATGCATCAGGCACCAGTGAGCAGGCTACTCGTTTCATGGTGTTGTGTTCTAGTTTCAATGGATTATCTAAGAATTATTTCAAAGCGACTTGAAAAAGAGGTCAGTTGTTTGTGTCAGCATGTTGATTTATGGTGTCTTGAATTAATTCATTTGTGTGTCACACTTTATTTGTATTGTCCAGATTTTCTCTACAGATGGTCATACTATCAACAAACTATCTGTTGATAAGCAACTGCTTGCTAAGGTTACAATTAGGGTTAGGGTTAGGTTTAGAATCAGGGTTAGGATACGGATTAAGGTTAGGGTTAGGGTAAGGGTTAAGTTTAGGGTTAGGATAAGGGTTAAGGTTATGGTTAGAACTAGGTTCAGGGTTAGTAGATAGTTCGCTGATATGTTAATGAGCTATCCAAATAAAGTGTTCCTTATTTACTTATTTTATTTAACCTTTATTTAACTAGGCAAGTCAGTTAAGAACAAATTCTTATTTACAATGACGGCCTACCAAAAGGCGGAAGACCTTCTGCAGGGACGGGGGCTGGGATTAAAAATATAAATAAATTAAATAAAAATATAGGACAAAACACATATCACGACAAGAGACACAAAACAACACTACATAAAGAGAGACCTAAGACAACAACATAGCAAGGCAGCAACACATGACAACACAGCACGGTAGCAACACAACATGGTACAGATGTTATTGGACACAGACAACAGCACAAAGGGCAAGAAGGTAGAGATGACATAGTGTGCCATTATAGTGTGCTATTCATGTTAGAAAAATACCCATTCCATCAATCACTTTGTAGTCTTCAAGCAGCTTTGTCTTTGTTGTATTGGAAGCACACAATGTTGGAAGAATCCTTTCTATTCCTGAAAAGAACCTCTATCCATTAGTGTCTTAAGGGCTCCCACACTTCTTTTTGTGCCTCAGAAGCAATCTTAGATTACCATTATACACTGGATTTCCATGCAACTCTCCATAGCTTTTGAGGCCCGGAGAAAAGCTCCTCAAAGCAATACTAACTGCTACCAACTACCAACTGCTCATAAATGCTAGTAAAACTAAATGCATGCTTTTCAATCGAACGTAGCCCACCGCACTATCATCACTACTCTCGACAGGTCTGACTTAGAATACGTGGACACCTACAAATACCTAGGTATCTGGTTAGACTGTAAACTCAACTTCCAGACTCACATTTACCATCTCCAATCCAAAATTTAATCTAGAATCGGCTTCCTATTTCGCAACAAAGCCCTTGTAAAACTTACCATCCTACCGATCCTTGACTTCGGCGATGTCATTTACAAAATAGCCTCCAACACTCTACTCAGCAAATTGGATGTCGTGCCATCCGTTTTGTTACCAAAGCTCCATATACTACCCACCACTGCGACCTGTATTCTCTCGTTGGCTGGCCCTCACTACATATTCGTCGCCAAACCCACTGGCTCCAGGTCATCTATAAGTCTTTACTAGGTAAATCCCCGCCTTATCTCAGCTCGCTGGTCACCATAGCAACAACCACCCGTAGCATGCGCTCCAGCAGGTATATTTCACTGGTCACCCCCAAAGCCAACACCTCCTTTGGCTGCCATTCCTTCCAGTTCTCTGCTGCCAATGACTGGAACGAATTGCAAAAATCCTTGAAGCTAGAGGTTCCTATCTCCCTCACTAACTTTAAGCATCAGCTGTCAAAGCTGCTTATCGATCACTGCACCTGTATATAGCCCTTCTGTAAATAGCCCACCCTACTACCTCATCTCCATATTTATTTTTTTACTTCCGCTCATTTTGCACTCCAGTATCTCTATTTGCACATCATCATTTGCACATTCCATCATTCCAGTGTTAATGTTAATCTGTAATTTATTTCGCCACTATGGCCTATTTATTATCCTATCTTCCTAACCTTACTGCATTTTGCACTACATTTGCACTCTGTATATAAACTGTACGTTTGTTTATTTCCCATGTGTAACTCTGTGTTGTTGTTTTTGTCGCACTGCTTTGCTTTGTCTTGGCCAGGTCGCAGTTGTAAATGAGAACTTGTTCTCAACTGACCTACCTGGTTAAATAAAGGTGAAATAAAAAATGTAATAAAAATACTAGCCCCAGAGTAAAAAACACACATGAGCCTGTTATACTGCCGTGCTAATCTTTCCACCCTACATATTCAGTATAATAACAAATGATTGCCTGTTATACTGAAGAGATCCTGCTTTGATTAAGTATAAATGTCAATATGGCCCATTAGAAATGTCTATGAAGATGCTCTTGGTGAATGATCATTGAGAGCAAAAACAGGCAAGGGAGTACATTCATCTCTTTGTCACATCTGTGTGTGTGAGGCCATTCTCAGGAGCACATTACTATTCAGACACAGAGCCTTCCCAAAGAGACAAAGACCACCTACTAAATGAATAATTCCCCCGGCGAAGTACACAGAAACCCCCCTGAGTGCATGTCATTTAATAGCTTCCCCTAGCATTCCTCTGTACGACATCCACTCCTTTTTCATTTTTAGAGCAGAACAGCCATGTTCACAACCACCAGTCCCTATACTCTGTTACAGTTGATGTAACAAAATATGTTGAAATCACATCTTAAATTCAGCCTTGCAGAAATCTGCATAGTGCTCTTTTACAGGGCAAGAGTTAAGCACACAGCGTTTAGGTGCTGTAACAGTGAGTGAGACATTTGTTATGTTGACAGGTCGAAGCATTCAAGTAATGATGGAATGCTATTTGATTACAGCATACTTGAAGAGTTTCACTTTTTTTTTGTAATTCTAGCATTCGTCAGAGCATCAACGTTGGCAAACATGTAGGCGTTACAAAATATGGTTACAGTATAGTCCTCATTGTATCACATTACACATGTGCTCCACTATACCTCTAGAGGCCCATTAGGACATACTGTACATGATGCCAACATTTGCTGCTGCTATCAATTCATGCAACCCTCTCTAGAGTAGTTAGTCAACCTCATCACAGCTTGTCACGAGCATTAAGCTTGAAAATGAGTTACAGTCAACCTGAAGTTCCATCTCTAATTTCTTACAAAAATACCTAATAAAAAACTTTGAACAGTGTTCTCCTCCCTTGTGTCTTTCCTTTAAACAAGGTAGTGCGTTATTAGGCATGTTGTTATGATTCATTTTTAGCTTAGTTTGGTAGTTGGTTAAATGAGATCACCTGAAGATTCCAGCTCCCCATGGACTAAAGAAATGTATCTCACACGTGTTGTGTTGGTTTCAGATTAACTTTCTCACACTTCTTTCAGTATAACAACTCATCTTAACATTTCAAGTACACAAGCTTGTACAACAATGCCATATACCTTCAATATTGAACCAGTAAACGTGTAGGTTTCTATCTGGAAAAGTATCTAGAAACCCATTTTGTTTGAAATGTGTTTGGAAGGGTCAGAGAATATTCACATTGTCTGATGGTAGATAATAATAATACTGTTTAATCTATTTTTGGCATGTTCATTTCAAGGATTTTGGTGAGTGTTGTTTTCCTAGTGGCTTGCCGTTTGCTGGTCCATCAGAAAAGTCTTACTCTTTCAGTCTCCCTAGGGGGAACTAACAGTGTGGCTCCTCGCTTCCATGGGGGGAACTAACAGTGTGGCTCCTCGCTTCCATGCCTCCAGGTCTAATGGAGAGACTGACTCACTCAGATGTGAAATCAAGTTTACAGAAACAGGGTCTGTTTTCCTACTGGATATTGCACATAGCCAAACAAAGTGAGAATTCAACAAATACAAAACAAATAGTTGCCTCGGGAAATTATCCATATGGTCTTCCTGGAATCAGTCTTTTCCACCCAAACTTTACTCAATCACCTGAATCCATTGTTTTTAGATTAGCTTGGTTGCATTGCACCACCACAGATATATCTCTATAGTTTCAATACAACTGATGGTTAATTGTGTGGTCTAACAATTTTAGAGACCGGTATAATGATGATTTAAATGGTTTGACTATCCAGATGTGAGAAGCATCATAGGGATACTCATGAATACACCACTGCATACTTCTCCTCTTAAAATTACTTACAAGAGGGCCAGCCACTAGAGGCAAGCCCTCAGCCCTCTCTTATGGGCGTCTTTCTTTTAAGACACCTCAAATCAAATCCAAGATTATTGCTTGCGTACACAGTTAAGCAGGTGTTATAGCAGGTGCAGTGAAATGCTTGTGTTACTAGGTCCTAAAAATGCAGTAAACCTTACATCATCCTTACGCTTTAACTGTATGTTACTGTGCTGAGTGTGCTGCATCTCTCTCCAACTGTGCCTTTTGTGAATATTCCCTTGTAATTAGGCTCTTGTACAAAAAGCCACCGCACTTAAAAATTCACTTTCTTCTTCTACAAAGCTTTTGTGAGCTTATGGCATTATTTCATACCTGGAAGATTATTTGAAAAAACAAATCACACATCTCACACATTATTGTGATTGCTTTAAGTAGGGTGAGCATAGGATATTTTAATAAGAGCAAATTAATAAGAACAGATACACATACTAACCTACAGTATATTTTATTTCTGTTCAACATGCTCTTTAAATTAATTGGCCACGGAATGTTCCTTTCATTATTCATTGAATTCTTGGGGAACCAGTGCTCTTTTTGTTCTAAGATGAATTCATCCATCTGAAATCTCTCATCCCGTCTCTGTTTTCTTTGTACATTCGTTAAAGTCTCAGCCTTAACCAAGCACCTTGAGGTCACTCAGAGAAGCCTTGCAATGCAATACTGTGTTAACTATGTAATTACCATCACTCTATTGTGCTGCACTGCTTTGAACTATTACACATAGAGGAGAATACACAACAATGTTTGTAATTGGCAAATGTTGGATTTCCACATTAACAGCCACAGTTTCAAATGTCCTTAAGGCACAGTTGACATTGTATTAATTTTCTATTGTTCAGTCATGTTCTTCTTTAGTACAAAATGAATTTGGTGCCTGATGCATTTTTATTTTATTGTCGACAGACCGAGGGAGTGGAATGGACAGATGGTTATCTCACAACTAACTGGCAACATCTTTCTACTACACATCTTCCACAGTGAATCTAGTACAAGTACAATCGAGCCAGACAAAACAATGTATTGGGAATCCATATTGTTGACATTCCATCCAAGACAACTAATCAGTGTGATGCGTGTAATCTGTGTGGTTTGAATACCACACGGCCTTAATTTAATTCCAGAACTATGGATAACCAATGCCATGACATTACCGTTGCTTTCTGTGGTTCCCCTTATAATGTGTGTGGTATTTGACATGGAACAGATTGTAATACAACCTGTGTCTCTTGGCAGACAGAACGTTATACGTACAGTATCTTCATAGCAATAATTTACTCATCATTAACATCATTATCTTGAGACAGTAATACCTAAGGACTTCACTAATCACTTGTAGCAATGTCCTGTAATATTGCTATCACTATCACGAATTGAAACAGGGTGTCCAGGGTGTCCTCAATAACTAATACATTAGTATAATATTTCAAACACAAAGGGAATACTTTTCCAGTGCAACATAGCTTCTTTTATGGAACGCTATCTTGGAATAAAAGTACAGTGCACGGCAGTGATTTAAAATTGTGAGCAATTGTGTCAAACTGAAGTGGACCACAGCAGGGCTATTTTTGTCCACATACCCATGTGTGCCCCTCTGCACTTGTCTGCAGCTGAGCAGAGTCAGTCAGTCAGATTGGACTGAGTTGATGCCCAGCCTTTCAGTGCTCAGAGTCAGTGTGCGGTGATGTTCCATAAACTCCTGCTCTCTCTCTCCATGGCCATATGGGGCCTGCACCTATTCCTGGGCTCCTGCTCCCCCGAGGCCCGCTCCCCACTCCCCTGCCCCCCGCCCCACCTCAGAAACACATTACAAATAGGTCACATTCCTGTCATAACTACACGTATCAGTAGAGAATAGCATCAGCCTCTGAGATAACATGGATCGAGGGGATGATTCTGCTTTAATAGAAGATGTGATGTGATTCATGTTTACTTGTCAATTTGTTTCCTTCATTTAGTTACTTCTTAGATTTTTTACAAATATGTACAATGTACATTTGAAATCCCCCCAGGGTTTTGCGTTTTTCGTCAGTTTAGAATTTCTTCTCGGTTTACATTTTTTCTCTGGAAAATAATGTATTGAGTTACGGATGTGTTTAATAACAGTGAAAACCCCATGTAGACGTGTTGTTTTTTATGTAAATATTTGAGAGACCCTTGTATTCCCCCAGGGGTCTGAGCCGAGGGAAGGTTTTTTCAGTTTTGCAGTGTAGCTGGGGCAGCTAGTTGGGGCAGCTGCAGGATCAATCCTGCCAAGGACACAGGGCTTCCCAGGCCTGTTCAATGCCATAAAATGGGTCATTGAACAGCTAAATGGAGTCATTATGATGAGTAATTAAAAGAATAGTGCCCAAGACTCCCCAAACTCTTCTTTTGGTTCTTGGTTCCGCCGTCTTTTGGGGTTTTTCATAGGCCCGCCCGCGTTGTACGGCAGCTGCCTCGGGGCACTCACACTATCACCTCTTTCAACAGAATGCAAATTGCATCCTTACCAACTAATTAAATGGCGTTATCTATCGTCCTCGGATTTATTGAAATTCTAGCAGTGTTTCAGATTTCCATTAGCTACTGTTCAACATTGCATTTCTGTCTGTGTTTTTCTCCAGATACTGCATGTCACGTAAACAGTGGCTCACAGGAGAGGGGGATAGAGAATCGTTTCATTTGAACAAAAGTACTAATATGAATACTGATAGCGCACTCATCTGAAGCTTGTGTTAATATGTGTGTAGGTGTCTCTATATACAGTTGAAGTCAGAAGTTTACATACACTTAGGTTGAAGTCATTCAAACTCCTTTTTCAACCACTCCACAGATTCCATGTTAACAAACTATAGTTTTGACAAGTCGGTTAGGACATCTACTTTGTGCATGATCCAACAATTGTTTACAGACAGATTATTTCACTTATAATTCACTATATCACAATTCCAGTGGGTCAGAAGTTTACATACACTAAGTTGACTGTGCCTTTAAACAGCTTGGAAAATTCCAGAAAATGATGTCATGGCTTTAGAAGCTTCTGATAGGCTGATTGACATAATTTGAGTCAATTGGAGGTGTACCTGTAGATGTATTTCAAGGCCTACCTTCAAACTCAGTGCCTCTTTGTTTGACATCATGGGAAAATCAAAAGAAATCAGGTTCATCCTTGGGAGCAATTTCCAAACGCCTGAAGGTGCCACGTTCATCTTTACAAAAAATAGTATGCAAGTATAAACACCATGGGACCACGCAGCCGTCATAACGCTCAGGAAGGAGACGCGTTCTGTCTCCTAAAGATGAATGTACTTTGGTGTGAAAAGTGCAAATCAATCCCTGAACAACAGCAAAGGACCTTGTGAAGATGCTGGAGGAAACAGGTACAAAAGTATCAATATCCACAGTAAAACAAGTCCTATATTGACATAACCTGAAAGGCCGCTCAGCAAGGAAGAAGCCACTGCTCCAAAACCGCCATAAAAAAGCCAGACTACGGTTTGCAACTGCACATGGGGACAAAGATCCTACTTTTTGGAGAAATGTCCTCTGGTCTAATGAAACAAAAATAGAACTGTTTGGCCATAATGACCATCGTTATGTTTGGAGGAAAAAGGGGGAGGCTTGCAAGCGAAGAACACCATCCCAACCGTGAAGCACGGGGGTGGCAGCATCATGTTGTGGGGGTGCTTTGCTGCAGGAGGGACTGGTGCACTTCACAAAATAGATGGCATCATGAGGAAGGAAAATTATGTGGATATATTGAAGCAACATCTCAAGACATCAGTCAGGAAGCTAAAGCTTGGTCGCAAATGAGTCTTCCAAATGGACAATGACCCCAAGCATACTTCCAAAGTTGTGGCAAAATGGCTTAAGTACAACAAAGTCAAGGTATTGTAGTGGCCATCACAAAGCCCTGACCTCAATCCTATAGAACATTTGTGGGCAGAACTGAAAAAGCGTGTGCGAGCAAGGAGGCCTACAAACCTGACTCCGTTACACCAGTTCTGTCAGGGGGAATGGGCCAAAATACACCCAACATATTGTGGGAAGCTTGTGGAAGGCTACCTGAAATGTTTGACACAAGTTAAAGAAATTAAAGGCAATGCTACCAAATACTAATTGAGTGTATGTAAACTTCTGAGCCACTGGGAATGTGATGAAAGAAATAAAAGCTGAAATAAATTATTCTCTCTACTATTATTCTGACATTCTTAAAATAATGTGGTGATCCTAACTGACCTAAGACAGGGAATGTTTTACTAGGATTAAATGTCAGAAATTGTGAATAACTGAGTTTAAATGTATTTGGCTAAGCTGTACTTAAACTTCAGACTTCAACTGTAGGTAGTTTTCATTAGTGCAGTGTTGCATAGATTCTTCATAAACAGGATCATACCAACATGAGTAAAGACAACAGCTTGGCTGTATATCATATTCTATTTAGCTAGCAAATTACATATACTGGCTACAAAGCATCCATTTCTCATCATTGTCTTGCCTTCCTGTAATACGAACAGAGAGAACACCCATGTCCCCCCTGGGCAGTGAGTATGGAAAATAGTATTTGGGTTTATATGGGAATCCATTTAGAGGGAGGAAAGAAAATTGAGTTTTGTTTAATTAGTACGAGCGGTATGCTGATCACAGGAAATTGCATGGCCAGAATATGGTATACAGGATTTCATTAGCTTGTTCCTGTTAATTGAGGTTTATAGAGTGAATCAAATCAATCCTTTGATTGTTTTGCTATTTGACGTGCTCATGAATTGCTATTGCAGAGAGCCCCAGCAGCGATAGGTCATTATGGATAATAAGGGTCACGCACCTAAGATGTATTCCCCTAATCAATACTTTATGACAGTGGTTCCCAACTCCGGTGCTGGAGTACCGCCAACAGTACACATTTTAAGCTCCAGACAAACACACCTCATTCAACTTGTTAAGGGGTTGATGATTAGTTGACAAGTAGAATCAGGTGTGCTTGTCCTGGGCCACAACAGAAATGTATACTGTTGGGGGTCCTGGAGGACCGGAGTGGGAAACCACTGCTTTATGAGCCCTAATAAAACCCATGACCTTATTCTGAACCAAAACAGCAGTGTGCCGCATACGTGAGCTAGCTAGATACTAGAAAATAAAATGTGTATTTCTACCAGATTTCTATATTTGTTTGAACAGAAATGTTTTAAAACCACTCAAACGTTATTGAGAGTGTCACGAACTTGAGAAATCAAAACCAAGGCGCAGCGCTATACCCGTTATATACACGTTATATACCCGTTATATACCCGTTAGATACCCGTTATATACCCGTTATATACCCGTTATATACCCGTTAGATACCCGTTATATACCCGTTAGATACCCGTTATATACCCGTTCGACATGTTTATTAATGCATCGAACAGTGAAAATAACAAAGTAATACAAGGCAAGCCCGCAACTGGAGGGTAAATGGAGCAAAACACACACAAACAATGATCCGCAAAATGGTGGAAGATGAAACAAACTTACATAGGATCCCCAATTAGAGACATCGCATAGCAGCTGTCTCTAATTGGGGACCGACCCACTGGGAATGGGTCAGTCCCCAAGGCCTCCCTATGGTCATGGCCTTTTATTTCTTTCATCACATTCCCAGTGGGTCAGAAGTTTACATACACTCAATTAGTATTTGGTAGCATTGCCTTTAAATTGTTTATCTTGCGTCAAATGTTTCAGGTAGCCTTCCACAAGCTTCCCACAATATGTTGGGTGAATTTTGAGTCAGGTTTGTAGGCCTCCTTGCTCGCACACACTTTTTCAGTTCTGCCCACAAATGTTCTATAGGATTGAGGTCAGGGCTTTGTGATGGCCACTCCAATACCTTAACTTTGTTGTCCTTAAGCCATTTTGCCACAACTTTGGAAGTATGCTTGGGGTCATTGCCCATTTGGAAGACCCATTTGCGACCAAGCTTTAACATCCTGACTGATGTCTTGAGATGTTGCTCCAAACATAACGATGGTCATTATGGCCAAACAGTTCTATTTTTGTTTCATCAGACAAGAGGACATTTCTCCAAAAAGTATGATCTTTGACCCCATGTGCAGTTGCAAACCGTAGTCTGGCATTTTTATGGCAGTTTTGGAGCAGTGGCTTCTTCCTTGCTCAGTGTCCTTTCAGGTTATGTCAATATAGGACTTGTTTTACTGTGAATATAGATATTTTTATACCTGTTTCATCCTGCATCTTCACAAGGTCCTTTGCTGTTGTTCAGGGATTGATTTGCACTTTTCGCACCAAAGTACGTTCATCTCTAGGAGACAGAACGCGTCTCCTTCCTGAGCGGTATGACGGCTGCGTGGTCCCATGGCGTTTATACTTGCTATTATTGTTTGTACAGATGAACGTGGGACCTTCAGGCATTTGGAAATTGCTCCTAAGGATGAACCAGACTTGTGGAAGTCTACAATAATTTTTTCTGAGGTCTTGGCTGATTTCTTTAGATTTTCCCATGACGTCGAACAAAGAGGCACTGAGTTTGAAGGTAGGCCTTGAAATACATCCACAGGTACACCTCCTATTGACTCAAATTATGTCAATTAGCCTATCAGAAGCTTCTAAAGCCATGACATCATTTTCTGGAATGTTTAAAGGCACAGTCAACTTAGTGTATGTAAACTTCTGACCCACTGGAATTGTGATATAGTGAATTATAAGTGAAATAATCTGTCTTTAAACAATTGTTGGAAGAATGACTTGTGTCATGCACAAAGTAGATGTCCTAACCGACTTGCCAAAACTATAGTTTGTTAACATGGAATCTGTGGAGTGGTTGAAAAAGGAGTTTGAATGACTTCAACCTAAGTGTATGTAAACTTCCAACTTCAACAGTACGTTGCGGTTCTGTATTTCATGTTTGTTGTTTTTCCAATTTCGCATTAAATAAAAGATGTCGGACTTAAGTAGCGCTGGGCCTTGGTCATTAATCGCTCAGATCAGTGACAGAGAGACTCATTCACACATTGCACTATGCCATTGTACGTGCAGCAAATAGGAGCAGTTTGATTTACCTTTACCTATGTGTTTCCCCAGAGGACCAGAAGAAGGATCCATGAGGACTAGACTGATGCTGCTGGAGGAACCCAGAGATGCTTTTACTTATTGGAGACATTAACCCAGATAGCAGAGGTAAGTCCAGATACTGGCATGGATTCAACCTTAGCACGACTCCCTCCCGATGATACGCTGGCCTGTAATGTGTGTCCCTAAGAGGATCCCGGGGAATCTCTCTCTAATCTACCGGTCACAATACACATGGATAACTACACGAGACAAGACACACTCACAGGACATGGCATTCTCCAACAAAAGAAAATTAATTAAAAGGGACAGCTCTAAATTCACTGGGGGGGGGGTCAGAAAAATAAGCACCCTCCCCAACGTTACAAATATTTTCACATGACCCTCCCTTTGTACTGTAAAAACTAAATGTAAACCCTCCACCCTCATAGAGTTGATTAAAAATCATGTTTACGACCACAAATAACAATAACTGTAGTGACCCTGTGTTTAGAAATGTGGATAAACGTCAACTTTGCCACGTCGTTCAGAATGTTTTTGTGGCACAGTCGATGCCACGCAGGGCTACGGGCCAGAAGGTTGAGGGTTCACCAACCACCACGGACAAGCTTGCTCTCCCTGCCTGTTTCACTAGACCTACACTACGATCAGAGCCGTCTGCAGACCATGATCAGCTAGGGGGAAATCAGACAATGATCAGCTAGGGGGAAATCAGACCATGATCAGCTAGGGGGAAATCAGAACATGATCAGCTAGGGGGAAATCAGACCATGATCAGCTAAGGGGAAATCAGAACATGATCAGCTAGGGGGAAATCAGACCATGATCAGCTAGGGGGAAATCAGACAATGATCAGCTAGGGGGAAATCAGACCATGATCAGCTAGGGGGAAATCAGAACATGATCAGCTAGGGGGAAATCAGACCATGATCAGCTAAGGGGAAATCAGAACATGATCAGCTAGGAGGAAATCAGACCATGATCAGCTAGGGGGAAATCAGACAATGATCAGCTAGGGGGAAATCAGAACATGATCAGCTAGGGGGAAATCAGACCATGATCAGCTAGGGGGAAATCAGACCATGATCAGCTAAGGGGAAATCAGAACATGATCAGCTAGGGGGAAATCAGACCATGATCAGCTAGGGGGAAATCAGACCATGATCAGCTAGGGGGAAATCAGACCATGATCAGCTAGGGGGAGATCAGAACATGATCAGCTAGGAGGAAATCAGACAATGATCAGATAGGGGGAAGTTGACCATGATCAGCTAGGGGGAAATCAGAACATGATTGGCTAGGGGGAAATTAGACCATGATCAGCAATTAGATTTCTACATTTTCATGCCCTATTTATAATTATATAAAATATATGCAACAAATGTTAACAGGTTTCTGTGCCAATGCACCATCAACCAATAAAAAAAGCATACCGACTTCGGGCTCTTCAATATCATGGTTTTGTATTTTCAACAGTACAATAAATAGACTATGTCAATCGCAACAAACAGAAAATACATCCCTCCCTACCTTACAGGCCTACCCAATATCGAAGGCTTGGCTTGGCAATCTCTTAATGTCATTAAACTTTTTGGTGTTTTGCAACAGATCTGTTTCCTTTCATGAAATGGCCACTGCACAGTTTGGATTGATTGATTGATTTTGTTTTCAGTAAAAAGAGTGACCAGGATTGCACATTATAGTCAGGGACTTATTTCCATTGGGGTCCCTATTTTTACATAAATACATACAATGAGTGTACAAAACATTAGGATCACCTTCTCTTTCCATGACATAGACTGAACAGGTGAATCCAGGTGAAAGCTATGATCTCTTAATGACGTCACTTTGTCACTGGTTAAAGAATGATTTTTAAGCCTTGAGACAATTGAGACATGGATTGTGTATGTGTGCCATTCAGAGGGTGAATGGACAAGAGAAAAGATTGAAGTGCCTTTGAACGGAGTATGGTAGTAGGTGAAAGGCACAGTTGTCAGGGCATAGGACTTTCTATTCAGCTTCGGGCAATTTTGATGTAAGGCTTGATGACACTTGTAGTGACTACTTCTATCCGTCACGTCCATTGTTACTTATCCATTGTTGGCTAGATATATCAATGTAATTACACCCAACACAATGTTGAAGAATAGAATGCTTCCCACCACTAGATCACATAATTAGGCGTGAGCTGGACATAATCCCAACACTGCCATCAATGTAGTGGAAGAAAGTGAAAGCTGGGACTCTAACCAGGGATCATACATGGCAAAGTGAGCTCTCTAACGGTCATTGCCATGAAAGCCTAGTAGAACTCTGGGCAGAGGCAGTAAGCCTACAATGCTGGCATACGCCTTGTTACAATAGCCTAAGTATATAACTTTGATTGACACAACCGTAATAATCATCATTAAACAGCCTTGGAAGTGCCATAAGTGTAATCCAACATAATTCATTATTTTACATAAACCTGTTTAACTCCATTGATCTGGAGTTTATCCATTGATCCATTGATTTGGATAAACGTGCGCATGCCTACAGGAGGATTTTGAAGTAGCCTAATCAGATTCAAACATTGTGACTGGTTGTGTTTCTGCCACATATAGAAAGTCATGTTTTTAGTTAAATTACAAATATTTAGGCTATATTGAAGCATTAGGTTCTATTGTGTGAGGAATAGCGGTTTGGGTTGGTGAGGAGGCAGAGCATGTGTTAAGCTTTCCTGAATAACTGGGACTGCCAGGAGCATACGTGGCCACGTTATTATAGGACGACCTTGGAGAATGAAGATCTGCAACATACAGTGCAGCTTAGTAAAATATTAAATAAAATAGAAGTAAAAATACAGCCAGACTGGCTTGCTACTGGGCCATTCTGGACCTTATCAACTGTAGAGAGAAGATCCACAACTGATCCAAATTGAATGAAGCATTCAATTCATACGGCTTTTGCACTGTTATTCAAGTTACATTTTCACTGCAGACTAGAGTATAATAATGCAATTATTAATTGCATTGTGGTGTTGTAGGCTACTATAGGTAGGATACTTGTATTGTATCTTGTATCCCTAAACAAGGGTAGCTTTTTGAGCTGTCTCATGTCTTCACTGTCCTTTCATGCGCAATTATGCACCTGGCCTCTCCACTGCCTATCAGCTATACCTATTTGTTCTTGTGGATTCATATGGAAAATGTATGCAGCTTTGAGTGCTTTTATGTGTGGTATGATTGCTAGTTAGCCTAATGCAGATCTGGACAAATAATCCACCTACCACTATTGTCACTATGAATGGTGGATAGTGGGCAGGATAGACAGTTAGACTGGTAGACTTTATACAACGGGTCGGTCTAATCCTGAATGCTGATTGTTTGAAAGCATATTCCAGCCAGTGTCTATTCCACAAGTTACCACCGGCTAAATCTATGACGTTAAAATGTCTATTTACTCTGTTCCATCTAACTGTGCAATCCACTGTCTCATTAGCCCAGCCAGGCAATGTATGAACTTGATTTCTTCTATAAATAGCATCTAGACATTATCTCACATTTGTTTTTGAATAATATTAGTTTTCAACAGCAAAGATTTGTATAAACCTTGCTGTCTCTCTCTTCTACATTTGCAGTATTGTTTCAATATTCAAATTCTATCTCCAGCTGTCCCATAGAAATTAACGTGTCGGGACAGGACAGACAGGCAGCGTTTCTCAGCCAGTCGAAGTCATGAATCAGCTGGCATAATTTTCATGGATATATACAGCACAAAGAAATGTATATTGAAAAAAGGTCAAACGAAATGAAGTGCAGCTAGTTTGCAGTCTTTCCAGCTTCAATTTGTTAGCTGTGTTGTTGGCTAGCTCCTCTGAACAAGAGTGTCCTGATGAGAGGCGACATCGCCAGGCCAAATCGTGCCTCGTTAGCTCATTGTTAAAGGGAAAGGGAAAGGGAGGATACTAGTCAGTTGTTCAACTGAATGCATTCAACTGAAATGTGTCTTCCACATTTAACCCTCTGAATCAGAGAGGTGTGGGGGTTGCCTTAATCAACATCATCGACCTGGCCAAGGCTTTCGACTCTGTCAATCACCGCATTCTTATTGGCAGACTCAACAGCCTTGGTTTCTAAAGTGACTGCCTCGCTTGGTTCTCCAACTACTTCTCAGACAGAGTTCAGTGTGTCAAATCGGAGGGCCTGCTGTCCGGTCCCCTGGCAGTCTCTATGGGGGTGCCACAGGGTTCAATTCTTGGGCCAACCCTTTTCTCTATATACATCAACGATGTCGCTCTCGCTGCTGGTGACTCTCTGATCCATCTCTACGCAGACGACACCATTCTGTATACATCTGGCCCCTCTTTGGACACTGTGTTAACTAACCTTCAAACAAGCTTCAATGCCATACAACACTCCTTCTGTGGCCTCCAACTGCTCATAAATGCTAGTAAAACTAAATGCATGCTTTTCAATAGAACGCTGCCCGCACCCGCCCACTGGACTATCATCACTACTCTCGACGGGGCTGACTTAGAATATGTGGACAACTACAAATACCTAGGCGTCTGGTTAGACTGTAAACTCAACTTCCAGACTCACATTAACCATCTCCAATCCAAAATTAAATCTAGAATCGGCTTCCTATTTCGCAACAAAGCCTCCTTCACTCATGCTGCCAAACATGCCCTTGTAAAACTTACCATCCTACCGATCCTTGACTTAGGCGATGTCATTTACAAAATAGCCTCCAACACTCTACTCAGCAAATTGGATGTAGTCTATCACAGTGCCATCCGTTTTGTTACCATGCCCCATATACTACCCACCACTGCGACCTGTATTCTCTCGTTGGCTGGCCCTCACTACATATTCGTCACCAAACCCACTGGCTCCAGGTCATCTATAAGCCTTTATTAGGTAAATCCCCGCCTTATCTCAGCTCGCTGGTCACCATAGCAACACCTACCCGTAGCATGCGCTCCAGCAGGTATATTTCACTGGCCACCCCCAAAGCCAACACCTCCTTTGGCTGCCATTCCTTCCAGTTCTCTGCTGCCAATGACTGGAACGAATTGCAAAAATCCTTGAAGCTAGAGGTTCCTATCTCCCTCACTAACTTTAAGCATCAGCTGTCAAAGCTGCTTATCGATCACTGCACCTGTATATAGCCCTTCTGTAAATAGCCCACCCTACTACCTCATCCCCATATTTATTTTTTAAACTTCCGCTCATTTTGCACTCCAGTATCTCTATTTGCACATCATCATTTGCACATCCATCATTCCAGTGTTAATGCTAATCTGTAATTTATTTCGCCACAATGGCCTATTTATTGTCCTACCTTTCTAACCTTACTGCATTTTGCACTACATTTGCACTCTGTATATAGATTTTCTATTGTGTTATTGACTGTACGTTTGTTTATTTCCCATGTGTAACTCTGTGTTGTTGTTTTTTGCCGCACTGCTTTGCTTTGTCTTGGCCAGGTCGCAGTTGTAAATGAGAACTTGTTCTCAACTGACCTACCTGGTTAAATAAAGGTGAAATAAAATAAAAAAAATAAAAATTCACGTCTTCGGCGCTCGGGGAACAGTGGGTTATTTTAAGGATGTATCCAAATAAATGTCACTAGAAACAGCTTAAACAAATGAAAATGCAGCTACTGTCTGCACTGTTTGATGTGACTGTAAGTTAGCCGTAGTTGGCTAGCTAGCACGCAAGGGATAAGAACGTCGCCAGCCATTATGGCAATGGAACATTTAGAACGAACAACTGTGTCGTATCCAGAGATACAGAACAAAAAGACTGAACTGGATCGCGTCTCTGGAACAAATGACCTGCCGGCTTGGGTAGCAACCCTAAAATTGTGTCGGGACTATATCTTTTAGAAGGATTAAATAGTATGAATAAATTCATAAAAATAATAGTTTTTAATGAAAATATGTCAATCAATACTTGAATATGTTGGTAACCCATTGTATAAATGTGATAATGCCCTCAAAGCTGGTGTTTGGAGGTTATTATTATCGCTTCTCAGGCATTATCACTTAATTGTTAACCTGTGGTATAGAGCATAAGGGATGTACCAAAACACCTTGATATAGGGGAGGAGCATGTAAGCAGATGAGGAAATGTGTCTAGGATGTAAGAAATTCTATAGTAAAACCTGCAAAAGAGTGAATGTAAACCAGGGAAGAAAGAACCATACTTCCCTCACCTGTGCCCAATAAGAAAACACACAACCCTCCCTATGCTTGAGTACCAGAAATCTAGAGACTGAATGATAAAGTAATTCAAAAGGGGCAATCTTGAAATTATTTGGTGGAATTTCCCTAAAATACAACCACTACTATGAATATATTAACTTAGAAATTGTAGTCAGTACCTTAAATGTCATATTTTTGTCACATTGTGGAGAATCCGAGGGCAGTGGAGAATAAACAGCATGGTGACAGGAATTTAACCAAGGTTTCCTGCTAGAAAGCCTCAAACTCTCCTTGTTAAATCCTAAAGGGATGGAATCTGTTGGTAGAACCACATGTAGCCATGTTGTCCGCTGCAAAGGTAAAGGCTCAAACCTCTGTCATTTTTTAATACAATACAACACATTGTGGTATGCTGTTCTCTGTCAATCTTCGGAGAAGGCGTCTAAGAACTTACACAATTGTGTATGGACTGAATTGTAGAAACTATAAATATCAATCTTCCCTGAGTGCATAAGGTCAAACCGTCAATAGTTGTAATATGCTCACCAATGGCAGGGTCACTACAATGTAAAATAAAAAAATATGATATTCATTATGCACATCTGGAGCAGGATTAGAACTCTTAAATCTATTACCATAGTCCCTGTGCCCAAGAACACTAAGGTAACCTGCCTAAATAACTACAGACCCGTGGCACTCACGTCTGTAGCAATGAAGGGCAGGTCATGGCTCATATTAACACCATTATCCCAGAAACCCTAGACCCACTCCAATTTGCATACCGCTCAAACAGATCCACAGATGATGCAATCTCTATTGCACTCAACACTGCCCTTTCCTACCTGGACAAAAGGAACAGCTATGTGAGAATGCTATTCATTGACTACAGCTCTGCGTTCAACACCATAGTGCCCTCAAAGCTCATCACTAAGCTAAGGATCCTGGGACTGAACACCTCCCTCTGCAACTGGATCCTGGACTTCCTGACGGGCCGCCCCCAGGTGGTAAGGGTAGGTCACAACACATCTGCCACGCTGATCCTCAACACTGGGGCCCCTCAGGGGTGCATGCTCAGTCCCCTCCTGTACTCCCTGTTCAACCACGACTGCACGGCCAGGCACGACTCCAACACCATGATTAAGTTTACAGTCATAGACTGTTCTCTCCGCTACCGCATGGCAAGCGGTACCGGAGCGCCAAGTCTAGGTCCAAAAGGCTTCTCAACAGCTTTTACCCCCAAGCCATAAGACTCCTGAACAGCTAATCAAATGGCTACCCGGACTATTTGCACGCCCCCCCCCCCCCCAAACCCTCTTCTTCACACTGCTGCTACTCTCTGTTTATCATCTATGCACACTATGTCACTTTAACTATACCTGCATGTACATATTACCTAAATTAGCCTGACTAACCGGTGCCCTTGCACATTGACTCTGTACCGGTACCACCTGTCTATACCACCTGTATACATATATTTTCACCTTACTGTTTTTTATTTCTTTACCTCTCTTGTTTACATAATACTTATTTTCTACTTAAACTGCGCTGTTGGTTAGGGCTTGTAAGTAAGCAAGCATGTTTCCCTTTGATTTAAAACAATGTCAGTTTCCATGGCAACTAGATTTCAATGTGAGCCAGATCGCCTTTTGATGTGTCTTTGTCAATCACGAGCGAGAGTGGCACATTTGGAAGGACTTCAAAATGTTATCACACTTGAACACATCAATGTGAACGCCTGGATAGCTAGATCAATTGACTGCCGTTGATTTAATCCTGTGTTATCTCGCCAGTATAGACAGTGGTGATGTACTGCCCTCGGGAGCGCTACTTTAGCAAAAAGCACCGTGTTGACTTCTCATCTGAGGATGATCCAAGGGGTCAACTTCAAGTCTATGAACTCATTTTTTCTAGCTCCTCTAACTGATGTAGAGATTGAGATCAAGATTCACTGTGGCATTATGTGCAATATGACACAAAATGGACAATAGTAAGAAACTAGTATGACAGTGTTAGAATAGATTTCCACTGGCAACCATCTTCATGCTCCCTTCACCTATTGTCGGATCTTGACTAGAGTAAGATCTCTAGGCATCTTTATGGTGTCTGGAGGTTACTGTCAGGGTTTGACAGTAGGGTTGTCTAGGCGGAACTGTTTGTTTTCTGTTGGTCCCCAATTAGGGGCAGCTGCCCTGCGTTGTCTCTAATTGGGGATCCTATTTAAGTTGCGTGTGGGTTATTGTTTGTGCATGTCGCACATCAGTTCATGATTGCGGTCGCTCCTTGTTTGTGGTTTTTGTGTAGAACAAATAAAGGAATATCAGTCTACTTCAGCTCTGCGCCTCGGGTCTTGCCTATGCACCGTGACACCTATGGCCTTGAATCACATAAAGAGGCTTGCTATACATTTATTGTTTGTCTCTTATGGTTGTGTTGCCAATATACTATACCTCATACAAATACTGTGTAGTAAGGTCATTCTTCCTCAAAATTGCATTTATCTGAAAACAAAAAAAACTCATAAGTATATCATACTCTGTGAAAGCTATAGGTGACCTTATTGCAAAATACCTCAAGCGAGAATTGAAATGATGAGATCCGTCGCTGTCCTGTAGGGCTGTCATTTTTCAAGCCACATGCAGTATGTCTCACACAACAAAATACTGTTTGTTTTAAATATGGAATATGAAAATATCATGAATGCTGTTCTGCAGCAGAAATCTCTACATTTGCATACGCCAAATGCCACCATTTCCATCATCAAGGGGATCCCTGGTGCTTGTCCCTCCCATGGCCATTAACTCCCCTGCACAATCATTTTATCTAGATGAGTCATTTAAGAGTAGAGTAGGTCTGTGCTGCATCAGCTTTAAACGGCTCCTCATCTCTACTGACTGACATTTAGCACCGTAATGCCACTGCACACTGGACGGTGAGAATATTAATAAATGCCAATCGCACCTCTGATAAGGTGCAGGTTGTGAAAGCTTATCTCCATGTTAACCTCTCATGGTGAGAGGAACACAAACTATCAGCCTGGTCTCATAGACTAGACGTAACATAGTAGATGTACATCCGGGACCTCCAAACTAGTATGATATGTTACGTTTGGTATGGTTACATAATACGGATGGTTACTGAAAGCTGGTAGAGGTGGATAAGTGGGCATATAACATGAATGTCTAGCCACCCAAAGGTTGTGAGTTCGAATCTCATCATGGACCCTTTTAGCTAATTAGCAACGTTTCAACTACTTTCTACTTTTTAGGTATTTTGCAACTTCTTAGCATTTTAGCTAACCCTTCCCCTAACCTTAACCCTTTTAGCTAACCCTTCCCCTAAACCTAATCTTAACCCTAAACTAAGCCTCACCTCTAACCCATAGCCTAGCTTACGTTAGCCAGCTAGCGATGTTAGCCACCTAGCTAGAATTTGTAGCATGTTTAGCAAATTCGTAACATATTGTAAGTTTAGCAAATATAATAGGAATTGTAATTCGTAACATATCATACGAAACGGGTGCGGGACATCCACAAATTAATGCATGCCATACAAAATGTAACATATCATACTAAATGGAGTGTCTAGGATTTACATACAGAATAATACGAAATGCTCTGAGACCAGGTAGGAAATATCAGATTCCAGTCTTCTGAGCAGTTTTATATATATGTTGGCACCCAGAGAAAGACAAATAGCACCTTTTTTTGTTTTTGTAAGTTTGATCAAATCAAATCATCAAATCAAATTTGATTTTTACATCAGCCGATGTCACAAAGTGCTATACATAAACCCAGCCTAAAACCCCAAACATCAAGCAATGCAGATCTGGGATAAAAAAGTTGAATGAAATTATGAAATTATAATACAAAAAAGTAGACAGAGAAAAAAAAAGAAAAAAAAAAGAACTAAGACGTTGGTAAATGTGATAAATGAAGATTGATTAAACGGTTATAAAAACGAAAAAAAAACGTAAAACTTGGCAATTAGCCAAGAAGTAACAAACAGCACAGCACAGCAGCACAGAGACAATTGATACGCTCAAAACTAAAGGATGTGGCTGATTCTGTAGTTGTGGAGGTTGCAATACTAAATTCATACTATGAGGGTAATGTATTCAGTGTTGAGACAGGTCAAGGGTTGGAAGCATAGGAGTGACATTGTGATTTATTTGAGGTGCTTTTATCACTTGCAGTAAAGCAAACATATGTACCATTTCCTCAGTGCAATCCTGTGCACCTGACAGAGCCTGGATTGAGTGAACAACATTTTAATCAACAAACAGGTTTTTTTCCTGCAGCCTGCTAAATGTGATGCACTGCGATTCATATAACCACAGCCTGAATCTGAGGGAAAACAGTTATGGGAATTCAAATGAAAACATCCATAAACACCTGTGAAAAGGCCAGGGCCCAGTGGTGCTCAATAAACACAATTGATTTTCCATGTTCTATATTTAGTCTACAAGAAACAGACATCAAATATCCTTGAACGTAACAGTTGGAGTTGAATGTAAAGCAGCAATTGACCTGCAACACCATACACTACCCACTGCTAGCCACCAGGACATGGTGGTCAAGAAGGCTCCAGTCCTAATGTGCTGTTAAAGCTGTAATCCTTAGTTGCTACAGTATATCCATTTTTGGACATGAATGATATACACTGAGTAATGTGTATACAAAACATGAAGGACATCTGCTCTTTCCATGACATAAACTGACCATGTGGATCCAGGTGAAAGCTATGAAGCTTACTGATGTCACTTCTTAAATCCACTTCAATCAGTGTAGATGAAGGGGAGGAGACAGGTTAAAGAAGGATTTTTAAGCCTTGAGACAATTGAGACATGAATTGTGTATGTGTGCCATTCAGAGGGTGAATGGGCAAGACAAAATATTTAAGTGCCTTTTGAACAGGGTATGGTAGTAGGTGCCAGGCGCACCGGTTTGTGTCAAGGACTGCAACACTGCTGGGTTTTTCACACAGTTTCCCGTGTGTGTCAAGAATGGTCCACCACCCAAAGGACATCCAGCCAACGTGACACAAATGTAGGAAGCATTGGAGTCAACATGAGCCAGCATTCCTGTGGAAAGCTTTCGACACCTTGTAGAGTCCACGCCCAGACAAACTGTTCTGAGGGCAAAAAGGGTGTGTGGAACTCAACATTAGGAAGGTGTTCCTAATGTTTGGGATACTCAGTGTATACCCATTGAATTTGATATAAATTATACTGTAAATGCCTCATGAGCTTAGTTCAACAGTCGTACACCATTAGAACCCAAAATACAAGATTATTTTATTCCAATATTTGTAAACAATGTAAATCTAAACACTGTATAGCCTCAACAACTTGTTAAAACTATATTTTTTATTGCATGGATGGTCAGTCTTGCATCCATAGCTCTGTGTATGAATTTGAGAGCGGTTATCTTTCTCCAGGCACATCCCTCAGATTTTTATCAAAACACATGCGTGGTGACGCTTTTTTATTGCTTCAATTAAGGGTTCTAGCTTTAAGTGCCCGGTTCTAGTCCAACTGGACCAGTAATTAATTGAATTGAAGAGTAATTTGAATGGATTACCACAGACCATCTATGATTAGCCTATGAAAGACGGAGATCCGGGGGGAGCCTTTGGGTGGACACATAAAATGATCATAAAACAACATTATAGAGTCAGCCACTGATGCTTCTCAAACGAGGGAGGGACTTTAACCTTTTATTTCCCTTCGTACAAAGGCATGCTCTCACGCAAGCTGTGACTTGCAAGCTGAAACGTGTATATAGGCCTTTTTCCTGTGGTGATTTTTACGTCCTGTTTATTTCTCAGTCATTCTATTTGATTCAGCCCCGAGGGCAGTGATCAAACCTGCTTATGTGCTCCGCAGGCATTATTAATGATTACGTTAGCGTCACATCACTATGGTAATGGATTAAATGCAGTGTGACATTATAAAACCTAAGTGTGGTATCGTTGCTGACTATTTTACTGTGACCTTGCCACAAGATGGATGAAGCATGCTGTATTCCTCATGGGGGGATCGTCCATACTGAAAAGGGTAAATGGTTGGTTTACACTTCATGATTAATAATGAGTGTGATTAGTGTCACGGCGCAAACTAGCTTGTTAACGGAGGCTGGCGCAGCGAATTAGCATTGAGAGAGATAATCATGGGGAAAATAAATGAAAGTTAAAACAGGGCGATGGATGCCGCGTTGAGAGACAGGTGTCACCCGTTTATTACAGGCACCCCTGATGATTCTCACCTCCCTGCTGACAGTAAGCTGTGACTAGGTTGCGCTGCGTGAAATTTTATTTGTATTGTCTGTTCCATCACATCCCATTCACGTTGAAGCCAGTTAGCCACCCCAGTTGACCTTCAAGTCATGCCAAGCTCCCAGATAGAGCTTGAAGGGTTGGTTGGGGGTGGGGTGGGGCTTTGTAATATTGTGACAATTGGAAATCCATTTAACATATATATCTGAATCTCTGATTCACATAATGAGTGACAGATTGCACAAGGAATGTTTTATTTACTTGCATAGTGCATGAGATTGAAGAATTGCCTTCACTTCACTTTGTAGCGTACTCAGGCAAGGAAAGGGACGGTACAAGCTTTGGTTTGTCTTTTGCAGCTCACAACAAAGGCTTAGACCTGAGGCCACTCACCTTTAAAGTAGGACCATCTGTTTTTATGCCGCCCCTCCCCCACAACCGTCAAGAGGTGCATTTCCTTTGAATATGTATTTGTAACATTTACTATTCAATCATGTGTTGTTAGAACACTGAGAATCGTTCTGCTGAAGTCGTTTCCCAGTTTTGTAAATGCTGAGACTGTGTATGAAAATACGTTGAAGGAACAATTGGGCATACCTGTACTTAAAACCATTAATAATATTTTGTGAGACCCTATCGGTCATAGCTGCTGTTGGTGACTATTGGTACTATTGTCTCAGACATAAACCACTGTTAAATAAGTCTGTTCTGTAAATGATGCATGGCAACACTGTACATGACTCCCTCAGAATGCACGGTTCTCTGAAGGAGAACATTATTCTCCCTAACTGCCTGAGAACCAGACGGAGAGTGTTTTCTAATGTAAGGTCTTGTGAACTATTTTGGAAACTGTTTGTGCTGAAGGTACAGTACTTGAAGAAAGAACATATTATAGACTGTCTCCATTTTACAGGCTCCATTTGACATGTCTAGGCTGCTGTGGTAATGGTTTGGAGATGTTTGCAGTGATCTCAGTGAGATAGTCGACCGTGTGAAGAGGGAAAAGTGCCATCTACTGGCAGAAGAATCTTATTGCCCTTTGAACACTGGTCATCCTGCTCCGTTTTTTCCTCACACCAGGGCTTAGTCAACCCTTGGCTCTAACAATAGCCTTTTCAGAGTTCTAACTGGTATGAAAGACTACATTTCTACCGGCCAATCTTTACATTCGGTAGTGGCTCATCAATGTAATATGAATGGATGAGTACAGTCATTCCGTGTCTAAATTCACTTCAGCCTAAATTCCACCACATACTGTGCTGTATGACAGATGCTTAACCCCAAGGGAGACTCTTGCTCTTATTTGGAATAATACTGACAATCAATGGAAGAAAGCTACAGTTGAGGCTTCTCATTTCCCTGCAGGTATCAAACGTGCATCTTGAATGGGTCCTGGATTCTTTTGATGAGTATGACTCAGTTCAGAGCTCTTTCTTTTAGAAGTAGGCCTAAAGGCACGAGTCTTTGTAACCCATCCAATCCGTATTGGATGAGGGTCCATTTAGCGTGACTAATTGAAATATTAATTAATTTGGGCGAGTGCCCTGTCCGCTCAAAGGATTGGATCTGGGACAAAGTTCTGAGGAGAGCACTCTGACTGAGTTAAGAGGACCTTAGAGAGGACTACCATATTTCTCTATAAGGGTAATTGTGTCAGAAGTGATTAGAGAGTGGCATCCAATCTAGTCTTGATCTTTACGTCTATAGCTGAGCCTCTCCTTCAGTATAGATTAGATTACAGTTGCTGACTATAGACCAGCATTCTCCACACTGGAACTTGCCTACGAAAACATTCTGCACTGTAAGCTGGTTTATACTTCATCAGACATGCGCTACAGATCAATGTCATGACTATCAACTCTAATCGGATAATCACATCAACCGACAAAATAAACTGCTGTCAGACTGTCCGGAGTGTGTCGACATATATGTGGATTTTTTTATTCAAGTGGCCCTCGCCATGGAGCCATCAATCCTAGCATTCTGTGACGATTACAGCGAGTGTGGAGGGAGTTTCCAACAAAATAAAGTATTAGATTGTCTCTTTCTGAAGCTGCACCTTCTTGTCTCTCAACTATTTATGTAACAGGCAAAGACCTTGAGAATGTGTCACCGTGTGAAGAAAACAGCTATGCGACCTGATTGTGCAACGTCTCTGCAGTGAACAGTATTATAACTTGGCTCAAGGGAACTCAACAAAGATCCTCGATATGTAATTAAATTCAGAACAGTATGAATCATGGGATCATTACAGCACATGTACCCTTTGTACACTTCCTACAGTATTCATATTTTACAAAGGACACAGCTACCGGATACACTTTATTATTAATGTTGTTGAGGCAATTATTAAAGAGTGAGTCTCAAAATTAATCTTTTGAGAAGTTGGTATAGATATATTTCAGTATTATAGAGACCATTTTTTTGTTGCTTTACATAACTCAAAATATTCAATTCTACTGTATTTTAGCCCTCCTAACTAACTCCAGTAAGTGCATGAAAATGTCAGAAATAACAATACATGGCCCTTGTATAATTGTTAGTGTGAGTAGCTGTGAAGCTGTCAGGCCATGAAAGCACCAGCCACTGTGAATACACTATTGAGTGACATGATGGTGGGTAGAACACCTGCCAGTGGAACACCTGCTGTTGGTTGGTTGGGTGTTGGTGACTCCACCATCCCTGTTTGTGAGGGAACCTGTGGATCACTGTGGGTGGGCGGATGGAGGGTGCAGCTTCCACAGCCAGGCTGCTGCTGTGGAAGAAGACATGCTGTCAGGGAAGGGAACTGCTGTAAATTGAACCAGAAGGGTGACGGGCATCGCTGTGACATCTTTACATTACTTGGGAGGGCTTTAACTTTAGCACTTGATTCTTTCATTTCACAGGGAATGTAGCATCACATTTGATGTCCGTTTTGCCTTTTAGGTGAGGAAGCATCTGCTCATACACATCCTCGCAAATGCTCATCCTATTATCGATGAGTTTGTGAGAGAACACTCAAATGGACAATAGCAATAAAAATGCAAATGCTGACAAGTTTTATCAGAACATTTTGTGCCAGATCAATTCTACAAGCGGTCAGCATTTAAATGCTTTTTAAACTGTTGCATCGCTCCCACCTTAACTTGGATAATATCCTTACCACCAGCATGTTCTTGCCTGCCTCCCCTATCAGAGTATAACTATACATTTTTTGACACTGTACACCAGACATCCTACCCCGTCAGTTCAGTATAGCTTAACCTTAACTAAAACATTTCCCTTCCATATTGTCCCCTCTGGAATATATGCCTTGTCAAATTCTTTCATTTCAAAAGACGGAAACAATTTTATTCCCCAATATAGCCATCTCACTAGACAGCTTCAATGTTTCCATTTTGCCTCTAACCTTCCCATTTCCATCGCTTTCTCCAGCCTAGTCTGAGGCTTTCTGTACAGATCAGCTGTGGCCAGTGGAATAGTCTGACAAGCCCAATGTCCTTGCTGCCGCTGTGCCTCTCAATGATTGATTCTATTCCTTACTATCTCATCCAATCCTGAAGCTTTCCTCCATTCCATTACTGACTGCTATCATCTGCTACTGATATTTTCTATGTTTGGGAATGGAGGTTAGAGATATTGTAGCCTATCATGCACAGTCACAGACATAGATTATTCTGAACATGCTTCTTGTACTGAAATGACTACAGTACCCTAGCAGAATGACTAAGTAGATTGGATTTCTGGAGAATACAGTATTTTCAGTAAGCACTATAGGTATTTCCATCTTCAACTCTACTGAATCAGATGTCTGCATCGCCAAGTATTGAGGAGTCATATTACAAGTTGAAAGGAAATGCTCAGATAATTATTTAAGAGAGGTTGAAATATACTCAAAGTATAACATATGATCACTGCAGAATACTGTATGAAACTAAAATAAAACAAAGAAATACAAATAATGGATTTACTACCTGTAGGCTCTTATGCTAATGCTTCTATGTTCCACGTCTTAACTTTAATGAAGACGCAAGACCATGCTGTATGTGTTTATGATACAGCTGCCATAGCACTATTATCAGGCAGGCTGGGTTTCTTTATGGAGTGGGACGGTGACCTCTGAGGGCTGCCAAGGTCAGAGAGAATCAGATGTGCCATGGTTATTATTGGCATAGTTAATTGTCACCACAGCCTGGGAGAGCATTGGGGGTTGATATGTATAATGCAGTTCTCTGGTTTCCTGGAGCTTTTAAAGCTGAATAGTGACTTGTATTTAAAAAGATAAAGAATAGCAATTTGCTGGTGTATTCATATAAAAAAAGATTTTAATTTTTTATTTTTTATTTTTTTCAAACCAACAGTGCTTTTGCATTGAGCATCATGTGTTTTATTATTTATTTTTTACAACGATAGATTGCCCAAGTGCCTTCCACATCTCCCAACATTACATTTACTAAGATCAATAGTTATAATACCAGGACTACAGACTGTGTGTGTAAGAATCTGGCAGAGGAATGATTCAAGGAAACAACAAATACTTCTCTGAAATAAGCCCTACATGTTGGCTGTGAAATGGCTTCTTCCCACATTCTGCAATGTCATGTGGATGTAAGTACTTGGTCCTTGGGCAGGTGAGTCACAGACATACAGTGTACTCTGCTGTAGTGGGTCCAGGTGCTGTTGGAATTTAAACAGAGTGAATCTCTCCGCTAAGTTAAAGGTCCTGAACAGTCATTCTGAAAAGTACTTTTTCTGTCATGCTAACTACCAGGAAGTTTGAAAAGACAGGCTGAGTGGGCGGAGAGCTTATATTCATGAGCTCACCTTGACTGACGGCACTTTGAAACACCTATGTCAAACAACTTGGATGCAGTGAGCAGTGTTGCAGTAAAATAATCTCAAGCTAATTTGGTGATACCCAAAGCAACTCAAACAACATTGAAATTGCATCATGATATATATATATTTTTTATACATGTCCCATTTGGCATGTTTCTTTTTATGCAGTTCACAGCAGCACTGACGGATGTGTTGTGAGTTTTGAACGACACATGCCCCCTCCATGCTGGCTGAAGACCTAGCTAGCCAGTAACTAGCTAACACCAGACACAGATGAAAGGGGAAACATATACGATTCTTTGCCATAGAGGAACAGGGTAAACTTTTAATTATATTTGCTGACACCCTAGTCAAACTTGTATATCTAGCTAAACAAACCACGCCCCTCTGCAAACACACAATGTTGGTTACAAGCCGGTACTTATTTAAATAAGGTAATAGAATATCATGTTACCATTGGTGATTTAAAATTAGAGTTAAGGTGATGTCACCTTGTCCCCTTAATAATGACTCCAAGTGTTTGACTTTGGGGAGGGGACCAGTAACTTTATGATCAAACTTTGTCAATGTAGAAGCAACCGTCATTTTTCATACTTTGGTCATCATATTTGGATCCGGATTCCTTCAAATATCATCCAATTTCATGAAAAACATGATTTTGACTGTTCATGACCTTTAAGCTCAGGCCCCCAGGTGTTCTCTGTCTCCCACCACTCTGTTTTTGGCCACACTGACATTTCTTTTTGGCCAAGGTGGATATCACACAGTGTCAGTGTTTTGTCCCTTAACACGCCATGTAACCTCACAGGTTCCTGGACAGATAAAAATGTTAACGTGTAATTTGATAGACGTGAGTGAAGAAAAAGGAGAAGACAGTGAATCATGCTGCTCATATCCTCTTAATGAGAGTGCTGAGGCAGGGTTAGCTGTCACTCAGAAACCTAGTTCTCCCACAGAATGATTTGATTGAGGAGCACCACTCGGATTCAGAAGGTTAATTGGTGGGGTAGAAAGCTGCATTAGCAGAGCAAAGTAATTGACAAGAAGAGGAAATTAGTGGCGTTGTTCCTGTACACATATAGTTAGCATATGTGAACTTTATGCACTGATTTTACCTCACCGACCCAACATGCAGTGTGACACAGCATGTACTGACAACAGCAGCAGGACGGTGCAGCAGGCAAATAGAGCATATCAATGCAAGCACTCAGTCTTTACAATATGTGCTCCGTCTATCGTCACATGTAAAGAGATAGTTTACTTAAAATACAAAATTACACATTGGTTTCCTTACCCTGTAAGCAGTCTATGGACAAGGTATGACAGCAATCCATGCTTTGGTTTTATTTCCCTGGTACCGTTTACAAATGCTAATGTTTTAGTATTTGTGGCACAAATCCCTTTCAAGTCATGGTACCGATATTAGTATTTTTCGCATATCATGTCCAAATCACCCGAAAGTATCGAAATTGATTGTGAAGCTTAACAAAGTCACATAGATTATTTGAATACGATGCATGAAAAATGCTAATATCAGTACCATGACTAGAATGGGATTTGTGCCACAAATGCTAAAACGTTAGCATTTGGAAACAGTGCCAGGGAAACTAAACCCAAGCGTTGGTTGCTGCCAAACCTTGTCCAAAGACTGCTTACAGCGTAAGGAAACCAATATGTAATTTAGTAATTTGGGTGAACTATCCATGTAAGACTGTAGATCCCAGTTTAGCCCGCCATGTCTTGAGTCAGCAGCAGGAGAGTTGTCGGCATACATCCTCCTGCCCGCCGGCAGCTGGTGGGTTAAGGCCAGAGATGTGAGTGCTGAGTTGATGGTCTGGAAAATTGCATTTAAACCTGCAGGTATTATCCCAAGTTGTATCTTACTCTTTCATGAACGGAATGAAATTAAACTGTAAGTGTTGGTTGTGCTCTCCCTGTTCTTATGACAAATACAGGCTGTCTACAACCTAATTGTTTTCTCATTGGATTCGTTCTCCTGTTGTTGGTTAAGCCAATTCTGACAATAACTCAATTGGTTTGTCTGTCTGTAATACGCCTTGGTGTAATTGAATTGTCTACAGGTTTACTCAATACAAGTCTGTGGCATAATGCACAATTATTGATGGGACAAATCAATAACTTTTTTGTTTGTTTATGTTGCAAGTCAATGAATGTTGTTAAAGGAAGTTTTTGCATATTAGATCTACAGTTTCAGACCATTATATTTTTGTTGCTCATAGTACCAACTGAGCAAACTGTCCGAAGTGCTTTCGTACTTCAGTTCCCAATAATTCCACCTTGGATATGACTTTAGCTCTAAAAGCACTATCCATTAAGGCTACTGTTTCCATCAGTGCACACTGTAATTCTAAGCCATTCTCCGTGGCTTATCATCTTTTTTTAAAGTGCCATCCAGAATGGAGTTTGTGCTTTGTAATGAGATTTCTTGCTCCCTGGAAAGGTGAGAATCGTACTAGGTCATCAGCCTGTTGAAAGACTCTATCCACTGAAGAACAATTGAGTGTGGTATTGGGAATTTACAAGAGATGCCAGAGCAGTAAGTCATTTAAAGTTTTACAAAGCATCACACTGTCAGGAATACCAAATAGCCTGTTAGTTGAATATGATTGTAGAATAGAACATTTGTGTCAAATTCTATTTCTGGAGGTCTGGACTTACATAGTTGGCCTCAACCCTCAAGCCCTCAAGCTCTTAATTATCCCAATCATTCACTATTTGACATTTGCCAATTTTCTACCTTCAAAATGTCCAAATCCACAACACTTAAGCTAGATTTATGACGGAGGTGTATGTATGAAATCCTAATATATGTGGCTAATTGGCTATTCAGAGTAATTAGCTGTGGGAGATGGAAACAGGGATACAAAATTGTGTGCACAGAGTTTCACCCTAATTTGTTTGGGCAAGTGGAGTTGTTTTTCAGAATGCCTTTCAGCAACTTAAACTCTCCCAGCAGATATGCATTTCAAATAGATGCCGCACAAATCGTCACCATTTACATACAGTGCCTTCAGAAAGTATTCAGACCCCTTTACTTTTTCCACATTTTGTTAGGTTACAGCGTTATTCTAAAATTGATTAAATAGTTTTTCCCCCTCATCAATCTACACACAATACCCCATTAAAAAACTGTTTTGTAGAAATGTTTACTCATTTATGAAGAAAAAAAAATTCACTCTTTACTCAGTACTTTGTTGAAGAACCTTTGGCAGCAATTACAGCCTTGAGTCTTCTTGGGTATGACGCTACAAGCTTGGCACACCTGTATTTGGGGAGATTCTCCCACTCTTCACTGCAAATCCTCTCAAGTTGTGTCAGGTTGGATGGGGAGCATTGCTGCACAGCTATTGTCAGGTCTCTCCAGACCAGGTTCAAATCCGGATTCTGGCAGGGCCACTCAATGACATTCAGAGACTTGTCCCAAAGCCACTCCTGCGTTGTCTTGCTTAGGGTTGTTGTCCTTTTGGAAGGTGAACCTTCACCCCAGTATGAGGTACTGAACACTCTGGAGCAGGTTTTCATCAAGGATCTCTTTGCTCTGTTCATCTTTGCCTCAATCCTGACTAGTCTCCCAGTCCCTGCGCTGAAAAACAGCCACACAGCATGATGCTGCCACCACCATGCTTCACCGTAGGGATGGTGCCAGGTTTCCTCCAGACATGACGCTTGTCATTCAGACCAAAGAGTTCAATCTTGGTTTCATCAGAGCAGAGAATCTTGTTTCTCATGGTCTGAGAGTCTTTAGGTGCCTTTTGGCAAACTCCAAGTGGGCTGTTATGTGCCTTTTACTGAGGAGTGGCTTCCGTCTGGCCACTCTACCATAAAGGCCTGATTGGTGTTGTGTGCTCCCTGACCAAGGCCCTTCTAAGTTTGGCCAGCACTAGGAAGAGTCTTGGTGGTTCTAAACTTCTTACATTTAAGATTGATGGAGGCCACTTTGTTCTTGGGGACGTTCAATGCTGCAGAAATGTTTTGGTACCCTTCCCCAGATCTGTGCCTCGACACAATCCTGTCTCGGAGCTCTACGGACATTTCCTTCAATCTCATTGCTCGATTTTTGCTCTGACATGCACTTTCAACTGTGCTAAAATTTATAAAAAACTGTTTTCGCTTTGTCATTATGGGGTATTGTGTGTAGATTGATGAGGAAATAGTTTTATTTAATACATTTTAGAATAAGGCTGGAAAATAACAAAATATGGAAAATGTCAAGTGGTCTGAATACTTTCCGAAGGCACTTTCCGAAACCTGTTCATCCTGACGAAAGGAGAACTGGTGCTCTTTAGGATTACCCCTGTGGGGAAGAGTTGTGTTTACACAGGCAGCGCAATTCTGATCTTTTTCCACTAATTGGTCTTTTGACCAATCAAATTAGCTCTTTTGCCAACAATTGGGCTGCCTGTGTAAACATAGCCTTACTTCCTTCTACCAGCACCTCATGCAGATGAAAGATCTTAATTTGATTACCCTGTTGCAGGACAACTTTCCTGCAATGCAGAAAGTTTGTAATTGACACTTTGAAATTTCAGACTTGATTTTCCCTCATGAAAAATGTATCAACCCCTACAAAAAATGAATTGGTTTACCTTTTTGTCCCTTACTGCTGTCCATCATGCTGAATTTGTTAGCTGGTTTGTAGTGCACTGTCCATACATAGTGCAAGCGTGTCATTCCACCGTAACCATCACCACCACCACCGCCCCTACAGAATATACCATACAGCGGGTGAAATAAGTATTGAACACGTCACCATTTTTCTCAGTAAATATATTTCCAAAGGTGCTATTGACATGAAACTTTCCCCAGATGTTGGTAACAACCCAAGTAATCCATACATCCAACCAAAACAAATACGTTCAGAAATTAAGTTATGTGTAACATTGTGAAATGACACAGGGAAAAAGTATTGAACACATGAAGAAAGGGAGGTGCAAAAAGGCATGGAAAGCCAAGACAACAGCTGAAAACTATCAGTAATTAAAAAGCAATCCAGCCCCCTGTCAGTGCAAATTAATATTAGCTGGTTCAGTCCCAACTGATGGCCTACAAAAAGGTCTCATTGCCAAGGTGTCACACAAGACACATCTCATGATGGGTAAAAGCAAAGAGCTGTCTCAAGACCTTCGCAACCTAATTGTTGCAAAACATAATGATGGCATTGGTTATAGGCGCATTTCTAAGCTTCTGAATGTTCCAGTGAGCACTGTTGGGGCCATAATACGGAAGTGGAAAGACAATCATTTCACCATAAATTTGCCTCGACCAGGTGCTCCTCGCAAGATTTCTGACAGAGGAGTGAAAAGAATAATCAGAAGAGTTGTCCAAGAGCCAAGGACCACTTGTGGAGAGCTTCAAAAAGACCTGCAATTAGCATGTACTGTTGTCTCAAAGAAAACATCAAGTAATGCACTCCACCGCCATGGCCTGTACCACGCAAGACTCCATTGCTGAAAAAAAAGTATGTTGAAGCTCGTTTAAAGTTTGCTGCACAACATTTGGAAAAGCCAGTGAAATACTGGGAGAATATAGTGTGGTCAGATGAGAGCAAAATTGAACTGTTTGGATGTCATAATACACACCATGTTTGGAGGAGAAATGGCACTGCACATCACCCTAAAAACACCATACCAACAGTGAAGTTTGGAGGTGAGAACATCATGGTGTGGGGCTGCTTTTCAGCAAATGGTACTGGTAAAAATGGTAATTGAAGGAAGGATGAATGGGCAAATTTACCGAGACATTCTACCAGGATGAGGATGATGAAACGAGGGTGGACATTTCAGCAAGACAATGATCCCAAACACACAGCCAAGGAAACTCTCAATTGGTTTCAAAGAAAGAAAATAAAGCTGCTAGAATGGCCCAGCCAATCACCTGACTTAAATCCAATTGAAAATCTATGGAAAGAACTGAAGATCAAGATTCATAGAAGAGGCCCACGGAACCTTCAAGATTTGAAGACTGTTTGTGTGGAAGAATGGGCCAAACTCACACCAGAGCAATGCATGCGACTAGTTTCTCCATACAGGAGGCGTCTTGAAGCTGTCATTACCAACAAAGGCTTTTGTACAAAGTATTAAATAAATATCAGTAAGTGTGTTCAATACTTTTTCCCTGTGTCATTTCACATTATTACACATAACTTAATTTCTGAAATTATTTGTTTTGGTTTCTTTGTATGTATGGATTACTTGGGTTGTTGCCAACATCTGGTGAAAATGTCATGTCAATAGCACCTTTGGAAAAATATTTACTGACAAAAATGGTGACGTGTTCAATACTTATTTCACCCCGCTGTATGTGACAACACTGAAAAGCAATCTAGAAAAACATTAAGAAAACTGGTATAGTGCTTGCTACACCTCCTGTTCTGCCTCTGCTGTAGAAGGTCATGAGTACTTCAAGTGGTTTCAAAAGAATGTCTGAAGAGCACATTGAGAGCACAACGCTGTAAATTGTGTGCATCTCCACATACAGTACTTTATCATTACGTGTTTCCTTTATTCGTTTTTGTCACATTTTTTGATCACTGCGGTGACATTCATTCGCCTCCATTGAGATAAATACCAGTGTGAAAGCTTTTCCTGCCTGAATTTATATGAGGCGATTCCAATTGTCATGGGGAAATACAAGGGCTTTGTCTAAAAAACAACTCAATGCACAGAGCTGTGGCACAATACCCCTCACCAGGGAAGGAAAGTTAGATCAAAACTCATTAGTGTGCATAGCCCTGCAGCTGTCCCTGCTCCTGTACCAGGCCCTTTTTCTGAAGAGGCCTGGCATGTCCACAAAGTACATCTCCAAACAAACAGGTTTCGGGGCTAGAGAGAACATTCCATTCAATTCCAGGCACTATTCCTTTTAGTAATTAATGCATGACTTTAATATCCTTGGATATAGCTGAAGCATGCATCCACCTCCTCCCTTTTGTCTCCAAAAGCAATTCAGTACCTCAGTGAGCACAATGTTTTCCTTCCCCAAGAGAAGCAGTTCCATTTCAGCTCAATTGATTCTCCCCTTCTGGTCGGCCATCTTTAGCTTTTTCATTCTTTCCCAGCAAGCAGTGCATGCATTTTCAATGCCATTAACTACAGGACAGTCATTGGGAGGGATGAGGATGGTCTCAGGGGACTGGCCTTGGACACAGACATGGGAGTGAGATAACATGACTATATATAGTAGGACAGATATGACCAGATTAAACTGAGAATCCAGTCTCGCCATGTCCTTCTGACCAATACAGGCTGTCTAATAGAATTTGCAAATGTGTGTTTTCCTCCAAGAGAGCGAGAGAGAGGGAGAGACAGAAACAGAGAGAGAGAGAGAGAGAGAGATAGAGATAGGATACAGTATGACAGCTTTACATACAGCATACCTCATGGGGAGACAGTTGCACTAGTTACTGTATCTGTTTCATCCACAAGGCTTATGGGAGATTCTGTCATGTCTTTGCCTTGAAGCCCTGGCTCTCCGTTGCGGAGGAGAGAACCCCCGAGGCTCCGCATATGAGAGCAGAAGCCTGTTTTGCAATCACAGACTTGAATTCAGTGCATTGAAAGAGTTCCCTTCAAGGTAACATGAGCTCTCAGCCTCAAAAGCACCTGCATCTGCCCCCTTCTGCCAAACAGTAATACTAGTTGGCCTCACAGTTACGCTGTGATATGTCATTTGTCATATGGTAAACATTGGGTCTATGTATTGCCCCAATATGATAATTGTAGGCACTTTGAAGGAAACTACTTAAATCAAAGATCAAATAGCATCTACACTCCCGAGTTAAACATCAATTGAAAGAGGTATCTTTCCTCAACGTTGACTGCTTATGGAAAATAACTCTCTCAAATAAAATCCACCAATAATATATTCAATGCAAAAGTGTATGAAAGTGCCCTGAGCAAGCAAAACAGTAGGAATTTACAACAACTTAATATACAGCCATTGAATCAGTCTTCAAGAGTAGGGCGTCGTTAGTTGTTCATAGGGGATGACAAGAATATCCATCATTGCCCTGCATGCAGCAGGGCCCCAATGGGAGCAAGGTGACTGGGGAATGGCTGCCTGGGCTGCCTGGGTGTCCACTGGGAGAGGAGCTCGGCTCGCTGAGCCCTGGGTGTTCTGGCCTACTGCACTCAGGGTTACACTACCACTAGACCATGGAGATTGCTGCCATTAGGGAAAGTGAGCAGAGTCCAGGGCTGTAAAGAGACCTATAGGCTCTTATGAGGACGAACATGCCATGCTGCCCTAACTGCCTTAAGGTCATTTGCAGTATGTGCCTAATGCATACATATTTGAGATTTGGTTGTTCTTTTTCCCACCGTCTCCCACCTCTTTTTATTTGTTAGCACTGTAGGGTTTGTTGCTTACACATATAGTCACAGCGGACAAACAAACCCCTCTATGCGTTATTAGGTTTAACTTCAACTTCCATTTAACACCTAAAGGGATCCTGCAACAACACCATGCTGAGAGAGAGCTGAGGTCGGGTCAGACCAGCCGGTATTTACGGTAAAGGTCAGAGAATGAGGGGACAATAATAGGAGACAATTTTTCTTTCAAAGTTTCGCCTCGCCAGATACTTCCCAGAGCTGTACTTTTCATATTAATTTCATGGAACATTTGGTTTGGGTTTCCAAATGAGAACCTTCTTTTTTTCAGAGGGTTTAAACAGTGATTATATTCGAATGCCCCTTGGTAAATGCACTTTTGTTATAGAGGTCGTTTTGTGATGATAACCTTGGGTGGAGGTATAGAATTTACTTCCCTGTTCTATGTCTAGGCTAGCAGGTGACAGAGTAACTCCACCCACTTTGCCATGCCCATGATATAGTGGGAAATAGGTATACTAAACTAAATTTCACTTAAATATTTTGGACAGATGCCATCCACGTACTCAAAAAAGGCAGTCTTAATGTGCTTGATATAACAAATCTGGGCCACATGCAGCCATGTTTTTCAGCCAACGGGCCCCAGCCTTATAGAAGCCTGTCAGACCCAAACATCCAACCAACGTTTTATGTTGAGCAGCTCACAGCAAATTACTGCCTCTAGACATCCCCAAGCTCAATGGAAACTAAGTATATTTTTGTAACACTGCTTGAAGTCCCCCACAAAAGGTATACCCAAAATTGAGGATATTTGGTACATAGGGGGACAGACTGTGTATGGGAATGGTGAGGGTGCAGACATATGAGAAAAGGGAGACAACCCAGTTTTGCTACTGTACTGTATTGCAGTGTGTTTCCTAATTTAGTATTCAAATGTATTGGGTTTCCGATTCACACATAACACAGGCACGAGTAGACAAAGCTGGGCTTTAGATTTGTGTGTAATCTCTCCCTCAGGGCTCATACAAACCCAAGCAAAACAAACAGTTCCTCAGTAGGTTACTTTAGCACTGCTCCCTCTGATCCAATGGTACTTATTTACTGTCAAAACTCATCCATAGCCACAGTATGTTTTTTCCCCCATACAAGACAGCGCTACGAATGGCTCCACTCTTTTGTTTTAGTTAGGTTTCAACATCTCAATTAAAATGGAAAATGCATATTACTTGTATAAGTTGCTTGACTCAGTTACAGCAGTGATTTGAATGAAAGGTGCCAAGAGTAGAATTAATCATTGCACGGATATACAAATGTTATTTTCAAGCTAGAGCACATTTTAATCACTGAAACATTTCCACTGACTGATGACTGTGTCAGTAATACGTAGTGATTAATCTTAGCCTCAACAACCCTGTTTCTGTCCCAATCAGCACTTATGTGCAAACACGCTGACCAGTGTAGTCCTCAATAGGTTTATGTTGAACAATGCACATATTTCCTCTATTATCATTGATTCCCATTTGAATCAAGCCAGCATCATGTACACTGTGTAGTAAGAGGATACTAAACAATGGAAATTGTATTCATATTGTCCTTTAGTTCGTGGAATGTGGGCATGGTATGGCTGTTAGTTATTTTGACTTCCTGAAAACGTATGCTCACTTCCTCATTTATGATAGCAATGCTAGACGGCAACACAGCATTTGTTTAGGCCTAATTGGAGCGTGGTGGGCAGACCATACAAAAGGTCAACAGACTGCTGGAATGACCTTAGGTCCACAGTTTGAGGTATATTCCCTCTGCCATAAACTGTCACAATATTCCTGCTGTAGCAACATGATTTTCCCCTTTATGTAAAGACCCATGTCCTCTACCACCTAGGGACACCTTTCTTCTCACCCCCTGTGGCCTCCCACAAGGCAACACATCCACTTCCTGGCCTGTGTCAGCAACTGCATCAGAGGGCTAAGAGAGGCTAGTGGTGAGGGCACACATCCCATACCTCTGGGTTTAAAGTATTCAACTGCTGATTAACCTATCCATCACTTGAGTTTGCAGCCCACTTTCATGGTCAGTCACTCCCACACCGTTCGCAATGAATTAATGGCTGTAATAACACAGTCACAGGATCTAGAAGAGTTGAATATTTTATGTTACTTAAGGGAAGTCCACAAGTACTATTTCTCGAACAGTGACTTGCATTTCTAATATATTGTATTAGATTGGATTAAATTGCGATTTTATTTCTTATCTACAGTAGGAATCCTTCCATTTGTATAATATGAAAAATAATTGACTGCTCCACATAAACAAAGAGTTTTCATAACAGAAACATCTCTCATTGGCTTTGTTAAATTATGAATATACACAAATCCCTCTCTGTCTTTGCAGGGTAGAGGTAGGATGTCTTCTTAATTATCATTGTTCTTAGAAATATTCAAGTGACAGCAGTAAGCATGGCAGACGACGTACTGGGTATTGTTGTGTACAATAGCCTACACATCTCAATGAGGTCTAAACAAATATCTCCCTCTAAGATGTCTGAGCTGATTTAAGTGGACCGGAGAAGAGAAAATGTAATTCATAGCTCTGAGCCGAGACCCCTGCATTGGTGGTGAGTGTTCCTTACTCTGGCTATCTTTACCATCATATTGAATTTGAACAATGAAAAAAAGGAATAACTGGCAGAGTCCAATCTGATTTGAAAGCTAGTTAAGTGGCTCAAGTTTGGATAAAAAAGCAATACTAGGTACCACTGACAATGAAGTACAGCCCTTGGGTCAGCAAGATGTATTGACTACACGTTAGTGAATGCAGATGAAATGTTTTCCCTCTCACTAGGAACTGTCCGGCATGCAGTAAATAATTTTCCTTCCTCCATAGGCATTTTGTAGCATTCCGCCTCAGTTCTCATTCTCAAAAAAGGGAACATATACTTTTATATGTGGCATGCAGTCATGAAATATAAATCACTATCGTAATTGGCACGTGCAGTAGCCTATCCCCTTCTTTTTTATTTGCAGCACAATGATATCCGTTAAGAAATGGAAAAAAGCATCATGATTTAGTATTGTGGGGATGTCAAAGTTAAAAGGTAGTTTTTGAATGAAAATACTGTATGTAATTTGTAGTCCAAACACAAAGGTATTGTTCCAGGAAGAGGAAGTGTCTCAATGCTGCTGATTATGACTACGGCTGTGCTTGTCGACCGTGGTGCAAGTTATTACCTAAGACTATTAGGAGAATGACTCACTGAAACATTTGACTTTCCTTCCTCTCAGCACCTCCCATACTGAGGTCACCTGCTGTTTATGACTAATAATTAATTAATAACTCTCCATAAATACACACCTAGCTGCAAGGTTTGCTCTAGCAGCAATCAACTTTATTCGTAAACCTTGGGATGTTGGGACTGTCTGTGTGCTGGGTATTTTATTGATCAAATTGATTGTGTCAAATGATTTGACCGGTGGAACTATCTGACAGGGTCAAATTGACAATAAAAAGTTAGCTATTTTTGGTTTAAGGTTTGTATCCTCAGTAGTTTCCGTAAGATGTTGAAGAGACACATCCATGGCACTGAAAGACATTAAGTTCTATTTCTGTTGTCAAATTAAAAGATCTAAAAGGTTCTCGAGAGGACTCAGTTTCAAAGGAACATTTTAGTATATGGTGCAGAGTAATTAATTTAATGCTGCATCTAAACATTAGTTGGACTCAGTTGTGTTTGACAGTCCACAGGTTAATGGTGTGAAAATAGGGACCATGGTTTCCTTTAATAACAATATGCCACAGGGAACGCAAAAGCACCTCTGAAATTGTGTACAAAATAATTGGATGGCCGTGAAAGAGGAAGAATACACATTAATCCTATTTTGCCTTTAAAATTATATTTGCTATTTTTACTTAACGCGTGAAAAACAAAAATGTGTCTTGATTATTTGGATCCAGTTCAGTAAACAGGACAGATTAATAGAATGCAGAATATAAAATACAGATTGGGTAACACGTTACAAACGATCTATAGAGCATAAATATAATTCTACTTGTGCAGCATGGCATGCATTCTGAATATTTCTGGCAAAAATATATATATACATTTTACATTTAGTGGTATAAATTTGGTCATATTCAAATTGTAAAGTTCACATTCAAGCAGTTATTGATTTCCCCAATGTTCCTGTTTCTCTTTTCTTCACAGGGATTTCCTCTGAGCCCATGAATACAACCCAGCAAGAAAGACAGAGGAGGAAACAATAGGATGAGACCGATCAACCATGTTAGTCCTGGGGAAATAAGCACAAGACAATCTGAGGTGGTGAAGTACTGAATCTCAGTGAACCATCTCTAAAACTTCCCTCCAGGCTAAAGTCATTGGATGGATGCTGGTCTAAATGCGTATGTCCAACAACTTTTTGTAAATGGCTGGAACATTAAGACAGAATTACCCTTCACTGGACAGAAGGCCAATATATTGATTGTCCTCACTGAGGAGAACACTTGAAAGTCCAGCTAGATTACGAAGAGTTCAGTTCAGTATCTATAGGAACCACAGTGGTGTTCCCATCTTAGATCTTTTGGCCCTGCCCATGACATCAAGAGGAGCACCAATGGCCTGCGGTGGAGGTATGGTAATGAGTGCCTTTTTCTGGTCTGTGGCCATAGTATATTTGACCTATACAGGCAAAGTCAATGGGGACTGCTGGCTCATCGAAGGCGAGAAGGGCTTTGTGTGGCTGGCCATCTGCAGCCAAAACCAGCCTCCATACGAGGCCATCCCCACGCATATCAACAGTACCATTGTGGACCTTCGGCTCAACGAAAACAAGATAAAAAGTATCCATTTCTCTGCTCTCAGCCGCTTCGCCAACCTGACGTACCTAAACCTGACCAAGAATGATATTAACTACATAGACGACGGGGCCTTTTCTGCTCAGTTCAACTTACAGGTCCTTCAGTTAGGCTTTAACAAACTCCGTAACCTGACTGAGGGTATCCTCAGGGGTCTGGGCAAGCTGCAGTACCTCTACCTCCAAGCCAACCTGATTGAGACTGTGACACCCAATGCCTTTTTGGAGTGCTATAGCCTCGAAAATATTGACCTCTCTATGAACCGTATCCAGCAGCTAGATGGGACCACGTTTACCAGCCTGACTAAACTGACTACCTGTGAGCTCTACACTAACCCTTTCAACTGCTCCTGTGAACTACTTGGCTTTGTGAAGTGGCTCTCTGCATTTCCCAACAGGACAAATGAACGGATGGTCTGTGACTCCCCATCAGGTGTCTCTGGCTACAGTCTGCTCAGCCAGAACCCTAACAACCCGACTTTTCGGAATGCCCTCCATATGCTCTCCACTGTGTGTACAGATGACTATGTGACGCCATACATACCTGTGCCTCCTGAGACCACCACCCTCCCAGACTACACTCCCTGTGGGCTGGAGGACTGTCCCTCTGGAACTGAGCCAGATGAAAGTATGAGTATCAACCCAACGGTGATTAATATGGATGCAAAACCCAGTATGAAGTTGAAGCAAGTCTCTAAAACAAGCGCCACCATCACTGTTCAGATCCCCCATCCTTTCAAGAAGATGTACAGCCTGGTTCTCTACAATAACAGTTTTTTCACTGATATTCAAAATCTAAAAATTCAGAACGAGGACATTGAACTTAAAAACCTGAAACCCCATACTGAATACACATACTGTGTTGCTTCTATAAAGAATAATCTTAGATTCAATCATACTTGTCTGGCAGTCTCCACAGGACCGTGGAAAGGGAAAGAAAGATCGCAGAACCATGCAACAGCTACCCACTACATTATGACCATCCTAGGTTGTCTCTTTAGTATGGTGATCGTCCTAGGTGTGGTCTACTATTGCTTGCGTAAAAAACGTCAGCGAGATGAAAAGCACAAAAAGGCAGGCAGCCTAAAGAAAAGTATAATTGAACTAAAGTATGGACAAGAGCTCGAAGGGGGAACCATTTCCAGGATGTCACAGAAGCAAATGATGGCTGGGGAGACTATGTCCCGCATACCATACCTACCATCTGGTAGTGAATTGGAGCAGTACAAACTACAGGAGATAAGAGACGACACGCCTAAAATGGCCAAGGGAAGTTACATAGAGGTGCGAGGAACCGGGGACCACCATGAACGCAGAGAGTGTGAGATGTCCATGCCTGGGATGTCCATGCCTGGGATGTCCATGCCTGGGAACAGCCAAGGGTCAGTGGCCGAGATTTCAACCATAGCAAAAGAGGTGGATAAGGTCAATCAGATCATTAACAACTGTATTGATGCTCTGAAGTCAGAATCCACATCTTTTCAAGGGGTGAAATCAGGAGCTGTGTCCACCCAGGAGCCCCAGCTGGTCCTAATATCAGAGCAGCCGCAGAGCAAGTCTGGCTTCCTGTCCCCAGTGTATAAGGACAGCTACCACCACTCATTACAGAGGCACCACACTTCGGATGTCCCGCCAAAGCGTCCCAGCACAGCCACTGGAGGGCCCATGCGGAGCCCAAGGCCTTACCGCTCAGAGTCCAAGTACATAGAGAAGACCTCGCCAACGGGTGAGACCATCCTCACTGTAACGCCAGCCGCCGCCATCCTTAGGGCAGAGGCGGAGAAGATCAGGCAGTACAATGAGCACCGGCACTCCTATCCTGACAGCCACCAGCTGCAGATCGAGGAGCTGGAAGGGCCCGGAAGCCACAAGCCCTCCATCCTGGAGCCCCTAACTCGGCCCCGCCCCAGAGACATGGCGTACTCTCCGCTCTCACCACAGTACCATAACCTCAGCTACTCCTCCAGTCCTGAGTACTACTGCAAACCACATCACACTATCTGGGAGCGCTTCAAACTCCGAGGCAAACGGCACAAAGACGAGGACGAGTACATGGCTGCAGGGCATGCACTACGTAAAAAAGTGCAGTTTGCCAAGGATGAGGACCTGCATGACATTTTAGACTACTGGAAAGGTGTATCTGCTCAACAGAAATCTTAATCTCTCCAAGTGTTTTCTACTGGACTACAACTTTCAGAAATGACACAGAAACCTTATATGTGAAACTCACTATTGATTGGATGGATACTTCCATATTGTGATCAACTACTTAAACTTATATATAGCAACATATTTTGACTGTGAGTGACATAGGAAAAGAACCTTGGAAATGACCATCTTGGAAATTACCATCTTAAATTTGTCACATTATGTATGGAATTAATGGGAATAAACTGTAATCTAACGTTTCAAGAAGAAAACATATTGCAAATTAAGAATATACATAATATATGTTGCAATGGATTATAGGTATTTGGGTATCGCATGGCCAAGTCCTGTGACAGTGGATTTTCTGTTGTGTACTTTGAGAATACTGTAACAAACATTGAAAAACATGTCTACTGAAACCTCAATATTTTTCTTGAAGAACTACTGAACAATCATACGAAAAAGAACAATTTTTCTCCCCACATATATTTAACTCTACAACAGAACTATGTACTGATACAGTGTCTATATCTGCAATGTTTGCTGTTAAGAACGTACAAAAAATGATAATGTGTTTGAATCAGGTTTAACCCATGGATTTCAAAGACAGCCACTTTATTTGTTCTCTAATGAGTGATGTGTCCTAACTGATAAACATTACACTGGTCAGATAATTGATATTATTTTACCCAGACCACTTAACTTTTTCTTCCCCTATTTACGGCACTATCACATAATACATTTTTAGAGGCCACTAAACAAACTGCACAATATTAAAAGGCTGGAATTTTCTAAATGTAATATTCCACATAAGACATTGTATTATACAGATGCTGATGGTCTGTCTTAGGCATCGGCATCGTGAGCCATTAGTCATATCTTTAGAACCAAAGTAGAAAAAGATGAAGTGTTTACAACATTTTCTTTCTGCATGGTCTAAGAAAGTGTTTCCCAACTCCGGTCCTCAAGTACCGCCAACTGCACACATTTTGGTTGTAGCCCAGCACAAAAACCCCTGATACAACTTGTCAAGAGCTTGATGATTAGGTGTGGTTGTCCGGGGCTACAACAAAAAGATGTACAGTTAGGGGTTGGGAAACACTGGTCTAAGATATGTGTGAACATAGTAAATCAGGTTCCATATGCATTTCATTTGAATTTGTTCTACTGTGTTTTAAAGAGCCAAAACATTTTAAGAGTTACTTTTGTTGAAAGTGTAATTGACCGTTCACCTTTATATTACCAATATTTTCCACAGAATTCAACTGTAGTTTCTCACCTGTTGTTTAGGCAGAATGCTGAGAATGCAGTTCACATTCTCTACTGGAATATCTGTCCTATAGCCCGATAGATGAATGTACAACATAGATGATGAAATCTGTATATGGCAGCTTTTTCATTTTATTTCAGAGAGATTGTCATTATTTGCTATTTACAACCATTATATCCAGTTTCCTTTGTATCTACTTGGTTTATCAATTATTATATTTCCCATAACTTAACATATTGAATATTTGTCTACAATTCTTAGCCAACAAAGTAAAAAAACAGCAAAGTAGTTTGTTTCACAGAAGGCTCTTGTTGAAGGATATTTTCCTATACTGTATGGCTGTTATGACACTTTTGTAAATTAAGAAGCCACCTATCAGAGGTATATCAACATGCCTGGGTTAACTATTTAAATATTTCCCATGAATGCCTGAACTGAACTTCTGCCGCTGGATTTGTATATTATCTATACAATATTTTTGAATGGATACAAGAGGTAACTTGGCTGTCTGAGTTCTTATTTCAACCGCCTTAAACTTCTGGGACATGCGTGCAACTGTAATTTTCTTTGTTTTTCTTTTAGTGTTGATATTGTTGAAGTCTTTATTTGATGTAATTTTTCTAAATGCATTTCAATAGATTCCAAGAGCTGTCCGATTTCTAGATAAATTAGCAAGTAAGCTACATGTTTTTATACTGCATATTGTAGCACTTGTGTGTCTCATAAAAGTTAGAATTGTTGGGAAACCGGTGGAAAAAACAGTGAACAGCTGTTGTTTAAGTACACCAGAAACAAACAAGAGCACAATAAAGTGTTTTTATTTAATTTCTTAATACTATGTTATCTGCTTTCAGACAAAGTACTGTGAAATAAAGGGAAGGGTGAACCCATCAGTATCTTCATTATGTTATTCTGAATCAACGTATTAATCCTGAATGTATGAGTAAACTTGCTTCTTTGTATCCCACACATCATTATCATGTTTTTATGATAGTTTAGTGGTTCTACCAAATTAAGAAATGTTCATAATATTCTGTAGTCCAGGAATTTAAGCAACTGTACCATTATTTATGTATAGCTAAATATTCAAATGTACGCTACCCTGTTACACTAAACCTTTTCAAATGTAGGCTACACTTTTACACTAAACCTGTTCCATCTGAGAAATATCAGTGTTTTCAATGCTCTGCTGAACATATCCAAGCAAGTGCTTAAGAAGAAGTGACAGCATGCATTTATTTTGGGAGCTGAAGATATTTATTACGTCTATCAGAAAATGCTGAGGCCTCGATTCAATCTGTAGCGCTACTTAATTTAATGTTCCTGCGTTCACAGAGACTGCATTCACGGTAAACGCTACATGTCGCCTCAATCGGAAATTACCTTTACATTTCAATCACACTACAGCGCTTATCTACAGCTGCATGGATTGAATCAAGCTCTAGGACTGCCTCTCCTTTGAAAAATAAACATCAATTTGTCTTGTCCCAATGGTTCTCAGATATCTTAACCTTAAAAGTGCCAACTGAGGAACATTGAACTTAAAAACCTGAAAGCCCATACTGACTACACATACTGTGTCGCTTCTATAAGGAATGCTCTTCGAGTCAATCACCCTTGTCTGACAATCTACACAGGACCGTGGAATGGGTAAGAAAACCAATATGTTTCCAAAGCATCCAAAGCAAAAGCAGGTTGACGTTTATTGTTATAAATTTTGCCCTGGAGGCAGAACTACTAAGTCAAAATTGTCTATATCATAAAATTGTATGAAAACAAAATGTAAGGTTAGGCATTAGGGTTAGCAGTGTGGTTAAGGTTAGGGTTAGGTTTAAAATCTGGCTGTGCCAGCTAGTGACCACTCTACAGAGCTGCCTACAGGGCAAGATTCATAACAAAAAATGCCAACTTGCAAAGCAAAATCCAAAGGCATGGCTTGCTGTTATACTTTGTCCATAGACTGCTTACAGGGTCAGGAAACCAATATGTAATTTATATTTTGGGTGAACTATACCTTTAAGTGTATTTGGCTTAGAAAGTGATATTTTAATTTTTATTTATGCCATTATTTCAGCAAAAGTGGAGGGGTAGCAAATATAGTCATTATTAGCATGTCTTTAGCACATCAAAAACAGTTCTTGCTTTTCTTGAACAATCACTATCAAAATCTAAGGGTCACCTTAGACATATATGTATTTGATTTGTTTGTAGGTTAAAACAGCACTTCTATTTGAAATGTGTGAGGAATGATGGGAAAAAACACAGGTATTTGTTATGAAATTGTCTCTTTATATCTCAGATTACATTTCGGCATCTGCAACTGACTGGATAGCGTCCAATAGATAAGGAGTCGGAAGATTGTTAGCAATTGTGGTACCATTTGAAAAAAAGCTATTTCCTTTTCGCTCAGACATAACGTAACTGTCTCCAGAGAATCTCAGGTGTTATCAGATTACAGTGCATTCGGAAAGTATCCAGACACCTTGACTTTATCCACATTTTTTTTAACGTTATAGCCTTATTTTAAAATGGATTACATTTTTTTTAAATCCTCATCAATCCAAACACAATACCCTATAATGACGAAGCGAAAACCGTTTTTTAGAATTATTTGCAAATGTATAAAAAAAAAAAAGAAAAACAGAAATACCTTATTTACATAAGTATTCAGATCCTTTGCTATGAGGGGTCTGAATACTCACTCAAAATTGAGCTCAGGTACATCCTGTTTCCATTGATCATCCTTGCAGGGAAGGGTACCAAAACATTTCTGCAGCATTGAAGGTCCCCAAGAGCACAGTGGCCTCCATCAATCTTAAATGGAAGAAGTTTGCAACCACCAAGACTCTTTCTAGAGCTGGCCGCCTTGGTCAGAGAGGTGAACAAGAACCCGATAGTCACTCTGGCAGAGCTGTAGAGTTCCTCTGTGGAGATGGGAGAACCTTCCAGAAGGACAACCATCTCTGCAGCACTCCACCAATCAGGCCTTTATGCTAGAGTGGCCAGACGGAAACCACTCCTCAGTAAAAGGCACATAACAGCCCACTTGGAGTTTGCAAAAAGGCACCTAAAGGACTCTCAGACCATGAGAAACAAGATTCTCTGCTCTGATGAAACCAAGATTGATATCTTTGGCCTGAATGCCAAGCGTCATGTCTGTCTTTGTCATTATGGGATAGTGTCTGTAGATGAGGGAAAACATGTTTTAAGTCTGTAATGTAAGGCACTGTATAACACACTGACTTCTGCATGGGATATTATGTTCTCTGTTTCAGAAATTAAAACTGGAATGTTTCAGCAACTATACAGATAATACAAAAGCTAATCATCTTGAATAATTATCTGTAATACACACCATCTACTATGTATCTGTATTACACACCATCTACAATTTATCTGTATTACACACCATCTACAATTTATCTGTATTACACACCATCTACTATTTATCTGTAATACACACCATCTACTATTTATCTGTAATACACACCATCTACTATTTATCTGTATTACACACCATCTACTATTTATCTGTATTACACACCATCTACTATTTATCTGTAATACACACCTGCCATCAACTGTTTCTAATTGTGATGGAGTGAAAGAGGCCTCTTATAAGTGTTGAAATGAGTCGTGGTGTATACCTGCTGACAGTGTTTCTTAGGAAAGACTAAAAACACATGTACATTTGTACATTTGGGTTAATTAAAACAATAAAGTAATGTCTAAAAATTCAACTCCATATGCTCATTGAAACTGGTAAAGCATTTTGTCTCGGGACTCCTCTGGTTTAAAAAAATGAATAATTATATTTATTTAAAACAGGTTGCATATGGGCTGCAAAGACTTCTAGATTAAACTATGTTTAAATGTATTGATACATCTATTAGCCTATACGGCTTATCAGACTCATGAAACATATTCAAATTCGACTTAGAATAATATTTGTATTGCCCTGCATGCAGTGCCTTTAGAAAGTATTCACACCTCTGTTTTACATTTTGTTGTGTAACACCCTAAATGTTAAATGGATTCAATTTAGATTTTTTTGTCAATGGCCTACACACAATAATCAATCATGTGGAATTATGTTTTTAGAAATTTTCACAAAATTTAAAATGAAAAGCTGAAATGTCTTGAGTCAATAAGTATTCAACCTTTTTGTAATGGAAAGCCTAAATAAGTTCAGAAGTAAAAATGTGCTTGACAAGTCACATAATAAGTTGCGTGGACTCACTCTGTGTGCCACAATAGTGTTTAACATGATTATTGAATGATTACCTTATCTTTGCACCCCACATATATCATTATCTGTAAAGTCCCTCAGTGGAGCAGTGCATTTCAACCACAGATTCATCCACAAAGACCCAGGATATTTTCCAATATCTCTCAAAGAAGGGCACCTATTCGTAGATGGGTAAAACAAAGCAGACATTGAATATCCCTTTGAGCATGGTGAAGTTATGAATTACACTTTGGAAGGTGTATCAATACACCCAGTGACTACAAAGATACAGGCGTCCTCCCTAACTCAGTTGCCGGATATGAAGGAAACCCTCAGGGATTTCACCATGAGGCCAATGGTGTTTTTAAAACAGGATGTATCAACAACATTGTAGGTACTCCACAATATTAACCTAATTGAAAGAGTGAAACGAAAGGAAGCCTGTACAGAATAAAATATTCCAAAATATGCATCCTGTTTGCAACAAACCAATTTACTTTTTGTTCTGAATACAAAGTGTTATGTTTGGGGCAAATCCATTACAACACATTACTGAATATCGCTCTCCATATTTTCAAGCATAGTGGTGGCTGTGTAAAGGGTATGCTTGTAATCGTTAAGGACTGGAGAGTTTGTCAGGATAAAAAAGAAACAGAATGGAGCTAGGCACTGGCTAAATCCTAGAGCAATACCTGGTTCAGTCTGCTTTCCACCAGACACTGGGAGTTAAATTGATCTTTCAAATCAAATCATATCAAATCCAATTTTATTTGTAACATGCACCGAATACAACAGGTGTAGACCTTACAGTGAAATGATTACCTACAAGCCCTTAACCAACAATGCTTTAAAAAGTTTTAAGGAAAAAATTAAGAAAATAAAAGTAACATATAATTAAACAGCAAAAGTAAAATAACAATAGCGAGGCTATTTACATTATATTATGCATAGATAATAAACAGAGAGTAGCAGCAGTGTAAAAGATGGTGGCCCTTTGATTAGCTGTAGGAGTCTTATGGCTTGGGGGTAGAAGATGTAAGAAGCCTTTTGGACCTAGACTTGGCGCTACGGTACCGCTCGCCGTGCAGTAGCAGAGAGAACAGTCTATGACTAGGGTGACTGGAGTCTTTGACAATTTTTCGATTGTGCAGCTGTAGAACCTTTTGAGGATCTGTCCAGGTGGGAAAGGGCAGTGTTGAGTGCAATAGAGATTGCATCATCTGTTGGGGCGGTATGCAAATTGGAGTGGGTCTAGGGTTTCTGGGATAATGGTTTTGATGTGAGCCATGACAAGCCTTTCAAAGCACTTCATGGCTACAGACGTGAGTGCTATGGGTCGGTAGTCAGTTAGGCAGGTTACCTTAGTGTTCTTGGGCACAGGGACTATGGTGATCTACATGAAACATGTTGGTATTACAGACTCAGTCAGGGACAGGTTGAAAATGTCAGTGAAGACACTTGGTCAGCACATGCTCAGAGTACACGTCCTGGTAATCAGCCTGTTTAAAGGTCTTACTCATATCGGCATCGGAGAGCGTGATCACACAGTCGTCCGGAACAGCTGATGATCTCATGCATGTTGCAGTGTTACTTGCTTCGAAGCGAGCATAGAAGTGATTTAGCTCGTCTGGTAGGCTAGTCTCACTTGGCAGCTCACAGCTATGCTTCCCTTTGTAGTATGCAATAGTTTGCTAGCCCTGCCACATCCGACGAGCGTTAACAAACTATAGTTTTGGCAAGTCGGTTAGGACATCTACTTTGTGCAGGACACAAGTAATTCTTCCAACAATTGTTTACAGACAGATTATTTCACTTATAATTCACTATATCACAATTCCAGTGAGTCAGAAGTTTACATAGATAGATAGATAGATAGGTACTTTATTGCTCCCCTGGGGGGGAAATTTCATACACTAAGTTGACAGCTTGGAAAATTCCAGAAAATGATGTCATGGCTTTAGAAGCTTCTGATAGGCTAATTTACATCATTTGAGTCAATTGGAGGTGTACCTGTGGATGTATTTCAAGGCCCACCTTAAAACTCAGTGCCTCTTTGCGCAATATCATGGGAAAATCAGCCAAGACCTCAGAAAATGAATTGTAGACCTCCACAAGTCTGGTTCATCCTTGGGAGCATTTTCCAACACCTGAAGGTACCACGTTCATCTGTACAAACAATAGTACAAAAGTATAAACACCATTGGACCACGTAAAGTATCGACATAACCTGAAAGGCTGCTCAGTAAGGGAGAAGCCACTGCTCCAAAACCGCCATAAAAAAGCCAGAATACGGTTAGCAACTGCACATGGGGACAAAGATCGTACTTTTGGAGAAATGTCCTCTAGTCTGATGAAACAAAAATAGAACTGTTTGGCCATAATGACCAGTGTTATGTTTGTAGGAAAAAAGGGTGGGGGGAGGCTTGCAAGCCGAAGAACACCATCCCAACCGTGAAGCACGGGGGTGGCAGCATCATGATGTGGGGATGCTTTGCTGCAGGATGGACTGGTGCATTTCACAAAATAGATGGCATCATGAAGAAGGAAAATTATGTGGATATATTGAAGCAACATCTCAAGACATCAGTCAGGAAGTTAAAGCTTGTCGCAAATGGGTCTTCCAAATGGACAATGACCCCAAGCATACTTCCAAAGTTGTGGCAACATGGCTTAAGGACGACAAAGTCAAGGTATTGGAGTGGCCATCACAAAGCCCTGACCTCAATCCTATAGACATTTTGTGGGCAGAACTGAAAAAGTGTGTGCGAGCAAGGAGGCCTACAAACCTGACTCAGTTACACCAGTTCTGTCAGGAGGAATGGTCCAAAATTCACCCAATTTAGGCTACCCGAAACTTTTGACCCAAGTTAAACAATTTAAAAGCAGTGCTACCAAATACTAATTGAGTGTATGTAAACTTCTGACCCACTGGGATGAAAGAAAGATAAGCTGAAATAAATAATTCTCTCTACTATTATTGTGACTATTATTATTTCACATTCTTAAAATAAAGTGGTGATACTAACTGATTTAAGACAGGAAAATCTTTCTAGGATTAAATGTCAGGAATTGTGAAAAACTGAGTTTAAATGTATTCGGCTAAGGTGTATGTTAACTTCCTACTTCAATTGTACGTACGGTCACTTTGGTGACGACGTCATCGATGCACTTATTGATGAAGCCAGTGACTGATGTGGTGTTCTCCTCAATGCCATCGGAAGAATCTGGGAACATATTTCATTCTGTGCTAGCAAAACAGTCCTGTAGCTTAGCATCTGCTTCATCTGACCACTTTCTTATTGACCGAGTCACTTGTGCTTCCTGCTTTAGTTTTTGCTTGGAATCAGGAGGATAGAATTATTTCCCAAATGGAGGGTGAGGGAAAGCTTTGTATGCATCTCTGTGTGAAGAGTAAAGGTGGTATAGAGTTTTCTTTCTCTCTGGTTGCACATTAAACATGCCGATATAAATTAGGTTGAACTGATTTTATTTTCCCTACATTAAAGTCCCCGGCCACTAGGAGCGCCGCCTCTGGATGTGCATTTTCCTGTTTGCTTATGGCCGTATACAGCTCATTGAGTGTGGTTTTAGTGCCAGCATCGGTTTATGGTGCTATATAGATAGCTACGAAAAATATAGATGAAAACTCTGTTGTTAAATAGTGTGGTCTACAGCTTATGATGAGATACTCTACCTCAGGCGAGCAAAACCTCTAGACTTCCTTAGATTCCGTGCACCAGCTGTTGTTTACAAATATACATAGACCGCTGGCCCTTGCCTTACCAGAGGCTGATGTTCTATCCTGCCGAAAAAGCTTAAAACCCACTAGCTGTATGTTATTCAAGACGTTGTTCAGCCACGTCTCTGTGAAAAACAAGATATTACAGTTTTTAATGTCCCTTTGGTAGGATATTTGTGATCTTACCTCGTCTATTTTATTTTCCAATGATTGTATGTTGGCTAGTAATACTGATGGTAAAGGCAGATTACCCACTCGCTGTTGAATCCTTTCAAGGCACCCCGACCTGCGTCCGCGATATCTCTGTCTCTTTCTCCTGCAAATCACAGGGATTTCGGCATTGTCGGGTGTTTGAAGTACATCCTTCCCTTCCGACTCATTGAAGAAAAACTCGTCCAGTCCGAGGTGAGTAATCGCTGTCCTGATATCCAGAATAAATTTTCGGTAGTAAGAGATGGTGGCAGAAACATTATGCACAAAAAAAGTTACAAATAACGCGAAAAAACACACATAATAGCACAATTGGTTAGGTGCCTGTAGAACAGCAGCCATCTCCACAGGCGCCATTTCATAGGCACCATTTCAGCGTTAATGCTTACCAACCAACAGTAACTGTCATGAGTGGCCGAGTTACAGTTTTGACTTACATTTATTTGATAATCTATGGCAAGACCTGAAAATGTTTGTCTAGCAATGATCAACAACCAATTTGACAGAGCTTGAAGAATTTTGAAAAGTTGTGGAAAGCTCATAGAGACTTACCCAGAAAGACTCACAGCTGTAATCACTGCCAAAGGTGCTTCTACAAAATATTGACTTGGGTGTGAATACTTATGTAAATTAGACATGCATGTATTTCATTTTCAGTAAATGTGCAAAAATGTCACTTTGTCATTATGAGGTATTGTGTGTAGTTTAGCGGAGGCCACTTTAGAGGAGGAAGGGGATGACCATCCTCCTGAGTGAATTTCATAAACATTTTAATTGTAAAACATTTAAAAGGTTGTATACGGCCGTAGTGTATCTCCGTCCTCCTGGTGCTGATTCTGCAGGGGCTCATCCAAGAATCCCCTCGAGTTGGGAGACAGGAGCACTTCCTTGACCTCATCTGACGACTCCCCGTACTCCTGCACCCATGGCCGCAGGACTCCCCAATGACCCCCCACGTATATTGCACCAGGAAATCTTTGTTGTCGTCCTCCCACGGCTGCAGGGGTCCCCCCCCCACCCCAAAATTATTATGGGGGGTTTTCTGGGCTTTATAAGGGGAATGCAGTTCAGCTCCCCGTCGCTCTGGATCCTGGCCTTGATCCAGGACTAGACAGTGGAGGTCCTCCTCCTCGGAGACCAGCTTGTTGCCTCCTAGGAATCCCTCCACTGTCCAGCTCTGCTTGGTCTGGTTCTGATGGGTTATTCTGTCACGGTTGGGTGGTTGGACACATGGCGCAGAGCGGTGGTAAGGACATCTTTATTACAGTCAAAACAACAAACAAAGAACAAAACAGCAACCATGAACTGGTGTGCAGAATGGCACAAAACAATAACCCACAATGCAGGTGGGCAGGCAAGAACCTAAATAGGATCCCCAATTAGAGACAATGCATAGCAGCTGTCTCTAATTAGTGACCAAACACAATTACTAATATAGTTACCTAGAACTCTTCTTAACACAAATACTGCAGGTCCCATAGAGATGGCAAGAGACCTCCCCGAACCCTAATCCTGACATGAACAGTTTTTAACAAATTAATTTCTTCCAAAATGAAGGAGAAGCAAGAGAGTAATACAGAGAGAGAGAGAGAGAGAGAGAGAGATTTCTTCTTTCTTTTATTTCACTTTCAGTTTCACTTACTTAGCTAGCAAATGCAGCTAGCTAGTTTAGCCTACTGAAACACCCTGCTCAAACAGAGGGACGCTATGTTAGCTAGCTGGCTATGACTTTTCAACACAACACTGGAACTCTTCCAAGTCAAGGTAAGCTTTTGGTATTACTAATTTATTGACACCGGGGCACGCCGGTGTAACTGCTTACTGAATGTTGTGGTGGAATTTTTCTGTATTATCAAATGAGGAGAACTAATCACACAAGTCAGAGTTCTACTTAAGATAAATCTTTATTTAACCAGGTAGGCCAGTTGAGAGTTGCGACCTGGCCAAGACAAAGCAAAGCAGTGTGACAAAAACAACAACACAGAGTTACACATGGGATAAACAAGCGTACAGTCAATAACACAATAGAAAAACTATGTACAGTGTGTGCAAATGTAGTAAGATTAGGAAGGTAGGACAATAAATAGGCCATAGTGGCGAAATAATTACAATTTAGCATTAACACTGGAATGATAGATGTGCAGATGATGATATGCAAATAGAGATACTGGGGTGCAAATGAGCATAAATAATAATATGGGGATGAGGTAGTAGGGTGGGCTATTTACAGAAGGGCTATATACAGGTGCAGTGATCGGAAAGCTGTTCTGAAAGCTGATGCTTAAAGTTATTGAGGGAGATAGGAACCTCCAGCTTCAAGGATTTTTGCAATTCGTTTCAGTCATTGGCAGCAGAGAACTGGAAGGAATGGCGGCCAAAGTAGGTGTTGGCTTTGGGGATGACCAGTGAAATAAACCTGCTGGAGTGTCTGCTACGGGTGGGTGTTGCTATGGTGACCAGTGAGCTGAGCTAAGGCGGGGATTTACCTAGTAAAGACTTATAGATGACCTAGAGCCAGTGGGTTTGGCGTCGAATATGTAGTGAGGGCCAGCCAACGAGAGCGTACAGGTCACAGTGGTGGGTAGTATATGGGGCTTTGGTAAAAAAAAACGGATGGCACTGTGATAGACTACATCCAATTTGCTGAGTAGAGTGTTGGAGGCTATTTTGTAAATTACATCGCCGAAGTCAAGGATCGGTAGGATAGTCAGTTTTACCAGGGTATGTTTGGCAGCAAGAGTGAAGGAGTCTTTGTTGCGAAATAGAATGCCAATTCTAGATGTAATTTTGGATAGGAAATGCTTAATGTGATTCTGGAAGGAAAGTTTACAGTCTATCCAGACATCTAGGTATTTAGATAGATAGATAGATAGATAGATAGATAGGTACTTTATTGATCCCCCGGGGGGGAAATTTCATTGTCAAGCAGCTACAACAAAACACAGGGCAGGTGCAAAATGCCATAACGAAAGTACACAAAAGACAGATACACGGTACATGATACATAGAGCGGCAGTATGAAAAAGTATAGAAATACAAGATATCTGGAGTGCAAAAAAAAGCTATAAAAGGACATTGCATAGTATGGGTGGTTGGCTGAATATGTACACTATACGTTGGTGGATGTTGGATGGTTAACTATACTATACAGGTCGATGGCAGAGAAATTCTTCAGTAGCTAAAAATGCGTATGATATGAGCGAGGGTAATAATAGTTTACTAATAGACAGACTGGCTAAATGAACAGGTAAGTGAAAATTTTGCATGGTTAAATTAGCTGTACAGTTAGGTATACAGTTATATTTACAGATAAGTGAATACTTGCATGTTTACACAAACTGTACAGGTAAATGACAGGAAGAGATACTTTAATAGCTAAATGTGTGTATGATATCATTTGGGGTAATAATAGTAATTCCCTTAAAAATACAGTCCTTAGTGCGCAGGGTTTAATTACAGACAACTGCACTTATTGCACATTCGATATACTAAAAGCAATGAGAAAAGGTGCAACTGGCAGGATACTAATATGCATTCCTGAGTGAATGCCTACGTCCAATAATTACTTACAATATTGCATGTGATATAATATAACAACTGTACATGAGTATGTATATACAGACCTGTATGAATAAATAGGTCCTGAGTGGATGAGTGCTGACGGACCAGAGTTACTCACGGATGGATGCATAATTGTTAAACTAGGTCCTAGCACCCCAACAGTTCCAGATCTATGTTGCCGACGGCACGGCACCCCGGTGAGGCATTATACAGTCTCATAGCCGCCGGCAGGAAGGACCTCCTGTAGCGCTCTCTGGCACACCGTGGTGGGATCAGTCTGTGACTGAAAGTGCTCCTCTGCGTCATAACCATAGCGTGCAGAGGGTGGGTGACGTTGTCCATGATGGCCAGCAGTTTGGCCAGGATCCGTCTCTCCGCCACCTCCTCTAGAGTGTCAAGGCTCATCCCCAGGACAGAGCTAGCCTTCCTGATCAGCTTATTTACCCGAGAAGCATCACCGGCTTTGATGTTTGCTCCCCAGCACACCACTGCAAAAAAGATGGCACTGGCCACCACAGACTGGTAGAAGGTATGCAGTAGTTTACTGCACACGTTGAAGGACCTGAGCCTCCTCAGAAAGTAGAGTCGGCTCTGGCCCTTTTGGTACAGGGCCCCGGTGTTACCAGCCCATTCCAGTCTGTTGTCCATATGGACACCCAGGAACTTGTATGACTCAACCATTTCCACATCCATCCCCTTTATAGGGACTGCAGTCAGTTGTGTCTTGGTTCTCCTGAAGTCCACCACCATCTCCTTAGTTTTGCTGATGTTGAGCTGAAGGTGGTTCTGCTCACACCACAACACAAAGTCACTGATTGTGCTCCTGTACTCCTCCTCCTGCCCACCCCTGATGCACGTATTCCAAGTCAGACCCGTCGAGAGTAGTGATGATAGTCCGGTGGGCGGGTGCAGGCAGCGTTTGATTGAAAAGCATGCATTTAGTTTTACTAGCATTTAAGAGCAGTTGGAGGCCACAGAAGGAGTGTTGTATGGCATTGAAGCCTGTATGGAGGTTTGTTAACACAGTGTCCAATGTAGACAGGAATGTTTTACTCTTCCCCAGAGATACAATGTACAATGGTTCCAGACACAACCCCACATATCCTATCTCAGACCTTATATCACCCAAGGCCGAAGGAGGAAGTGACTAGTGCCCAGACACTGTGGAGCCAAGTAATTGGTTCCCCATTAATCAAGCCATCCCTTCACATGGTTTGTAATAACTAAAGACACATATTCTTATATGAAAACAACGTTCCCTATTCTGCATAGCAACAGAGGCATGTGAAAGACAAGCCTGACTTCTCCCCTCTCTGGTCCCCAGGTGACTGAGGCCCATATGAGGGAGAAACTTCCAACACCAGGGTCCAAAAGGATACATTCTAATAACAAATAGGTCACAGTTCAATCATATAAGCATATTATGCAAATAAAACATCTTAATTATCTATGTACCAATCTAATTCAGATTTTTCCCCAACCCGCGTTAGCTTTGTTTGCTATGCTGACTATGACATTACTTTAGCTAATATGGTGACAACGATGTAGGCTGTGTGTAGCGGTTTGGCATGGAAAGGTTTTTTCGCCTGGTCACATACAGCTGATGTGTTGTGCATTGAAGTCCACAAGCGAAGGGAAGAGAAGGTATACAATGTGTATGTTATGAGAGGGAACTCTGTTTATGCGTGATCAGGGGTGTATTCATTCAGCCGATTCTGTTGAAAAACTTTTCTTAAACAGAAGTAAACGGAACAAAACAGGGATAAAGACACCTGAATTTGTCCAATAGAAGCTTTCGTTTGCAACTGTTGGACTAATGATTACACCCTAGATCAGCTAGATGCAAGCAATAGTGTGCAAGGAGGTAATGAATGTCACTGTCTGTCACCTCAAATTTGTCTCTCGACCTGTGTGCACCTACGTTTTAAACTTTAGTTCACAGGCTAGTTTGCAGCAACCTGGGTATAGTAAAAATGTGAGTATCATGTAGTAGCCTAAACCTATCGCTGTTACATTGAACTGAGTGAATGGAATATGAATGAGAGTCATCCAATGTGCTATAATAGAAACAAGGCCATGGTCATGAAAGAAACACATTTTCCTCCCTCATCTTAAACGGCACTGACCACCACTGGTGTAGATGGGTGAGATTTTTTTACAATTTTGAATTCAGGCTGTAATAAAAAATGTGTAATAAGTCTAGGGGTATGAATACTTTCTGAAGGCACTGTAGATGGTTTTATAAGAAGGTAATAATTGGAAAGTATAATTCCGGTGCTTCGACCTGCTCCTAATGGTTGCGATTAGCCAATGTTATTAGAGGCAATTTGTATCAGAAATCTGAATCTAACAGGAAGGTGTTCTGATTGCTCAGTCAAGGGCTAATTATGTTGACTTGATAAGCATATTGTTGATGGAGGCTTTGAATGAATAAAAAAAATAACACTTATGAGTAGTTCAAATGTTTCCTAAGTGTGATAGATCTAATAGACTACCTTTTACTCCTCTGTAAATCCCCTGTCAATATCAATCATCAATCAAACCATCTAAAACCAGGGATGTGATATCTCATATCTCCAGGAAGGTATGGTACTTTTGACAGCAGAAATAATAGGATGAGTAGTGTCATCTGTCACGCACCTGGGAAATAAGCGACCAAGGTGAAGCGCTATTGTAGTTTGACATACTGGGTAAAACAATAAACAGGCCTGTAACTGAAGTGGGAGCTCATACAATACAAACTCAACACAAACAATGTACCACAAGGCATGTGGGAAATCACACACATTAAATAGGGTCCCCAATTAGAGATAACGCATAGCAGCTGCCTCTAATTGGAGACCAACACAAAAACCACCATAGTCTCCCAGAACTCTCCTGTCAGGCCCTGACCTTGACAACCATCGAGAAGCCAAAGGCTTCCCTATGTTCAGGACCTGACATCATCAGAGATTATTCTGGAAAGAACTGATAAGTATGGAACCATTGCTTTAGGGCTTTATGGAAAATAAGATAAACCAGGCCCTCTTTGAAAGCATCCAAGCATCACGTTCACGTTGCCTTTAATCTAGCCAGGCTCCAGTTTTTATAAAGGAACATCAAAATGCAAAGTGCAGGGAGAGAGCACATACCCAACCTTAGGGTTCGCCCCAATTAATTCAGTAAGATGAATCTTTTTTTTTTGCAGTAATTTATGGTATGGAAATGCTAGTAGTTGTATATGTACAGATATTGCAGCATTTAACAAGGAAGTCTAAATAAATAGTTTATTCCTATATGGCCAATTCAGATTTTTATTCAAGAATTGTGTTTGCTGCTTTTAACCTTATGCAAAATGAATCACTGATAAAGTGAAACTTCACACAGTTAAATAATTAGTCAGCACATGCCTTTATTCCACCATACCACATCCAGGGAAATTAATGAGGTTTTACTGGCAAAACTCTCAAAAGGTAATTTAAATTATGTGGCCTATGTCTCTAAGCACTAAATGTCTTATTATTGAACTACTGTTACGTGTCGACAGCTAGTTGTGTGAGGAGAAGCACTGTGTGTGCATTACTGTACACTGTCAAACTTGTTTTAAAATCTCTTAAGCAATTACAATGATCAATTGTCAAATAGTAAAAAGCTGGTGGTGTAGAGCTGAGTCACTGTTCTTTTGAATTGTGAGTCTCAAAGTGGGGATATGCCCACTAGGCCATTGTAATTTTGCAATGGCTGTACATTATAGGCAGGTCTAATCATAATTTATTTTAATTCACAAGGTTATTTTAATGGGAAAAAAACTAATTGGAATATATAAGTTGTATTAAGGCTGCAATGGGCTAAAAACAAACGTTCATATTGTCTCGTCAAATCCTTTCCCACTAGGGAAGATATGGTTATTTTCTCCCAGCCAGCTTCTCCGTCATCCCCCACCACAGTTTAGAGATGGAAGCCAACGAGTTTCCCCTGGACATGGTGGAGAGCGTATTAATCAGCTGTAGACAGAGCGTGACTAAGGCTCAGAGAGAAAAAGTTATGAAAAGTGGAAAAAGAGAGAAAACACCAAAAGTTCCTCTCCACTCTTCAGAGATGTAGCTAATGTTTAATAGGATATGGGTGATCAAGTACAGAATATACAGGATCTACAGTGCACTGGCAAAGCTCAAAGCTCAAATGGATGGAATAATTACTAGGTCGTGCCCATATCAAAACTCTTAAGAGAAGAAGAAAAGCTAACAGACAGCCTCACTTAAAAAGCTTTTCGAATGTCAAACTCCACTGTGTGATTTGATGTTTGCACTTCATATATTTGCTTATTGCTAATTTGATTGAAAGTGCTCAAGTCAAGATCAGGTCAAAATCTATCTAAAATCCCTTTCACTTTCTATGAAGCAAAGAAAAGGAACCGTCTTTAAATTTAATCAGTCAATCTCAACGAATTTGCTGCCTTATGCAAAGGTGTCTATCTATAAGCAAATCTATTAGGTTATTATTACCAAAAGGGAGTCTTGGCCTATGATGTATTAGTGTCTCGTTCTTGTTGGGTTGAATCCCTCCACTCTAGTTAAAGAAGATGGATGCTGATGGATGTTGCAAAAGGAGCCAGGACCTGCTCATTAATATAAGGCACTGCAACCAAGGGAGAGCGAGTGAGACAACCCTCAAATGAGCGCTGTGCAAAGGCAGGTCACAGGGACCGCCAGTAAACACAAGTGGCAGGTAGAAAGAAGGGGAATCGCTGAGCGCGCCATATCCGTCGGAGCGGGATTAAACCATATTGCTCACTAAGATATAAAAGAGTGAGCAAATCAAAGAGCCTTCACACGGCAGACAGGAGAAAGTAAGAAGAGTGCCCACACAGGTCACATGACTTTTTGTTCCAGGAACGTTTGCTTCTGGTTATAATGAGCGCGCCTGTCTCATCTCCACATCTTGGTCCTCATTTATTTTTTTCACCAAACAAAGACTCTTCTGATCATAGATGAGTACAAATGAGAGGAAGCTGGGGAAAAAAATCAATGGCTCCATTCTTGTGGAAGATAAACAGCTTTTAGGCTTTTATTATGTCTCCCTTGTATGGCTTTATTCATTTGCTTACCACTCAATTCAGAGGGTAGGGCTCCCCTGCAAATGCTTACCATAGATTTAATGCCTTTCCTTTCAAAAAATACATTAAACAATACAGTATATTAAGGATAACTCAGGTCAGTACACTCATGTACAGACAACATTGCCGGCAGATATGCACGATTAGTTAGCCTACAGATCATGTAGGCTACTACACAAAACAAAACACTGAGCATCACACTTCTCTTCACATCAGGAAATTAATTACATTGTAAAATATCTGACCCACTTACAAAGATAACGATTACAGTAAATGAAAGTGTTTACAGTTAAACTCAATGGCTGACACGCAGGTAAACATAGTAAGGAAACTATCCAACATACTGTGTAGCAGGCAGTTTGAAAACACTTCAATGCAGAATCCCTCCACTATCAAGACAACTTCTCTATCGACTATCAATCAATACACCTGCAATTATGAGTCTGAGATGGTGCTTAATGCCATAAACAGAAACATAATCTTCCTGATTGTCAAGATATAAAAAACCGACTGGAAAGAAGGCAAATGTTCTCATTCTCTGTCGTTATAATATAATCATAATTGCATTGTTGCCTTAAACCAATGGGTTGTTGAGCGCCCTCCTGGAACAGCTACTACAGACCTGTTATTTGTGTGGTGTGTTAGTGATAATATATCAAACACTGCAATCATAGACTTGAACTGGACCCTACAGTAGTTAATTTGTGATTTCTGAGGCACTCAATCTTTCCTTCCTGGGCTGAAGCCTCTCTGATGCACATGCCAAAGTCTACTCTTCAAACCTGTCCAACAATCAGACACACTGACTGAGTGTCCAGAAGCTGTCACTGATTGCAACGCGAACATTGTAGTGCTTGGAAAAAATTATACCTTTTTGAGGATGATCACGATAACTATTAATTCACTCTGAATGTATGTTGGATATAGCAGCCTGGCCTCAGAGCCATACGAAACATACTATACATATTTCTGAGCACCTCCAAGAAGTATGATACCTACTAATGGCCATTGTTCATTTGGGCGAAAGTTAGCCTTGCGGTTAGAGAGTTGGGCCAGTAACCAAAAGGTTGCTAGTTTGAATACCCAAGCTGACAAGGTGAAAAAAACCTGTTGATGTATCCTTGAGCAAGGCACTTAACCCTAATTTGCAAATAAGAATATATTCTTAACTGACTTGCCTAGTTAAATAAAATAAAAAAAATAATAATAATGGTGTAGTTACTTTAGAAAGAAATGAAAGTAGGGAGGTTTGTAGAGAGGATGGTGGGGAGGATGGGTGGGGAGATTGGTCGGGGAGGATGGTGGGCGTAATCCGCGACCATCTAGCAATCCAAAGGTTGTGTGTTCGAGTCTCGCCGGGGACAACTGTAGTACTTTATTGAACCCTTATTCTAAACTTAACCTAATTCATCTAACCTGCTAAGTAAATTCTCCTAACCTTTGTCGTTTTAGTTCCCCTAGCCTTCCACGTAAATTCTCCTAACCTTTGTCGTTTTAGTTCCCCTAGCCTTCCACGTAAATTCTCCTAACCTTTGTCATTAGTTCACCTAACCACTAGTAAATTCTCCTAACCTTTGTCATTAGTTCAACTAACCACTAGTAAATTCTCCCTGTAATTCTCCTTTGTTTTTAAATGATGCAACAAGCAACAGGGTCTTATAGAAAGATACATAATACTATACATCCTCCAAGACGTATGATAAGTTACATCATCCAAATCGTATGCTATTGTACGACCAGGTAAGACGCATGATACAATACGTTCTCTAATACGTATGATATTGTATTGTATGACAAGCATTTCGCTACACCCGCACAAGCATTTCTCTACACCCGCAATAACATCTGCTAACCATGTGTATGTGACCAATACATTTTGATTTGATTTGATTGCTATTCCATTCATAAAGTATGTAACAAGCAGTGCTGGAAAAAGTAACCAATTGTCATACTTGAGTAAAAGTAAAGATACCTTAACAGAAAGTTACTCAAGTAAAAGTGAAAGTCACCCAGTTAAATACTACCTGAGTAAAAGTCTAAAAGTATTTGGTTTTAAATATACTTAAGTATCAAAAGTAAATGTAATTGCTAAAATATACTCATTTCTAATTCTTTATATTAAGCAAACCAGACGGTTTATGACGGATAGCCAGGGGTCACACTCCAACACTCAGACATCATTTACAAACGAACCATGTGTGTTTAGTGAGTCTGCCAGATAAGAGGCAGTAGGGATGTCCTGCTAAGCATTCAAAATGTAACAAGTACTTTTCAGTCAGGGAAAATGTATGGAGTAAAAAGTACATTATTTTCTTTAGGAACATGGTGAAGTAAAATTTAAAGTTGTCAAAAATATAAATAGTAAAGTAGAGATACCCTGGAAAAACATAGTACTTTAAAGTATTTTTACTTAAGGACTTTAAACCACTGGCAGCTAGCTATATTTGAAGCATCCTGCAGATCAGAAATTGCTTCCTATTGAATAATATACTGTACTTGTGATTAATCAAGCAATGATGAATGCAATTCACTGTGACTTGGGGTCTCCAACTGAGATATCTATAGTACTGTATAGAACGAAAGCCTGGATGAATATATCAAACCAAATTTGAATACAATTTGTTGCTATTTACATAGTAAATACCCTTTCTGTGGTGCGAATAAGATTCAAGCAAAGAGGAAGAGACTCTGGGGTTTGAGTTGATTGCAATCCATGCTGAAATTGCAACACACAATAAAGACTAATGACTGCCTGGGCCATCTCCAGGATCTTGTGTACAGTTGAGGGACATCTCTACATTTCCTTCTTTAGTCTACTGTGCCTACTTTACGTCAAACCTGATTCTCTATTCTCTCATATCTATTAGCTGAAATCTGCTCACACCATCAGCATATAATAAGAAGCAAAATGGAGACAGCTTGTCAACAAAGACAGCAGTTTGAGTCACTAAGGAAATGAGAGTGCTGCGCATTTCACTGCTTAAAACTCTCATCTTTGAGACTGGTGTATCCTTTTAAGTGACACAGCTCCCTCTGTGCAAATTAATGTTACCATAAAGTTGCCTCTCCATAGCGATAAGTACCGTTGCTCTTCCTCTCGGTTCTTCCCTTCATTTTTATATGGAAAATCCGACTGCTGTGGGGCAGGAATGAAGATATGGAGGATCTAAGGGAGATTAATAGAACATTTGCCTACAGTAGATTAATTGCAACATAACCAGTGGAGTTTCATTTGTCACTGGACAGAGTAGTTTGAAAAGGATAGTTCGCCCAAATGACTAAATGACTCATTTATTTCCTTACATGTGTGACGTGTGACATCTAGACTAGACACATTTTGCCCAGGTGCACCTCCTTATCGGAGTGTTTCTCTGTGCTCATCTGCTGCAGCAGATTCCTTTTACCTTTGAAGGTTGACTGAAATAAAGCACTCTAATATCACCTAGTGTACTGTACACTGTGCAAGAAAATATGATGAATTCAAAGGATGAAACAGCTCTTTTGGATTTCCCTCACATCTTCCGTCGGATACTGCAGCATATCATTCTGCCTTTCTTTCCTTGAGTAAGAAGGTAGATACTCACATTATTGTCTGCAGTTAAAAGTACGAAGAGTCTCCCCACCTTAGGGAGACAACATACAGGAATCAAATAGATTTGTGTTTATAATTGGCAGCCAGTTCCGACACCTACATAATCATAATGTTTTTCCCACTGATAATTGACATTATTTTGTGTTTGCAATTTTATTCGGTTACCTTAGAGACAGACACAACTAACTTTCGGTGGCCAGTCTTTTTGGGGTCATTCAGAGTTCAAAATACAGGGATTTTGCTCTTAGGGCTAATTTGTGTATACTTCTACTTTATTCAAACAAAGGAAACACCATTCTATTAATATCAGATGACAATAAATTAGTTAGAAATAACTCACTGTGATTTTTATAATATTTCAATCAGAGTATGTATACTTTGGCTTTGCTGATTAAACACAGGAAGGGGACCTTTTTAAGAGGGACCCGGTGAGTATTATCTCCTCTGCTCTGTCTGAGGAATAACAAACTAAGTGCTTTTAAGAGTGTTGATTGAGGAAAAATCATTACTTATTGGCTATTAAACATTTGTCATAACTAACCTCTACCACTGGATTATTGTGCCAGCCACTCTACCCTCTGCCTCCTCATCACCTACCACTGTGCTCCTGGGCACATGTGAGAACAGTTCCTACCCATGTAGATATTAATGCACTGTCAGACTACTTCACATTGGCTGCACTCAGGACAGAGGATCATCAGTCTTACACCAGGGTTTGCAAATTCTTCAATGACCTCCTTCGGCTTGCGGCATTTCAAGAGTTTTCAGTAGCTAATCTAACTTGTTCAGTCAACCCTACTCACTCTACATAATTCACAAACTTTTTAAAACGCAGCGGCAACTGTATGTTTACAGATAGGATTATAAACAAAATTGTAATAATATGGGTTTACTTCAAGGCAACTTACCACGAGACATATAATGTATATTATAAACTGGGTGGTTCCAGCCCTGAATGCTGATTGGCTGAAAGCCGTGGTATATCAGACCACGGATATGACACACAATTACTTGTTTACTAATTACGTTGGTAACCAGTTTATAATAGCATTAAGACACCTCAGGGGTTAGTGGTATATGGCCATGGTATATTAGCCGTGGTATATTGGTATATTGGCCATATACCACTAACCCCCGAGGTGTCTTAATGCTATTATAAACATATACCACACCCCCTTGTACCTTATTGCTTAATTATATTCCGGATAGTTTGGGCCCCGGACACTGATTGGCTGGAGCAGCATTTCATCCGTGTGTGTATAGCAGACATTATTCCACAGGTATGATGCAAAAGTACTTGTTTACTATTCTATTTATGTTGGTAACTAGTTTATACTATAAAAGCAATAAGGCGCCTTGGGGTTTTGTGGTATATGGCCATTATACCACGGCTAAGGGCTGTTCTTATGCGCAACGCAACGCAGAGTGCCTGGATGCAGCCCTAAGCCGTGGTAAGATCTGTGCCTCGACACAATCCTGTCTCGGAGCTCTACGGACAATTCCTTCGACCTCATGGCTTGGTTTTTGCTCTGACATGCACTGTCAACTGTGGGACCTTATATAGACAGGTGTGTGCCTTTCCAAATCATGTACAATCAATTGAATTTACCACAGGTGGACTCCAATCAAGTTCTAGAAACATCTCAAGGATGATCAATGGAAACAGGATGCACCTGAGCTCAATTTTGAGTCTCATAGCAAAGAGTCTGAATACTTATGTAAATAAGGTATTTCTGTTTTTTAATAATTTAAAAACAATTTTACATTTTAGAATAAGGCTGTAATCTAACAAAATTTGGAAAAAGGGAAGGGGTCTGAATACTTTCCTAATGCACTGTACTTGTTTGTGACCAGGGTTTCCCAAACTCTGTGTTTCGTTTTCCTGCACTTTTATGTCAGAATCCAGAATGTTGCAGTCAAAACCAAAATTGTTTTGTTTTATTTTTCAGTGAAAAACAGAGACAGGAACAACATCAACAACTGTCAACAAATGTGAGTCACACTTTAAGACCAGGGCTACATTTATGTAAGATTTAGGGTAGAAAGAAAGGCCTTGATGAGATAAGACTTCTTTCACTGTTGGTGGGCAGATGAAGTGTGTACAGACAGCTTTTCATCCACAGTAATTGCCTTGAAACAAGCCTGCCACTATCTGGGGAATATCACACATCCGCTGTTGTGAGGAGCTGCACCCACAACATGGCCAGCAGCTGTACTGTACAACCTTGCATCTACCTTTCTTTGAAAGCTAAGTATGATGGGGCCTGTTCGGTATTTGGAAAATCAATGTTCGACAACACTGTCCTGCAAAGGGTGCTGTCTAGTCCCTTTCAAGATCCCTTGGCATTTATTGAGGGAGAGTGGAATGGCACAATTTCTCATTCCTCACTTCTCTAGTGTATGTTGAGCATTCTGGCATTAAATGGTGGGCTTGTATCAAACAGGTGTGTGTTACACATTTAAAATAACCTTCCATGACAAAAGGCTACAGTGGGGAGAACAAGTATTTGATACACTGCCGATTTTGCCGATTTTCCCACTTACAAAGCATGTAGAAGTCTGTAATTTTTATCATAGGTACTCTTCAACTGTGAGTGACGGAATCTAAAACAAAATTCCAGAAAATCACATTGTATGATTTTTAAGAAATTAATTTGCATTTTATTGCATGACATAAGTATTTGATACATCAGAAAAGCAGAACTTAATATTTGGTACAGAAACCTTTGTTTGCAATTACAGAGATCATCTGTTTCCTGTAGTTCTTGACCAGGTTTGCACACATTGCAGCAGGGATTTTGGCCCACTCCTCCATACAGATCCTTCAGGTTTCGGGGCTGTCGCTGGGCAATACGGACTTTCAGCTCCCTCCAAAGATTTTCTATTGGGTTCAGGTCTGGAGACTGGCTAGGCCACTCCAGGACCTTGAGATGCTTCTTACGGAGCCACTCCTTAGTTGCCCTGGCTGTGTGTTTCGGGTCGTTGTCATGCTGGAAGACCCAGCCACGACCCATCTTCAATGCTCTTACTGAGGGAAGGAGGTTGTTGGCCAAGATCTCGCGATACATGGCCCCATCCATCCTCCCCTCAATACGGTGCAGTCGTCCTGTCCCCTTTGCAGAAAAGCATCCCCAAAGAATGATGTTTCCACCTCCATGCTTCACGGTTGGGATGGTGTTCTTGGGGTTGTACTCATCCTTCTTCTTCCTCCAAACACGGCGAGTGGAGTTTAGACCAAAAAGCTCTATTTTTGTCTCATCAGACCACATGACCTTCTCCCATTCCTCCTCTGGATCATCCAGATGGTCATTGGCAAACTTCAGACGGGCCTGGACATGTGCTGGCTTGAGCAGGGGGACCTTGCGTGCACTGCAGGATTTTAATCCATGACGGCGTAGTGTGTTACTAATGGTTTTCTTTGAGACTGTGGTCCCAGCTCTCTTCAGGTCATTGACCAGGTCCTGCCGTGTAGTTCTGGGCTGATCCCTCACCTTCCTCATGATCATTGATGCCCCACGAGGTGAGATCTTGCATGGTGCCCCAGACCGAGGGAGATTGACCGTCATCTTGAACTTCTTCCATTTTCTAATAATTGCGCCAACAGTTGTTGCCTTCTCACTAAGCTGCTTGCCTATTGTCCTGTAGCCCATCCCAGCCTTGTGCAGGTCTACAATTTTATCCCTGATGTCCTTACACAGCTCTCTGGTCTTGGCCATTGTGGAGAGGTTGGAGTCTGTTTGATTGAGTGTGTGGACAGGTGTCTTTTATACAGGTAACGAGTTCAAACAGGTTCAGTTAATACAGGTAATGAGTGGAGAACAGGAGGGCTTCTTAAAGAAAAACTAACAGGTCTGTGAGAGCCGGAATTCTTACTGGTTGGTAGGTGATCAAATACTTATGTCATGCAATAAAATGAAAATTAATTATTTAAAAATCATATAATGTGATTTTCTGGATTTTTGTTTTAGATTCCGTCTTTCACAGTTGAAGAGTACCTATGATAAAAATTACAGACCTCTACATGCTTTGTAAGTTGGAAAACCTGCTAAATCGGCAGTGTATCAAATACTTGTTCTCCCCACTGTATGTTTAGGCTCTTTGTGGGAAACTGAAAGATTCCATTTAGCAAACAATTATCCATTGTGAATGTCTTGTTACAATAGGAGCATTATACAGAAAAAATAAGTTTGACAAAAAGTCCTTATCAAAGAACAAAAAACATTACTATTCCATCAGCCGGGTAAAGAAGCATAATTTAAAGAATATTGCACAACAGACTAATTATAGGGGCGATGGGAAAATTATATAGTTCCACTCTGATAATTGGATCTCAAAGGTTGAACGTGAATAATAATAAAATGAGGGGTATGGCCTTCATACCAAATAATTTAAAGTAGCTTATATACAGTATGTGTGTTGGCTTGCAATTAAGCGAACAGAGTCATCCATTAAATCCACTGGGGTTTTATACCTTCCTTAGCTTAACTTGACATCTAACCATTTGCTTGTCAAGGCAAAATGCTAATATAATATTTCACTGCATGGCAATTCACACAGGCGAGAGAGAGGTGGTATGTTCTGAAGGCATGACTATCATGTCTGTAGAAAAGCCCTAGAATGTGTCTCAGTGTACTGCTTATTTTACGGGAGTACATTTTCCACTTCTTAGATATTTTTTAATATTTCTCACATTGTCCTCATTTCATGCATTTTGCTTTTAGCATTGTTGCTCTGTAGTCTACCTAAGCACTTTGAATGAGTAACAAAGGTATAGCTAGGAGTGGGTGAAATTCACTTTTAATCTGAACCAAATAATTACAGTAGCATTCACTAAATTTCACAGTTTAAATCAAAAGATGTGCTCTTGTGTAGAGCTAGCTATGAAATGCAAACTGTGATTTTGAGTGAACCATTATTCTATGAGTGAAAGCAAAAAGCAAAGGCATACAAGAATGAATCCACAGAAGGATGACATGAAAATCAACCTTAAATAGTATTTTCATTTGCAAATCATTAGTAATCCCCACGTACTGGGCCCTATACAAGCCATTTTGCAGTCTCAATTCACTCTGGAGCACTCCATGTGCATCCTAAGGCAGGCATATCAACTACGGATATCTAGCCCGAAATCCCTTTCCTTATGAGTTGGACAGTTAATGGAACATAAACACTCTGTATGACACTTGGAACCCCATTTTGCCACCAGTCACCTCCAAGTACACTCTTTGAAAAAAAAGTTGCTATCTAGAGTCTAAAAGGGTTCTTTGGCTGTCCACATAGGAAAACCCTTTGAAGAACCCTTTTGGTTCCAGGTAGATTCCTAGTGGGTTCCATGTAGAGGCCTGGAACCAAAAAGCGTTCTACTTGGAAATAAAAATAGTTATTGTATGGGGACAGCTGAAGATCCCTTTTGGAACCCTTTTTTCTAAGAGTGTAGTCTATTTAAAAACAAGTTCTCATTCCCATTCCAGCTTTGACCAGGAAGCAAATCTGTGTTGTACGGTGTCCATATTAGGACAGCATCATACATCATTGGATATTGACTCTACAGTATATACACATATTCCATGATATCAACAGGTTCATCACTGTACCCACTACTGTACTGTACTTACCACCCGAATGCCCCATTTCTCCATTGACCTAATATTAGTATTTGGTCCCCAAAGCCAAATAAGCAGCATTTTCCCAGTTCCTGTCTGGACATCTAATTGATGACTGTTGTGGGAGGGATGACAGGTAGTACTGGAGCTGTTAGCTTCTCTGATGTCTTGCACCTATTTGTGGTGTGAGGCCTGATCTTTGACTATCTGTCATCAGGGACAGCTGTTTGTCCATATCTTTCAGGCCTCATCAGTCAATGTGCAACAGTGTAGAAGAGAGTTATTTGTGTTGGAGGCTAGTTTTTGCGTATTCAATTACTGCAGATCACCCAACTGAAACAGAATCAGAGTTTTAGGGGATTGAAACTATTGATTACTATAATTTTCCAATGAGGTATAATGATACCAATAAACACCTCCCGCTTCCAATATATTGTAATCAACAATGGCGTCGTAAAAGTTCTTAAAAAATGAATGTGCATCATTAATTCAAATTACAATTGAACGGGTAAAGAGGTATGCTTAGATAACCTATGCAGAAAAATAGACATATTTTAAAATTGAAATAGAATTAGGCATAATGATTATGATTCTAGATTGCAGGAAAAAGGGTGTTTCAGGGATTTGAAAAAACAATTAATTCCGCAGCCCCCTCCGGGGAAACAAATTGGTGCAAAACAGACATGGTCGTCTTGTTTCTATCTCCTAGCCAACTTTGCAGTATTTTTATCCTGGGTGCTACACCAAAACGTTGACGCCGGAGAAGCAGGAGGAGAAGTGGGGTCCTAGTCAGGCTCAGGCAGCGAGCAAACCATCCACCACTTCAAAGTATATTACTTGCTAACATTCAGTACCTGGACAACAAAGACGAGCTCGGAGCAAGGACCTCCTTTCAGAGAGACATAAGGGACTGTAACATACTCTGTTTTACGGATTCATGGTTCTCTCCAGATATATTGTCCCTGTCCATAAAGCCTGCAGTATTCTCAGTTCATTGCGCAGACAGGAAGAAATAACTCTCTGGTAAAAACAGAAGTGGAGAGGTATGTCTAATGATTAACAACTCATGGTGTGATTGTGGTAACGAACAGGAACTCAAGTAATTTTGTTCTACCAATCTGGAATACCTCACCATCAAATGGCGACCGCATTACCTCCAGAGAGAATTTTCTTTGGGTATTGACTTTGTCGTGTATATTCCCCCCAAGTCGACACTTCGACGGATCTGAAGGAACTACACTGGACTTTGTGCAAACTGGAAACCACGTACAGTATCCAGACGCATACCCATTCATTGTAGCTGGGAACTTTAATATACAAAATCTGAGGAAAACGCTCCAGAAATTCTATCAATACATCTGGGGTTGAGTGGATTGAGGTGGTGAAAGGGGGAGTTCTGACACCTTTTATGGCTGACGACAACCAGATTTACTCTCTCTCTCCCACAAGAGAAGAGGAGGGAAAATGCCCAAAGTTTATGACTCTTTGTTAGAAATTCACTTGGAGCCAAAAACTATGCCAATGGAACAAGGCATTGGGAAAATGATACATTTTATGCGAAATGTTGAAAATGAGGACTGTTAGCATATGAATAAGAATGTCGATTCTGTAATGTCATTAAAGTTAAATGAAGTCGTGATGACGAAAACACTGTAACTTTAAGAGTTTTCATACTGTGTAAATGATGTCTACATCCGTTACGTTTGATAGAAAATATCCAGGTTAAAGATAATGTTTTTGTGATGATAAGACTGTGGTTTTAGCTGTTTACATGAATTAATGGTGTGGTCATAAAAGACAGAAACGCCCTGTCCTGCCCAAAAGGTATAAAGCATGTGAGCCTCAAATTTACCTCCTTGACTAGAGGACCTCCAACAAAATAATATCTTGGAACAATCAATGCTACGGTCGAGAACTGTATCTAAGTAGGTAGATTCGAGCAGAATCAGCCGTTTACTCTCTTCTAAGTTTACGCGGTCTACACTGCTTTCATCCCCATCAAAGGGGGTATCTACCACGGCTGATTAGCCGCCCTCAGAAGACCAATCTTCAGGAACGAGTTTGAGGGAACAGACAACAAAAACAAAGGACATCTTGACATCTTGTGGACAATCAGAGACTTATACCAGGGAACCGGAGACCAGACCCCCTGAAGTGGGCCAACAGAGATAATCAATGAAGGCCTCCAACAAAGTAAATACATGCACTGCTTTTCGGCCCATAAAGCGGCAGTGCGGGCAAGGCATTAGGGCTAACTAAGCGTAGTCTCCAAATGTATTGAAGGGTGTTTCTCTTCCTTGATATCTCTCTCTCTCTCTCCATCGTGTTTAACAAGTGTCATATTGTGTTGGTCCGCTAGGGACCCGTTATCATATTAACTTCTCATTGTATGAGAACCATATTTTATAACCCATTACTGTGTGTATCCTGTATTATCATTTAGTTAGTAAATCAATCATTAAACCAATTTGTGTATTCCAGAAGGATTAGTTTGAGCTGGGGTTTGTGCAGATTTACAAAGTCTACAACGTTTAGAATGAGATTGATAAGGCAACAGACATTAAATAAGGGACTGCTATATATCGAAAGATAAGACAATACATCTGAGTTCAATTCAGAAAGTGGCAACTCAGTAAAATCAACTTCTTTCTGTGGTGCCCCAGGATTCCTAATGAGCTAATTATTGCAGGATTAATTTTATCAAATAATTAGACGTAGTAGGTAATTATTCAATAAATAGCAGTCACCACTTTAATGAGGCAAAGTTACGACATCACGTGGAAATTTTCTGGGTTGCCTCTGAGAATAGTATTGACATATACACTGACTCTGTGAGATGGATTCATCAGGAAGTGCATAGAGGATTTTGTTCCTACTGTGATGATTAGAACTTATCAAAATCAAAAAACATGGATAGATGTCAGCATTTACGCAAAACTTAAAGCGCAAACCACCGTATTTAACCACGGAAAGGTGACTGAGAATATGGATGTATTTAAACAAACCAGCTATGACCTCCATAAGGCAATCAAAGAGGCAAAACAACAGTGCAAGGACAAAGTGAAGTCGAAATTCAACGGCTCAGACACAAGCCGCATGTGGCAGGGACTCCAGACAATCACAAATTATAAAGGGAAAGCCAGCCACATTATAGAAACTGACGCCTTACTCCTCGCCTCACTCCAAGCTAAACATCTTCTTCCCCTGCTTCAAGGAAAACAACACAGAGCCGCCGACGTGGGCTCCCGCCGCTCACAAGTACTGTGTGATCATGATCTCCGTGGCTGATGTGAGTAAGTCATTCAAGCGTGTTAACCCTCGCAAGGCTGCCAGCCCAGACAGCATCCCAAGCCAAGTCTTCAGAGCATGTGACGAGGATATATTGGCACAGGTATTGTTAGGCCCCAGCTTCGAGGGCATTATCACTTTTATACAACAGCTTACTAACATATTCAAATACATATTCAAATAATGATTTACATATTTTAGTTAAAAACATTATTTGTATTAATTTGTTCATACTATTTCATCCTTCCACAGGATATACTCCCGACACAAATCTAGGGTTGCTTCCCAAACTGGCTGACCGTTCATTCTATCGGTCCGGTTGCCACAGACGCAAACCAGTCGTTCAGTCTTTTTGTTCTGTATCTATGTATGCGACTCAGACGTTCGTTCTAAATGTTCCATTGCCATACTGGCTGGTAGCGTTCTTATTCCTTGCTTGCTAGCTAGCCAACTACGGCTAATTTACAGTCACTTCAAACAGTGCAGCCAGAATAATAACAACATTTCTGCATTTGAATTTGTTCAAGCTGTTTTCTACTGACATTTATTTAGATATATCTATAACAGTGAGCTAATGATGAGAAATTTCACCTGGCATTGGAAATGTACTCTCTTGTCAGGACACTGTTGTTCAGAGGAGCTACCCATTAACACAGCTAAAACAATAACTTCAAATTGAAGCGGGAAAGACTGCAAACGAACTACTTCGTTTCGTTTGACCTTTTTTCTATTGATATTTATTTGTATATAGCCATAGAAATCATGCTGATTCATGACTAGCTGAGAAAAGCTGTCTGCCTGTCTGTCTCATTTAGACTCCCAACATGTTCATTACTATGCGACAGCTGGAGATCGAATTTGAATATTGAAACAATGTTGCGAATGTCAGAGAGACTGACAGCAAGGTTTATACAAATCTGTCTAAAAGAAATGTGAGATAATGTCTAGATGCTTTTTACAGTGGCGATCAAGTTTATAAATTGCCTGGCTGGACTGATGAGACAGTGGATTGCGCAGTTCCAGTAGATGGAACAGAGTAGATAGAACAGAGTAAATTGTCATTTTAATGTCATAGATTTAGCCAGTGGTAACTTGTGAAATAGACAGCGGCTGGAATGCAGTTTTAACCAATCAGCATTCAGGATTAGACCCACCCGTTGTATATAGTGGTAATATACAGTGGGGAGAACAAGATTCCAGAAAATCACATTGTATGATTTTTAAGTAATTAATTTGCATTTTATTGCATGACATGAGTATTTGATACATCAGAAAAGCAGAACTTAATATTTGGTACAGAAACCTTTGTTTGCAATTACAGAGATCATACGTTTCCTGTAGTTCTTGACCAGGTTTTCACACACTGCAGCAGGGATTTTGGCCCACTCCTCCATACAGATCCTTCAGGTTTCGGGGCTGTTGCTGGGCAATACGGACTTTCAGCTCCCTCCAAAGATTTTCTATTGGGTTCAGGTCTGGAGACTGGCTAGGCCACTCCAGGACCTTGAGATGCTTCTTACGGAGCCACTCCTTAGTGACCCTGGCTGTGTGTTTCGGGTCGTTGTCATGCTGGAAGACCCAGCCACGACCCATCTTCAATGCTCTTACTGAGGGAATGAGGTTGTTGGCCAAGATTTCGCGATACATGGCCCCATCCATCCTCCCCTCAATACGGTGCAGTCGTCCTGTCCCCTTTGCAGAAAAGCATCCCCAAAGAATGATGTTTCCACCTCCATCCTTCATGGTTGGGATGGTGTTCTTGGGGTTGTACTCATCCTTCTTCTTCCTCCAAACACGACGAGTGGAGTTTTGACCAAAAAGCTCTATTTTTGTCTCATCAGACCACATGACCTTCTCCCATTACTCCTCTGGATCATCCAGATGGTCATTGGCAAACTTCAGACGGGCCTGGACATGCGCTGGCTTGAGCAGGGGGACCTTGTGTGCGCTGCAGGATTTTAATCCATGACGGCGTAGTGTGTTACTAATGGTTTCCTTTGAGACTGTGGTCCCAGCTCTCTTCAGGTCATTGACCAGGTCCTGCCGTATAGTTCTGGGCTGATCCCTCACCTTCCTCATGATCATTGATGCCCCATAAGGTGAGATCTTGCATGGTGCCCCAGACCGAGGGAGATTGACCGTCATCTTGAACTTCTTCCATGTTCTAATAATTGCGCCAACAGTTGTTGCCTTCTCACCAAGCTGCTTTTCTATTGTCCTGTAGCCCATCCCAGCCTTGTGCAGGTCTACAATTTTATCCCTGATGTCCTTACACAGCTCTCTGGTCTTGGCCATTGTGGAGAGGTTGGAGTCTGTTTGATTGAGTGTGTGGACAAGTGTCTTTTATACAGGTAACGAGGTCAAACAGGTGCAGTTAATACAGGTAATGAGTCGAGAACAGGAGGGCTTCTTAAAGAAAAACTTACAGGTCTGTGAGAGCCGGAATTCTTACTGGTTGGTAGGTGATCAAATACTTATGTCATGCAAAATAATTATTTAAAAATCATACAATGTGATTTTATGGATTTTTGTTTTAGATTCCGTCTCTCACAGTTGAAGTGTACCTATGATAAATTACAGACCTCTACATGCTTTGTAAATGGGAAAACCTGCAAAATGGGCAGTGTATCAAATACTTGTTCTCCCCACTGTATATGTATATATTTTTTTTAACCAACAATTATTACAATATACATACAAATACATACAGTATACAAATACACAGTTCAGCAGAATTTACCAGGTCTCTCTTGAAAAATAGATTTTAGGTATGATGACATATACGAAATATGATAAGTTTGGTGCATTTAGTTACTTCCTATTTCACAGTAACACCTACAAAAATGGATGTATGGGGGTATAACAAAAATTACATCTGGAAAGAAAGATTGTAATTGAATGTAGGAGAATATACATATACTGTACTGTACATCAGCATTCAAAATACAGCACAGCCATATAATCTACAAAAAAGGTCTGAATGAGAAATAATTATTTAGACCTCATGATTGCCAGTGTGGATCGCTGTTTTATGTTCAGATACTTTTATTTTTAAACATCTTTTTGTTTGGCCCACATAGGCTTTACCACACGGGCACGTAAGCATACGCAACATTGGCAGAGTTACAATTGATTAAATGTATCTGGTAGAACTTTCGGGCCTGTAAGAGGGTGTGTAAAGTATTTACAGTTTACCGTTGAGCACATCTTCCACACTTATAGTTCCCTTGTAACCCGTTTGAACTGTCAGACTTGTGGAAAGAATGAGCCAGCGTTTCCCTGATCGTGCGTGCCCGTCTGTATGAGATTAACCGCCACAGGCTGGAGCATTGGTTTGTAGAATAAGACAGTGTTTTAGGATTGCATTTGATTTTGTTTAAGCAATGATTGAAGTGTGTTACCAAATCACAGCCGTGGTGTGCTGTCCTTTTGGGCCTTCTGAACTAGAAGTGACGGTCTGGGCATGTTCCGAGCCCGGATGTGGGCACGCTGGATAATTGGACTAGAATATCCTCTGGTAGCGAACCTATGAGTCATGCTTTTGCCTGAGCATTAAAGTATTTGAGTGTAGAGCAGCTCAGGCGTGAAAACTGTCCAGTAGGGATATTGGTTTTGAGATGTTGCGGATGATTACTGTTGAAGTGGAGGACAGTGTTCCTCTCTGTTGGTTTCCGATATGGTAGTTTGTATTTTGTTAGCATCATCATTTAATATTTTGAGATCGAGGAAGTTGATACTGTTGGAGTCACTTTCAACAGTGAATTGACGGAAAGTGGTTGTGTTGTTCAGATAACAGACAAAGTCATCAAGATTGTCTTTAGATGAACCCCAAAATAATATTATATCATCAAATTAGCGCTTCCAAAACTTAACGTAAGGAAGAAAAGGGTTATTGTGTTTATTTTCAACATAAACTGCCTCCCAATCTCCAACGACAAGGTTTGCATATTTCGGAGCTACTGCTGTGCCCATTGCTGTGCCTTTGGTTTGTAGCGTACCAAGTTCAAGAGATCCAACAGAAAGTCATTGAGGGGATTCACCGAGGCGTCATCTGAATCAAGCTACCACCCAGTACTCTACCCTGCACCTTAGAGACTGCTTCCCTATGTACATAGAGTCATTGAACACTGGTCTCTTTAATAATATTTAAATACTGTTTTACACACTTTATGCAGTATATATACATAGTATTCTAGTCATGGCTCATCCTATTTAACTATTGCTGTACAAACCTTTTCTATTCATATACTGTCCATACACACCACAGTTATATACTGTATATTTATATTTATTTATATTCTGGACTCTGATATTGCTCTTTCTGATATTGCTCGTTCTGATATGTCTTAATTTCTTTAAAAACAAAAACTTGTGGATTATGTGTGCATTGTTATTGTATTGCTAGATATTGCTGCATTGTTGGAGCTAGAAACATAAGCAATGGTCATCAATAAAAGGTATTGTGATACTGCAAATATGGTTCATTAGATGCCTCCTTCCATCCATGTAAAAATAAAGACATTGAAAAATATCTTGAAAGTTAAGTAATACAGAATATAGTCGTATTGACAGTCAGGGCAACACACTGGACTGTTGCTCTGCACTAATAAAAGAGGTGTGGCTTACTCTGTGGCTAACCGTGAGTTTCCCATAGTACTGTGGTAATAAAGATTTACAGTGAACCATTCTGCAGCTCTGACCTTGTGAACAATTTGTGTGAGACCAGGGAATAATGGATGTCTATAACTGTCATCCCTCCCTTGACGGCCAATTAAAAAGATAAAACTAAAAGATCAAAAGTCAGGAAGGCAACGCTACACATTAATTCAGCCGGCTAATAAGTCCCATGCAAAATCAATATCGCGTTGTGGGGTCCTGTCTACCTCGCAGTCTAAAAGGGAACTGATCATGTACCATAATTACTTATAAAATTACACAGCTGGTGATAATGTCCCAAACAACCCCTTGTTTTTGTACCTCTGACACTGCTCTACATGGCTGTTAGGAGGAACATTTTCTGTTAGAAAACAGAAACACGCATCCTTAGTAATACAAAAAACACAGATTTTTAGAAAGCAATGGTAAATAGTACACATGGCTTAGCCATTTATATTAACTGAAATAGTACTTGAGCAGTTTTTAGAATAGTTTTGTGTTCAAACCGTTGTCATGAGCCATAATATTGTTGAGTAAACCAAAGGAAAAGTGTGCAACAGTTTTCTTGTCTAAAGACAGGGCTTAATAGGGCCTCATGTTGATGAGGGTGTTGAGATTTAGCCTCAATCACCTCTCCTGGGCTCCACTACTCTCTGCCTCCACATTTAAAAACATAATGGTATCTGCACTATTATTCAGAGCAAGATGTAGTTGTGACAATGTAGACTAATATTTGTCCACATCTTTTACTTCCCTTGCTGAAAATCTGTCTCTAAGGATAATTTTCTCTGAGCTCAAAGTTCTGCACAATAGGTTAGTGCTGTAAGGAGAGTGGAATGCTTATTGATGAGTTAAGAAAAAATATTGACTTATTTTCAATGGTGACGTAAAACCTAGTGTTTAGGTATTTGGTCTTTGTACATTTTGTCAAATATATTGGTTGGCTGGGTGAAGAAAAAGTCCCAGCTAATAATTATAGCGAGATAGAATGTTTTTGTAATGATGCCTGTAATGTTCCCCTGATGTTTGAGTGTCCAGTTTTTCATTAGTTAGGGGAACATTCTATGTACAGCATGATAACCTATTTAGCATGTTTTGGCATCAGAGTTAGGAGAACATTCCCTTAAAGTCAAACAGAACCTACACAGATCGTGGTGAACACGTTCTCAGAATATCCCAAAATGTATGTTCAAGACACATTTCTTGGGACATTGCAAGAACATTCACATGGCTGCCATGTTCTCAGAATATAAAATGTTAATGTTCAAGAACACGTTTCATGGGAATGTTATAAGAACATTCGTGTCCAGTTTGTTGTTAGCTGGGAAGCAAGTTGTATGTTTTTTATTTATTTCACTTTTTTATTTTTTATTTAACCTTTATTTGAATAGGCAGTTAAGAACAAATTCTTATTTACAATGACGGCCTACACCGGCCAAACTCGGACAAAGCTGGGCCAATTGTGCGCCGCCCTATGAGACTCCCAATCACGGCTGGTTGTGATACAGTATGGATTTGGACCAGGTTGTCTGTAGTGACGCCTCTAGCACTGAGATGCAGTGTGTTAGTCCACTGCGCCACTTGGGAGCCCAAGTGGTCAAGTATTCAACTGAATTGAGTGCCCTCTGACCTTACAGTAAAAACATGGTGGGATGTCTCACCATTGTTAGCCCAGCTTTTTGAACTGTGAACCTTTGAGCAGTTACAGAAACCATAAATCCTCAAGCACAGAAGCATTCATTCTGGCCTGATCTCAGTCAGTGCGCAACATCTCAACCCCACTCATAGTTATAACTTGGTTTAGTGGTTCTACAATCTCTTTATACCAACAAAGTAGAATTGTCTGAGGTTTGAGGCCTTAGATGTTCTGTTCATTGCCAATACAAAATGGCTGACTGTCAAAGGAGATGAAGTTGTTGACTGATCCAGTCGTTATGCTACACCTCCACATACTCACTGGAAAAGGACTGGTTGCTAGCTTTCACAGACCTGATCTGCATTCGTCCCCATTCCCTCAATATGATGACTCTAATAAGACTCATGAACTTTAGGATGAGTCCCCCTCTAATTATTTGAACATCAAACAGGAAGTATTGAGTGTGAGAGCGAAGCTGTGAGGGGAGCTAGACAGCGATCATTAACACCCTCAGGAAGATTAATGGGTCAACTGTGGGGAGGCACCCTGCCTGCCTTGTGTTGCAGCCATCCAGGGAGGAAACAAAACACAGCCAACACTAACACACTAACACAGCCAGCATGTCTGTCTGCAAAACACCAAGTCCTGTGTGTGAATTCAACTGAGAATTCCAAATTACTAACAACCGCAATGGCTTCTTTGTAGAAGACCACGTTCACTCTAGGGATTGGCTTGCAGTGCAGTGCACACACTTTGAAACGCTGAAGATGGGAGAGACTTCAGAATTCAAACAGTGTTCCAAATGAATAGGAAGGGATATGAGGTGGATCAAAGCTGGACTCTGACAACAGTTAACAAGGCTATCAGAAACATCCTGGCCTTATATAATGAGCAGCTGAAATAAGCCCTCTAATTGCTGCAATCCAGACTGCACTCCATAATATTGGGCTCTCAAAAGAGGTGTTAAGCTCCAGGTTTGGCTATTAATAGTACACATTTACAGAATCGAGGTGCAGTATCATGTGACTGTCCCTATCAATGGGCTCCCGAGTCGCGCTGTGGTCTAAGGCACTGCATCTCAGTGCAAGACGTGTCACTACAGTCCCTGGTTTAAATCCAAGTTGTATCACATCCGGCCGTGATTGGGAGTCCCAGAGGGCGTCGCACAATTGGCCCAGCGTCGTCCGAGTTTGACCAGGGTAGGCAGTCATTGTAAATATGAATTTGTTCTTAACTGACTTGAATAGTTAAATAACAATGTTTTAAATGTGTACCAGCAATGGTTGTCAACCAGAGTCAGTATGTTGAGGCTGAAAATAGACTGGATGAATCCTGCAGAGCATTAAAACAATGTGGACAGGGATTTCTGCCAGGGGAAATGGCTGGACCCTTTTTAAATTGCCAGTGCCCCACAACACTGCACATGGCAGTTTGGCATTGTTCATACCCAATTAATAACTTTACTCGACAAGGTTTGCAGGCAGTGTTTATGGATTCTATGTTATAAAAAATCCCACCGCTACCTACTAACTCACAGAGGCTGATGCCTCCAGACTGTTAAGCAGGGAGCCCCTACAGTCTGCTCCTCTAATTTGGGCCGTTGCTATCGATATTGATTAGTTCTCCTGGATATCCCCTTCAGGGACCTGTCTGCAAAACTCTCCACTGTAAGTCATTGCTCACCAATACGTCAATTAGATTGAGGGAGCTGCAGCTTTCTGTCTCAATCAGAAGTGATGGGCTTGAAAGTTTAACAGTTTGCCACAAGCGTGTAACTCTTACGTCTGTAGCTAGCTATTGTAGGAGCAGTTCTCAGACATCTACAGAGCTGTGGTATGAATTGGAATTGCAAGAGACAGTAACAGGGGCAAAATTGCATTGTATTTTCAGACCAAATGGAAGAAATCAAAAGCCTATAATAATGTAGTAGGTTCAGAAATTAAGATCTAAGGGCTGTGATGACCGGGTTAATGAAAATGGCTTCAAAGCACTCTAAAATACATCTTGTATCACCATATGTAAAATGTCCCAATTGACTGATGCTTTTGCACACTGCCAAACCAAATACGGAGGAGAGAGATTGTGTGGCACTGAAGCGTTTTAGGATTATCCCTATGATGATTGCCACGAAAAATATGGGGAGTCAAAAGAACTTCAAATGAAAATCAATTATCATGTGTTTAACTTCCTTCTTCAGTCGACAACTGTTCAAACATTCATTTCTGTTCCAGACAAGCTTGTCTATCCTTAGAGGAAAGGGTATTTTTTTGTCATAATTGAATCTTAATTGATCTGGGAGTATTTCATATTTCGACTCTTAAACATCATACACTATATATACAAAAATCTGTCTGTTTCAGCCACACCCGTTGCTAACAGATGTATAAAATCAAGAACACAGCCACGAAATCTCCATAGACAAACAATCTCTGTAGACAAACATTGGCAGTAGAATGGTCTTATTGAAGAGCTTAGTGACTTTCAATGTAGCACTGTCACAGGATGTCACCTTTCCAAAATGTCAGTTTGTCAAATTTCTGCACCGCTAGAGCAGCCTCGGTCAACTGTAAGTGCTGTTATTGTGAAGTGGATAAGTCTAGGAGCAACAACTGCTCAGCCAGAGAAGTGGTAGGCCACACAAGCTCACAGAATGGGACCACAGAGTGCTGAAGTGCGTATTGAGTAAAAATTGCAAAAATTGCAACACTCACTACCGATTTCCAAACTGCCTCTGGAAGCAACGTCAGCACTAGAACTGTTTGTCGGGAGCGTCATGAAATGGGTTTCCATGGCCGAGCAGCCGCACACAAGCCTAAGATCACCTTGCGCAATGCCAACCGTCGGCTTGTCGCCATTGGACTCTGGAGCAGTGGAAACGTGTTCTCTAGAGTGATGAATCACGCTTCACCATCTGGCAGTCCGACGGACCAATCTGGGTTTGAAGGATGCCAGGAGAACTCTACCTGCCCCAATGGATAGTGCCAACTGTAAAATTTGGTGGAGGAGGAATAACGGTCTGGGGCTGTTTTTCATGGTTCAGGCCCCTTAGTTTCAGTGAAGGTGAACTTTTAATGCTACAGCATACAATGACATTCTAGATTATTCTTTGCTTCCTACTTTGTGGCAACAGTTTGGGGAAGGCCCTTTCCTGTTTCAGCATGACAATGCCCCCGTTGCGCAAAGTGAGGTCCATACAAAAATAGTTTGTCGAGATTGTTGTGGAAGAACTTGACTGCAGGCGCACAGAGCCCTGACCTCAACCCCATCGAACACTGTTGGGATTAAATGGAACGCCGACTGCAAGCCAGGCCTAATCGCCCAACATCAGTGCCCGACCTCAATAATGCTCGTGGCTGAATGAAAGCAAGTTCCTGCAGCAATGTTCCAACATCTCTAGTGGAAAGCCTTCCCAGAAGAGTTGAGGCTCTTATAGCAGCAAAGGGGGGACCAACTCCATTTTAATGCCCATGATTTTGGGTTCACTTTTGGTCATGTAGTGTATTTGTTTGGGGTTTTAAGTTAATGTCCTTATTGGCACTTATTGGGTATAGGCTCTGTCCTAATTTATGTGCTCTCTCTCAACAAAACACAGAAGGCAATGCCCAAGGACCAGTCAGCCCTTCCCCCGTCAAGGGGCCAAAATGTATCTCTCTCTACAGTATCCAGAGGACTGGCTATTGGAATGTGTGTAAGTGATGCTATTTCATCCATGTCTATCTGAAACGTGTCACCTGAGGAGAACTCTGATGCTATCTATATGGATATACTGTATGATCTCTGTGGTAACGCGTATCTGTACAGGTTGCACTCTAAACTGCTCAATGCAAAGGGATTTTACTGTCTTTAGGAATTCTGCCTTGTGTCTCATCCCCCACATAAGCCTTTAGATGCTGTGACATCCTGTGAAGAATGGGCCTTGGTGATCAGGTTACTGTATCCTTTGATTGGTCAATGGTGATTACCTTTGGTTTAAAGGGGTCACACCTTAAAATGTTATAAATGGAATTAAATGTATTTGTTCTGCCTTGTATCCTGACCATGGAATAAGGTTGTATAAAATGCTTCTCTTGTAAGCTACCCAGGCCCATGGCCTGAGTAGGTCTGATTAGTTGATGCTCTGTCTGGTAAGTTAACCTTAAGATCTGTATGCCTAGATTGTGGATGCTATGTCAATGTCAGTATTGCCTTGTAACTTAAAGGGACATTTCACGCGGACTCTGCCACAGCATATAGTCATTACTATATTAAAGGGAAATTTCCCCCTAGCGGAATCTGGGCTAGTTTTCATCATGTCTGAGGCATTTATAGGACAGTGAGATGTATTTCACACATAATTGCCCAGGAGGAAGGCAGGTGATATTTGCTAACTTAGCTAGCTAGGTAGCTAGCAAACAACTAACGGTAGCCATATCTACGACTAAAAATAGAAGAGGTTTTTCAATCTGAGATCTCTTCTCTTTTTAGTCGTAGATATGTCTAGCTACTAAACAGCTACAATGTTACAACCAGCCACCTAAAGCTAGGTTTACCAGCAAACGTTAGCACATGACTGGAGTTGGCTGGCTAGTTAGCCCGGCGATTCTAACTTGTTATGCACCACGCCTTGCGTTTGTATCTTGTTAGCAAACATGTGTAACATCAGCAACTGTAAATAATTTTACTAGCTAGCTATGTAACATCATTTGGTTTGAGTGGATTGAGGTGGTAAAAGGGGGAGTTTTGACACCTTTAATGGCTGAAAACAACCAGACCCACTTTTCTCCCACAGGAAAAGAGAAGAGACCAAGTTTTATGATCCTTTGTTGTTAGACTAAAACGTTATGCCTATGAAACAATGCATTGGAACATGGTTACTTTTATCCGAAATGGGGAAAATGAGGACTGTTGGCATATGAATTTCGATTCTGCAATGTCATTAAAAGTTAAATGAAGAAGTGATGACGAAAAAATTATACAGTACCTTTAAGAGTGTTCATACTGTATACCTGATGTTTAGATCCTGTACGTTTCATAGAAAATATCCAGGTTAAAGAGAATGTTTTGTGATGATAAGACTGATTTTATCTGTTTAAACGAGATCATAGTAAATCCTAATGCCTTGATTGCCCAAGCTACGCCTCAGGGAATTCAGAGAGCGTGTCATAACGACAGGAATGCCCCAATTCTGCCCAAAAATAAAGCATGTGAGCCTCGAATTTACTTGCTTGACTAGGAGGACTTCGTGCTGCAGCCGAAAGGTCTACGATAAGTCACAACCCCCAAAAGACAACACGAGGTTCCAAGAAAGGAACTTTTGAACAATCAATGCTACGGTCGAGAACTGTATCTAAGTAGGTGGATTATAGCAGAATCACCCGTATACTCTCTTCAAGTCATCACTGATCTAAACTGATTTCATCCCCACGCTGTGGGAGTATCTACACGGCTGATTAGCAGTCTTCAGGAACAAGTTATAGGAAGCAGACAACAAAAGGAAAGGACATTGTGAGATCTTGTGGACAATCAGAGACTTATACCAGAGAAGTGGGTCAACAGAGATAATCAACGAAGACCTTCAACAAAGTAAATACATGCATTACATTTCAACCCATAAAGCGGCAGTGCGGGCAAGGTATTAGGGCTAACTAAGCGTAGTCTCCAAATGTATTGATGGGTGTTTCTCTTCTATTTCTATTTGTTTTCTCTTCCTAGATCTCTCTCTCTCTCTCTCTCTCGCTCTCACTCCATCGTATTTAACAAGTGTCATATTGTGTTGGTCTGCTAGGGACCCGTTATCATATTAAGTTTCATTGTATGAGAACCATATTCTGTAGTGTGTATCCTGTAGTAAATGAATAATTAAACCAATTTGTGTATTAGGCCTGGGGTTTGTGCAGATTTACGAAGTCTACGATGTTTAGAATGAGATTGATTAGGCAACAGACATTAAATAAGGGACTGCTATATGATATGACCATACACTTGAGTTAAATTCGGAAAGTGGCAACTCAGTAAAAATAAACGTATTTCCATGGTGCCCCAGGATTCCTAATGAGCTAATTATTATTGCAGGATTAATTTAATCCAATGATAATTAGACATAGTAGGTAATAATTAAATAATGAGGCAAAGTTACAACACTGGCAAACAGTGAGGAGAAACAATAATACAACAACTTACTGTTATACATCTCTAACACTGAAGCTGGTTGTATTATAAATAAATAAAATATTATATATAAATAAAATAATATATATAAATAAATATTTGCCTGTAGTCTGCCTACCTACCTAGGCTCATTTGTACAGTCTGGTCACTGTGCAAAGGTTGAGGGTTATGCCATATTTATTTCTATTAGGCTAGATAATGTTCTACATGTAATAACTGTGCCTGTACACATGTATGCATGTTCAACTAATCTACCCTAATGTTGATGTTATGCTGGAACGGTTCAACTGTTGTTCAAACTGTACAATAGAGCATAATTATCATTTTTTTTGTCTTACAGAAAAAAAAGTTTGGTGTCTGGATTTCTTCCTGGAGTGGATTCTAAATACAGAAACAGAATTCCGTTGCCTGGTGTGTCATTGTAGCAGAACTGTATCCCGTGATCTGCTGGATTTCAAGCAAATGACTCATGAGGAGCTGAATGGCAGTTAGATCATGACAACACTCCTCCCACAGCTTTACAAGTATTCCCTTAACTTACTGCATGTTTCTTTAGAATGGCAATTTCATCATGACCAGCTCTCCCATCTGCTGATCACCAGTTCTCTTAGCTACATATTGTTATACCACATAATGTGATTTAATGTGAGCTGCCGTCCTGTAGGTTTTCACTCCAACCCTAATCTAGCACACCTGATTCTTATTATTAGCTGGTTGATAAGCTGAACCAGGTTAGTTACAACTGGGGTTGGAGTGAAAACCTACAGAAGGGTAGCTCTCCAAGAACAGGGTTGGAGACCCCTGTTCTACCACAGGAGGTTGGTGGCACCTTAATTGAGGAGGACGGGCTTGTGGTAATGACTGGAGTGGAATAATATCAAATGTTCCATTCCGGCCATTATTATGAACCGTCCTCCTGTCAGAAGCCTCCTGTGTGTTCTACATGGTCTTATGCTGAGATACACTGGCTGCATTTACACAGGCAGCCCAATTCTGATATTATTTACACTAATTGGTCTACTCACATCAGATACTGATCTGATTGGTCAAAAGACCAATTAGTGAATAAAAGATCAGAAATTGGCTGCCTGTGCTTGTGTACCCAAAATGCTTTGGGGTACTTTTCAGCAGGGCACTGTGGAATGACTCCAGATAGATAGGTAGAAGGAGATGGAGGAAATGGTGACTGTGCTTGAATCTGAAAGTGCGGCAAGTGAAGTGTGTGATAATGAATGGCAAAATAGTGAAATCAAAGAATGGAACAAAACTAGCAAAAGTTGTAGTAGAAGACAAGGACTGGTCCAATAATGCCTTTCTTATTGGACTGCATTTTCTGGACAAGGAGATTCATTTGGGACATCAATTTGTAATATCGAGGACTGTGAAGAAAGCAATGGGAAAGGTGGATTCAATCAAGGTGACTAGAAGCAGCCTTGTTTTGGTTAATTGTGTTGATGAAAAAATTGTCCACGTCAGAAGTAACGTAATGATCTTCGGAGCAGGGCGCCTGCCAAACGAGTTATAGCTGGAGTCTTGTTGAGTACCTTAGTCAGAAAATCCCAGGAGTGGTCAGTGCACGTTGCCTGACCTGTATGGTAAATATATTGTTGTTGTTTGAGGAGACTCTGCCTGAATATGTGAAGCTTGGATATGTGAGGTATGCGGTGAGAGCATTTGTGTCCAAACCATTACGGTGTGAAAATTGTAAAGGATATGGTTAAGTGTCAAATGTTTGCTGACAGAAGAAGTATAATAATGAAGAATCTGTGAATTAAACATGTTGTAAATGTGGTGGGGATCATACTCCGGACTTCCTTGACTGCCCTGTTAGGGTGAAGTAAGTCGAGGTGTTAAGGATCAGGGCTGCCCAGCGGATCTCCTATGTGGATAAGGTGAAGAGAGTCGAAGGGGAAAGATTCAATAGTATTGAAGATATGGCGATTGATGCATTGCAACCAGTTGCTAGTGTTTTAAGTCAATCTGGTGATCTGGATACACTCATAGTGAAGAAGGTAGATTTTGTGGCATTTAAAGCCACAGTGATTAATTGTACAGCACAAGTGTCTAAGAAGTCCAAGATGCTGGATTTCATTAAATGTAAAGTCGAGACATTTTTGGGGCTCCAAGACTTCACGGCAGAAGCACTACAAGGACTTTTGTTGCTAAGAAATGTCCCGCCTTCACAGGAGGCTTCTGAGCCTGTGTTGGTACCTGATTACAATTAGTTTTTTACAGAAAAGCTTGTTGATTTTGTTTAGTTAATTAATTTTTTGGTAGTTTGCATGACATTTTATTTATTTGTACCCAAATATTTTTCTTTTTGGGATCCTTATTATCCACCCACACAGTAGTCTAATGGGCAGTATCAACATTCGCTATGAATGCCAGTCTTTCTTGTTCACTATGAGCAGACTAATGTGCTTCCAACCCCCAGCTCTGCACAAGGTGAAGGTAAATTGACAAAAACATTTACAAGCTGACATCTAAGATAGCTCAATTAACAGTAAGCATGGCATAAACATGAACATTTTCTCTTTGTAAAACGTAGGTTATCTGGAGTCCTTCCACAGTGCTCTGCTGAAAAATAAGTTTTGGTGCACGAGCATGAGGGAGTGGACACTGGAGCACATCAAGATTGTGGGACAAAAACCAGCATGGGACACTGAAAGGTATAAAATCCAGACTACAACAGGAATGAAAGGCGTGTTTCCCTATGTCCCTTCCACAAAAAGTGTAACCCCACAACCATGTGTTTCCAGGAGACGTGCAGTACCAGCAAATCTTCTGCAAGAAGTCCAAACAGTTGTTCGTTAAGGTCTACGAGCCCTACACCACTTCCGGCAGAGTCTTATCTAGCTGGCCGTATACCGCAGACAGGACAAGACTATTCGCCACAAGCACAAAGAGTCTCAGCTTCCACAGCCCACCATGCCAAATACCATTGCCAGTGTACCGAAACCAGATAAAGGACTATGGCTGTGGTTACACAGGCAGCCCAATTCTGATCTTATTTTCCCTAATTGGTCTTTTGAGCAAAATCAGGCTGCCTGTGCAAACGTAGCCTGTGTTGCTCAGCATAAGACCATTTAGAAACACCATAAAATAAATATGGATATATTCTATCAATCTTCAAAAGTTGTCTGCCTTTATGGATTTACAGAATATATTTGTATAAGTTGTACAGGGTTTTGTAGCATCAAACAGATGTTAGACATTCAGATATATCCAAAGAATGTTTATTTGTAAAACTCTAAAATACAGGGTAGTGTACAATATTTAATGCTAACTCAAAAGGAGAACTGGGTATTTAACAGGACTTTTATATGGTAAAAGTAACATACCAAAAAATACAGTCTGAACAGTGTAGTACAGTTCAGTGTGTCTGGGTGTGTCTGAGATGTAGTAAAGTTCAGAGAACTGTAACTACAGATAGTTACACCAGATAATGTGATTTAACCAAAGATTTTTGGTATCCATTACTGGGAGTTACAGGATAGTTACTGTTTGGTGTAGCACAGAGAATGTTCGACCAACCTTACCTTGGCGATACTGTCTTCATCCTCGATTTGTGGAAACATTCAAACTGACCACCTGCAGCTGGACACAGACATTTTATGAGACTCCTTTTTTTACAAATCGAGGACGAAATTCTCTAAAATATTTGTTTAAATCACATTATCTATTATAAGAATCTGTAGCTAAAAGAACTGGTGATCAGCAGATGATGGGAGAGGTGGTAATGATAAAATTGCCAACCACAAAGAAACTTACAGTAAGAAAACACAGCATGATCAGTGTAATAATATTCAGGGAATACTTGTACAGCTGTGGGAGGAGTGTAGTCATGATCAAACCGCCTTCAGCTCCTATTGAGTCATCTTCTGCTTGAAATCCAGTATAATGTCCAATCCAAGAGGGATACAGTTCGCGGGATACAGTTCTGCTACAATGGCAAATAAATTATGTTTCTGTCCATCTCGAATCCACCCCAGGAAGAGCACCAGGCACCACACGGCATTGTCTATAAGACAAAAATAGATCATAAATGATACTCTATTGTACAGTTTGAAGGACCGTTGAACTGTGCCAGCATAACATCACCATTAGGGTAGAATAGTTGAACATACAGAGATTACATTTATAACAATATCTAGCCAAACAGAAATAAAAATGGCATAACCCTCAACCTGTATAAATGTACCTAGGTAGGTAGACAGACAGTATCTAGCTACAGCCCTGTCTATCATGCATGCTTAGGCAAATATTTGTTTATAGTATCAGTTTGAGATTTACAACAGTAAATTGTTGTGTTCTTTTTCTCCTCACCGTTAGCTGGTAAACTTAGCTAGCCAGCAAATACTTGTTATTGACATGCATCCACAGTCATAGTCATAACCAATGTCAACCCTTGTCAATTATGTTACATACAGTAGCTAGCTAGTAAAATTATTTACAGTTGCTGATGTTACACATGTTTGCTAAGAAGTTACAAATGCAAGGCTTGGCACATACCAAGTTAGCAGGCGCCAGGCTAATTAGCGAGCCAACCCAACACCCCCGCGCAATTCCTGACATTTAATCATTGTAAAAATTCTGAGTTTAAAGGTAGGCCTTGAAATACATCTACAGATACACCTCCAATTGACTTAAATTATGTCAATTAGCCTATCAGAAGCTTCTAAAGCCATGACATCATTTTCTGGAATTTTCCAAGCTGTTTAAAGGCACAGTCAACTTATTGTATGTAAACTTCTGACCCACTGGAAATGTGATATAGTGAATTATACAGTAAGGATAAGTGGCTATATACAGTATCTTATATGAATCAATATTAGGAATAATGTCTCATAGGAACGTGTGTCCATGTTTCCAAACCACACCTTGCCACAGCACTACAGACCTCAAGAGAAGGAAATCACTACCCTCCGGTCATCCCCCAATGTGTCATTTGAATGGGCTCCAGACCTTTTCACAGAGACGCAGGTGCATGTAGCCCCCAGAGCCTTGGAGCAGACGGCCAGTCTGAATTGGCTGTGCATCACCAGCACATGGCTGTGCTCCAAGGCCAGATCCAGAGAGCTGCTCTGTGCAATCATCAAGGAAATTCAAACACATATGACAACAGCCTCTTCCTCGCGGGATTAGCAGAATGCCAGGGCATTTCATCATGGCTCCTGCCATTCCAACACTGTGCAGAAGAATAAATGGTTCACCATTTAGTGAGGAATTCCACCAATAATAATCTTGTCTATAGAGTATGGTCGTCTTGTTTATGTCCAATCAGTGAAACACTACTAGCAACCACTCTGCATCCCTTTCTTAGATTCCTGGATTCATAGGGAGAAGAATGTAACTGCCATACTATATGCTGTGGAGTGCATAGAGCAGTGGCGGTCGGTGCCATTTAAGATTAGGGAGGACAATTATTATCATTTTTTAGCATGGCCTTATTTCTATTATTCCATTCACCCAGCTCAATGTAACTAATTTTCCCTACACACATCATTAGGTTGCTACAATCTAGCCTATGAATGAAAGTTTACAGCGTATGTGCATAGGTTGAGAGCAATTTTTGTAATCAAGGTGACAGACATTGACACATTCAATACCGAATTGAACACTCTTGCTTGCATCTAGCTGATCTAGGGTGTAATCATTAGTCCAACAGCTGCACACAAGAGTTTCTATTGGACAAATTCAGGTATGTTTATCATCTTTTCGTTCAGTTTGCTTACGTTTAAGAAACGTTTTTCAACATAATCGGCGGGAATGGAAACACCCCTGATCACACGCAAACACAGTTCACTTTCATAGCAGCCACATACAAACAGCATGATCCCTTTGATCATTGTATAATTACTTCTCGCATCTACACACTCTCCTCCTCTCACCTTTTCCCTTCGCTTGTGGACTTCAGTGCACAACACATCAGCTGCTTGTGACCAGGCAAAAAAACCTTTCCAAGCCAAACCTTCAGATCATAACCACTAACCGCTGAACACAGCCTAAATCGGCGTCGCCATATTAACGTCATAGTCAACATGGCTACTAGTACGAACTCATTAGTAAACCAGAAGAAATCATGCAGTACAGTGTATAGTCAGCAACAAGCAGTTTAGCAGTTAAATTGGCGGGCCCCGATGGCAATACATTTATAAAACCAAAAGCTTACCTTGACTTGGAAGAGTTCCAGTGTTGGATAGCCATAGCCAGCTAGCTAACATAGCATCCCTCTCTGTTTAAGCCAGGTGTTTGAGTATGCTAAACTAGCTAGCTGCATTCTATAACAAAATCTCTCTCTCTCTCTCTTCTCCTTCATTTTTGAAGAAATTAATTTGTTAAAAACTGTCTGAGTCAACTACTCACCACATGTTATGCACTGCAGTGCTGGCTAGCTGTAGCTTATGCTTTCAGTGCTAGATTAATTCTCTGATCCTTTGATTGGGTGGACAACATGTCAGTTCATGCTGCAAGAGCTCTGATAAGTTGGAGGAAGTTGTCATAAGTACTGTGTAAGTCTACGGAAGGGAGTGAGAACCATGAGCCTCCAAGGTTTTGTATTGAAGTCAATGTACCCAGAGAAGTACGGAAACTAGCTCTCCTCCAGCTACACCACGGTGCTACCCTACAGAGTGCTGTTGAGGCTACTGTAGACCTTCATTGCAAAACAGTGTGTTTTAATCAATTATTTTGGGACATGTGAATAAATTTAGCATACTTTTTTTTTGTTTCATTATTTATATGAAATTCACTGAGGAGGATAGTCCTCCCCTTCCTCCTCTGAGGAGCCTACACTGGTGTAGAGGTGCATGAAGACATGGACAAGCAATTCACTCAACTTGCTTATTTCTTGAAAGCAGTATCCAGATGGCAAGAGCAAGCCATTTAAGTCTCTAAGCATATCATACAGGTATGTAGCTATTATCTTTAAAAGTTAAGCAACTTCAACAGCGATATAAACTGAACTGTGACCAAAGATACAAATAACAAACGTGTGAACCATTAATAAACCCCCAGACCTTAAAGCATGACTAATCATGGTTCTTCCTGATTCCGGTAAGCATTTATTAGCACAATTTAGCCTGATGACTGATTAGGACGTGTCAACAGAGATGATTGCTACTGATGTTGAGATACATATTTCCTCACCACCTGTTGTTCTTTATTATGTGCAGAGCAGCATCCCAAACAAGAGATTGTGAATGTTAACAGTAAGAACTTTATAATGAAAACTTTGCTCATGTGACAGGCAGATTTTTCTCATCCTTAAGATGTTATTTATCTCAGGGGTGTACTCACTGCTGCTCCTCTAATCTTCCACAATTTAGACCAATCCAATTTTCTTTGTTTACTTGAACAATTGATTAAACCTTCCTTCTAAAGTAAGGTCACTACGATTTATAACAGAGATAAAATTAAAAAAAACATGTGGCATAGCTAAATATGCTGCTGAAAAAATCTTGCAACAATTTACAGGACTATGAGGTGCAGAATTCATCAAAGTTTACAGAGTTTAAGTCACCACCATTGTCAACACAAATGCAACTTGAGTTGCAGTTAAACATTTAAGACAAGTGTAAAGTTTGAGAGAATGAGAGTAAAGGTAAAAGCCTTACTGTTTAGCCATTGTACCCTTCTTTCCAGTGTCGACTCGCTCAAACCTTATCGTGCTCTTCATCATCAGCACAAGCCACAGCAGCCTGCCCTTTTCCCTTTATGAAGGAGACAGGAAACATCTTGGTGACCTCAAATTGGCTGAGATGGGATTTTACTAACGACTGTGCTGGTTGTGAATAATAATGGTGCCATCTCCTAAACACTTCCTCTCCTAACCACTGTAGACGGAAGGACATTCCTGCATGAGCAAGGTTGACTAATAATAAGTCAGAACCGATGCCTGGATGGTGACTAATGCATAGATGGGATATTTGTTAAATTTTAAATTAAAATGGAGCTCCCCGTATCAGAAATAGTCATGAACGGAAAGACAATTGTGATGACAGAGGTAGAGACGCCAGAGGTCACAGCAAACAGAGACCATGATAAAATGCTGCACACAGAAAATTACTCATGCTTAAAAGCACCCGTGTCTATTCTGTGATGTACAAAAGGGAGCAAAATGAGACTGATGTTTTCAAATCGATGGTCACTTAATAACATTGGAGACGTGAAATTTCTGTTCCTAGAAATGCAGTATTATGACTGAAGACTTCAACAAACCAAGCTCCAACAACCAAACCATTTTTTGGTTAATTACTTTTAAACCTGATCTGATGTAATTGATCTAGGCCCCCAGTGTCCGGTCTGGACCGTGAAGTCACGAGCTCTGCTGGTCGGCTACAGCGTAGCAACCTAGCAGTGACAAAAGCCCTGGTCTGCCCTAGAAAACCTATGCAAATTACGATCGCCAGAACGGTCAAAAAATATATGATTTAAGTTCACTACAAATCAAGATATTTTTATTAAATAGTGATCCATTCTGACTACTACATTTGTTGTCACACAGGACCACGTGCTGACACAGACCAATCATGGGCCCGCAGGCTCCCGGTTGACTCGTTCAGGTAGGATGAAAACGACTACATCGACCATGATCCTTTGCTAGTTACGGCCACTTTCACCATGATCCTTAGCGATATTTTGGTGCCATTCAGCCCCATTCAGCAATATGGCGTGCTTCAAATTCAAATACTTCATGCACCATTTTCCATAGGAATACGTGGATGAGGTCAGCGCTATCACTATCTACTGGTTTTAATGTCTAGGAGCTGATCTGATGTAACCGTGGTGAAATGTAGCTAGACTAAATGTGGTTTCCTCCAACTTTGAATGGATGGACCTATCACAACTGTGATTTGGTAATTTGGTACTAGTTCTTCACAAGTACTCAAAGAACTAGAGTACTGTTCCTGGTAAGAACCTTCCATTGCTGAGGTCAGCTAAATTCTACAATGAATATGGAACCCCACACTTTATAAATAGAATCATTTTATATATACTCAGCAAAAAAAGAAACATCCTCTCACTGTCAACTGTGTTTATTTTTCAGCAAACTTAACATGTGATCCTCAGCACCCCCTTCCCCACACCTCCCCACCTGGGCTGACTTGAGGGTCCCTGTGTTGTGGAAAACATCCTGCCTCGTCCCAGTGCCCAAGAAGGTGCACCCCACTGTCCTGAATGACTTCAGACCTGTAGCGCTAACATCCCACATCATGAAGACCCTGGAAAGGTTAGCCCTAGCTCACCTCAGACCCCTGGTGTGTACATCACTGGACCCCCTGCAGTTCGCATATCAGCGCAACATCGGGGTGGATGATGCAGAGGGCCTACTCTCACCTGGACAACGCAGGTTGCACTGTGAGGGTTATGTTTTTTGACTTCTCCAGTGCCTTCAACACCATTCAGCCCCTGCTACTGGGTGAGAAGATGAAGAGGATGAAAGTGGAAGCACCCTTAGTCTCCTGGGTTATGGACTACCTGACCGGTAGGCCACAATTTGTGCGGCTACAGAGCTGTGTGTCAGAATGGGCAGTGAGCAATACAGGGGCCCCCCAGGTAACGGTCCTGTCCCCCTTCCTGTTCACCCTCTACACCTCGGACTTTATATATAACTCTGAAACATGCCACCTACAGAAGTTCTCTGATGACTCTGCAATTGTAGGGTGCATCAGGGGTGGGCAGGAGGAGGAATCCAGGAGCACAATCAATGACTTTCTGTTGTGGTGTGAGCAGAACCACCTTCAGCTCAACGTCAGCAAAATAAAGGAGATGGTGGTGGACTTCAGGAGAACCAAGGCCCAACTGACTGCAGTCCCTATACAGGGGATGGATGTGGAAATGGTTGGGTCATACAAGTTCCTGGGAGTTCATATGGACAACAGGCTGGAATGGGCTGGTTTCACAGGGGCTCTATACAAAAAGGGCCAGAGACGACTTTACTTTCTGAGGATGCTCAGGTCCTTCAACGTGTGCAGTAAACTACTGTATACCTTCTACCAGTCTGTGGTGCAAGTGCCATCTTTTTTGCAGTGGTGTGCTGGGGCGCTAACATAAAAGCTGGTGATGCTTCTCGGGTAAATAAGCTGATCAGGAAGGCTAGCTCTGTTCTTGGGATTAGCCTTGACACTCTAGAGGAGGTGGCGCAGAGACAGATCCTGGCCAAACTGTTGGCCATCATGGACAACGTCACCCACCCTCTGCATGCCATGGTTATGACGCAGAGGAGCACCTTCAGTCACAGACTGATCCCACCACGGTGTGCCAGAGAGCACTACAGGAAGTCCTTCCTGCCGGAGGCTATTAGATTATTTAATGCCTATGTTGCCGTGCCGTCGGCAACATAGACCTGGAACTGTTGGGGTGTTAGGACCTAGTTTAACAAATATGCATCCATCCGTGAGTAACTCTGGTCTGTAATCACTCATTCACTCAGGACTTATTTATTTATTCATTCAGGTCTGTATATACAGTGGGGAGAACAAGTATTTGATACACTGCCGATTTTGCAGGTTTTCCCACTTACAAAGCATGTAGAAGTCTGTAATTTTTATCATAGGTACTCTTCAACTGTGTGTGACGGAATCTAAAACAAAAATCCAGAAAATCCCATTGTATGATTTTTAAGTAATTAATTTGCATTTTATTGCATGACATAAGTATTTGATACATCAGAATAGCAGAACTTAATATTTGGTACAGAAACCTTTGTTTGCAATTACATAGATCATACGTTTCCTGTAGTTCTTGACCAGGTTTGCACACACTGCAGCAGAGATTTTGGCCCACTCCTCCATACAGATCCTTCAGGTTTCGGGGCTGTCGCTGGGCAATACGAACTTTCAGCTCCCTCCAAAGATTTTCTATTGGGTTCAGGTCTGGAGACTGGTTAGGCCACTCCAGGACCTTGAGATGCTTCTTACGGAGCCACTCCTTAGTTGCCCTGACTGTGTGTTTCGGGTCGTTGTCATGCTGGAAGACCCAGCCACGACCCATCTTCAATGCTCTTACTGACGGAAGGAGGTTGTTGGCCAAGATCTTGCGATACATGGCCCCATCCATCCTCCCCTCAATACGCTGTCCCCTTTGCAGAAAAGCATCCCCAAAGAATGATGTTTCCACCTCCATGCTTCACGGTTGGGATGGTGTTCTTGGGGTTGTACTCATCCTTCTTCTTCCTCCAAACACGGCGAGTGGAGTTTAGACCAAAAAGCTCTATTTTTGTCTCATCAGACCACATGACCTTCTCCCATTCCTCCTCTGGATCATCCAGATGGTCATTGGAAAACTTCAGACGGGCCTGGACATGCGCTGGCTTGAACAGGGGGACCTTGCGTGCGCTGCAGGATTTTAATCCATGACGGCGTAGTGTGTTACTAATGGTTTTCTTTGAGACTGTGGTCCCAGCTCTCTTCAGGTCATTGACCAGGTCCTGCCGTGTAGTTCTGGGCTGATCCCTCACCTTCCTCATGATCATTGATGCCCCACGAGGTGAGATCTTGCATGGTGCCCCAGACCGAGGGAGATTGACCGTCATCTTGAACTTCTTCCATTTTCTAATAATTGCGCCAACAGTTGTTGCCTTCTCACCAAGCTGCTTGCCTATTGTCCTGTAGCCCATCCCAGCCTTGTGCAGGTCTACAATTTTATCCCTGATGTCCTTACACAGCTCTCTGGCCTTGGCCATTGTGGAGAGGTTGGAGTCTGTTTGATTGAGTGTGTGGACATGTGTCTTTTATACAGGTAACGGGTTCAAACAGGTGAAGTTAATACAGGTAATGAGTGGAGAACAGGAGGGCTTCTTAAAGAAAAACTAACAGGTCTGTGAGAGCCGGAATTCTTACTGGTTGGTAGGTGATCAAATACTTATGTCATGCAATAAAATGCAAATTAATTATTTAAAAATCATACAATGTGATTTTCTGGATTTTTGTTTTAGATTCCATCTCTCACAGTTATTACAGACCTCTACATGCTTTGTAAGTAGGAAAACCTGCAAAATTGGCAGTGTATCAAATACTTGTTCTCCCCACTGTACATATTCATATACAGTTGTTATATCATACCACGTGCAATACTGTAAGTAATTCATGGACTGAACTTACGTAGTCATTCACTCAGGAATGCATATTAGTATCCTGTCAGTTGTATCTTTTTTCATTGCTTTTAGTATTTTGAATGTGCAATACCTGCATTTATCTGTAATTAAACCCTGCGCACTAAGGACTGTATTTTAAGGGAATTACTATTATTACCCTAAATTGTATCATACACACATTTAGCTATTTAGGTATCTCTTCCTATCATTTACCTGTACAGTTAATGTAACCATGCAAAATGTTCACTTACCTGTTCATTTAACCAGTCTGTATATTAAGTAAACTATTATTACCCTCACTTATATCATACGCACTTTTAGCTATTTAAGTATTTCTCTGCCATATCAACTTACAATATTTTATAATTTTTTCTTTCACCTAACACTCTGTAACAATGTATAGTGTACATATTCAGCCATCCACCCATACTATGCAATGTCTTTTTTTAGCTTTTTTGCACTCCAGACTTTTATACTTTTTCATACTGCCACTCTATGTATCATGTATCGTGTATGTGTCTTTTGTGTATTTTCGTTCCGGCATTTTGCACCTGCCCTGTGTTTTTTCATAGCTGCTTGACAAAGATATCTATCTATCTATCTATCTATCTATCTATCTATCTATCTATCTATCTATCTATCTATCTATCTATCTATCTATCTATCTATCTATCTATCTATCTATCTAGATTCAACAACTGAGACATAAACTGAACGAGGACGGACATTGCAATTTATTGCCCTGCCAACATCTGCAGTCCTCATGCCTCCTTGCAGGATGCCTAAGGCACGTTCACGCAGATGAGCAGGGACCCTGGGCATCTTTCTTTTGGTGTTTTTCAGAGTCAGTAGAAAGGCCTCTTTAGTGTCCTAAGATTTCATAACTGTGGTCTTAATTGCCTACCGTCTGTAAGCTGTTAGTGTCTTAATGACCGTTCCAGATGTGCATGTTGATTAATTGTCTATGGTTGATTGAACAAGCAAGGGAAACAGTGTTTAACCCCTTTACAATGAAGATCTGTGAAGTTATTTTGATTTTTATGAATTATCTTTGATAGACAGGGCCCTGAAAAAGGGACGTATATATGCCCAACACACTGTCTGGAAGTATGCATCAATATAATGTGTTACAAAGAACATACAATACTATGGCAATACTATTCACATCATGTACAGTACTTTTTGAAAAGGATAAATACAGGATGTTATGGAAAAAGAACCAAGGACAAGATAATTGACCGTTCCAGATGTGTCAGTCATTTTGACATTAGGTTGTTATGGGGGCAGGGGTCATTGCCTTTTGAACAGAGCTGAATGAATAACAATAAGGAGGCTCCTTTTTGTAAATGTATTATTTTGTCGTGATATGGCACTGCGTCTGAAAGGCCATAAGTGTTGACATTGCAGTCAGCAGCATGATAAGTAACACAACGTTGCACATGCAGAACACTGGGAGGTGGAGGTGGTGCTGATGGTAGAGTTGATTGTCTGAGAACTGGCTGCTGGGCCATCGATCCAACACAAAACATCCCTCCACATCCGTCAGCCAACCAACCAATCCCATACCTGCTGATTGATGAGTAGATAATTGAGCTGTCGCTGGGGTTTTCATGTTTCTCCTCTTCTCCTTGTTTCTTACTTTGGGGATTTTTATTGTATTTTACTTGCCACCGTTTGCAACAAAGGACCTCCTGACTGTTATTTATGCCAATATTCTGACAGGGACACTCTATCTACCGCTGCTGCTGCTGGTGCTGTTCTGAACATGTGATAGACCAGTGCCATCCCCATGTCCTGACTAATTCATCTCTGTGGAGAGGAGAGAACATCTGCTGCCCAGAGGAGGCTGGTGGGAGGAGCTATAGGAGGACAGGCTCATTGTAATGGCTGGAAAGGAATCAATGGAATGGTACTAAACACATGGAAACAACGTGTTTGACTCCGTTCTATTGATTCCATCCCAGCCATTACAATGAGCCAGTCCTTCTGTAACTCCTCCTAGCAGCCTCTTATACTGCTGCCCTATAGGGCTAGTGTAGACCCAATGGCTGGGCCCCTAATGTGTAGTGACGTCAGGAAGTTATGCGCTCACTTACTCTTAAGTCAGTACCACCACGTCCTATATAGCTTACCTTTGTAATCTTATAACTTGTTGCTGAAATCCCTAATAGTCTAATTACTCATATACTTATAAAATGGGTCAGTGGGAAGCACTGCATGCAGGGATAAGATCATTATGACTATAATTTCAAATAGAGCAGTACTTCTTTTAAGTCAGTTAAGAACAAATTCTTATTTACAATGTTGGCCTACACCGGCCAAACCCTGGACGACGCTGGGCCAGGTCGCCCCCTTTGGGACTCCCAATCACGGCCGGTTGTGATACAGCCTGGCTTGAGACACTGTTCAATTGCTATCTGCCTTCTTCACAGACCAAGCAAGCACACACCAAATAGCAAACAGGGGTGATAAATAATATTGTTAACAGTTTCCCCACGATACCAAACTATGCCACACTCCAACATGGATGGTAGGATGCATAGGGATTTGGAGAAGCAATATATTCTTAAACTTTTCAGCTAGGTTATTTTTTCATTTACCTCAGGGTTCGGTCTTTGGAGGTTTTTAATGTGAATATTGTTGGTCCACAACTGTATTCAATAAGACCTATGTGAGGAGTTCCACTGCAAATTTCTACAAAATGCAATAAAAAAGGCATTAGGCCAAATGAGAAAACAGGAAAGCCATATCCTCCTACTTTTTAACGTCTTCGAAAAACAAAGAGTCGTGCTCTTGTAACAAGAGGGGGGATGGACAGACAGGCAGGCAAATCTTTCCCTGCTTGAATTTACCATTTACATCCGGAAAGTACTGCTATAGTAATGATCATGAAAATGGGTTTTCTCTGTGGCCTGAGTGCTAGCTGCCACTCTGCAGAGACCATTAGGGGCATGGCAGTCCCCCAGTGTTCCTCTCCATCTGTGAATGGCCCAGCAGCAGGTTAATGCTGCCCACACAAAGAGACCAGACCCAGCCTGTTGATAATTAAAGAGGCTCTGCCTCCCCTTCCCATTACATTGTCCTCTGTCATGATAGCCATAAGCAGGTTGATTATCCTTTCCAGTGTCGACTCTGCGAGATTATCATCTGCTGCCTGCTGATACAGGGCTCATCACATAAACGCTCACTTTCAAGCAAGCCGCATCGTTGCTCTCGGGCTTCGTTGGAGAACTCGGCCATACACAGTGATAGCCTCTGTTAATGCTTTTACACAGCGCTCTACATGTTGGCAATGGTGTGATGTATCGTTTAAGACTCCAGTTGTTGTGGTCTCTGTTAAATGACGTCCTCCTCCCTACGTGAGCATAAACAAAATGGCTGGCTCTTTTCAGCAATGTCACCGTTCAGATAATAGTGTTCACTACAATGGCAAAATATACCCGTTCTTGAACTCTTACAGGGTACTGGATAGGAATATGAATTACATGTTTTATTGGATCATTGGTCAATAGTGAAGAGATACAATATAGTGAGTATGGAATTGAATGTAAATTCCATCCACATAATATCACTCTTTTCACTGAGTTTTATGGCATAAAAGTAAAAATTGCTCAAATAATGACAAAAAACACAATGTATCAAGCATGCAAAGTTCGTCTCTACAGCTGTTTGCTTGTCCATATGCAAAGTGGTCTCAGAGCATTTCGTATTATTCTGTATGTAAATCCGAGACACTAACGTTAGCTAGGCTAGTGGTTAAGGTTAGGGTTAGGAGTTAACTTAAAAGGTTAAGGTTAGGGGAAGGGTTAGCTAACATGCTAAGTAGTTGCAAAGTAGCTAAAAAGCAGTAAGTAGTTGTGAAGTTGCTAATTAGACGTTTACGTTATACCATCTATCTTATGTAACCATACCAAACGTAATATATCATACTAATTTGAGTGTCCCGGATTTACGTTTACTATGTTGTGTCCGGTCTAAGAGAACAGTCTGCCATGTGGGGCCAAGGGTGCCTGCTGGGACATCTCTACTCATGCCAGAGATCTCTTGATGGGAGGGAGAATCAGACTAGTGAGTGCACACAGCTAACCCCTTTCACATCCATGCTTAGCTTAACTTGAACCCCATGAACCCCAGTGGAGAGCACTTATTTGGGGACCCTTCACTTCGTGGTGCGCCCCTTCAATAAGCATGTCTTAGCTGCTGTACTCGCTGGAGACACAGCGCTGGAGACATGACGCTGGGGACACGGCACTGGGGATACGGCGCTGGGGACACGGCGCTGGGGACACAGCCGGGGTGTGTTACATAGGATAAGAAATGACTTAGCCATTTGTTTCTGGTGCTGTCCCATTTCAACACGGATCAATGTCCACTTCGCATCAATTTCACATGAGTTAAGAGCCAACACAGCCAGTGGGCTATGACTGTCTGCTGCTTGGATCTGTGGGCAGTAGCATTTCTCTGGGGCCACAGACCGGACTGAGCGCAAGGCAGACTTAAGGTACAATGCTATCAATCCTTCCCTCGCTACATAATACATGTGAAATTAAGCATTTTATGATACACTTTTAACTGTCAGAGAAATGTCAATAAAGTAAGACTGTTCTTACAAACCAATTTTTATTATGCTCTCTATTAAGTATTCATAACTAGCTTTACAGTTGAGGACTCCTTAAGGACCCTGGCCATCTCTGAAACTGTCCTTTTATGTCCGCTACATATAATGTGAAGTCGTATGGATTCGCTCTACACAATTAATGGAATAAATCAAAGGCAAACGTCTCTTTATATATTTATAAGCATTTAACAACACCATTACTCTTGTTGACATTACAGTTATTGGTTGTGTATATCCATTGTACTGTATGTCGCAAAGCTACACTAAAGCAGCAGACAATACAATGTGCTTCGCCATTTTGACATTAGAGAACTGTTACTGTAGCTCCCAAGGTTCAGACCACAACGTCAAGTTTACAACTTGGGGATGTTTACTGCGTTTGGCAAGAGGATTCATGTAGTAAAGGTGCAACGTGGAATATCTGTATTTGAAAATGTGCCATTGTATGATATTTTGGTGTATTGTGTGATGGGAGGACATGGGGTAAAGACTGATGGCCAAGATGCAACTCAATCATACTTGAGAGAAGAAAACTATGATGCATGATATAATGCTCTCTACAATATGTCATGCAGAGGGAACAGACTGTTTAAAACTGTCAATTCATGAACCTGTGATTGAGGGAATATGATTCAAGTCTAACTGTGTCATCCATAATGTACAGGAAGATCCAGCATATTTTGTCACACTTTCATGTGACAGGAAGAGGATATAAATGACAGTGGAGTGGTTTATAATGATCTGAGAGCGGGAGGAAATGAAACGGTTAGGGTTGAGCTGGCACATATATTGTATCTACGACTACCATTTGACTTAATCTCAGTCGAGCGTACTCATCTTCCAACCCGAATGGAGAACAGAGTGGTACTGTGAGGGAGTTGTGAGTGGTAAGTTACATTCATTCACACTAGTGATGGGTCGATCGAGATCAAACTGCTCTCTTTGACATGAATGTCAGGAACCGAATTGCTTCGGTGAAAGAGGCGTTCATTTGGCTCCCTAATTTGCATACTGCTACTACCATTTTTTGAGGTCCAGACAACCATTATCTGTAGATAAGTTATAAAAACATACTCTGAAGGTGGTAATTCCTGAACAGTAGGTGGTGAGGAGAGATCCTCATTCTTGTCCACGTTCATTTTCTTTTTTTTTTTGTATTTGTTTGGGCAGGCAATGTAATAATTTTGTAAAAAGGGAAAGGCGATACCTAGTCAGTTGAACAACGGAATGCATTCAACCAAAATGTGTCTTCCACATTTAACCCAACCCCTCTGAATCAGAGAGGTGCAGAGGGCTGCCTTAATCAACGTCCACGTCATTGCTGCCCGGGGAGCTGTTGTTGTTGGGTATTAATTGCCGTGGTCAAGGGAAAAGCTGTTACTGGCCCAAAGCTCTTAACTGTTAGGCTACCTGCCGCAAAATGCATTTGAACTCACATATCACAATCTAAAATAATGGTAGGCAACTTTTTCGGTTTGACATTATAAATATGAAATGTTTCATGGTTATATGTCCATTTTTAAGCACTATCGAACGAAGAGCTGTTTGGGAGTCAAATGATCCGACTCACTGAAAAGACTCGGAATGCCTATCGCTAATTCACACTAGGGTATTGGATAATATTTTTTGCGAAAGGTTATCTGAAGTCTGTGCTAAACAGGTTACATAAACTGAGCACTTTATTATGCTTAAGACAGCAATTTGCCAGCTCATCTTCGGATGATCAGTTCCCAAGACAGATATGTATTCAAGGTTAGCTGCTTTCACATGAACTACTTTGATCTAGATATGAATATGATCATGCGTCGCTGAGAGGTGATACCTAGAAAATGATACAATTTTCAAAGTACCCAGCTCTTTCACAGAATGTCCCCCCCGCCCCCCCCCCATATTTCAAGATGTAATGAGTGGCCATCCACTCAGGCCAGCTAAATGTCTCTGACTAAACTTTTAAATGAAACTTTTATAAGATAAATGGCATCATAATGTTAATGAACAGCCGGTTATCTATCATCCTAGAAAGTATAAATATCTACTGCTGTGAGTCATTTACACAAGCTCAGTTCTATGATTTCTTCTTTTTAAATGGTTAACATTTGATTCACTTCTTTACTTCAGAAAATACAGTACCATGGACAACATAAAAAAAATCCTCTAGTCTTTACCTCAATTCAACACTATTTCTTCCCAGACTTTTTATTTTATTTTTATGACTTTTATGACTGTTCCACCAAAGACATAGATCAATGTCTTGAACTGTATTGTATCCCTGTGAGAGCTCTGCTCCAGCAGTTGAGCCCATTTGAAGTTAAACCGCTGACCTCAATAAACAGCAAGACCTTGGCCAGACAGTGTATGTCTTCAACAGGGAGGCCTCATGCTGCTTATTGCTGCACCAGACAGGATGTTGTTTTACTCATGCTATCTCTGTTTCCAATGACTACACTACAATGTGTAGCTGAGACTATCATCATATACATTATTCTGAGTTGTACAATACTTGTTACACTGTACTTACAAGAGTAATTTCACAGTAATAATAATTCTCTAAAGTGTCTCTGTCATACAGTATATTCCATAATACACTAACAAAGGGAGGAGTCAAAAGTACCAATTTCCTGCAAATGTCAAGGTGATGCATCCTCAGTTTAGAGACAGTGGGTTACCTGCAGTACCGTGATGCTCTTGATGTGCTAAGAGAAGTAAAAAACAAGCAATATCATTATTCAGCTGGCGTGTTATAGGAGAGCTGGCAAACAGATAACTTTACAAATGTGATAGAATGGAACTAAATGAGTTGTGGCCCAATCCCCTGTAGAGAGCGAGTCACACAGAGTCACACAGAGCTCGGGTCATGCTGATTTAAATGGGCCTGGGTTGATGAGCATTGAAGTTGTAGAACAATCTCTCCAACCAGGTTGCAGGTGCACACTACAGGCCACCTTTAACTCAGTGGATCTGACAAACACTGATCAAAGACACACAGCTATGAGAAGTCTAGAGTAACCGGTGTGAAACGGCTAGCTAGTTAGCGGTGCGCGATAGTAGCATTTCAATCTGTGACGTCACTCGCTCTGAGACCTTGAAGTAGTTGTTTCCCTTGGGTAACGATGCTTCGAGGGTGACTGTTGACGATGTGTGCAGAGGGTCTCTGGTTCGAGCCCAGGTAGGGGCTAGGAGAGGGACAGAAGCAAAACTGTTACAATAGCATAGACCCAATGTTACAGTGCCTCTTATGGATGCAATCCACACAGACGGATTTCCATCAGAAAAGCTTACCCAGTGAGACAATTGGTGGAAAAACCTTGTTCAAGGAAGAGATGCAAATAGCACTATAGTCTATACTCAAATACCATGAATTCAGCACTCAACGTATCCCAGAAAGCAGATTCCAAAATGTTCCCTTTTCACAAATAGGTTTATTTCTTAAAGGGATACTGTGCGATTCTGAAAATTACTACTTACCCAGTAGTAGACATTTTCTACTTACCAAGAGACAGATTAACTTGTGGATAACATTTGTATGACCCTGCGTGCATTATGAAGGAAGTAAGAGATCGAGAGCCAATGCTAACTAGAGTTAGCGCAATGACTGGAAGTCTACAGGTACACTAGAGTATGCAACTGTACTTGTAGACTTCCAGTGATTGCGCTAACGCTATTTTCCAGAATCTCGCAGTATCCCTTTTCGTGTACATCATTATAGGTCTATGTACAACATACATTTGATTGTACATAATGGTTCAGGTCCATACAAGTAGAGACATCCACTAGCCAACAGCATTTTCTCTGAGTGGTGTTTCTGGAATTTATACACTAGGAACAATGCATTGTTAAAACCTTGGTATAGGCTAAAGTTCCATCGGATGTAGGAAAAGATGTCTGGTCTGTTTCTCTAGTGACACAATATTTTGAAGATGTTGAAGTGAAGCTAAACAATCAACCATACTGCACCTACTGGGGCACATCACACAACATAGAAGCAATAAATGCTGCAGGCAATTCTTAATGGCTGTGTCCCTCTGACCTGCATACTTGGCAGAACAAAACAAATGCTGTAAAAGCAGACTGGGAATACAGGCCACATGCTTTATTAATGTGGACAGTCTGCTGATAATTACACCATTTTGTGTGTTGTTGTAAACACTGGAACTTAAGTTAAGGTCAAGGGCTACAGTCATCTCCCATTTCCAGCAGCTATATCATAAGTCCTTTGTGGTAGCAAATAAGTTGTTGTTTCCAATCCTATTCTTCAGTACACATGGAAAGTGAATATGCATGGAAGGCGTATCGCAATCACTAAACGTAATCGCTACATCGTTTTTTGAGACAGTTTGACACCACAGCGCCACTGTAGCTAGCAAAAAAATGTAGGAGTGGTTGTTAACAGTAAAAAATATATATATTGGCTAAATGTGGGGCAAAACAATAATTTATAATTGCTAGCAAATGAATGTTGTCTACAAAACTGACAAGATGTCTCTAATTTTGTTTACATTATTGCAGTTTGTGACACCTCCACTTTCCAAGCATATTACAGTTGCCTTGGCAGTAGAGGGAAATAAACATTATTAAGGCTCAAATGGTCCAGTGGGGGACCATAAAGGCCTACATCTCATTAAATATCATGTGTAGTGGTACTTCTGGTTAAGCTGGGTTAGCTTTTACTTTTGTTTTTCATTTTTGTCTATATTTTTGCTTCTGTGTGATTCAAAGTATGTGTGGCGTGCAAAACTGGGCTTATTTAGAAAATAAACTCACTTGAAAATATGGAACCAGGTGAGCAGAGAAAGTGGGGAAGGAGGACAATGTTTCCATGATGGAATTTTACCCCTGAATAAACAGGACTGACAACTAAAGTCACCTTCTGCAAACCAGAGCCAAAAAATGGAGGGGATAATTGTTGTATTAATCAAAGAGGGGAAAATTGACTGATGTGTTGGGGGTGAATGGTCTGTGTAATTTGTCTCTTTAGAGGCTTTGGCTGGGTCTTGAGCTTGATCCAAAGTTATGGCCTTTTACTCAGGCTACATTTATTTCTTTCCCCTGCAAAACCGCACAGGCAAATCTCCTCTGCTCTGTATATTGATGTCTAGTGAGAATACCCAGTCGTTCTCACCTGGATCACTGCCAAAAATGACAAAATATCTGCCTTCCTCCATAGTTCATGTATAATGACAGACTGTGGCTAAAGAAGTAAACCCTGAATAATTTCCCTAGGATTAAGAGACCATGACAGATCTGTCATAGATAATTCTACAAAAAATATATAAATCTACCACTGGCTTTTGCTATGAAATCTATACTGTTCGGGTAAGAAACATAATATTTGCCAACGCCATGCATTAGATATTTGGAACTTTGAACTAGGGCTGTGGCGGTAATGACATTTTGTCAGCCAGTTACTTTCAGGCAAAAGACTGCCGGTCTCACGGTAATTCACTGTTAATTAACATAAACACGTTAAGCAGCTCTAGGCGTCCACTTATACAAGCCACATACAAGCCGCAAACAAGCACTGATTACCTGAAAATTATTTAGCAATGATCAACAACCAATTTGACAGAGCTTGAATACTTTTTTAAAGAATAATGGGCAAATGTTGCAAAATCCAGGTGTGGAAAGCAGTTAGAGACTTACCCAGAAAAAGTCACAGCTGTAATCGCTGCCAAAGGTGCTTCTACAAAGTATTGACTTACAGGTGTGAATACTTTTGTAAATTAGATATTTTTGTATTTTATTTTCAATACATTTGCAAACATTTCTAAAAACACGTTTTCACTTTGTCATTATGTGGTATTGTGTGTAGATGGGTGACAAAAACATATATTTAATACATTTTGAATTGAGGCGGTAACACAACAAAATGTGGAATAAGTCAAAGGGTATGAATACTTTCTGAAGGCACTGTATAGCAGTGTGTAGTGGGAGAAAGTATGATTACGTCTTCTTGCTAAGTCTACCTTTAATATTGTAACATTGTCACGGCGAGTGGAGGACAGGGGTAGTTCGACATACTTTAATTAGCAAACTCAACAAAACAATAAGCAAGGAACAGCCAAAACGTAGGTGCATACGCATGCACACAAACAATGACCCACACACACGTGGGCAGGCAGCACCCTTAAATGGGATCCCCAATTAGAGGCATCGCAGCGCAGTTGCCTCAAATTGGGGACCAAACAACAAAACTAACATGGAGTTATCCAGAGAGTGCTCTGGACACTAAACCTGACAAACATAAGGAAATTGGTCATGAGTCATTGAAAATGAAAGTTACTAAACAATGTGATTATAAGCTTTTCAGTTGGTCATATAGTATTCAATGAGTAATTTACACAGTATCCAAATTGATTGTAATACTATTGCGAGGTTTGAAATTACATTATTATTGCTGAGATTAAATTAAATAACAGGGTATTTAATTCGCACAAATTTCACACTTTTCGTTAATTTGATGTTTGATTATCATCATAGGACCATTATACAGATTCTGTCTGGGTCTGTTCTACCAAGGGAAATTAGGTCGTCCAAACACTATTTGTGAAAAGGTGGAAATTTAGGAATCTGCTCTCCGGCCAGCTATTTTCTCAATCCTTAAGCACAATTAATGGAAATCATTGGGTCTAATGAAATAGTGGAGCACTGCTCCGCTCTTGCCAAGGTTCCCACATTAGAGCGTGCCTCACAAGGTTAGCTACGTGACTTTGCTCTGAAGTTGGCTGTATAGAGCCTTCCTTTGAGATCCTCTGTCTGTCTAGGGGCAAGCAGTTTAATACTTTCTTACTCACAGCTAACAACAACACGCAGTTGATTCAAGAACCCGACACAACAAACATCCAAACAATAGGGGTATATTTCCACATAGCTGTTGACTATATACTGTACAAAAGGTTATTCACTAATGAGGAATTATACTGTATATAAACAAAAAGTGTATATTATGATCCTGATAACCACTGATGTTGGTCAACATCTTCTCTGAATTTTGTAAGCTATTTTTCTTAATCAACTAGTAGAGGAACCATACTGAGCCAGCAGTGCTCGAACCAGCATTAACTAGCCTTGTTGGTCTTAGTTGGTTTCTATTTGCCATGGAACTGGAAACAAGAATGTAGGGATAGTCCAATGCCAATATTACAGTAGGTTGCCCTGGGCACTCACTAATGTAAGGCCCTGGATAAGCACTTGTGAAGGTCGTCCCCCTCAATCAGCTCTGCTGGTTATCATGTCAGTCCAGAAATCATGACTCAAGAGTCTGTGCAATGAACTTCTTAACCCATTTCATTTATTGCTATTTAATTTAGTGAGTGCAAACAGGTCATGGGGAAATAATATCAGTCAGTTTTAAGTAAATATGCAAAGAAGAACTGACCTTTCTTGGCAATTAACCGGCCAAATGAAAACACTAAAAATGCTGTGGGAGTAAAATTAGTAAATATTGATTCAACAAAGGTGTGAGTGGGATTTTTTTTTATTGTATTAACTAAAGTTGTGCAGCGCACGGCCATTAATGGATAATTAAACATTATATACTGTATACAATTTATATATATATATATATGTACAGTATATACAATTTTGTTTAATTCCAAAATGCTACATATCCATTTTCAGATATTTTGGTAAATTAGCTTTTATTGTTTAAAGAATTTAGCGTTTTTTTTAATCTAATCTGTTCAATGACAGACATGAATTTGTTTTAAATCTGTCACTTCATGGAGGGACAAATAATATTGTTTTGTAGCAAAACACAACCCACCTCACTCTCAGAGAAATAAGTAGTACAGCTAGGTTTTACACAGTCAAATGTGACAAATAAAGTGAAAGTGAACTGTGTTTATGTGTGACCAGGGGTGTATTCATTCCGGCGATTCCGTTGAAAAACTTTTCTTAAACCGAAGCAAACGGAACGGAACGGGGATAAACATATCTGAATTTGTCCAATAGAAACTCTCGTTTGCAATTGTTGGACTAACGATTACACCCTAGATTGGCTAGATGCAGGCAAGAGTGTGCAAGGCGGTATTTAATGTGTTACTGTCTGTCCATGTGTGTCACTATCTGTCACCTCAAATTTTTCTCTCAACCTGTAGACCTACGCTGTATACTTTCATTTATAGGCTAGGTTGTAGCAACCTCGTGATGGGTATAGGGACAATTCTAGTATCATATAGTAGCATAAACCTATCGATGTTACATTGAACTGAGTGAATAGAATATGATTGACAGTAATCCATTATGCTGTAATAGAAATAACAGCATGATCACAACACAGGTGCACCTTGTGCTAGTTTTGTTGTGCTGAGGAGTATTTATGTCTGTAATAAAGCCCAGACATGTGAAATCCATAGATTAGGGCCTAATGAATTTATTTCAATTGACAGATTTTCCTTATATGAACTGTAACTCGGTAATATCTTTGAAATTATTGTATATTGCGTTCATATTTTTGTTCAGCATAGATATTTCAAAACTAAATGTAAAAATCAATGGACCATAACTCGATGACAGTGCAGGATGTTCAGAATAACACTGTTATTTCATCATCTGAGATTAATAAAGCACAGTTACAATGTCAACCTATTAATAAGGCAGTTGCCTCGACGCAACTGTGTGAGTTGATTTTGTTTTAGCACCACAACAAAACGCTGCCTGTCTTCAGGGCGATGGAGCAATTTGTTATGCTCAGGTTCATAGGCGCCTGAGCAATGGAGGGAATGGAGCAGCTGCACTCCCACTTTCAAAATAGGGGGGCAAAAGTATGTTTTTCCACCCCACTTTTTTTCAATGATTAGTCATGTTTTGAGCTAGTCTGTATTCAAATAGATACAGTATACACAAGTAATTATGACAAAAAACTACATTCAGAAAAGCTTTTATGTAATGAGATGAATTACAAAATACATTTTAATACTTTTACTTTAAATATATTTATTTTCAGTGTCATGTTAACTCAAGCCTTTTCATTAGGTGAGCAATGTTAAAAATGTATTTGTTTATAACTTTTTTGGCCTATCAAAATAACTATAAAGACAAATAAATGTGCCTTGATAGTTTTGGAACATGTTGTCAAATGGAAATATTTGATCAATAAACACTAGATTAATTATGAAATAGATAAATACAGATCCTAATCACTATGGAGGTTAGGTATGATTCCTTTGGGCTTCCATAAACAGCGGGACAAAACACTGCTCATTACGCAAATTACGTGATATGCCTCCGCCTGTATCTTTTGATTTTGACTGATAAGGACGGGGTCGAGTTTACAGTTGAAGCTGCTTCGCTCAACTCTGGCCTCACGCCACAGCACTACATAGTTTAGTTAGCTAGCTATAAAAGGCATTAATGTTCTAAGCCTATTTAGTCAGAGTGGGTGTCCATCTACCTCTTTTGTTCTCTGCAGATTCCAACTGAATAGGAGGGGAGTGGCTACACCTGTCTTCCTGAAGTGGTGTATATAAGATAGCCCTTGACAAATGTAATAGTTTGTCAACTTCAATTTGTTTTGAACCAGTAAGTTGTGTTGGTTTCTGTCTGTTTGTCCCAGGTAAGCTATCTTGTTTGTGTAAACTGCTAATTTGCAGTTTCAGAGTGGGTGTCCATCTACCGCTTTTGTTCTCTGCAGATTCCAACTGAATAGGAGGGGAGTGGCTACACCTGTGCTAGGCAATTAGCTTAGTGTTATTAGTACAGGCTACTTGTTCAGCGGCAGCTGTTCCCAAAACGAAGACTGTCCCTGAAACAAAGACAGTTCTGTTGAGTTGTTCTGCGGAGTTAGTTGAGGACGGTAAGTGAGGGAGTCCCCGCTCTCTCGCTTGCTCATATGTTTAGTCAATATTATTCCGATCTCTTTTGCATTATTGTAGCGTTTTTCTGTAGCCTGTCAACTATGTGTTTGTCCATCCCTGTTCTCTCCTCCCTTTACAGGCCATACAAACTCTTCACATCGCGTGGCTGCAACCACTCTAAACTGGTGGTCCCTGCGCAGATGACCCACGTGGAGTTCCAGGTCTCCGGCAGCCTTTGGAACTGCTGTTCTGCGGCCAACAAGGCAGAGTTAATCTCAGCCTATGCTGCCCTCAAGTCCCTCGACTTCTTGGCACTGACGGAAACATGGATTACCACAGAAAACACTGCTACTCCAACTGCTCTTTCCTCATCTGATCATGTGTTCTCGCATAACCCAGAGAGCATCTGGTCAGTGTGGCGGTGGCACAGGAATTCTAATCTCTCCCAAGTGGACATTCTTTCTTTTCCCCCTGACCCATCTGTCTATGTCCTCATTTGAATTCCATGCTGTCACAGTCACTAGCCCATTCAAGCTTAACATCCTTGTCATTTATCGCCCTCCAGGTTCCCTTGGAGAGTTCATCAATGAACTTGACGCCTCGATAAGCTCATTTCCTGAGGATGGCTCACACCTCACAGTTCTGGGTGACTTTAACCTCCCGACGTCTGCCTTTGACTAATTTCTCTCTGCCTCCTTCTTTCCACTCCTTTCCTCTTTTGACCTCACCACCTCACAAGGCAGGCAATACGCTTGACCTCATCTTTACTAGATGCTATTGTTCTACCAATCTCACTGCAACTCCCCTCAAAGTCTCCGACCACTACTTTGTATCCTTTTCTCTCTCGCTCTCCAACACTACTCACTCCGCCCCTACTCAGATGGTAATGCGCCGTAGCAACCTTCACTCTCTCTCTCTCCCGCTACTCTCTCCTCTTCCATCCTATCATCTCTTCCCTCTGCTAAATCCTTCTCCCTCCTGTCTCCTGATTCTGCCTACTCGACCCTCCTCTCCTCCCTTTCTGCATCCTTTGACTCTCTATGTCCCCGATCCTCCCGGGCCGGCTCGGTACCCCCCTCCTGATCAGTGTCTAGACGACTCATTGTGAGCTCACAGAACAGGGCTCCGGGCAGCCGAGCGGAAATGGAGGAAAACTAAACTCCCTGTGGACCTGTCATCTTTTAACTCTCTCCTCTCTACTTTTTCTTCCTCTGTTTCTGCTGCTAAAGCCATTCTAAAGCCAAGCTCTTTACCACCTTCTCCTCCCTGCTGAATTCTCCTCCTCTCCCTCCCTCCTCCCTCTCTGTGGATGACTTTGTCAACCATTTTGAATAGAAAGTTGATGACATCCAATCCTCATTTACTAAGCCTATTGACACCACTGGTCCTGCTCACACTGCCCTACCCTATGCTTTGACTTCTTTCTCCCATCTCTCTCCAGATTAAATCTTGCAACTTGTTACGGCCGGCCGCCCAACAACCTGCCCGCTTGACCCCATCCCTTCCTCTCTTCTCCAGACCATTTCCGGACACCTTCTCCCTTACCTCACCTTGCTCATCAACTCATACTTGACCACTGGCTGTGTCCCTTCCGTCTTCAAGAGGGCAAGAGTTGCACCCCTCCTCAAAAAAAAACTACACTCGATCCCTCCGATGTCAAAAACTACAGACCAGTATCCCTCCTTTCTTTTCTCTCCAAAACTCTTGAGCGTGCTGTCGCTAATCAACTCTCCTGCTATCTCTCTCAGAATTACCTTCTTGGTCCTAACCAGTCAGGTTTCAAGACTGGTCATTCAACTGAGACTGCTCTTCTCTGTGTCACGGAGGCTCTCCGCACTGCCAAAGCTAACTCTCTCTCCTCTGCTCTTATCCTTCTAGACCTATCCTCCTCTCCACCCTCTCCGAGTTGGGCATCTCCGGCTCTGCACACTCTTGGATTGCATCCTACCTGACAGGTTGCTCCTATCATGTGGCGTGGCAAGAATCTGTCTCCTCACCACGTGCTCTCACCAGTGATGTCCCCCAGGGCACAGTTCAAGACCCTCTCCTATTCTCTCTATACACCAAGTCACTTGGCTCTGTCATATCGTCACATGGTCTCTGCTATCATTGCTACGCAGACAACAATCAATTAATTCTCTCCTTTCCCCCTTCTGATAACCAGGTGGCGAATCGCATCTCTGCATGTCTGGCAGACATATCAGTTTGGATGTCGGATGACCACTTAAAACTGAACCTCGACAAGACAGAGCTGATCTTCCTCCCGGAGAAGAACTGCCCACCCCATGATCTTGCCATCACGGTTGACAACTCCGTTGTGTCCTCCTCCCAGAGTGCAAAGAACCTTGGTGTGACCCTGGACAACACACTGTCATTATCTGCTAACATCAAAGCGGTAACCCGATCCTGCAGGTTCATGCTCTACAACATTCGCAGAGTACGACCCTACCTTACACAGAAAGCGGCACAGGTCCTAATCCAGGCACTTGTTATCTCCCGTCTGGATTACTGCCACTCGTTGTTGACCGGGCTCCCTGCCTGCGCCATTAAACCCCTACAACTTTTCCAGAACGCTGCAGCCCGTCTGGTGTTAAACCTTCCCAAGTTCTCTCATTTCACCCCGCTCCTCCGCACACTCCATTGGCTTCCAGTTGAAGTTCGCATCTACTACAAAACCATGGTGCTTGCCTACGGAGCTGTAAGGGGAATGGCACCTCCTTACATCGAGGCTCTGATCAGACCCTACACCCAAACGAGGGCCCTACATTCATCAACGTCTGGCCAGTCAAAGCTATTCACTGCTTTGGCACCCCAATGGTGGAACAAGCTCCCCCACGATGCCAGGACAGTGGAATCACTGACCACCTTCCGGAGACACTTGAAACCCTACCTCTTTAAGGAATACCTGGAATAGTATAACAGTAATCCTTCCCACTGGTTAAATGAACCAATTTGTAAGTCGCTCTGGATAAGAGCGACTGCTAAAAGACTAAAATGTAAAAACAAATGAAATGCTAGCTGGCTATTTAGCTACAGTGGGGAGAACAAGTATTTGATACACTGCCGATTTTGCAGGTTTTCCCACTTACAAAGCATGTAGAAGTCTGTAATTTTCATCATAGGTACTCTTTAACTGTGAGTGACGGAATCTAAAACAAAAATCCAGAAAATCACATTGTATGATTTTTAAGTAATTCATTTGCATTTTATTGCATGACATAAGTATTTGATACATCAGAAAAGCAGAACTTAATATTTGGTACAGAAACCTTTGTTTGCAATTACAGAGATCATACGTTTCCTGTAGTTCTTGACCAGGTTTTCACACGCTGCAGCAGGGATTTTGGCCCACTCCTCCATACAGATCCTTCAGGTTTCGGGGCTGTCGCTGGGCAATACGGACTTTCAGCTCCCTCCAAAGATTTTCTATTGGGTTCAGGTCTGGAGACTGGCTAGGCCACTCCAGGACCTTGAGATGCTTCTTACGGAGCCCCTCCTTAGTTGCCCTGGCTGTGTGTTTCGGGTCGTTGTCATGCTGGAAGACCCAGCCACGACCCATCTTCAATGCTCTTACTGAGGGAAGGAGGTTGTTGGCCAAGATCTCGCGATACATGGCCCCATCCATCCTCCCCTCAATACGGTGCAGTCGTCCTGTCCCCTTTGCAGAAAAGCATCCCCAAAGAATGATGTTTCCACCTCCATGCTTCACGGTTGGGATGGTGTTCTTGGGGTTGTACTCATCCTTCTTCTTTCTCCAAACACGGCGAGTGGAGTTTAGACCAAAAAGCTCTATTTTTGTCTCATCAGACCACATGACCTTCTCCCATTCCTCCTCTGGATCATCCAGATGGTCATTGGCAAACTTCAGACGGGCCTGGACATGCGCTGGCTTGAGCAGGGGGACCTTGCGTGCGCTGCAGGATTTTAATCCATGACGGCGTAGTGTGTTACTAATGGTTTTCTTTGAGACTGTGATCCCAGCTCTCTTCAGGTCATTGACCAGGTCCTGCCGTGTAGTTCTGGGCTGATCCCTCACCTTCCTCATGATCGTTGATGCCCCACGAGGTGAGATCTTGCATGGTGCCCCAGACCGAGGGAGATTGACCGTCATCTTGAACATCTCCCGTTTTCTAATAATTGTGCCAACAGTTGTTGCCTTCTCACCAAGCTGCTTGCCTATTGTCCTGTAGCCCATCCCAGCCTTGTGCAGGTCTACAATTTTATCCCTGATGTCCTTACACAGCTCTCTGGTCTTGGCCATTACTCTTCACTCACAGTTGAAGAGTACCTATGATAAAAATTACAGACTTCTACATGCTTTGTAAGTGGGAAAACCTGCAAAATCGGCAGTGTATCAAATACTTGTTCTCCCCACTGTATGTGACAAACGTCATCCATGAGAGGCTTGTGGCTGTGGTGAAATGCAAGGCATCCACCAGGTACTGAGTGAAGTACTGGAAAACATTAAGCTTGACATCAGCAAATACATTGGCAATTCCACTGATGGAGCCTCCAGTATGCAAGGCCAGTATAAAGGCTTCTCTGCACTGCTTTCTGCAAAGTCCACCAATCAAGTGCATGTGTGGTGCACACATTTCTAACCTTGTTTTGGCAGACACAACAGAGAATGTCTTGGCAAGTGGGTCAATGTTTTCTCTCATTAACAACATAGCTGTGTTCTTCAGTGAATCCTACCAGAGGATAAACATTTGGGAGAAGGAGAGCAAGGACCCAAGCCACAGATGTTTTGCTCCAATTGGAGAGACAAGCTGGTGGGCTAAAGACAGTGCCTTTAAGAAGGTCTTTGGAGCTTTTGGAAATCCAGATGAGGGTCTGTATGTTAATGTGTTCTCACTCTTTCAACCTTACAAGATCAGAAAAACATCAACACTACTGCACGGGTCAAGGCACAAGAATACATTGAGGGGTTGCTGAAGTATGAAACAATACTCCTCAGAATATTTCAGGTCACTTTACTAGTCTCAAATGTATGGTTGTGTCTACAGAGGAGCAGCTGAAAGGAATGGCTAGAGATTTTGAAAAAGTCAAGGCAGCTGCAGACACATTTGTTCAGTGGGCAAACAGGGCTTGAAAGAAGAAAACCATGCCTGGAGAGATGGCACAAGATGAGACTTTTACTGGGGCAGAGAGTGCATACAGGATTGGTGTCCATAATCCAATTCTGGATACAGTTATAGATAGCATCCATCTGCGATTTCTGAGTAATGGCACTTTGTATGCCGACATGGCTCTTCTGGACCCTAAAAACTTTAGTCAGCTAATATACAGTGCCAGTGGCCTTCCACAGACAGCCCTTCAAGAACTAAGCAAATGTTTGATCAAATTTGACAGCAGAGCAACAGTGGCCAATTTACAGAGTGAGCTCATGAGTCTGGCAGAACAGTGGACTAGGATAAAACAATCGGGATTTGAAGAATACACAACCAGGACTATGGAGGATCATGGACCTGAAGGAAATGAAGACGAGGTGGAGATGGTGAACAAGAGTTGTTCATCTTGCAAGGACTGTCCAGTGTGTTAATACCGTATTCTTAGTCAGTACAACCTATTGTCCGACGCATACTGTAGCACATCCTGGGTCTTGCTTACAAGTTCCTACTTACCATGTCAGTAACCCAGGTAGCTTGCGAGCGGAGCTTCTCTACTCTGAAATTCATCAAGAGTAGGCTCAGGAGCACTCTTATCTCAACAGCACATGGAGGCTTTTATGCTCATGGCTACTGAGCGAGATATTTTAATGGCCCTGGACAGTAACTTGGTTATAGATGGCACTGCTGAGCGAAGTGAGCTGCTGCAGAAATTGCTAATTTAAGGAGGTGGGAAAAATGTTTATTTTTATTTTATTCTATGACTTGCCTACTCACCAGTCTTTTCACCAACAAATTTCTTCCCGTATTATTTACTTTACTGGTCCAGAGATTCTTGCCACCTTGCTGCCAGTGAGCCAATATGTGAACCAACTTCTATTTTAGCACCTGGCAACGCAGACGCTTGTTGACTTGCGCGAGCAGTGTGGGTGCAATAATTGAATGTGTACATTTATTTTGCAAACGCTAGCGCACACGATGCAAGCGGTGTGGGCAGCGTGTAAGAGCAACATGTTCCCCTTGTTCTACTCATGAACTGCATATTTATTTGGTAAGACAGCTTTGCATGGCTGCATCTCACTGTAGTAGGCTATGTTTTTGGTTATTTGTATTGTCCTTTTGTTTACTGTTAATGTAACTAGCCTTTATTCGTCTGATATTTTGTTTATAGGCCTACCGCTGTTTTGTTTTGTTTGCATTCATTCATTCGTTTGCTTCGCAGTTGTGTCGGTATTCTAAGCCAAACTGCTATTTTGTTTCCCATGAATAACTAAGCTACTACTTTCAGCATTTAGTTTGCATTATTTTGGTAAGACAGCTGTGTGTACGGCTGCCTTCACATAAGCTGTTTGTAATATCTTGTAGCCTATATTAATTGCCAAATAGGCCTTAATTTAGAGCAATGGTCACCAACCTTTTCTGAGTCAAGATCACTTTCTGAGTCAAGACCACTTTCTGAGGCAAAATGCAAGCCGAGATCTACCACTCAGATTTTTTTTCAACATTACTTAAAAAACTTAAGCCTATGCAACATTAACCAATTAAAAACAATTCTGTAGCAATGAGGTTTGTGCTGTAGGCTATAAGCCCAATACATCATCACTGCATATTGGCTATGCTCGAATTGCCCTGCCAATGTTGTTCATTTCAGACCATTTAGAAATTATATATTTAAATTAGGTATATGATCACACTGGTAATAGATAATCTGTCGTATTACCTGTGAGGCACAGCTAAGTGAGCATCATAATTCCCTTTTTTTGCTGGACTAATAGCCTGCATCTGATGGTCAGACTGAGGAGAGGGAGTAGGGGTTGGGTGATCAGTGTTGAGGCTGCTTCTTACCTGACTCACTAAGCCCTCCTCTCTCCACTGAGAAAAGGGGACACAGTCTTTCCAGCTGATGGCGAAACTCAAGTCTCACTGCATTATTTCTGCTAATGTACCAATTCATGTGAAATATTCCTCAATATTAAAAAAGTCATGGCCTCCCAAGTGGCGTAGCGGTCTAAAGCACTGCATTGCAGTGGTAGAGGCGTCATTACAGATCTGGGTTCGATCCCGGGCTGTGTCGCAGCTGGCCACGACTGGGAGACCCATGAGGCGGTACACAATTGGCCCAGCGTTAGGGGAGGGTTTGGCCGGCTGGGATGTCCTTGTCCCATCGCGCTCTAGCGACTCCTTGTGGCGTCTGGGCGCATGCACGCTGTGTGTACAGGGTTTCCTCCACCACATTGGTGCGGCTGGCTTCCAGGTTAAGTAAGCAGTCTTGTCTTGTTTCGGTCTTGTTTCGGAGGTCTAATGGCTCTTGACCTTTGTACCGGAGTTGCAAAGATGGGAAAAGACAGTTAATACTGATTGGATTTCACAAAATTGGGGAGAAAAAGGGGTAAAACGTACCCCAAAAAAATTACAAAATGAAAAGCTGCTAATAATAACAACGCAACTTATCGGAAAATTGCTATACTCATTCATTGCAACTGCAGTGCTGGTTGTAGCGTTAGTGTAAGTAGGGATAACGCACATTTTATTGCTTATAAAGGTGTTGAACAAAGTGTTTACTGTGGTGAATAACAACATAATTATGAATTTACACATAAAAACAGCAGCTCTTTGCTGTATTTGTTGTCTCTCTCTAGTCATGGTTTAAAAAGTTTTGAAATCTCACAATATCAACTTTTCTGTGCATTCAAGGCTTCTTTTTACAGTCTATAGCTTGAGGAAACTGTGCAGACACGGTGATCTGAGTTATCCGATTGGCCAGCGGTAGGCCTATAGGTGCACTTTATTTGTTCTCTGGGCCTGCCGGGTAGGCAGAGTTCTACCTTCAGAAACATGAAATGGTTTGAATTGGGAACACTTTGCCTTCTCTGTGCTAGTGCTGCTGAATCAAGTGCACCTATCGCCAACAGTGCGAAACTGAAAAAAAAATATAGGAAGCAAGGCTTTATCTTTGGGTTTTTTAAATGTTTGTTGATCAACTAGGAATGCCTTGAAAATAGACCAGTCGATCTTGAACGACCGGTTGGTGACCACTGCTTTAAAGTGTAGGGCGCTGTCCATTGTGCCGATACAGCGCAGTGGAGATAGGATACAGATTACGCGCCAACCTGTCACACACTACATGTTTCGGCATTTTAACTTTATGTTTATTGTTTTATAGCGTGATGGAAGAATAATTCAATATTATTCCAATGCAAGAACCCTCACTGATTTCTACTTCCCCCTTAGTCACTTTATCCTGGCGCCGGGTCTCTCTGCTTGGCTTGCTAAGTGATATGACTTGCCTAGTTAAATAAAGGTTAAATAAATAAAAGTAATATCAACCAAATAAACAATTTCTACCCTCTTTGCATCAAATATGTATGCTGATGAGACAAGTTCATTTGAAACATTTCATGGTGACAGCATTTCAAACAAAGATGCCAAAAAATGTCCTCTTCCAAGCTTTTTCACTCCCACTTTCAAACAAAGTCAGGCGCCCATGCTCAAGTTGTATTATTAATAGAGAGTGCATTGGAAATTCATTGAATAATTCAAATTTAACAGCGCTGAAAGTTCTAAGTTCACAGTGGATTTGCTGTTTAAGCTCCCTTGACCAAGTCAAGTTTAGAATAACTAAATGTTCCCCATACCATGAAAAAACTGATAGGTAAAATGTTTCTGAGTCACAACTTAAAATGTCTATGCTAGAAAATATTGTGGGGATGGTAATTCTCAAATAGCTAATATATACAGTGGGGCAAAAAAGTATTTAGTCAGCCACCAATTGTGCAAGTTCTCCCACTTAAAAAGATGAGAGAGGCCTGTAATTTTCATCATAGGTACACTTCAACTATGAGAGACAAAATTAGAAAAATAAATCCAGAAAATCACATTGTAGGATTTTTAATGAATTTATTTGCAAATTATGGTGGAAAATAAGTATTTGGTCACCTACAAACAAGCAGGATTTCTGTCTCTCACAGACCTGTAACTTCTTCTTTAAGAGGCACCTCTGTCCTCCACTCGTTACCTGTATTAATGGCACCTGTTTGAACTTGTTATCAGTATAAAAGACACCGGTCCACAACCTCAAACAGTCACACTCCAAACTCCACTATGGCCAAGACCAAAGAGCTGTCAAAGGACACCAGAAACAAAATTGTAGACCTGCACCAGGCTGGGAAGACTGAATCTGCAATAGGTAAGCAGCTTGGTGTGAAGAAATCAACTGTGGGAGCAATTATTAGGAAATGGAAGACATACAAGACCACTGATAATCTCCCTCGATCTGGGGCTCCACGCAAGATCTCACCCCGTGGGGTCAAAATGATCACAAGAACGGTGAGCAAAAATCCCAGAACCACACGGGGGGACCTAGTGAATGACCGGCAGAGAGCTGGGACCAAAGTAACAAAGGCTACCATCAGTAACACACTACGCCGCCAGGGACTCAAATCCTGCAGTGCCAGACGTGTCCCCCTGCTTAAGCCAGTACATGTCCAGGCCCGTCTGAAGTTTGCTAGAGAGCATTTGGATGATCCAGAAGAGGATTGGGAGAATGTCATATGGTCAGATGAAACCAAAATATAACTTTTTGGTAAAAACTCAACTTGTCGTGTTTGGAGGAGAAAGAATGCTGAGTTGCATCCAAAGAACACCATACCTACTGTGAAGCATGGGGGTGGAAACATCATGCTTTGGGGCTGTTTTTCTGCAAAGGGACCAGGACGACTGATCCGTGTAAAGGAAAGAATGAATGGGGCCATGTATCGTGAGATTTTGAGTGAAAACCTCCTTCCATCAGCAAGGGCATTGAAGATGAAACATGGCTGGGTCTTTCAGCATGACAATGATCCCAAACACACCGCCCGGGCAACGAAGGAGTGGCTTCGTAAGAAGCATTTCAAGGTCCTGGAGTGGCCTAGCCAGTCTCCAGATCTCAACCCCATAGAAAATCTTTGGAGGGAGTTGAAAGTCTGTGTTGCCCAGCAACAGCCCCGAAACATCACTGCTCTAGAGGAGATCTGCATGGAGGAATGGGCCAAAATACCAGCAACAGTGTGTGAAAACCTTGTGAAGACTTACAGAAAACGTTTGACCTCTGTCATTGCTAACAAAGGGTATATAACAAAGTATTGAGATAAACTTTTGTTATTGACCAAATACTTATTTTCCACCATAATTTGCAAATAAATTCATTAAAAATCCTACAATGTGATTTTCTGGATTCTTTTTTCTCATTTTGTCTCTCATAGTTGAAGTGTACCTATGATTAAAATTACAGGCCTCTCTCATCTTTTTAAGTGGGAGAACTTGCACAATTGGTGGCTGACTAAATACTTTTTTGCCCCACTGTATACAGTATATACAGTATACTATATGGGTGGCAGGTATCCTAGTGGTCAGACCGCTGGGCCAGTAATCGATCGAATCCCTGAGCCGACAAGGTGAAAACCTGTTGATGTGTCCTTGAGCAAGGCACTTAACCCTAATTTGCTCCAGGGGCGCCGTACTACTATGGCTGTCACTGTAGGTAGGCTGCCATTGTAAATAAGAATTTGTTCTTAACTGACTTGCCTAGTTAAATAAAGGTTAAATAAAATATATGCATCTAGTACTCGCATGCATTCTTCGGGGGATGGATTATACAAGGTGTGGAGTTCAAACGTTGCTCAATTGGTATCAAAGTACCTAACGTGTGCCAGGAAAACAAACATTCCACCTGCCTGTACTGTTGACACCAGGCAGGATGGATCCATGGACTCATGCTGCTTATGCCAAATCCTGACTCTGCCATTAGCATGACGCAATAAGAACCGGTTCACAATTGGAACCGGGATTAGCTTGCATGATTCTTGACATTCTCCTTCGACCTCTCTCATCAACAAACTGTTTTTGCCCACAGGACTGCTGCTGACTGGATGTTTTTTGCACAAGTCTTGGTAAACCCTAAACACTGCCGTGTGTGAAAAGCCCAGGAGGCCAGACGTTTCTGAGATACTAGAACCGGCACGCTCAAAGCTGCTTAGGTCACTCATTTTGCTCATTTTACAGTTCAATCGAACAGTGACTGAATGCCTCGATGCCTGTCTGCCTGCTTTATATAGCAAGCCACGCAAACAATTTCCGTGAACGGGTTGGTGAACCTAATAAACTGCCCACGGAGTGTATATAGGAGTGTATGCTGTAGTGTATAACACATTCACATAAGACATTCACAAGCATACCAAACCATGTTGACCTCTGGTCAAAACAGCAGCAATGTTCTAGAAAATTCAGAGCAGGGGTAATTGCCCCTAAAACAAACACAACATTGGCAGAGGTAATGCCTATGCATATTTTCAAACAAATTCATTCATCCTGGTTGCTTTTCCCCTGCTTTTAGACCAATGAGAACATGGTCAGCATATGAACATAATCTTATGAATTAGCAATGGGTTATATTATATAGGTCTTTCCTAACTATTGATTAAATATGGAAAACTATAAGAGACAATCCATATTTTAGGCTTTCACCTAAATATAAACTGCTTTGACTTTGAAGAGTGTGCCCTGCAAAATAATTTGAAAATGAATGAAAAACATAAATTTTCTCTAACTTCTCTAAAAACATACATTTTCATCCATATGAAATAGTCCTGGTCAAATACGTCAGATCAATGCCAAATGATGCAAAGAGACAAGCCTGACTCACTCACACAGGCGCTATACTAATTTATTTTGGGTAATAGTCCTCTCTGGGTTAGATCCCAGTTTCCTATCCATGTGATGATCTCTGAAAAAAGACAAGTGTCAAAAGAGCAGTGTTCATGGGTAAAGGAAGGGAAAGGGGATATCTAGTTAGATGCACAACTGAATGCATTCAACTGAAATGTGTCTTTTTTAAACCAACCCCTCTAAATACGTTTTCATGTCCAGCATTTCATGCTAATCTAAACATATTGCAAATACTATTACAATGTGCTCTGGAATAATCTAAGAACAATGCTGCCTTCTTATGATGGTTTGAAATTGGGAGCATTTGGAGCAATACTTTGGCAAACATCTAAATTGCTAAACCTGTAAAGCGGATTAATGTGGATTCACTTAGTGCTGTAATTTGAGGGTGAAGGAGCAATCCAGCAATTAGGTGCGGCTTACGACAGATAAACTCATGAGATCAGTGGCTAGAACAGGAGGCATAGACCTCACCGTACCCTCTCCAATCAACTTTCAGCAGAGCTTGGCTTGCCTTCCCTTGACATCTCTTCTAGAAAACACCCAGTCTTTAAGTCCTACAGCAAGCTGCATCCCTACAGAGACTGGGCTGGGTTGCTGGAGAGCCAAGAACAGCTGAGTGGGCCCGTCAGACTATATCATCTTATCCTTTGCCTGTAGGGAGGGAGCATAGGTGGCTAGCACCTTGGTCTTCAATCTAATCTAAATTAAAACACTGTAGAGATGTTTCTTGTCAGGGCTGTATTTAATAGAAAATGCTCACAGCCCAATCATATCTCATTTCTGTATGTGTCTAATATATATGTTAGTACACATAACACATAGCATAACATAAACAAAGCATCTTAAAAAAAAAAAAAAGAATACGGTGACAGTAGTAATAAGGGGAAAACCAAGAGTCAAGGTCTGAGGACATCCGGACACCCTACGGCAGGGGTATTCAAATCTGAGCCTGGAGGGTCGGAGTACTGCTGGCTCTCTATTCTAACTGGTATTAATAAGGGGAAAAGCAAGAGTCAAGGTCTGAGGACATCCGGACACCCTACGGCAGGGGTATTCAAATCTGAGCCTGGAGGGCTGGAGTACTGCTGGCTCTCTATTCTAACTGGTTAATTGCATTCAACTGGTGTCCCAGGTCTAAATTAGTCCCTGATTATAGGGATTGAATAAAAACGGAAAAACATGGAACTGGCTTCAAAGTTTGAATAGCCCTGCCCTACAGGGATTCACATCTTTTTGATAGAATACGTAGAATACCATACAATTTTCCCTCGAGGGTAATGCAAAGAGAGCTCTTGACTTGACAGTGTCAGTGGAAATTGTGGATGGTAGTAGATCAATGAACATCTTAGGAGCTGGCAGGCGCCATACATCATATGGGGGCACAGGCTTCGGAGACCTATTAATAGTATACAGTAGGTTGGAATCACTCTCTGGCATTTGGTTAGATGTTTCAGTTATCGTTACCTCTCTCCTTTGGGGTTCAATGAAACTTTATGTCAGTGTATGAGAACTAACAACCAGTCTTGCTTTTAAAAAGTCTGTTGAGGGAATGAAGATCTCCCAAAAATCTATTAAAGATAGAAATAAATAAATGTTTTTATATAAATCAAATAATATACTGTCTATCTTATACCCTAGAGATAACCCTTGAACTATCATGAAACGTTTAACCTGACAGTTGTGCTGATGAAAGCATTGTAGTCCATCACCTATGATATCAATAAGAGCCTTAGAGTTGTAAAGGTGTGTACACAGCGGTCGCCTCACAGCGCCTACCATATGTGAACGATAATAAATAAGTTAGTGAGAAAAACAATTGCTATGGCTAATTATCGTTGCACGCCAGAGCCTTGCTATATGCTGGGAATTGCTTTGTAGTCCTTGTTGTGAATGGAGAAGCAGTGTTGCAATCATGCAATGAGAGCTAGTAATAAAAAGCTCACTATCACTAGTAATAAGTACCCATACACGTAGGTGACTGAACTGTAGCATTATTTGCCTGGACTTGTGGCTCAACCCAGTCTGAAAACCAAGGCTGTGTGTGTCTGGCATTGCTGCTTACAGACTAATGGACTTGCATCTCCTTTCTTCCTTAGTGTCACAACAGTCAGATACATGGACTTCTCCTTCCTTTGTACTCTCCATTCTCCTCATCTACGCTCTAACTGCATGCCTCAAACGTAATAAATATACACTTGTATCCAGTGAGAGTACAGCTCAAACTTCTGAATCTTAAAATCCCATATGTTTTAAACAATGTGTCCCTGTGGTAAAGGAAGTGCTTATCATTGACGTTTTTTCCTCTTTCGGCTTTGTTTTTGCCTCTGAAAGTGTGTAAGGACACCTTCCCTCCCTCTCATTATCCGCAGAATAATAGTCCGCCTGCTGATAGGTGAAAAGCAAGGCCTTGTGGGAGCTAGATACTACACATAATCTGCAGGAGCTTTGTAATGATCTTCATGGGGACTATAAAGCACCATGTCCTAATTTACTACAACGTTTTGTATAGCTGTGCTGTGGCTGGTGGTAGGCGGTGCAAAGGAATCTAACCAGCACTGACAATGTGAAAACATGTTTTTAGAAATGTTTGCAAATGTATAGAAAATTAAATACAGAAATATCAAATGTACATAAGTCAATACATGTTAGAATCACCTTTGGCAGCGATTACAGCCGTGAGTCTTTCTGGGTAAGTCTCTAAGAGCTTTGCACACCTGTATTGTACAATATTTTCACATTAGTCTTTAAAAAGTTATTCAAGCTCTGCCAAGTTGATTGTTGATCCTTTCTAGACATTTTTAAGTCAAAGATTTTCAAGCCAATTTCAGTCAAAACTGTAACTACGCCAATCAGGAACATTCAATGTCATCTTGGTAGGCAACTCCAGTGTATGAGTGTCTTGTGTTTTAGGTTTTGTCCTGATGAAAGGTGAATTTTTCTCCCAGTGTCTTTTGGAAAGCAGACTGAACCAGGTTTTCCTCTCTGATTTTGCCTGCGCTTAGCTCAATTCCGGGCCTTTTTATCCTATAAAACTCCCTAGTCCTTGCCGATGACAAGCATACGCATAACATGATGCAGCCACCACCATGCTTGAAAACATGAAGAGTGGTGCTCAGTGATGTGTTGTGTTGGATTTGCCCCAAACATAACGCTTTGTATTTTGGACATAAAGTTCATTTCTTTGCCATCGTTTTTTCAGTTTTACTTTAGTGCCTTATTGCAAACAGGATGTATATTTTGGAATAGTTTTAATCTGTACAGGCTTCCTTCTTTTCACTCTGTCATTTAGGTTAGTATTGTGGAGTAACTACAATGTTGATGATCCATCCTCAGTTTTCTCCTATCACAGCTCTGTAACTGTTTTAAAGTCACGGTTGGCCTCATGGTTCAATTCCTGAGTGGTTTCCTTCCTCTCTGGCATCTGACTTAGGAAGGACGCCTGTATTGTTGTAGTGGCTGGGTGTATTGATACACCATCCAAAGTGTAATTAATAACTTCACCATGCTTAAAGGGATATTCAATGTCTGCTTTTTTTGTTTAACCCATCTACCAATAGATGCCATTATTTGCAAGGCATTGGAAAACCTCCCTGGTCTTTGTGGTTGAATCTGTGTTTGAAATTGAGTACTTGACTGAGTGAGTCCATGAAACGTATGTGACTTGTAAAACATTTGTTTACTCCTGAACTTATTTGGGCTTGCCATAACAAAGGGGTTGAATACGTGTTGACTCAAAACATTTCAGCTTTTAATTTTTAGTTAATTTAAAGAAAAACATAATTCCACTTTGACATTATGGGGTATTGTGTGTAGGCCAGTGAGAAAACAATCTCAATTTAATCCATTTTAAATTCAGGCTACAACACAATACAATTTTGAAAAAGTCAAGGAGTGTGAATACGTAATACTCTGTACATACAACAAAGTCATTATAACATTTCTTATAGCCAGATGTATAATCATCCCACACAAGAGTGATGGACAAGGAATTCACTTTGAGGATTATCCAGTTTGATTGTTTTATTAAAATATTAGCACACAGATTACAAATTCAATTCTGAGCCCAGAGGCAAAATTCCCTGGACTCTTATGATAGGTTTATGTACTTCTTTCTATACAGTATGCATATTGCCCTCAGTAGTCCTGGGTAATACCAGGAGCATTAACACTCAATTGATATGCCAATGGAGTTTAATAACATGGCTTAACTGCTACACTTGATAAAAAATAACCCAGTCTTTTAAGGTTAGTGTAGAGCTCGGCAGAAAAAGTACAATGCCATGGATCAGATATAAAATATAGTATGCTGGCGTGATGCAATTCCAAAATGTTCCTGGATTTTTTGACAAGGGTGTCAGTAAAATGGAAACTGTGTTGGCAGCGTAGCACGACTATCTCTTCGGTAATTCAGTAAAAAATGATGAACTCAACCTATGGGCAGGCCAGGAGACAATTAATGTCTTCAATGGGATACTCTTTGTCTGATGAAAAATTCAGAGCTTTTGTGAAAGACTAGGTAAGACATGGAAGGAGTGTATTTCATTAGAAATGTGTTTGAAACATTGCAGAGCTCACCCTGGGATAGCAATTGTAATGTCCAACACAAAGCAAGTGATGCTGCTGTGCAGAGGAAAGATTCAGCTGTGAAGAATAAACAACTGCAATTGATCAAGGTATTGTCAGGGATAAAGAAGCCAGGACCAAAATCCACCCCCACATGCAGAGAGGGACTCATGGAGCTCCGACCATTTTTCTGATCAGTAGGTGTTTTTTATTCTGGGTCCGCTTGATATTCTGGGTCCGCCCAGGACAATCAATGGAGCACAGGTCAAAAACAAACACAGGTACATCCACCGCTGTCCGCCTCGTTGAGGTTTCAAACTTTGTGATGAGGTCCAGAGTTTCAACTGTCACATCAGCACTTTGCACTGGATTAATCAGCACCAAACTGCTTTGTTAACAGCTGTCTGGGGAGGTGCAATGCTGAACTCTTATTTCATTGACCTCTGATTGCAAGGTTTAATTAACTCTGCAGTCCTGACGGGTGTCTCTGAAGAGTTCTTCCAATTTTTATGTGGGGAGTTCTTGACAGATTCACTTGAACCAAATTGGTTTTGGCACGATTGCCTATTAGCGATCATCTGATTGGCATCAGATAGCAAAGTTACTTAGATCTGAATCACTCTCAAGATCCACGGACTATCTCTCGGCCTACAATAAGTCTCCACATGCCAAGTCATACTGCTGCTTCATTTCAGAATGCGTTGTTCCGTTCTCTGAGGCACGTTTCAATCACTTTGTGGTTGATGGCCTATGTGAAGGAGTCTTTAACCTATACCGGTTGTAGGGTCAGGCTATAAGATAGGTACCTTATTGATCCCCGAGGGGAAATCTCTTCGTCAAGCAGCTATGAAAAAACACAGGGCAGGTGCAAAATGCCAGAACGAAATACACAAAAGACAGATACACGATACATAGTGCGGCAGTATGAAAAGGCATAAAAATACAAGATGTCTGGAGTGCAAAAAGCTATAAAAAGGCATTGCATAGTATGGGTGAATGGCTGAATATGTACACTATACATTGTTACAGAGTGTTAGGTGAAAACATTATAAAAACATTGCAAGTTGATATAGATAAATAAGGAATATTTGCATTGTTAACTATACTATAGAGGTCGATGGCAGAGAAATACTTAAATAGCTAAATGTGCGTATGATATAAGTGAGGGTAATAATAGTTGACTTAATATACATTCTGGTTAAATGAACAGGTAAGTGAATATTTGCATGGTTACATTAACTGGTAAATGACAGGAAGAGATACTTAAATAGCTAAATGTGTCTATGATATAATTTAGGATAATAATAATAATGCCCTTAAAATACAGTCCTTAGTACAGGGTTTAATTACAGATAAATGCACGTATTGCACATTCGATATACTAAAAGCAATGAAAAAATACACAACTGACAGGATACTAATATGCAGTCCTGAGTGAATGACTACGTAAGTTCAGTCCAAGAATTACTTACAATATTGCACGTGATATGATATAACAACAACATGAATATGTATATACAGACCTGAATGAATAAATAAGTCCTGAGTGAATGAGTGATTACAGACCAGAGAGTTATTCACGGATGGATGCCTAATTGTTAAACTAGGTCCTAACACCCCAACAGTTCCAGGTCTATGTTGCCGACGGCACGGCACCCCAGTGAGGCATCAAATAGTCTAATAGCCGCCAGCAGGAAGGACCTCCTGTAGCGCTCTCTGGCACACCGTGGTGGGATCAGTCTGTTACTGAAAGTGCTCCTATGCATCATAACCATGGCAAGCAGAGGGTTGTCCATGGCGTTGTCCATGGCAGCCAGCAGTTTGGCCAGGATCTTTCTCTCCGCCACCTCCTCTAGAGTGTCAAGGCTAATCCCCAGAACAGAGCTAGCCTTCCTGATCAGTTTACTTACCCGAGAAGCATTACCAGCCTTTATGTTGGCGCCCCAGCACACAGACTGGTAGAAAGTATGCAGTAGTTTACTGCACCTGTTGAAGGACCTAAGCCTCCTCAGAAAGTAGAGTCGGCTCTGGCCTTTTTTGTACAACAGCCCATTCCAGCCTGCTGTCCATTTGGACTCCCAGGAACTTTTATGAACCAACCATTTCCACATCCATCCCCTGTATAGGGACTGCAGTCGGTTTGGCCATGGTTCTCCAGAAGTCTACAACTATCTCCTTTGTTTAGCTGTTGAATTGAAGATGGTTTTGCTCACACCACACCACAAAGTCATTGATTGTACTCCTGTACTCCTCCTCCTGCCCACCCCTAATGCTCCCTACAATTGCGGAGTCATCCGAGAACTTCTGTAGGTGGCATGTTTAAGAGTTATATCTGAAGTCTGAGGTGTAGAGGGTGAACAGGAAGGGGGACAGGATCGTTCCCTGGGGGGCCCCTGTATTGCTCACTGCCCATTCTGACACACAGCTCTGTAGCCGCACAAATTGTGGCCTACCGGTCAGGTAGTCCATAACCCAGGAGACTAAGGGTGCTCCCACTTTCATCCTTCTCATCTTCTCACCCAGTAGCAGCGGCTGAATGGTGTTGAAGGCACTGGAGAAGTCAAAAAACATAGCCCTCACAGTGCTACCTGCGTTGTCCAGGTGAGAGTAGGCCCTCTGCAGAAGGTAGATATTGCATCATCTACCACAATGTTGCGCTGGTAAGCGAACTGCAGGGGGTCCAGTGATGTACACACCAGCGGTCTGAGGTGAGCAAGGACTAACCTTTCCAGGCTCTTCATGTTGTGGGATGTTAGCGCTACAGGTCTGAAGTCATTCAGGACAGTGGGGTGTGCCTTCTTGGGCACTAGGACCAGACAGGATGTTTTCCACAGCACAGGGACCCTTTCCAGGCGCAACATATAATCTAACATTTACAGATGCATTTTCCTACTTCGTATCTTTTAAGGAGACCTTACCTGGCTCCAAAAGACCTTACAGACACTTTGATATGGACAGTATACAAGTGGAGGTAGATTGACTGAGTGCCCAGACAAAATGCATCGCCATACCTGAGTTTTCTATCAAATAAGCTGGGTAAATACCTTTGTGTTTGTCCAAATCCCTGTCCTTGGGTATCTTGAAAGGCACTTCAATTAAAATGTTAATTGATTAAAATATGATTTTGTTTGGGTACGGTTGGCTTTTATGCGCAAATAAACCCATCATTCACTGAACTCCCACGAGTGCTCCTGCTGTCTTTTCTGCTAACAGACACTTTGTAAATGATCACTCAGCATCATAATTACCTACATCCTGAAACTGTTTCACTAACGAGCCAAATAACTATTTAAAACTTTGATTCATAGCAACTGTCCCTCAAACCACGCCGGGAAAGCATTAAAGTAAGGAAGCAGTTGGGATGTTCTGGTAGAAGGACATCTGACAGAATCTGTCTGTAGGATGGTCGTCCCTAAAGCGGAGCAGAGTGAGCGGACCTCCCTGGAGGCTGCCACTCTCTGCTGTCCGACGAGGTCTACTGAGAGGATAAGGCAACGCTGCCTGGTGATGCCTCCTGGCACGCGTCCCCCAGGATGCCCTGTGAACAGCCTGTCACAAGTACTGAGCACCCAGGCTCCAACTCGCAAATCTCTCGCTTCCATTTACACCAGCCTTTAATATGCATACATTCCATCATTTTCACAAGATGTCGTGTTCTCTCTTTTAGATTTTGGTGTGATGATGAGAAAACTCTACCATGGAACAGGATGCATCATTTAGTTTCTATTCATCTTTGTTTACCTATCTACAAATGGTTTTGCCAGAATACCCAATATGTGTGTGTGATAGTATGTCTTTGACACTAAACCATAGATTTCACTGACACACACAGTAATGATTGATTCAAGTGTACTGTTGAAATTGTGCTTTAGCTGGGTCAAAACAACAACATAAATATAACTCCCAAGCGATCAGGTCTTGCCTCCAGTATATGACCAGTGAATTGCTTAATAAGGAAAGATGTGAAAACTACCAGATGCCCTAGTAACAGTCCCAAACCCCCATCATATCCACAGCTAGGGCCCAATTAGGGTAGCTTTAGTGACAGGTCCTGCATTACTGGCCCCACATTCGAAAAAGAGATCTCCTGGACTGTGTTTATCGCCATTGTCAATTGTTGCTTCCCTGACACCATTAAACATAGCCTTTGATGGTCTATTAATAAGAACCAAAACAACATAAGCTGCCTGGCCAATATATGTTCAATTAGGATTATCCAGAGGAATAATTTATGGGAGTTTGGAGTTCATATCTGAGTAAAGCCTGTCAAACTGCACAAACTTCCATAAGGCTTTTAGGGGTTCAAATTTGCAATTAACTCAAGCGACAGCGGGGAGAACAATGCACCTACCCAGGTCAGCCTCCTCCTAAAGCTTTTCCATGACTTTAACAAGCAGAACAGCATATTGTGATAATAGATTTTTTTCCCCGTCCTCTGGAGCTTGAGTTTCCTGTTGTCAGTCTTCCTGATTATAAGGAAGACAATTTGAATTAGAGACACTACATTAGTATTCACAATGTGTTCCCCAGTAAAACAATGTCTATTCCCCGCAATGTTGCACCTTCGACTCACCCCTTAACTCATATTAAATGCTCACAATACAGCCATTATTTCCCAAATGAATCTCCCTGTTTATAAGATACAACCCTCTGTAAAAGCAACACAACTTGGTGTAATCTTGTTGTGAATATTTGGGACATATAATACGAACGTTTGGTTTGGTCAACAAATATATTGTGTATAAACATACTGTGTGGAATCTTTGTATAGAGAAAATGAATGTATAGCATAACTAGTGATTAAACCAAGCAATATTTTGGAATCTCTCCAATAAGGCTTTCATGTTGTATGATGTTAGCAGAGTTTCTCCATATGTCATCATTCATACAATGACTTACCTAGCTTCATACTGGAAACCAACCCACTGTCAAATTCTATTAGATCACCACAATTCCTTTGGATTAGTAAAAGGCTTCTGGAGATGCCTTTGACAGTAGCATTTCTTACTGTGGTGATGAAACGTTGTGTCTATCGCTCCACTTGTTGTTGAAGCAGATCAGAGGTTTGGAGAGGGGAGAAGATCAATCTGAGTGGCATAAGCTGGCTCCAAATGTTGGAAAGATGCCTGGTACTGAACCATGAATCATCAGAACACAATGCTGCATTTAGTTGAGGGACAAGGCAATCCAGTGGGCCTTCAGGAAGCCTTCATTGAAACCGTTTCACCTGCAATGCTCCTGCCTCATCCTTCACGAGACAATATTCAACAACATTTGTCCTGGTGATACATCTTTGCAGTACACAAGCAAGTAAAAAGGGCCATGATTAAACTTCCATTTTGAAGTTGGTGAAGTTAGGTTGGTCTGTACTTTGTCCTCAAAGTCACTGTAGTTTTACTTTAATTCCATCTGCTGGAATTTCAGGATACTGCAGTTTTATTGCAATTCCACAGTTGCCTGCAGCTGCTGCCTACCAGTCAAAGCTCAAGACCCCCGCTGTCAGCCAAAGGCTCCTCCCACGGTGGAACACATTTCGCGGTGGGGCGGAACAGATTCCACCTCACCTCATATTATCTGCGAAAATCCAGTTAACAGCAAGAAAAAAAACTCTGAGCTTGTACATGATCTGCAGTCTCAAAAAGCAATTTGCTCCCAAGCCCACACTCAAAACAAAACCTGCTGTAAATTGTGTCCTGCTCTCGACTCCTCCCTACTCGACTACAAATTCCAGACATTGGAAGCACTGACTGAATTCTAATTTTGCTGCCACTGTTTAATTTGCTATTTGCAAACAGAGAGAATTGGCCCTATATTTGAATTTGACGAAAACAACCTTTTGGTTTGTGAAGGAATTCCACTGCATATTTCCCTTACTTCAATCAATGGACATGATAGATTATACCATCCTATAAACAAAAGGGTTGAATTGAAGTAGTTGGAACAGGTCTGGTAAAACTCACTGTTGAAACCCTGTGAGCAGTCTAGGCTCATTTAACTCTAGACAGCAGCTTCTCATCTAATGTATGAGGATGTACCAACCTCCCGTTAACCTCCATCTTACTTTTCATTTAGATAGGAAAACAGATTGACCTAAGTGAACCTCCAGGCTCCAGTCAGTACCAATCAATTAATTGTTTAATGGGCAAACGTAGATCACTGATACCTCTCTTAAAGGTGTGTGTTGCAGCAATAGGTTTGAAAACATTGCCGGTTGAGGTGCAAGTCAGTCCAGCAGATAAGTGATTAAAACAAACAAAGCAATTGCTTTTTTACAAATGTTTTCTTGCCTGCCTCATCTGAGATGCAAAACCTGCCTCTGAAATTGCATAAATAATCAATGTAGCACTACACAATGTATCCCTCATAACAGCCCTGCATATTGAACACTCCACCCACCAACACTTCAAGCACTTAAAGCAGCTTGAAGATTTTAACAGATGTTCACATTATTAACAGATTTACACAGACTGATTCCCAAATGTATCAGGTCCCACCCTCTACAGTATTCCAACTAAAACTAAAGAGTCTCAGTTCTTCGGCCACACAGCATTAAGTTATGTTATTCGAGAATAAATAAAATGTTACTTAAAGCAGGAAAACTTTCAGATGCATGGACGACTGAATTGATCCACTCAAAATGTAGATACATTATTTAAAAGTTATGGTTGTCATGTTGTCTGGTAACGTTTGTGTTAACTTGCCCCAGTCTTAAGCAATGACAACATTCTCAATTGTTGGTCTCACCATTGTGAACATGAGAGGAATGTTGTTACCTGGTTCCATCGAATGCCACCTGGCTGAGTTCCCTGGGGACAGTGAACAGAGGGGATTTTAATACTTGAGCAGTTCACTGAGAGCACAGTCAATTGAAAAATTATGATGTCCCAGCAACTGCAACTTGCTGTCACCATTCAAACAGCATTACAGCAGCTGGCACGAGGACACCTTGTTTTACAGCTGTGCGTGGAACTCAGAAAGCATTGCTGTCTTTGTTTTTTTGTGTGCATTTAATGAACAAAATACATCTGTCGTCTTCCGAAAATTAAACAGCATATTTGATTACAATCAGCCCTGCATGTTGGAGGGATTACATTTGAGGGGGTTTTGTTGAGGTCATAATGCCCTTCTAGTGCCTATTTGAATATTAAGCACAAGTACATTCAAGGTAATGCGATGAAAGTGGAGCAACTTTCCCAATGGGCACAGACCGTCATTTCAACATCTATTCCACGTTGTTCAAAGTAATTTCATTGAAATGTCATGGAAACAACATTGATTCAACCAGTGTGTGCCCAGTGGGTTCGCTCACCTAAGCAAGGTCACCCTTTCCACCCGTCAAAGGGGAGGGAGTGTTCACATGTCTCCTAGGGATATTTCAAACTGCATTTTTGTTTAAAATACAACACAGAGTGGACAACAAAACAGGATCCGGAGGACATCTCTCATGTTCTTCCTAATAGTAGAATGAAAGCCCAACGTACCAGCACTATAGGGAAAGCATTGAGATCTGGAGATGTTACTCCTGAACCCTCTGCTGTCGTTTTTTCATGGCACCTGCAGCTGAGGCCCTGAAATTATTCCTATGTCTTTAGCAGCTCAGGAAGTCTATTCTGTGTGAACACAGCAATCAAGAGCTGAGTCAATTACATACCAGGGTTCTCTATCAATCAACAATCCTACCTGATTACTATTGTGTTTTTGCATTATATTTCAATGTGTTCTATTGTGGAGTCTGCAGCAACAGAGAATAATTTGACACAATTCAGAAGATTTCTATGGGTATCTGCATGTAGCTGATTCTCATGTAATTTCAGTTTAAAATGCACCGACTGTCTTTGTATTGTACATCATGACAGTCTTGTGTTCAAATCATCAAGACACTGATACATCATAATGGCATGTCAATGGGGCTGCTTTTGCTTAAATAAGCTACTCAAATCATTGTTACTTTTTCCAACTCTCCACAAAGCAGGCCTTGAACATTGGTTTTGAGTTTTGAATAATAAAACATTCATATTTGTATTTTAGACAGGTGGAAATAAAGGATCAATCAGAATTTTGGTGTCAGAATAATGATGATTATATAACGCATTTGTCTGTCATGCGTCATACTTCAGGACAAGAGTGGTAAATTAAAACCCATCAAGCATTACAGCAATATGACAGACAACCACCTCTTGAAGAGATTAAGTGCTCATTGCAATATGCATGGAAAATATTGGCCACCAGAAGAACATGATGAGCTTTTAAACAATGGAAGAAAATGGAGAAAGTATTAGTGGTTTAGAAAGTTTTATAACTGATTACATTATTAAGATAATAGAGAGCTGATATGGGGATGAATCCTTAACTGACATCCTCATGTCCTCCATCTGCCATGATGTCACTCTGGCATAAGAACGAAGGGAGTGGTGACCTCTCTCAGTAACAACATGTACTACGTGGTGACCTCTCTCAGTAACAGCATGTACTACGTGGTGACCTCTCTCAGTAACAGCATGTACTACGTGGTGACCTCTCTCAGTAACAACATGTACTACGTGGTGACCTCTCTCAGTAACAACATGTACTACGTGGTGACCTCTCTCAGTAACAGCATGTACTATGTGGTGACCTCTCTCAGTAACAACATGTACTACGTGGTGACCTCTCTCAGTAACAACATGTACTACGTGGTGACCTCTCTCAGTAACAGCATGTACTACGTGGTGACCTCTCTCAGTAACAACATGTACTACGTGGTGACCTCTCTCAGTAACAACATGTACTAAGTGGTGACCTCTCTAGATAGATAGATAGATAGATAGATAGATAGATAGATAGATAGATAGATAGATAGATAGATAGATAGATAGATAGATAGATAGATAGATAGATAGATACTTTATTGATCCCCGAGGGGGAAATTTCTTTGTCAAGCAGCTACAACAAAACATAGGGCAGGTGCAAAATGCCAGAATGAAAATACACAAAAGACAGATACACGGTACATGATACATAGAGCGGCAGTATGAAAAAGTATAGAAATACAAGATATCTGGAGTGCAAAAAAAGACATTGCATAGTATGGGTGGTTGGCTGAATATGTACACTATACATTGTGTGTGAATGTTGGTGGATGTTGGATGGTTAACTATACTATACAGGTCGATGGCAGAGAAATACTTCAATAGCTAAAAATGCATATGATATGAGTGAGGGTAATAATAGTTTACTTAATAGACAGACTGGTTAAATGAACAGGTAAGTGAATATTTTGCATGGTTACATTAACTGTACAGGTAAATGACAGGAAGAGATACTTAAATAGCTAAATGTGTGTATGATATAATTTGGGGTAATAATAGTAATTCCCTTAAAATACAGTCCTTACTGTTCAGGGTTTAATTACAGATAAAAGCACGTATTGCACATTCGATATACTAAACGCAATGAGAAAAGATACAACTGACAGGATACTAATATGCATTCCTGAGTGAATGACTACGTAAGTTAAGTCCAAGAATTACTTGCAATATTGCACGTGATATGATATAACAACTGTACATGAGTATGTATATACAGACCTGAATGAATGAATAAATAAGTCCTGTGTGAATGAGTGATTACGGACCAGAGTTACTCACGGATGGATGCATAATTGTTAAACTAGGTCCTAGCACCCCAGCAGTTCCAGATCTATGTTGCCGACGGCACGGCACCCCGGAGAGGCATTATATATAACATGTACTAAGCGGTGACCTCTCTCAGTAACAACATTTTCAACCTGTACAAAAGAATGCACAAATATAGACCTAATTTCTCTGTAACACATTATTATTCTTTACAACACATTTCCTTAATGTTTCCAGGAACATGATAGTGTCTCCAATCCTGAGAGAAAGGCACAGACAGCACTTTGTAATTTTACAGATGTTTGGGGCAGCAGGTAACCTAGCAATGGGAGCGTTGGGCCAGTAACCGAAAGGTCCTGTCGATGTGTCCTTGAGCAAGGCACTTAACCCTAATTTGCTCCAGGGGCACCGTACTACTATGGCTGTCCCTGTAGGTAGGCAGTCATTGTAAATAATAATTTGTTCTTAACTGACTTGCCTAGTTAAATAAAGGCAAAATAAAAAATGGTTCAATGGCCTGGTAACAGAGGGGATTGGTGGTGTTAAAATATATCCACATTAACATTCTGGCTTCTGTACATCCTTCTTTGAGGCATAGAATCAATTTTCCATTCCGTGGCTTTCTCACAGGCACAGCACAACATACTTGTTAATGCATTATCCTGCCAACAACAATAACATGCAAGGTGGGAACATTATACACCAGGCCAACAGTCTATATTATTGCGCTGACACGCTGTCTCTTAACACCTTCTTAGTACTAAACCTCTTTTTACACCTAGTTAGTACTGGACCGTTTGGATTAGGGCAATAGTTGCTGCATTATCAAACTATATTCAGCAAAAATCATAATAATTAAATACAGTGTACAATTTTCAAAATATATATTTTTTAAGAAATATGTTTCGTGAAATGCAAGATGCATTTTCGTACCGAGAACAGGTGTGCACTTAGAAATGTCCACTGTGCTCCATCCCCATGTAGATTTCAAGTGATAATTAGTTATTTTTATTCCACGGTCTGTAGCTTCCCTTTAATTTCTCTGTGAACGACAGAGAAGATATAAACAAACAGAAGTCAGTGGTGTCTGGTTGCTTCTGAGGTGTATTAGCATAAGCCAATCTGATTGGAATGGAACCCACACCACGTAGGAAGAGGCATGGGAAAGATGTGGGCTGTGCCGGTGCTGGGCGGTTGTCAGAAGATATAAATGGCAGTGCGAGTAAGAACCCTTAAGCCCTGTACACACTGGCAGCAGCGGAGCACAAATATAATATATGCCATTCAGTGGATACACTTCCACTGACACAGGGATTACAGAGCAGACAAGCCCAGCAGATAGCCTGGAGAGCAGTACTTTCACAGTATTGACCAGTGGCTCTCTCTGCCAGCTCTGTAAGTCACTGGGCAGCTTTGCCAGGCATGTGACATCAGCTAGAAATTGTGTGACAAGGCACATCCTCATGCTAGATTCTACGCCGGATGTAGCACGGTAGAACTTCAAGTCACGTGACTTCAAATGTGTTTAATGAAGTTTGACCTTTGTGTGGTTTTGCATTGCAACTCTTTATTTTCACTCATGCTGTAAAATAAGATGTCAATACCTTCTCAATATACACAACATTCCAGTCACATATTATATATTTACAGGTATATAGCTAAATGCTTTTTGTTGTCAGATATTAATCACATTTAGAGATAAATATACTTACCTGACTTACACTACCGTTCAAAGTTTGGGGTCACTTAGAAATTCATTTCCAGCAACAATAGTCATTTACAACATTAACAATGTCTACACTGTATTTCTGATCAATTTGATGTTATTTTAATGGACAAAAATGAGCTTAAAAAACAAGGACATTTCAAAGTGACCCCAAACTTGTGAACGGTAGTGTAGGTTTTCTAAATAATTGAAGTCTTATTGGAACAGACACTTATACAACTGAGATTCACAGCCAATATACAGAAAATAAAACTTCACCTTGAAATCCTGACAAATAATTAAGAGTTGTCTTATGTTATTAAAGGTCCAACGCAGGTGTTTTCATCTCAATATCAAATAATTTCTGGGTAACGATTAAGTGCCTTAATGTGATTGTTTTCAATTAAAATGATCAAAAATAAACAAAACGTTTTTTTTTTTAAGAGACATTTCTCAAGCAAGAATTTAGCTAGGACTGTCTGGGAGTGGTCTTAGTGGGGAGGGGGAAACTGAAAACTAGTTGTTATTGGTAAAGAGGTTTGGACCTCACTTTCTTATTGGTCAATTAACTAATTTATCTCCTGGTGATGTCACCATGCAGGCCAAAACTCCATCCCACCAAAACAGGCTGAAATTTCAGGCATCCTTTTTAAACAGCTCTCACACTATAAGGGCATTAATCATAATTTTACAGTATTATTCCAACCTCATATTGTGCAAAGGTATATAGAACACAGGAAAATCACGTTTTTGAATGAACTCTGCTTTTAAGATTTGTCTTTAATTGAGTAGATGCTTAGAGGGATCTTAGCAAATATCTTTATCAATTTGCTGCTAATGTTAGTATTCAAGATCAATTAGAAACTTAAACGGATTCTGTTAGTGTCCTATGTCTGTGTCCAGTACATACTGTAGGTGATATTTTTTCAGCAAAAAATAACAAGTAAAAGTTTGTAAAACATTCAAGGAAACCGTATTTCAACTAAATAACAGTTTACAGTTCTTGAAATGAATCCAAAAATATTCAAATATCTTGTGACTTGAAAGGAAATATGGCAGATGGCAGTGCAACATAATATCCATGGTAAAATTAAGTGTTTTGGCTAAGATGCACGTGAGAATTAGTAAATGGTTTAATAACAACAATAGCTGGAACAGTGAATGTTTATAAACCATCTCTCTCGCAGTAAGTTTGTCTGATTTCCTTAGATTTTCTGGGGAAGGGTCAATCAAGACAACTTCAAACTTCAAATACTGTATGAATGTTTTGCATGAGCTTTGCCTTTTAAAAGTCATACATAATGCATTGAAAACATTAGCTGCAAATTCTGAAAAATAACATGTGAAAAATGAGACTGAAGGTCAAAATGGTAACATTGATTAATTTGATATGGAGATGCTTAACTTCAATTCGAAATGGGAAACATCCAACTGAATATTTGCTTGTGCGTATGCATATACTGAATAGAAAATCAATGGGTGCAGTAAGCATGATGAATATAGAAGAGATGTATACTGTATATGCCTGACTATTTTCCACCATCTATTTGTGAATGTGACCTTTATTGAACTTGTTTTTCATTTCGTTAAAGAATAGGTCACCATATTCAAAGGGTAGAGACCCAGTTTAAATTAATAATTGGTATACTGTAGTTCAGTGCAAACTCCTCCTTCCACCTTTTTTGACACTTTTGTTTTGTCGTTTTAGAATTTAGCACAGGTGCATACAAAGCTCTTTATTATTTCATTTAGCCTCGTTGGTCATCTTCATCGATGCTCAGTCTCAAGTAAAGACTCTTCACAATTAACATTTTGCATTTGGTTCATGTTAGTCTGCATGACATAAAGGGCTGGCGTTATAGACACTGTATAATATTAGATGATGTCAATCCTGACCACTAATTCATAATATTTTTCAAGTTTGCTATGTCACTTTCAATTGCCTTGCACCTCACTGCACAACTGTGATTGTCTTGGATGGGAAAGTACTGTTTCATCACCTAGACAGAGAGACAGATTGTTCCCAGCGGGATATGCAGCCCTTTGGCTCTTAACAGACACAGGGAGAACTAGGCTTTGATAAAGGGACATGCTAGGATACTACCCTGACAAAACCTCACAGATTTTATTTGCACAATTTTCCAGACATTATTTCATCCTAGAATAGACAGTCAATTGTTAGCTGAGAAAGTTCCCCAGTAACCTAAATGTCAGGCCACCAGTGGTCTAGTTCATGCTGTGTGATATCCTAAAGCATAAAGGAATATAGACTTTAAAATTGAGGTCAAAGTGTCTCCAAGTACTCTCAGAGAGGAACTTGGATATATTCTTATCTCAGAGGAGGAGTAGCTTGCACAGCTAAAGTAATGGGGAAAATGATGGAGATGGAAATTACAGTTTATGACCAAAATATACTATAGAGGTGAGACATTTTCATTAAGATTGGTGTTTTTAATTTTAAAACCACGTAACCACATCCTCTTAAAACAATGGCAGTGCATCTGGAACATACAGTATTTAGTGTTCCTTCATAAAGTTGTCAATATAACAAACATTTATCATATCGTTCTAGGAACGCCATTATTTTTACTTTAGTAATCTTATGTCTGCATTCCTCTTTATCTGAAAATAATAATCTGTCCCTGTCTGACGCAATATCTGGTAAATAAAATGTAATTTATTACGGGTTACATCACACCATGAGAAAACAGGCAACTATGTGCCATCAGCTATAAACTTTAGTGAAAATTGTTATCTTCCAAAGGACATGTTACATTTGAGTTGAGACATAACTTAATGTGGTCCTAATTTAGGAACAAAAGCACCGTAAACTGCTGTAGGACATACTGTTTCGGTCAGCTCATTAATTGGCTGGCAATTAAGGGAACAAATCCCCCAAGCTGTTTTTTTTTTTCTTCAGAAACTGTACAATATGTATGCGTCATAGTGCACTCTTGGATCTATTAGTCACAGTGTTGTGTGTCAAACAAGAAACGGCTTTAGCTTGAAGACTATGTGATAAGTCAGTCATCATTTCAATTCATGCAAGTAAATAGGAGGCGCTTTTGTTGATTAAGCCAGCTAATGTGTGGAGAGTTCCTCCAATGAGAAATAAACAATACCAAAAAAGGTGAGGTGTATCATATATGATTACTAATACTAGCTCCCTTTTGGCGATGAATTCCTATATCCATGCCAACATCAACAACAGTATCCAATTAACACCAAGACAGCAAGCACAGGGAACGAGATGGCATTGGCAGGAGTGTATTGAGTGTCCAAAGGATCACATTGTTTTTCATTTTTGGCTTTCATTTGGAGCCAATTGGACTTTAATAACAGGGTTTCATTGCAGGGAAATTAAACCCGGAAGCACCAGAGGAGTGGAGTCTGAAAAATGATGAAATTAAATCTGTGAAATTGGTTGACAATTAAAATAAACAGTGAGCCAAGTCCCACTCAGGCCTTGTTATGTGGAAAGGGCAGTTTGCTATTTGGAATTATATTCCACATTATGGGGATGCAACTTAAAAACAAAGTGTTTATTCTATACAAAACACCACTAATTGACTACTCTGAGGTGTTGAATATCATAATAGTAGCATGTCAGTTCTTTCTTCAGCGATCTTCAGAGGTGTCGATCTCCCTTTTGTTTCTACGTTGATCCCTCATTTAGTTACGACCCCCTCTGTATTAACTCTGTATTAACTCTGTATTAACTCCTTAAGTGAAATGTGAAGGTGTGTCATAACTCTAAATGTGTAAGGAATAACAAACAAATACAGCTGCAATCCAACTCCTCAAGTTATGCTGCGACACTGAAAGAGAATAGTTTTACAATAAGCATGCAATTTCACATAGCAAATGAGAATATTACAATGTATTTGAATACAGTTCCATGTTTCACATTTGACTATAACTGCGATACCTTGGAGATACTGTATCACCCTCAGCACCCTCTCAGTCAATGCCTCAGCATTAGCACGTACATAAATAGTGACAGGATCCAAGGATATGACAAGCAGGAACGTCCCTGTAATTAACTCTAATCCGCTTTAGACCTGCTCGCCAATATGTTCCCCAAGTCTGGTTGGTACATCCAGCATACAGTACAAGCTAGTCACAGAAATCTGCACATTTCAACAATAATAGCATGATTCATACAACACAGAAAGCTGAGTATAAATTGTAAACATGGGCAACTTGTTCACCCTTTGTAATTGTAGTGTGGAGTCTGCAATAACCAGCTCCTAGGCTTAATGAGAACAATAGCAGGAAGTTCACGATAGCACCATATATATACCTTGGCAACATTCAGAGTTCCACTGATGGTTGTTAGTACATAACACTTCTGAAACGTAAAATGATGTTAATTAGCTGTTGTTGACAGAGACACTGGCTGCTGTTTTTTCTCCATAATATTTTTAACACTGGCATTCAAAAGACTGTTGTTTGTGGCATTTGGAAGTACCCAGGACATAGACCTCAAAGCCATATTTATACTTAATCATAGGGTTCCGTTAGAGGTGAAGGTATATAGAAATGCTTCTCTCCTAATTCCAGACTGTGAAAGCCCCATAGCACGTAGATGTCACTGGTGTTGTTGACTGCTACACATAATTAGAATTTAACAACGGCAATAAAGAGTGCCTGTAAATCTGCCCAAGTTTAATTTGGTTTGAGGAAGCATGGTTGGAGGCACGTTCATAAACCCGACATTAAAACCAAATAAAATATTCCATCCCTGTTTCCATTCTGCATTCTACAGACTAATCATCATCATCATCATCATCATCATCATCATCATCATGTGCCTGTGCAGTGCCGGCAGGCCACTGTTTAGTTCAACCACTCTCTTTTGTGCCATCACTGCAATAAGCATGTGTGTTTAGGTAAACTGCTGTGGGAGTGTCTGTGCACTTTATTTTAAGACAAAGCTGACCACAACCTCTACTTTCACAGGGGGAAAGCCCAAACAAAGTGCATGGCTGCGGAGGCTGAGATGTAGTTGCTGGATGATACATACACAGGGTGATGCAGGCATTCATTATAAACAACCTGCTGTATTTATATTGAGCAACAGAACATTATTCACTCATATTGTTTCCTCTCAAATCTAACATCTCTTTGGCATCACATTCATTCACGTGTTATGTTCAAAGTCAGATATTGACAATTGTTTCAAGAACATTGATTTTTTTTTTTCACACACCCTTAGGCATTGACGAACAGGCCTACAGTTACAGAAAAACAAAGCGAGTGTGCTTCGAAGCACATGCAATTCACACAGTCAAACATCACTACATCCTCAGGAAAATCAGATGGATGCATATTGACAGAAGGAGAATGTGTCCAGACTGAGTGAAGGAAGTGAAAATGAACCACCATGCCACATGCTGCATTTGACCAAATTCAATGTGAAGGCTAGCAAATATTTCTCACATTTACTGTATACTCTTCTTTTTTCCAGTTCTCAGAAACATGGGTCTTATACAACAATGGGGAAGTACAGCTTACAATTCAAAAAGTTAAATATCCTTTATACATGTTTAAATGCAAATCAGGATATCAGCCACAAGACGGTTTTCAGCCATTTCACAGAGTATAGAAAAGTCGCTATATCCAGCTATATGCAAGTCATCCAACCAGAAGGGATTTGTTTGTGTTTGGCTGTCTATTTTAAACCAGCAGCCTGATGATTTGTTATTCATCAATTTCTACTGTGATTGCACATCCTGTGCGATAATGTAGACTGAGCTAATTTCAATTTTGTCATGGATAATGCCACTTCATTTTCTGCCGCTGAATCGCAACAAAACATCCATCAAACTACCCTCATAATATCATCCCTGACAGGGCATTTAAAAACAAATACATAAAACACAGGATAACTCTCAGTGCTTTGGAAGTGCATTTGACTCAATCTCAGTCTAAGTTATTGGATGGTAAATTCACATTCAGCACCAGCTATTCTACAAATGTATCTCCATCATTACCCAAGATTATGCTGATTAACACTGACATTTCATTTCGGTTCTGTAGATGACTTGCAATTGCAATGTTTCTGTGTAACTAAACAAATGTGCACAGTACAAAAGAGAGCACAGACAGGATCACTGTGTCATATTTTCCATATATTTGGTCTTTGTGCATGACAACTGAGTACCATTGGTGCATTTGTGACAAAGCAAGCAGGAATTTGGAGCTGATTTTTCAACGCTAACTTTCTGGTTCTAGAGACCAGAATGAGAAACCACCCTCAGCTGGATGAGTCATGTTTGGATGAATATGTAGAATCATGGTTTTGATAAACACTGATGCAGCCATGACTTGCACAGATTTGCTGTGCTTCATGTCTGAGAAAGCCAAGGCCTCTGTAAGCATAAATCAATAAGTCTGAACTAACGTCTTCGCCTGGAATAAACCTGAATGACTTGGAAAAATGCTGTCACCCTGACCCTGACAAGAAGGAAGAGCAGTACACTGCCTTAGAAGACAAACACAGATAAATGCTCAATGCCTGTCTTGTTGCTAAAACAAGATAATAGGAAACTGTAACGTACAGCGGGTGAAATAAGTATTGAACACGTCACAATTTTTCTCAGTAAATATATTTCCAAAGGTGCTATTGACATGAAATTTTCACCAGATGTTGGTAACAACCCAAGTAATCCAAACCAAAACAAATAAGTTCAGATATTAAGTTATGTGTAATAATGTGAAATGACACAGGAAAAGTATTGAACACACTTACTGATATTTATTTAATACTTTGTACAAAAGCCTTTGTTGGTAATGACAGCTTCAAGACGCCTCCTGTATGGAGAAACTAGTCGCATGCATTGCTCTGGTGTGATTTTGGCCCATTCTTCCACACAAACAGTCTTCAAATCTTGAAGGTTCCGTGGGCCTCTTGAATCTTGATCTTTAGTTCTTTCCATAGATTTTCAATGGGATTTAAGTCAGGTGATTGGCTGGGCCATTCTAGCAGCTTTATTTTCTTTCTTTGAAACCAATTGAGAGTTTCCTTGGCTGTGTGTTTGGGATCATTGTCTTGCTGAAATGTCCACGCTCGTTTCAGCAGCAGATTTTTGTCAGTAAATTTGCCCATTCATCCTTCCTTCAATTATGTGAAGTTTGCCAGTACCATTTGCTGAAAAGCAGCCGCACACCATGATGTTCCCACCTCCAAACTTCACTGTTGGTATGGTGTTTTTAGGGTGATGTGCAGTGCCATTTCTCCTCCAAACATGGTGTGTATTATGACATCCAAACAGTTCAATTTTGCTCTCATCTGACCACACTATATTCTCCCAGTATTTCACTGGCTTTTCCAAATGTTGTGCAGCAAACTTTAAACGAGCTTCAACATGCTTTTTTTTTCAGCAATGGAGTCTTGCGTGGTGAGCGTGCATACAGGCCATGGCGGTGGAGTGCATTACTTACTGTTTTCTTTGAGACAACAGTACCTGCTAATTGCAGGTCTTTTTGAAGCTCTCCACAAGTGGTCCTTGGCTCTTGGACAACTCTTCTGATTATTATTTTCACTCCTCTTGCGAGGAGCACCTGGTCGAGACAAATTTATGGTGAAATGATTGTCTTTCCACTTCCATATTATGGCCCCAACAGTGCTCACTGGAACATTCAGAAGCTTAGAAATGCGCTTATAACCAATGCCATAATTATGTTTTGCAACAATTAGGTTGCGAAGGTCTTGAGACAGCTCTTTGCTTTTACCCATCATGAGATGTGTCGTGTGTGACACCTTGGCAATGAGACCTTTTTGTAGGCTATCAGTTGGGACTAAACCAGCTGATATTAATTTGCACTGACAGGGGGCTGGATTGCTTTTTAATTACTGATAGTTTTCAGCTGTTGTCTTGGCTTTCCATGCCTTCTTTTTGCACCTCCCTTTCTTCATGTGTTCAATACTTTTTCCCTGTGTCATTTCACATTATTACACAACTTAATTTCTGAACTTATTTGTTTTGTTTGTATGGATTACTTGGGTTGTTACCAACATCTGGTGAACATTTCATGTCAATAGCACCTTTGGAAATATATTTACTGAGAAAAATGGTGACGTGTTCAATACTTATTTCACCCGCTGTATACGCTAGTAGTCAGGAAGCAGGTGAAGGTGCTGAGTTTAATACTGAGAAAGCAGGTGTGCATAACGATGGGGAGCAGGTGTCCATAACGATGGGGAGCAGGTGTCCATAACGATGGGGAGCAGGTGTGCGTATTGATGGGGAGCAGGTGTGCGTAACGATGGGGAGCAGGTGTGCATAACGATGGAGAACAGGTGTGCATAACGATGGGGAGCAGGTGTCCATAACGATGGGGAGCAGGTGTGCGTAACGATGGGGAGCAGAAGTGCGTAATGTGGGTTGTGTCACGATTGGGTGCATGGAGAGACCAAGGCGCAGCGCAGTAATAGTTTGACATTTATTTACTGAATATTCAAAAATGACGAACTACCAAACAAACAATCACGATATAACAAACGTAAAAACGTAGCACACTTACTTTCACCGTGATTGGAGATATAATGACCCACACCCAGGTGTGGAACATAAAAACATATGTAGGATCACTAATTAGAGACAATACACTGCAGCTGCCTCTAATTAGGGATCCAACCCAAACCACCACCAGAAACAGAAGTAATAGACCTGTCAGACTCTGACCATGGCTACATAGAGAAGCAATAGGCTTCTCTATGGCCAGAGCCTGACAGGTTGCCAGGAGAGAGGGTACAGGAGTAGAGTTGACAGAAACTCAGCCTATTGACATAATAATTAATAATGCACAGTACGACAAGCTGTACTGTACTGTACATAGAAGCACATACCAACTGACACAGATTTACGTAATGCTAAATAATCACCCTATGTGTATCTACATAACAGAGCAGGTGTGGCGCCTGATAAGAAAACGCAATGATATTAGACAACAACTCACAATATTGGCAGCTTTTAATTGTCCTAATATGGACAAAGGCCCAGCGGTTATCACTTGAGGAAAAAATTATATATTTTTGTACCTACCTTTCTCCTCCCACCATGAATTAATAGAACACGATAATGTACTTTGGCTCTCTCCTGATCCCTTAGATATAAATAATAGGTGTTTTAAAGTCAAATCAATAACTAATTAGGTCCCGTTATACAATAATTGCCTCCATGTTATCATGTAAAACAGTGTCCAGTTCTGTACAGTGTAGAGCCAATACAGCTAACCAAGAGGTTACTGATGGACATATACTGTACAGTACCTAATTTGTCTTAGTCTCGTTGACCATTCGATCCTGAGCTTTAGCTAAAATAAATGAACAAACAAATTACCTGAGCCTGTTAAAGGACTAGTTCACTATTTTACAATTTTATGTTAGATGGTTCCTTACCCTGCAAGTAGTCTATGGACCAGGAGAAACTGTAATCCATGATAATCCATGGTTCAGTTTTTTTTAAACAGCCATTACAAACTTCAGCTAACTTCAGCCACTGCAAAAATCATATGTAAGTGATGGGGGAATATTTGAATAATGATTTGAATAATGTTCAAATCACCTGAAATCCACACATATTTGGTTAGATGTTACTTAATAACATGATCACAAGCCCCCATCACTTCTATTGATTTTTAGCTAATGGTGGCTAAAGTTAGCTAAAGTTTGTAATGGCTGTATAAAGAAAACTGAACCATGGATAACAGTTAACCCTGGCCCATAGTGTCACGCCTACTCCTGCTCCCTCCCTCCGGCTCTCGCAGTGGACTGCGCGAGGAGGTCCAGACGGATTTGGCATGTCAGGATGACAACATATCCTTGGACGCTCTCATCTCGATGGCCATCCGTCTGGATAACCTTCTTCGAGAGCGCCGGTCTCCACCTTGCCACTTGCCTCCCTCCTTAAATTGTCCTGAGACAGAGCCTGAACCCATGGAGGTAGGGGCCACACACCTCTCCGCGGCAGAGCGGTGTCGCCGGACACAGCTTCAGCCCAATATGTGAACTCATGTTCCATACGTACCCAATCCAAATCTCCCCAGCACGCTCCAGCAGGGAAACTACTTCCCCTTCCCGTTCTTCAGCGGCCTTGGTCACATCTACGCACACCTGCGCATCATTCTCTCCTTGATTACTCCTCCTTAATTTAGCCCTGAGTTGTCATCAGTCATCAGGTGGTATTGTTCTCTCTCACGTTCAGTACACTTCTTATGTTTGTTCTTGTTTATCCTTTCATTATTGAACTCACCTTCTACACCTGCTTCCTGACTCCTGGCGTATACGTTATACACAGACTACTTTCAGGGTGAGGGACCATCTAACATTAAGTTGTAAAATAGTAATCTACTCCTTTAACAATAGCACCATAGGCTAATAGTGGAAACTACCCTGTGACAACAGGGGTGCCCTGTCAAAATGTAAAATATATGCCTCTTATTTAAGGAACATCAATAATATGGACATTCTGTCTGCAACTTGGCCCTTTGATTAACTCACTTCATTTGGATCATCTCTCTGACCCTCGACCCCAGCGTCAGACTGCACTGCAGGCTGCATATTTGTGGCTTTGCCAGTTCATTATTCTGTACAGTGTACTAAAAAGCTTCCTGTTTACAATATAATTTTTGCATCAGTACATCATGCCCATCAGCAATTTAGGCATTGTCGCTCGCATAGGAATGGTACACAATCATAGAAACAAATCTCATAAAAATATGAAACATCATTTCATACAACGTTTTAACCATTTGTTATTCTTCTTGAACACACAATGCCTGATGTTGTTGGGCCAGACGTCTAACAAGGGCAACTAGATTACAATGGCAGTGTTCAAGGGTAACTATAATACAATGGCAGTGTTCAAGGGTAACTATAATACAATGGCAGTGTTCAAGGATAACTACAATAACAGAGCCAATGAAAGTATAAAGCAAAACGTCTCCTTCCTAGAACGTGTAACAGAAAAATGCAACAGATTCCGAAGTGGAGAACGTAACAGACCTTCAATCTTCGCTTTACAGCGGCATGCCTAATGACCCCTTGTCAATATAAGGGAGAATCCTCTGAAGCAAAATAGAGTAATTACTCTGACATTCTCTTCATTAAAATAGCTACCTTTGACATGGGTACCCACTTTATTGATCCCCTGGCCTTGCAGACTGAACCACTTCAAAGTCTAGGCCTGGTGAAAAAGCAAGATGTCAATATTGTCTCTTATGGAATATTTTTTAATGATTTCTCAATGAGAATTCCTGTCTCCTTGTTTAACTTTATCACGTTTATGCCAGACACTCATTATATTTAGCTTTCATGCATCGACAGGGAGAGAGACTTTGAATTACTTGCTCAACTCTTGTCAAGCTCGGCCTATCAAGAGGCAACAGCTTGCATTATTCATCTCCACAAAACTCCCTGTGCCATGTCAGAAACTACATCAACAGCCATGACTAGTCCTCTGATAGCTACAGTACCTTAAGAAAGTATTCATACTCTTTGACTTTTCAAAATGTTGTTGTGTTACTGCCAGAATTTTAAATATATTCCATTTTGATTTTGTGTCACTGGCCTACACACAATATCCCATAATGTCAATGGAATTATGTTTGTACAAATGTTTACATGATTTTTATCAAATGAAAAGCTGAGTCAATAAGTATTCAACCCATTTGTTATGGCAAGCCTAAATAAGTCACATAAGTTGCATAGACTCACTCTTTGTGCATTAAAAGTTTTTAACATGATTTTTGAATGACTACCTCATCTCTGTACCCCAAACATACAATTATTTGTAAGGTCCCTCAGTTGAGCAGTGAATTTCAAACACAGATTCAACCACAAAGACCAGGGAGGTTTTCATGTCCTGAATACAAATCATTGTTTGGTGCAAATCCAACACAACTGAGTGCCACTCTTCAGATATTCACGCATGGTGGTGGCTGAATCATGTTATGTGTATGCTTGTCATTGGCAAGGATTAGAGAGTAAAACATTTTTTTTTTAAAGAATAGAGCTACCCACAGTATCAGGCCTCTGGCTTCTCTATGGTTGTCAAGGTTAGGGCCTGACAGGAGTATTCTATGGTACTCTATGGTGTTTTTGTGTTGGTCACCAATTAGAGGCAGCTGCTTTGTGTTGTCTCTAATTGGGGACCTTATTTAGTGTGTATTATTTCCTTCATGCCTTCCTTCATGGCTCATTGTTTTGTAGTTTGTTTAGTTCAACGTGAGCTCACACTCACGTTCCTTTTGTTGTTTTTGTTTAATTTCGCTACTAAATAAAGAACTATGACAGCTTGGTCCATCTTTAAACACCATCGTTACAGAATGTACCACCAACCCTTGGTCCATCTTTAAACACCATCGTTACAGAATGTACCACCAACCCTTGGTCCATCTTTAAACACCATCGTTACAGAATGTACCACCAACCCTTGGTCCATCTTTAAACACCATCGTTACAGAATGTACCACCAACCCTTGGTCCATCTTTAAACACCATCGTTACAGAATGTACCACCAACCCTTGGTCCATCTTTAAACACCATCGTTACAGAATGTACCACCAACCCTTGGTCCATCTTTAAACACCATCGTTACAGAATGTACCACCAACCCTTGGTCCATCTTTAAACACCATCGTTACAGAATGTACCACCAACCCTTGGTCCATCTTTAAACACCATCGTGCACAGGCAAAATCCGAGAGGAAAACCTGGTTCAGTCTGCTTTCCAACAGACACTGGGAGACAAATTCACCTTTCAGCAGGACAATGACCTAAAACACAAGGCCAAATATACACTGGAGTTGTTTACCTAAAGGACATTGAATGTTCATGAGTGGCGTAGTTACAGTTTTGATTTAAATCAGCTTGAATATGGCAAGAGTTGAAAAAGGATGTCTAGCAATGATCAACAACCAACTTGACAGAGCTTGAAGAATTAAAAAAATAATCATGTGCAAATGTTGTACAATCCAGGTGTTAGACTTATCCAGAAAGTCTCACAACATGTATTGACTCAGGGATCTGAATACTTATGTTAGTTAGATATTTCTGTATTTTATTTTCAATAAATATGACAATGTCTAAAAACATGTTTTTAGTTTTTCATTATGGGGTATTGTGTGTAGATGGGTGAGCAAAAAGCCACTGAAAACTCATCTACATAACGACACTAAGTCTAATCCATCAAAAACTGGTTTCCGGCTCATATCACTCTCTCTCTTGCTGTTGTTTAATTGGAAATGTGTTGAGGTCTCTAGACATTGATGCTCACATTATCTTCTTATGTCTTTAATGTTGCTTTGCTCCTAACGTTATGTCTTTGCCATCGTATCCATGCAAATAATGTTTTATTCAATGAAAATGGTATTGTTTAATTAACAGTTTGTGGTTCCTCCTTTACCAGCCAGCGGTGCCATGGTAACAACAGTTGAGCTGACAGTCAGATGACTTGGGAAAAAAAGCTTAAACCTTCTAATGTAAAAGACCCAGCATTTAATCTGTGGAACTGAGTGTATTATGATGACTTGGCCATTAGAGCCTTTTACATGAGAAGGTGCAAGCTTTTTTCCAAGTCATCTGACTGTCAGCTCAGCTGTTGTTACCATGGCACCCCTGGCTGGTAAAGGAGGAACCACAAACTGCTGCAAAGGCAAGAATAGAATAAGAATAGAGAATAATGGTTGTGATCTTTGCATCATCTGGAGACCATTTTGTGAAGACTCTCAAGAGTTGTCAGTAGTATATTTCTTTTCATTGCATATATATATATAATGTGCAATGCGTGCACTTATCTGTAATTAAACCCTGTACTAAGGACTGTAAGGGAATTATTATTATTATCCTAATTTACTGTATATCATATGCACATTTAGCTATTTAAGTATTTCTTCCTGTCATGTATCTGTACATTTAATTTCACCATGCAAATATTCACTTACCTGTACATTTAACCAGACTGCATATTAAGTAAACTATTTTTACCCTCATTTATATCATACGCACATTTAGATATTTAAGTATCTTTTTCTGCCATCTACCTGTATAGTTAACCATGTAAATATTTTTTTTTTGCAATAATTGTATACTTTTATTTCACCTAACACTCTATAACAATGTATAATATACATTTTCAGTCATTTACTCATACTATGCAATGTCTTTTTATAGCTTTTTGCACTTCAGACTTCTTGTATTTTTATACTTTTTCATACTGCCGCTCTATGTATCATGTTTCGTGTATCTGTCTTTTGTGTATTTTCTCTATCTATCTATCTATCTATCTATCTATCTATCTATCTATCTATCTATCTATCTATCTATCTATCTATCTATCTATCTATCTATCTATCTATCTATCTATCTATCTATCTATCTATCTATCTATCTAACATGCAAAGTCCAGTTAAGTGAATTCACCTCAATAGGTGAACTTGAAATAAATTGACATGCCATATCTGTGAGGCATTGTTCAACTGTTCAAATTGTGTACGTTACACAGTTATTGTATCTAACTTCGCCACATCATTCAGATAATTGTGTCAAAACAAAGAGAGTATATAGTAGATCACTGAGTTCCAAGAAGGGCAGGATATGAATTGAAACATAGCCTATCATTGAGAAACCTTGCACATTAAAGTAAATGGAACTTGAAAACAATAGACAAAAAAATTATAACTGGCTTATTACATTAAAAAGCATGCATTAATTAATTATTTATTTCTGTCGAGTACTTTTGATAAATGTTTTTCCTTTTGCTAAAATTCATAAAGGGAATACAATTCAACTAGAGCTGTCAGGCTCTGGCCATAGAGAAGCCTATTGCTTCTCTATAATATTCTATGGTCAGAGTCTGGCAGATCTATATGTTCTATCTCTGTGTTGTGTTGTGTGTAGGATCCCTAATTAGAGGCAGCTGCTATGCATTGTCTCTAATTAGGGATCCTACTTACAGTGGGGAAAACAAGTATTTGATACACTGCCGATTTTGCAGGTTTTCCTACTTACAAAGCATGTAGAGGTCTGTAATTTTTATCATAGGTACACTTCAACTGTGAGAGACGGAATCTAAAACAAAACTCCAGAAAATAACATTGTATGATTTTTAAATAATTAATTTGCATTTTATTGCATGACATAAGTATTTGATCACCTACCAACCAGTAAGAATTCCGGCTCTCACAGACCTGTTAGTTTTTCTTTAAGAAGCCCTCCTGTTCTCCACTCATTACCTGTATTAACTGCACCTGTTTGAACTCGTTACCTGTATAAAAGACACCTGTCCACACACTCAATCAAACAGACTCCAACCTCTCCACAATGGCCAAGACCAGAGAGCTGTGTAAGGACATCAGGGATAAAATTGTAGACCTGCACAAGGCTGGGATGGGCTACAGGACAATAGGCAAGCAGCTTGGTGAGAAGGCAACAACTGTTGGCGCAATTATTAGAAAATGGAAGAAGTTCAAGATGACGGTCAATCTCCCTCGGTCTGGGGCACCATGCAAGATCTCACCTCGTGGGGCATCAATGATCATGAGGAAGGTGAGGGATCAGCCCAGAACTACACGGCAGGACCTGGTCAATGACCTGAAGAGAGCTGGGACCACAGTCTCAAAGAAAACCATTAGTAACACATTACGCCGTCATGGATTAAAATCCTGCAGCGCACGCAAGGTCCCCCTGCTCAAGCCAGCGCATGTCCAGGCCCGTCTGAAGATTGCCAATGACCATCTGGATGGTCCAGAGGAGGAATGGGAGAAGGTCATGTGGTCTGATGAGACAAAAATAGAGCTTTTTGGTCTAAACTCCACCGTGTTTTGGGGGAAGAAGAAGGATGAGTACAACCCCAAGAACACCATCCCAACCGTGAAGCATGGAGGTGGAAACATCATTCTTTGGGGATGCTTTTCTGCAAAGGGGACAGGACGACTGCACCGTATTGAGGGGAGGATGGATTGTGGGTCGTGGCTGGGTCTTCCAGCATGACAACGACCCGAAACACACAGCCAGGGCAACTAAGGAGTGGCGCCGTAAGAAGCATCTCAAGGTCCTGGAGTGGCCTAGCCAGTCTCCAGACCTGAACCCAATAGAAAATCTTTGGAGGGAGCTGAAAGTCCGTATTGCCCAGCGACAGCCCCGAAACCTGAAGGATCTGTATGGAGGAGTAGGCCAAAATCCCTGCTGCAGTGTGTGCAAACCTGGTCAAGAACTACAGGAAACGTATGATCTCTGAAATTGCAAACAAAGGTTTCTGTAACTAATATTAAGTTCTGCTTTTCTGATGTATCAAATACTTATGTCATGCAATAAAATGCAAATGAATTACTTAAAAATCATACAATGTGATTTTCTGGATTTCGTCACTCACAGTTGAAGAGTACCTATGATAAAATTTACAGACTTCTACATGCTTTGTAAGTGGGAAAACCTGCAAAATCGGCAGTGTATGAAATACTTGTTCTCCCCACTGTATATGTGTCTGGCCCACTCCATAGGCGTGGTTCATTGTCTACATGTCCGTATCGAACGTAAGTGTGTTTCATTTATTTATGTATCGTTGTTATTATGTATAGTTCACGTCAAGTCTAGTTTATTATTTAATAAATTATGTCGAACTATCGCTGCGCTGCGCCTTGGTCTCTATACACACCCGAGCGTGACAGAATGAACCACCAACCTGCGCAATTCGGGAGAAAAGGAGAAGAGAGGACAGCGTCGTAATCGGGGAACAGGAGAAAAAGGAGCCCGTAGGCAACCCCAAGAAAATTTCGGGGGGGGGGGGGGGGCTATGGCGCCAGTACCACTCCCCATGTGGAATACGGAGAGAAAGGACCTAGAGGCATACCTGACGGGAGTTTATATGAGTATTATGGAGCTGTGTAGGCGAAATTGGGAGGAGTGCGAGAGCGAAAGGAAGGAGCTGGAGTTAAAGGTGCCCACGGTGTGCATCCCCAGTCTGGGTCGTTCGGTGCCAACATCCCACGTCTCCAGTACGCCTCTCCAGTCCGGTATGTTCCATGCCGGCTTCCTGTACTCGCCCTGAAGTGCGTGTCACCAATCCGGTGCAACATATGCCGGCTTCACGCATCAGGGCTCCAGTGCCAGAGGAGTCCGCTCCAACTGTGCCCAGTACGGGTCCGGCCGTCTGCTACACTCCAGTGCCAGAGCAGTCCGCTCCACCTGTGCCCAGTCCGGGTCCGGCCGTCTGCTACACTCCAGTGCCAGAGCAGTCCGTTCCACCGGTGCCCAGTCCGGGTCCGGCCGTCTGCTACACTCCAGTGCCAGAGCAGTCCGCTCCACCGGTGCCCAGTCCGGGTCCGGCCGTCTGCTACACTCCAGTGCCAGAGCAGTCCGGCTCCACGCACCAGGCCTCCTGTGCGTCTCTCCAGTCCGTTAAGCCCAGTGCCGGCTCCCCGCACTCGCCCTGAAGTGTGTGTCAGCAGTCCGGTGCCATCTGTGCCGGCTCCACGCACCAGGCCTCCAGTGCGTCTCTCCAGTCCGGTATGTTCCATGCCCACACTCGCCCTGAAGTGCGTGTCACCAGTCCGGTGCCACCTTTGCCGGCTCCACGAACCAGGCCTCCAGTGCGTCTCTCCAGTCGGGTATGTTCCATACCGGCTCCCCGCACTCGCCCTGAAGTGCGTGTCACCAGTCTGGTGCCACCTGTGCCGGCTCCACGCACCAGGCCTCCAGTGCGCCTCTCCAGTCCTGTACGTCCTGTGCTGGCTCCCCGCACCCGACCTCCAGTGCGTGTGCCCAGCCAGGTGCCTCCAGTACCGGCTCCACGCACACGACCTCCGGTGCGCCTCTCCAGTCCGGAGCCTCCCGTGATGGTCCACAGCCCGGAGCCTCCCGTGATGGTCCACAGCCCGGAGCCTCCCGTGATGGTCCACAGGCCGGAGTCGCCTGCCACACCGGTGCCCAGTCCTGGCCCGGTTAATTGCCCCGCTCCATGGCCTGAGTCTTTTACCCCACCGGTGCCCATTCCAGGACCGGTTGTCTACCCCTTTAAATGGCCGGAGTTGCCTGCCACACCGGTGCCCAGTCCTGGCCCGGTTATTTTCCCCGCTCCATGGCCCGAATCGTTTACCCCACCGGTGCCCATTCCAGGACCGGTTGTCTACCCCTTTAAATGGCCGGAGTCGCCTGCCACACCGGTGCCCAGTCCTGGCCCGGTTATTTTCCCCGCTCCATGGCCCGAATCGTTTACCCCACCGGTGCCCATTCCAGGACCGGTTGTCTACCCCTTTAAATGGCCGGAGTCGTCTGCCACACCGGTGCCCAGTCCTGGCCCGGTTATTTTCCCCGCTCCATGGCCCGAATCGTTTACCCCACCGGTGCCCATTCCAGGACCGGTTGTCTACCCCTTTAAATGGCCGGAGTCGCCTGCCACACCGGTGCCCAGTCCTGGCCCGGTTATTTTCCCCGCTCCATGGCCCGAATCGTTTACCCCACCGGTGCCCATTCCAGGACCGGTTGTCTACCCCTTTAAATGGCCGGAGTCGCCTGCCACACCGGTGCCTAGTCCTGGCCCGGTTATCTGCCCCGCTCCATGGCCTGAGTCCCCTAACCCACTGATGTCCATTCCAGGACCAGTTGTCCGCCACACTCCATGGCCGGAGTCGCCTGCCACACCGGTGCCCAGTCCTGGCCCGGTTATCTGCCCCGCTCCATGGCCGGAGTCGTTCGCCACACCGGTGCCCAGTCCGGGCCCGGTCAACAGAGAAGAACTAAGGAGGAAGCTATCCACTTCGCCGGGGCCAGAACCGCCACCTGCGATAGTTATAGTTTTTGTTGATTTCTTTAGATTTTCCCATAATGTCGAGCAAAGAGGCACTGAGATTGAAGGTAGGCTTTGAAATACATCCACAGGTACACCTCCAGTTTACTCAAATTATGTCAATTAACATCAGAAGCTTCTAAAGCCATGACATAATTTTCTAGAATTTTCCAAGCTGTTTAAAGGCACAGTCAACTTAGTGTATGTGAATTTATGACCCACTGGAATTGTGATATAGTGAATTATAAGTGAAATAATCTGTCTGTAAACAATTGTTGGAAGAATTACTTGTGTCATGCACAAAGTAGATGTCCTAACCGACTTGCCAAAACTATAGTATACCTAAGTGTATGTAAACTTCCGACTTCAACTGTACATACTAATTGTGTCCCCTTGACATAACTAAGATCATTAGTTTCAAGTTTGCAGAAAATGCACCGAGTTCGTCTGGTAGAGAGGCAATGTTGGGCAGATCAGTTGCGTGTTCCTTTGTAGTCTGTATAAACTGTTGCCCCTGCCACAGCGGGCGTCAGAGCCTGTGTAATATGATTTCACCTTATTCCTATATCGTCCTTTTGTTCATTATTTCTCAGATTTACCTGACTGTATATCATCCATAGGTTTATATCCATAAGCATTAATGGATGTATTTAACCTTTATTTAACTAGGCAAGTCATTACTTGTTAATGATGCAGCAATATGGTTAATGCACTCAATGTAAATAATGTTTACACCTTTATAACTCTCATATGTGACGTAAAAGCAAGCTCATTTGACTTGCCAGTCATTGACTATCACCAACAGTGTTCCGTTAAGCTGTTTTGAAAGATTTCCCACTGTTCAATGGCAACTTAATGATATATATACCAGCAGGTTCAGAATTAGCAGATTGTGCCTTTAGGAGGGATATCTTGGTTCCTCAGTAAGGGCTTCAGTCTGACTACCTTGAGTGAGAGACTCTGGTTTGATTCTCATCCAGCTCATTCCTGGCATTTCTGAGTGTTCGGCCGCCCCTTATGTCTTTCACCCATCCATAATTTCTCTTGACAATCGATTGTATGTCTTGAACTTTAAAGTTCAATGTAATTATTCATTATTCATTATTCTTAACGTTTGAGCAGAGAATAATAGTTCAACTTAATCCTAATGGAAAAATTTGCCATCTCAGACAACCTTTCCTGAGTGAATGAATGCGTCATTCTCTCTAATGGAGGATAAAAGGAAACGGTCATTTGTCTTCTCAACTTGTTTTGTTAAAAAAACTAAAACACTCTTCCCATGTCTGATTCCACCAAACCCCCCCGATCCAGATAGTCCCTTGTCAAATAGATGTTGGATTGACCACTCATCAAAGCTGTCTAAAAGAAAGTGTTGCTTTGAGAGCATCAATGACATGATACACCTACAGTGGCCTCTTGATTTCTTTCACTCCCAGTGCCATGAGATAACAATTTGATGTCAACTATCTTCAAAGCTGTCAACTCTGCATGGCTGGAATGGAAAGGCCTAGCTAATTAGCTGTTGAAAAGACGGTCAATGTAAATTCTATTTATCCTGTCATTTTAAACCCCTTCTTCTCGCTATATGATTGGCAGCAATAAACAAATTCATTAGAAAATAGATGGTGCTGGATGCTGCAGTATACTAAGAGCAGATACAGTTGAAGTCTGACGTTTACATACACCTTAGCCAAATATATTTAAACTCAGTTTTTCACAATTCCTGACATTTAATCCTAGTAAAAATTCCCTGTCTTAGGTCACTTAAGATCACCACTTTATTTTAAGAATGTGAAATGTCAGAATAATAGTAGAGAGTATGATTTATTTCAGCTTTTATTTATTTCATCACATTCTCAGTGGGTCAGAAGTGTACGTACACTCAATTAGTATTTGGTAGCATTACCTTTAAATTGTTTAACTTGGGTCAAACATTTCGGGTAGCCTTCCACAAGCTTCCCACAATAAATTGGGTGAATTTTGGCCCATTCCTCCTGACAGAACTGGTATAACTGAGTCAAGTTTGTAGGCCTCCTTGCTCACACACGCTTTGTGTTGGCCACTCTAATACCTTGACTTTGTTGTCCTTAAGCCATTTTGCCACAACTATGGAGGTATGCTTGGGGTCATTGTCCATTTGGAAGACTCATTTGCGACCAAGCTTTAACTTCCTGACTGATGTCTTGAGATGTTGCTTCAATATATCCACATAATTTTTCTTCCTCATTATGCCATCTATTTTGTGAAGTGCACCAGTCCCTCCTGCAGCAAAGCACCCCCACAACATGATGCTGCCATCCCGTGCTTCACGGTTGGGATGGTGTTTTTTGGCTTGCAAGCCTCCTCCTTTTTCCTCCAAACATAACGATGGTCATTATGGCCAAACAGTTTTTGTTTAGTCAGACCAGAGGACATTTCTCCAAAAAGTATGATCTTTGTCCCCATGTGCAGTTGTAAACCGTAGTCTGGCTTTTTTATGGTGGTTTTGGAGCAGTGTCTTCTTCCTACAGAGCGGCCTTTCACGTTATGTTGATATAGGACATGTGGGTATAGATAATTTTGTACCTGTTTCCTCCAGCATCTTCTCAAGGTCCTTTGCTGTTGTTCTGGGATTGATTTGAACTTTTCGCACCAAAGTACGTTCATCTCCAGGAGACAAAACGCGTCTCCTTGCTGAGCGGTATGATGGCTGTGTGGTCCCATGGTGTTTGTACTTGCGTACTATTGTTTGTACAGATGAACGTGGTGCCTTCAGGCGTTTGCTCCCAACAATGAACCAGACTTGTGGAGGTCTACAATTCTTTTTCTGAGGTCTTGGCTGATTTATTTTGAGCAAAGAGGCACTGGTAGGCCTTGAAATACATCCACAGGTACACCTCCAATTGACTCAAATGATGTCAATTAGCCTATTCATTTTCTGAAATTTTCCAAGCTGTTTAAAGGCACAGTCAACTTAATGTATGTAAACTTCTGACCCACTGGAATTGTGATATAGTGAATTATAAGTGAAATAATCTATCTGTAAACAATTGTTGGAAGAATTACTTGTGTCATGCACAAAGTAGATGTCCTAGCCGACTTGCCAAAACTATAGTTTGTTCACATGAAAGTGATTCATGTGGTTGAAAAATGAGTTTTAATGACTTCAACCTAAGTGTATGTAAACTTCTGACTTCAACTGTATATGTTTTTTAAGGGATGAAAAAGTTTTCAAAGATTTCATAAACATTAAGATCATGCCTTAGATTGTTAGCAAGCGAACTTCAAAGCCAAACTGAAAGCCTTATTCCTGCTCCTGTGGCAATTAGACAAAACAAGAAACATCCCTGAGCAAATCATGTTTATGCCACTCTGTATATACACACGTTCAGAATATCTTATTAAACACCAGTTGATTATTTACCCGAGGATACAACGGGTTTGAAATGTAATTTCTCAGCATGTTTTATTTATTTTAGGGCAAATATATTAAAGTTACGAAGTAATTTGCAGTTTTTTCCTCTTTAAAAATGTAGCAAAATATCCTTGGCAGAGGCAATGCTAAAGACAGATTAAGCTTCATTAAATGCTTCATTTGGTTAAACATTGGGTGAATGAAGAGGCGATGTGCAACTAGTTTTTATTTACTTCTTCATATAGAACCATATGCAGTTTGTGATGACAAACTGGTACTGTATGTCCTATGGTGTTGGCACATTCTGACATTCTGATTCTGAAGAAAAATCGATAATGCCATGTTTAATTTCAAATCCGATTCAAGTGAAGTGCTGTACCACAGAAATGCAAATCTTTAAAAAAAATCACAGCTAAACAAGACCAAAGCTTAATTTAAAACAGGTCACATGTATAATTCAAAGCTCTTGTGTAACAGCAAGAAGAGTCATTTTTTCCCCCTTCATTTGTAGACCTCCTGCTGCTTTCCATTCTGAGAGAAATGTTAGATGTCTTAGCAAAAAGTCTTGTCTCCTTCTGCTAGCCTGAGAACTATCACCAAAGGTGAGTCAACAGGAATGACCAGCAGAGCACCATGGGAACCCTCTGGTTCTCCAGACAGCCAGTCAGAACGGTTTAGCAACCAATGCTCCTCCATAAACACAGGGGAGGCTGTTACAACATGCACCTCTCTATACACTCTTAGATAAGTATTTTTGGACTACATGTAGTCATTAATCTCTCTAAAGACGCTGAAGGCAGTATTTGACACAGCACTACAGTAAGTTCCACTATAGGGCCCGAGTCAGTAGAACCTTTTTGGTTCCAGGCAGAACTATTGTGTAAAGGGTTCTACATGGAACTCAAAAAGGTTTTGGCTGGAACCAAAAAGGTTCTGCCTGGAACCAAAAAGGGTTCTTCAAAGAGTTCTCCTATGGGGACAGCCGAAGAACCCTTTTAGGTTAAAGATAACACCTTTACTTCTAAGAGTGTACTGACTCAGGCCCTATAGTGGAGCTTACTGTAGTGCTGTGTCAAATACTGCCTTCAGCGTCTTTAGAGAGATGAACGACTACATGTAGTCCAAAAGACTCTCCAGTTTACACTGTGGGTTCCAAAGTCATCCAGGAGGGCATAACCAGAGATGCAAAGTGGGGGGAATTTGTCTTCAAAGGTTTGTATTTGATATGCAGGGATCATTTATTTGAAGGTGATGAACGTGCATGTCAATAATATTCTTTAGGGAAAAAATAAGTTCCCTTGACCATCATCAATGAATTTTAAAAAGGAATATTTTCAACTGTACACTTACTTTCAAATTGGTCAGGGTTAGAATAATAAATAATCTGTTCAAATATTTCAGTGCTTGCCCTGAGAGGTCCATCCTATATCATGCTCAAATTACATTTCATGGGCTAATTTGTAACAGATAGTTAGAAAGTGCACTAGCGCAGATAATACATACAGTATACTAGGTTTGTTTCTGTGAATACATCATCAACATCTCCCATGTTTTCCTTGTAGTGGGATCCAAATAATGTCCCCTGTCTGACAGGTAACGCAGCAAGATGCCCCAGAACTAGCCCTTGCACCATCTGTCTCACCACACGCTCCATTCCGGCTGTAACTTCTCATTTATACTGTCCACCAGCCTGCAATCCAGCCCTGCAACCCCAGAAACCAGTTACACACCTGTCCCTTGACACGTTAATTAAATGAAAGGAATAATTGGTCCATGGCAGAGGATCCTAATAGCTCTGTCAAAGTGTCATGCAATTAAAATAGAAACTTCTAATGGGGACTGTATGGAAGTCCATGTGGCCTATATGTACTTTATAAAGGAAGAACATACAATATATGGGGTTTCGATAGTACCTGAATTAAAGGAGAAACTGTCCTCCCTCTCACTATCTCCTACCTCTCTCCAAGATGGAATTACATTGATCTGCCTTAGACTAGCCTGGGAGACAGCTGATGAGGAGAGCTAATCCTTGAGTACTCCCGGACGGGTGTAATTTTGAACATTTATGCTAGAAAGAGAAATGTCTAATTGAAGAGAGAGTTTGGACACCTGTCTGAAAGCCTTTTGCCTGATTTCAAGACTTCATGATGTAGAGAGAGCAACTTAAGCACATACTGTTGTACAGTCATGGCCAAAAGTTTTGAGAATGCCTCAGTGTTGATGATGGCAATTTGCATATACTCCAGAATGTCATGAAGAGTTATCAGATGAATTGCAATTAATTGCAAAGTCCCTCTTTGCCATGAAATCCCCAAAAAACATTTCCACTGCATTTCAGCCCTGCCACAAAAGGACCAGCTGCCATCATGTCAGTGATTGTGTCGTTAACACAGGTGAGAGTGTTGACGAGGACATGGCTGGAGATCACTCTGTCATGCTGATTGAGTGAGAATAACAGACTGGAAGCTTTAAAAGGAGGGTGGTGCTTAAAATCATTGTTCTTCCTCTGTCAACCATGGTTACCTGCAAGGAAACACGTGCCGTCATCATTGCTTTGCACAAAAAGGGCTTCACAGGCAAGGATATTACTGCTGGTAAGATTGCACCTAAATCAACCATTTATCGGATCATCAAGAACTTCAAGGAGAGAGGTTCAATTGTTGTGAAGAAGGCGTCAGGGCGCCCAAGAAAGTCCAGCAAGCACTAGGACCGTCTCCTAAAGTTGATTCAGCTGCGGGATCGGGGCACCACCAGTGCAGAGCTTGCTCAGGAATGGCAGCAGGCAGGTGTGAGTGCATCTGCACGCACAGTGAGGCAAAGACTTTTGGAGGATGGCCTGGTGTCAAGAAGGGCAGCAAAGAAGCCACTTCTCTCCAGGAAAAACATCAGGGACAGACTGATATTCTGCAAAAGGTACAGGGATTGGACTGCTGAGGACTGGGGTAGAGGCATTTTCTTGTTTGGGCCATCCGGAAAACACCTTGTCCGGAGAAGACAAGGTGAGCGCTACCATCAGTCCTGTGTCATGCCAACAGTAAAGCATCCTGAGACCATTCATGTGTGGGGTTGCTTTTCAGCCAAGGGAGTGGGCTCACTCACAATTTTGCCTAAGAACACAGCCATGAATAAAGAATGGTACCAACACATCCTCTGAGAGCAACTTCTCCCAACCATCCAAGAACAGTTTGGTGACGACCAATGCCTTTTCCAACATGATGGAGCACCTTGCCATAAGGCAAATGTTATAACTAAGTGGCTCGGGGAACAAAACATCAACATTTTGGGTCCATGGCCAGGAAACTCCCCAGACCTTAATTCCATTGAGAACTTGTGGTTGATCCTCAAGAGGCGGGTGGACAAACAAAAACCCACAACTTCCTTCAGTAGGGCCTGCGCCTAGATGTTTGCAGACAAGTCTCTCAGCGTCTCTGACGGAGGCGAACAATCAAAATGATGAACTGTAAGTGTCATTGATAACACAAAAAAAGAAAGATACATCATCAAGAGATTTCTGGATAAGAGTGTCTGCTAAATATGTAAAATGCCAATTTCAAGTTCATTTAACTGTGATTGCAGTTATGAAATAGACATTCTTCTGCTTCTGTGAATGCTTGGCCAGTCAACCATCATCTGTGCTTGCTTATAAAAATGGATAAGTGGATAATGGCCTAAAAGTCTATTAAAAAAACTATGGGGTGAAAGGTGGTAGATTTAGTTTTACTTCTTCCATTGCTTCTTCCAAGAAGTAAATGCAGCACTGAGTCACCTGTGTTGTTGTTTTAATGCAGTCATATTTGATCTTACTCTTTCTTTGATGTCATACAAATGTGGTCATATGGGCACTGTGAATCAATGCTCTAAAATTTGTGGCTTTCTGCTGTGTCAAAGTAAGATGAGGAGTTCATTTTTTTTCTGGAAATGTTCTTTTTTTTAAAACTGTTTTCACATCACAAGTTTGACATTTTGTTAAGCAAAGGCAATCCTTCAACAAGCAATAGCTAAGTGTCAGGATCTGCATGAAATGCTCGGTTGGTAACTTTCTTAGTCCTTCTCTAAAGGCCGAATCCTAACTTGACATGCACCAATGCACCATGTGTCATCCACGCTGAACTCAAATGACTACAGACAACATCACTTTACATTCAGGCCCAAGCCAAGACTTCCTGGATTTAACCACTAAAAGAGAGGCTCCTAATCTCCAGGATACAGGCTTTTAGCACAAGAGCAAAATGAACTCATTGCTGACGGAGCCAGGTAGCTACATCTATTAACAATCCCTGTGGGAATACATTTTCACCACAATCCATGAGAAAGTTTATTGGAAATCCCTAGTGCTGCCTGAAAGAAAGGAAACACATTAGAAAGTTCACTTCAATCAGTTTTGTCTAAAGCAGTGGAAGTTTGTTTGCAAGCCAGGTGATTAAAGAGGTGATCTAATTTCCATAATTTAATTTGAAGGAATTTATAGTGCCTCAATGATTTTCTTTTTTTAGCTTAATAGACTAGTATTTACATAGAAGCCAACAGCTGTCTCCACAAAGGTAAATTAACCTGCAATGCATTATGCTTAGCCCTTCAGCAACAGAAGTAACAAGTGCAAAGGGATTGTAGGATTGCATCTAAATATGTATCAGCAGCACACAGTGTTTTGGGAATAATATTAAAACGTGATCTAAATATCAAAGAAGTGGATGATCAACAAGTAATGAGCGAAACTAAATGGGTCAGCTTTTCACATTTTTTCTCCAATGGACAAACAATTGGGATTAAAGTTGTCTTTATTAACTCCATTTCAGCAGGGCCAGAAATGTGCTCAACAAAGTATATTCAGTCATCATTCTTAACGAAAGTGACAGGTTGCCTAAAGGAAACCATATAAGTAGATTTAATTAATACATTAAAATGAACTATGTATTTCATTGGTGCCATAAATACATGCAAATCCAGTCATAATTAGGTTTTAAAATTCCATTTCATGGGATAATCAGACTTCAAAAAAAATCTCTTTTAGGTTTAATCAGATTTCAACAAGGATATTAACTCAGTGGTAATTTGAAGGGCATTTATTCATGTAGAGTATATTCAACCTAAGCCTGAGAGCAGTTGATTAATTAAATCAAATTAAACTGTTGAGAGCTTTTATTCAGTAGAAATGTTAAAACACTGTTAGGCACTAAGCTAAAAGAAAGATGTTTTGTTTCACCAATTTAGTATGAACAACCCCAATTGTAAAATACGGTCAAAGTTCTATTTGAAAAATCAATTTGAAAAGAATATGAATTTAAGAGGTTATCTTTTGTTGTGACCCATAAAATACTTACACGTCTAATTATTTTGTAAAGGATGTACAATTCTGAAAAGCAGCTGGTATACATTATACTTGGGCATGGCTGAACACAAAAGCTGGCATCAGAATGTGGGTAGTGTATCTATTGAATATTAGTTCTATCTTTACAAAAGCTGGCATCAGAATGTGGGTAGTGTATCTATTGAATATTAGTTCTATCTTTACAAAAGCTGGCATCAGAATGTGGGTAATGAATCTATTGAATATTAGGTCTATCTTTACAATAGCTGGCATCAGAATGTGGGTAATGAATCTATTGAATATTAGGTCTATCTTTACAATAGCTGGCATCAGAATGTGGGTAGTGTATCTATTGAATATTAGTTCTATCTTTACAAAAGCTGGCATCAGAATGTGGGTAGTGTATCTATTGAATATTAGTTCTATCTTTACAAAAGCTGGCATCAGAATTGGGTAATGAATCTATTGAATAGTAGGTCTATCTTTACAATAGCTGGCATCAGAATGTGGGTAGTGTATCTATTGAATAGTAGGTCTATCTTTACAAAAGCTGGCATCAGAATGTGGGTAGTGAATCTATTGAATAGTAGGTCTATCTTTACAAAAGCTGGCATCAGAATGTGGGTAGTGTATCTATTGAATAGTAGGTCTATCTTTACAAAAGCTGGCATCAGAATGTGGGTAGTGAATCTATTGAATAGTAGGTCTATCTTTACAAAAGCTGGCATCAGAATGTGGGTAGTGTATCTATTGAATAGTAGGTCTATCTTTACAATAGCTGGCATCAGAATGTGGGTAGTGAATCTATTGAATAGTAGGTCTATCTTTACAAAAGCTGGCATCAGAATGTGGGTAGTGTATCTATTGAATAGTAGGTCTATCTTTACAAAAGCTGGCATCAGAATGTGGGTAGTGAATCTATTGAATAGTAGGTCTATCTTTACAAAAGCTGGCATCAGAATGTGGGTAGTGTATCTATTGAATAGTAGGTCTATCTTTACAATAGCTGGCATCAGAATGTGGGTAGTGAATCTATTGAATAGTAGGTCTATCTTTACAAAAGCTGGCATCAGAATGTGGGTAGTGTATCTATTGAATAGTAGGTCTATCTTTACAAAAGCTGGCATCAGAATGTGGGTAGTGAATCTATTGAATAGTAGGTATATCTTTACAAAAGCTGACATCAGAATGTGGGTAGTGAATCTATTGAATAGTAGGTCTATCTTTACAAAAGCTGGCATCAGAATGTGGGTAGTGTATCTATTGAATAGTAGGTCTATCTTTACAAAAGCTGACATCAGAATGTGGGTAGTGAATCTATTGAATAGTAGGTCTATCTTTACAAAAGCTGACATCAGAATGTGGGTAGTGTATCTATTGAATAGTAGGTCTATCTTTACATCTGAGGTTGTAAAGATATCAAAATAAATGCCCATTTACGAATGTGAAATAATTCCCAAATAACTAATGCCTTATAATTGGCATACTAAACCTATCGCTATGAGCAGCAGGTAAAGCTGTCTATCAGGGCTCTGGTAAAACTTCACAGGCACCTCACAACCGCCTGTATAGTGGATTTACACTACATTACAGAAACTGGTGAAACGCAACATGTCCCTGAAGCTGGAAATTGAGGACTCTTCAAAGACAAGAATGGAAGGTTTGATTCCAGGTTGTATCACAACCGGCCGTGATTGGGAGTCCCATAGGGTGGCGCGCAATTGGCCCAGCGTCGTCCGAGTTTGGCCGGTGTAGGCCGTCATTGTAAATAAGAGTTTGTTCTTAACTGACTTGCCTAAAGGTTGAATAAAATTAAAAAAGGGGGGCATATGAGTAGACACAAGGTTGCCTAATCTACACGGAGACCGCGAGAAAGATCTGGATCTTCTTACCAAGGCAATGCACCAATGCTGGAACATGGAATGTCAGAACAATGTATGAAAAGTATTTATGATTGTGTTAGGCCTTTATCTTTCGCCTCTAAACATCTCCATGTCAGAACAATGTATGAAAAGTATTTATGATTGTGTTAGGCCTTTATCTTTCGCCTCTAAACATCTCCATGTCAGAACAATGTATGAAAAGTATTTATGATTGTGTTAGGCCTTTATCTTTCGCCTCTAAACATCTCCATGTCAGAACAATGTATGAAAAGTATTTATGATTGTGTACAGGCCTTTATCTTTCGCCTCTAAACATCTCCAGTTTGCTTCAGAAGTTCTTTGCACACTTTCCTCCTGCTGCAGGTGAAACCTTCACACTTGTTAATGGTCCTACAATGACCTCTGTGTCAGCATCAATAACACATTGAACTTGAGGTTACCACGGAGGAGGAAAGTAATCTGGACAGCATATCAACTCACACAGTGTACAATGTCATCTATTATGTCCTCTCCTACCTACGCACAATGTTTTATGGTAAAGGTGACTGGCTCAAAACCCCTCTATGGAACTTGTATAGTCAGTGCCAGTCTCATTTATGGACGTAAGGTTGAAGGAGTATTGAATATACTGTAAATGCCTTGCTCATTCAGTCTGTTCTAAGGCATTTAACGGGACATTATTTGTGGCTTTGGTCATCAATGATTTGTGAAAAGTCGAGGCATTTGAAAAACACAATTCAATGTTGAGTCCAGTGGTCGATACCATGTAGACAATATTTAAAACGAGGTTGATTTGTCGTGCACAAACATAATATTTTTGTGCAGTGCTCTGAACACTATTCATTCTATGTGCTGTAACACAAGTCATGTGGAACCCAATACACCAACAATGAACCCTTTCCAATCTAGCTGCTGATCTCTTATATAACTGAGGAGATAACAGAGAGGTATCCATGGCTTGAACGTCACAGCTCACTGGCTAATTGTGAAGGTTTATAATAGTATCATGGAGACAGGGCCCCTCCACCAATGTACAGTATAGCATCAACTATATGAAACCTTCCATGTGCATCTTTATGGTGAGGTTATTTTCATCATATTCTCTATTTTAAGGGGACATTTGTATCAGTTTATCCTGTCCCCATCACATTTAATTGTCTTCTCAGTCCTTTGCACAGTTCTGATACATTTGTTTCTTTGTTCCTGGTCAAATCAGCATAGTACTTTCAAACCCTGAGAGCCATATAATTACAGAAAGTAGTCAGTGACAAGCCTAGAAAGAAAAACAGGCAAAGGAAATAGTGCCAAATCAACACTACTGTGGTCCTTCATCCCAATGTATTTAGCTCTGTATCTGAGGGACATCTCAATGAGTGGCAGTCCACTTGGCAAAAATAATTCCAAAATCACACCATTTCAAGCAGAGCATTCAAATGCCAGCCTGATGATGTATTGAAGAGCACATCCCCGCTCCCTGAGAGCGAAGCCCAACACTATTTATAATGCACGGCTTCAGTGGCATCAGCCTTTTCATTAGTCATGCTGTCCATGGCTCTTTCATCCAGCCCCTTTTATAAGCCCTAAATGAGAGAATGATTACATGTTTCTACAAGGCTGGCAAAGCAGATTATAAGCATTACAAATGGCAAACTGTAATATTTCTTATCAAACAAATACCAAATTTACTTTGTAATACTTAAAAAATGCCTGACAAAGGAAAAATAATAGTTCTGACATGCACAGAAATGTACTTGAGGAACTCAGTGGCTCTGATGATAAGGGCTTGATACATAAAATACATTTTGGCCCATTGATGTTGGTATCACCTTGTGTGTAGGTAAAGATGAAAACAGCCCCTACGGAGAAATTATTGGCCTGCAAATGCACAGCTTGATGCCTCAAGGGCGCCATCTTCTGGTAGGTTAACTATTTCACCTCAAGTGAGAAATGAATGATGCATGCATGATCCAAATTTCTTGTTGGATTTACAGATGTGGTATGGATGGGGGAAAAACAGGTGACTTATACTTATAAAGTACTTCTAAAATATTTTAGGGATGGTTTCAAGAAATGTAGATGTTGAATCAGGGCCGGCCCTGACCAATTTGGTGCCCTAGGCAAGATTTTAGCTGGTGGCCCTTGCATCGCAGCCAATTCCACCACCGATCATTGTGTTCATACACTCACACAGAAACTGCATAGCTTTTTGAGCTTCTTTGAGATTTCCTTTATTTTATTAACAAAAAAAACCACAAAATAAAAACAGTATTAAAGAAACAAGTGACATAAAGTGAAATAAATACAAGTATTGCACAAAAAATACCTTTTTACAGCCTTACTCGCCTTGCCTTTCTTGCAGCAAACAAGTGACATAAAACAAATTATAAATAAGAGTATTGCACAAAGAACTAACTATATTACAGAAACCTGTATTATATATTACAGAAACCTATATTACAGAAATATGCATAATGTAGCATTGTTCTACAGCCTTACTCACCTTGCCTTTCTTGCAGCAAAGTCATCATAAGACAGCTGTTGTGAGACCACATGATTTATACTAATGATGGAAAGTCCACTGAGACGTTATTGCACCGTAGTAGATCTCAGGTAAGTTCCCTGCCATCAATATCTGTCTGTCCGTCCGTCATGGCTTAGAGCAGTGCTCAGGGTTTGACAGCGCTCTAGCAACTCTTCTTTTGACATGTTGGGGAAGTTGAGGAGCACTCCAAATTTGTCATTCACCTCTCCCAGGCTCTGAAATATCTCAAGTGAAGAGAGGGGAAATCCACTACCACATCAAAAAAATTGTTTTCCATTTTTCGAAGTGCATCACCAATAGGCTCATCTGGAGCCTCATAACGAAAGTGCCTTTTTGTGGTTCTCAACCGCTTTTGTTTGAGTACAGCCTCCACGTTCATCTCCTTGCACATTTCCTTTGCAGTGGTCTGTGCATCAGAAACTCCAGTGTTTCTGTAGCAGGTAAGGGAATCTCTGGTTTTCTTCAGCAAGTCGACAGCCACATCTAGCTGCATAGAGGGTGACTGCATCAGTTTACTCACATGCTGGATCTTGTTGAGGATGTCATACCATATGACTGTGCAAATAGAAAAGAGGTATGATCCAATCTCCTCAGCCAAAGACTGGGCTTCAACTTTCACCACAGGGTCTGCAGTAGTTTCCCTCACCTCCAGAAGAGCCTCTCTGACTTGCCCAGCCTGGTACCTTACTGCCTGAATGCTGTTTATCCTGCTTTCCCACCTGGTCTCTGACCATGATTTCAGGGTGGTTTTGACATGTTTCAGGAGGATATCCCATCTATGGGTGGAAGCTGAGAAGAGTTTGAATAATTTTGCTAAATATCCAAAGTAGCCAATAGCATCTAGTGAGCTCTTAGCAGCATCAGCTACCACCAGATTTAAAGTGTGGGCACCACATGGGACAAAAAAGGCTCTTGAGTTCTGTTGAAGCAGCCTAGCCTCTGCAGTCCTCAAAGGGGATGTTCAGCTCCAGCCTTTAGAGGATGAGAGATGACAAACTTTCCCCTGTTGACTCCACAAGAAAGCCCATGACATGTTCATTAATTTGTGGTATGTCTTCCAGTAACACAATCCTGACAATGACAGAGAGATGTTCCTTATGACTCAGATCAGGGGTGCAATCTAAAATAATGGAGAAATACTTATGTTTTTATCTCTTCCACTATTTTTTCCAGTATTTTTTGGATTCTTTTGCCCAGGTAATGTGTGACTGCCAGCTCCACTTTCCACCCTACCAACATGCTGCTTCATTACTGGATCACATTTGGCCATAAGCTACACCTCTTTGAGAAAATTGCCATTGTCTGGTTTGTTTAATGTGTCTGTGGATCCCCTTAAAGCATTGTTTATTTTAGCTAAGGACTGAATTATTGCCACCAATCTGGTAAGAACTTCACACCACCTGTTTCTCTCAGCCTCAGCGAATGCCATCTCTTGCTTATCTATTGTTAGACCCTTTGCAAGATGGACCTCCAATACCTTCCATGTTGCCATGTGTGTATTGTGCTCCTGGCTATCCTCATGGGCCTTGAGCAAGTGGCATGCATTTTTCCAATCCCATAGTCCTTCTCTATTCAATTTGAAATCTCTCTGAGAAAACATTTTGCAGTTTTTAAGTACATTTGCCAGCTTCTTTTGATTTTTTCTCCATTGACTAAGACTCTATTGAAATAGTCATGCTGACACCCGCTTTTTGTTTCGTAAACGTGAAACGTTTTTTATTTGATACGGTCCTCTGAGAACAAACTCTGTTCTTACCTTATCAGTTAAAACAGAAAATATGGCCTAATAAGCTATGTAGTTATGTTGTTGTGGGGGCTTTCACTTTTTTGTAATATTTCAAATTAATAGTATTAAAATAGTATTAGTAAAAAAATAAAAATACAATTACAAATCTTCACTCATTTGGGCGCCCCTATGGATGGACGGCGCCCCTAGCATTTGCCTATTCCGTCTATGCCACGGGCCGGCCCTGTGTTGAATAATGCAAATCATTGAAGAATATCCATAGATTTTAATGAGTTGGTAAAGATATCATAAAACAATATAGATTTTTACAAAAAGTACATTCAGGAAGGAGAAATAGAGGGGCTCTTCAAGTGATTTAGCACCTAAAGCCTTTCTTTGCATCTTTGCAGGTGAACAAAGCTTACAATACACATGAAAATATACAGTCAGACTATTTTAGTTCTCTGTACGACCTGGCAAGGAAAAACAACTCTGACGACTCCTTTCGGCTGGCTTTTGGTTTTACTGTCCTGACGTCTCTGAACACAGCTGAAAGCTTCTGCTGAAGCTGGTGTGCCAATGCCCCGTCCCAATACTTACAAATCAGAGAGCCACCAGTCTGCAACACCTTCTCAGCCAAGTCTATCAATGACAATGACATTGTGATGAGTTTTTCATGGTCCATCTCCTTGAAACCACTGGCATTGGGTGCCATATCACTCATGATGACATGAGCCTGGGCACCAGGGAGAAGTTCAAGCAGCTTGGCATGTGTGACAGGGTCAGTGATGTCATGATTGGACAGGAAGTGAGCTCCATCTAGAGGTGCTATGCGCACAAGGTCAATCCCAACCACAGCGCCACGGGGGAATTCTCCATCTGGAAGTAACGAAACATGCAAGAGGTCATGCAGTGTAGAAATACAGTCATAACTCATTTTCACAGCTTCTTGTGCTAAAAGGACATTGGATAACACTGTCAAGCCTTCAAGCCTTGAGAATTTATTTTAACGATGGCACACTGATGTTCTACAAGGATAATCATAATGCTTGGCACACAGCTCTCCACAAGGCCAACAATGGACTTACAATGTCAGAAAACAGAACAAATAGGCATTGTAAATTGTTTCCACCTCCAAATGTAACATTCATATTTATTATAACGACACTGTGATGGTTCAAGGTTCGGAGGCCAGTCTGGATCAATTTGTCCACTACTAATAAAACCTCTTGTTGCTGAACTTAAAACATCGGAAACCACTCCGATCCACTGCAGCAGCTCCACTCCTCCGATCCCCAGCCACTGCATCCAGCGACTTGAGGGAGGTCTGGCAAATGCGGTCTACTCTGCTCTCACGTGGGTTGGCCAGGGCCCTTGGCAAAGTCTCAGCTCACTCAACAAATAGCTGCAGATGACCCTATGCCTGCCAGCTCTTATGGGAATGAGCTGAATACGCCCTCTGACTTTAAATCTCATATGGGGCTTGGGCTAATGTACCTAAATGAGCAAAGTATGATTTAAAAATGGACACAATTGGCGTTTGGGTGCAGGACTCATGTCCTGACATTCTGGTTCTCTAGGAAACATGGTTAAATGGTTCTGTATCTGATCAAATAATTGACTTCAATGTCTTTAATGTATTTAGATGTGACAGATTACAGAAAGGGGGAGGAGTGGCCAATTATGTCAAATCTAATTTCATGGTGTCCCAATCTTAAAATATTTCTGTTGACAAGAAATTTGAGCTCATTGTTGTAAATGTGTCCATAAACCAGAAAACACATGTATTTGTTGCTGGGATTTACCGTCCCCCTGCTGCCATGGCAAATGCTATTGGTGCTATATCTGAGTGTTTAACACCTTTTTTGGTCATTTTAGGGGATTTAATTCTGAATTGGCTATACCGGGCCTCAGACCAATTTAAGAACATATGCATTGATTTTAATCTGACTCAATTGATCTCAAAACCCACACGACTAAATGTGAAAAACCCTGTTAGCTCCTCACTGATTAATTAAATTCTTACTAATAACCCCAAAAAATATTTGTCTAGTGGAGTATTTGCATATGATCACTGTGATCATTGTCCCATAGTATGTATTAGAGATAGGAAACAGCTAAATAAATATTTTCTCCTCAAGGGTTTTTACATGTTCTATTCTGATTTAGCCACTATATCCTGTATTCCTGAGCCTGAGCTGGCTCTGGAACATTTCTCCTCCATATTTATTCCTCTGGCAGATAAACACGCCCCTTTTAAACAATTCAGAGTCAAATATAGATCTAACCCTTGGTTTCATTCAGAGATATCTGAGCTCATTCAGATGAGAAATCAGGCCTGGGCCAAAGCAAGGAAAACTGTCTCTGTAGTGGACTGGCAATCTTTCAGACAGAAAAAGACAAATATGTACTTTCTCGATTAAAAAAGCTAAATCAAACAACTTTTTAAACTCTCTCTCTGACTCTGCTGGTGATCCTTCTACGTGTTGGAAAACGGCAAATGCACTGAAGCGTACCAATTCCTCTTCTTCCCTGCCTGAGAAAGTTCAATCTAACTCTGGCATCATAACTGAGAAGAATGGAATAAGTGATGCTTTTAATCGTCAACCCTTATTTTACCAGGTAAGTTGACTGAGAACACATTCTCATTTACAGCAACGACCTGGGGAATAGTTACAGGGGAGAGGTAGGGGTATGAATGAGCCAATTGGAAGCTGGTGACGATTAGGTATGATGAGGGCCAGATTGGTAATCTAGCCAGGACACTGGGGTTAACGCCCCTACTCTTTCGATAAATTCCATGGGATCTTTAGTGACCACAGAGTCAGCACACCGGTTTAACGTCCCATCTACCCGATGCCATCATCTAAAGTTAAAACATTTTAAAAAAGAGATTTGCGGTGACGTGCCAGTCTCCAGCTGACTCAACGGTTAACCTGTCAACTTCTAGTGAAGGGGCTGATATGCTTGATCCCTTTTTTCTGCAACTCTCTGCCCCGATTGCTGGATCATTAACCCATATTTTTAACCTGACGATTATATCTGGTACTATCCCCAAGGTTTGGAAGGTGGCCCTTCATAAAGGTCGTGACCCTTGTGACCTAATAATTATCATCCTATTTCTAAACTTTCTTGCCTAGCTAAAATATTAGAATCCTTGATTAATTCTCAGCTAAGATCTTTCTTATCTTTGAAATATATTCTAAACGTACATCAGTCGGGTTTTAGACCAGGTCATAGCACTATCTCTGCTGCATCCCTAGTTATGAATGATGTGGTTCACAGTATGGATAAAAAGGCAACATTAAGCTGCCCTCTTCATTGGCCTGTCAAAGGCTTTTGATACTGCTGATAACTCACTGCTAATTCAGAGGCTTTCCTCAATTGGTCTAGACCAGGCTGCATGTAACTGGTTTAAAAACTACTTGACAGATAGAACTCATTGTGTATCTACTGATTAATGAGGTTTCCTGGATATTACGAAAGGCGTCCCACAGAGGTCGATTCTGGGTCCTGTACTTTTTACTGTTTACATTAACAATATCAACTTACCTGTAAAAAACATTAACCTGCACTTGTATGCCGATGATACTGTAGTGTATGCTACTGCTCCCACGGTTGACCAGGCTCTATTTAAACTACAGTCTGCCTTCATAGTATTACAGTTAAAGTTTTTTGGACCTGAAATTAGTAGCCTACTGAATGCAGGTAAAACTAAGTATACGTTGTTCTCTAGAGCACATAAAAATAACTCTGATGATTTAAACATATGTACTTTGGATGGTGTTCATACTGATCGTGTCCCTGCTTACAAATATCTGGATAGATGAAAAGCTGTCTTTTAAAAAACATATTGATGAGTTAGTAAGAAGCTTCTTCTATAGAAATATAATGGCCTCCTTCTATAGAAATAGGTCCTGCCTCTCGCTAAATAGTAGAAAGCAGTTTATTGAGTTGAAGTTCCTATCGGTCTTAGACTATGAACACAGCTGCCAATTCATTAAAGCCGTTAGATGCAGTTTATCATAGCGTACTATGCTTTATTAAGGGCGACAATTTTAGTACCCATCACTGCATTCTCTACCAGAAAGTTGGTCGGCCCTCTTTGATCACGTAATTTGATACATTGCTATGTTTTTATTTATAAAGCCCTTTTACAAAAAGTCCCACTGTACCTAACATCATTAATAAACTTTAGACATACGAGTTACCACACCCGGTCTCAGGGATGGCTAACTCTGGAAATTCCTTTGGTCTCTACTGAGTTAGGTAAATCAGATATTCGTTTTTGCACCTTATTTGTGGAACAATCTTCAAAATGTTCAGAAATGTGATGTTCTGGTGCCTCTAAGGCGATTCAGAAAGCTGATTGAGGAGCATATTACTGAAGAATGTGTTGTTCTTTCTGCTTGGATTTTTTAAATATACAGTATATTGATGTCTATTTTCTGTCATTTATATAACTCAGGGCTCATCTGATCTGTAAGATACTTTGGTCTCAGTATGACTCCCCGATAAAATAAAATGTTAAATACATAAATACTAATAAACATGGCAGACAGAACAATGTCAGATGCAGGAAAATATATATTTGGCCTGGCTGGTAGGTTAATTATAACAGCATGGCATGTGTCAATCTGCCAGTTGGGTAAATACAAGATGTACTCACTAGCCCCAGTTGAGTTGACCCTGTGAACAGCTATCTGGCTCCAAGCACCCGGTGCAGCACCACAATCTATTACGTTGAATCCAGGTTTTAAAAGTTTGTATTTGTCATCCATCTCCAGCAGTTTGAAAGCGCTTCTACACCGGTAGTTGTGCACATGGGCAGCCTTCACAAAAGGGTCATTAAGCTGCCGAACTATCCAACGCTGATCAGCAGTACTCTTTCCTTTCAGATTATGAGCAGCCTTTTTTAGGAGATGTACAGAGGTATGTAGATATGATTTTTGTAACACTGAGTACCACATTTTGTAGCTAAATGTAATTCCAACAATATTCTAATATGTGGTAATGCTGCCGGCAGACAGCGTTTTGGTTGACTTTGTAGCGGCACTTCCTGATCACGTGAGTTTTTCGGATACACTCGATTTAGTCATTTAGCGCTCTCAGTAGTGTTTCAGGGCAACATCAGAACCATGCGTGAACCTCCTACCTGGCGCGCCACGCGAGCTAAATTGAGCGCAGCTAATAAATGTGTCCGAGAACATAAAGGATGCACATCATCTGCGCAGATCTACTTATTTTGGAAAAGTTATAACACGTGACAATTATCTTGTTTTAAAACGTGTTAAATTATATGAGGTTGCGTAATTAAAGTTGTTACCGTAATACTACAGCAACTGCTATCACCAGCTATGGAGTTGTTTTGAAATGGCGTAGCATTATACTTCTGTTTCCAGTCGACACTATTTGCGGGTAACACATTTTCACAGATCTTTAACTAAAACGACCGACCTTATCCTAGATTGTTTTTATCCGTGTCGTATGCTACAAGTCAGTGCCTACACTTTGCATACGATCACATGGCAGCCTTGCTACTGTAAACACGGGATTGGATAAATTATTATTTAGCCATTATTTACTTAATAATGGCTAAATAACTCTAATCTATAACTCTAATCTATGAAAACCACTTAAGGACCAGGTTGACAACCTAAAAGTTGCTAGAAAGGCAAGTTACTTACATGGAGGTTTACTTCTAGTCTACTTGAAGAAGGCAATTAAAGGCTACTAGTTTAAGTTTTCTGCTGTGCACTGCTGTGATGTCTTGCGTACCAGAACTCTTACAATCGAGTGTTTTGGCAGCAAATAACTTTACAGAATGCTTCTCAATAGTCTGCAGTGTATCACTTCTAGAGATACTGTAGCTTCGATGCAACCAAGAGAGTGAGATCATCCATGGATTGTGGTCTACTGATTATGTATATTACAGGTACAATATTTACCAACAAGCTGCTGACCCTGATGCTGGTGGTGCAGCCTGGACGGGTGCTGCTGGGCATGAAGAAGAGAGGGTTCAGAGCAGGAAAGTGGAATGGGTTTGTTGGCAAAGTCCAACCTAGGGAGACTATTGAAGAGGCTGCCCCAGGCGGTGAGATTGGTTGCAGTCCTCGGTAGTTGGATGTGTCTTGAAAAATAGTTTTTCCTACAGTTTTGTTTAACAATTTGCATGTAAAATCATGTTAACAGATTCCAGTACTAGGCAGCATCTGATACTGTATACACTCATACATGTCATATTGTGAAGTTACAGTAGGCATGTTCTGACTATTGCCTGTTATGATGCCTGCTGTCTAGTTTTTTCCTACTCTGGTCTGAAGGCAACACACTTTCCTGCTACTTTCTCTCTACTTACAAACTCTTTGTTCTCTCCAGAAAACTACTGGAGGAAAGTGGACTCACAGTGGATGCACTTGATAATAATAATTATAGACCCCATAGTTTTCCTGTTGACCCTATACTACATGCCTTTTTATGAACATTTCTTAGACTGATGTCTGACGAAGTTTACTAACTTATACCTTTTCTCTTATAGAGATGAGGCAGCAGTGGTTCGACTTGGACAAGATATTCTGTGGTTTCCACTGATGCTTCAAAAGAAGTTGTTGGGCTACTTCAAATTTCAGGGTCATGACTTGATCGATCGCAAATTGGAGGAGGTAGACAAGTTTTGAGACACTACTGGCCTCCTGTACTGGCCTCCTGTGACTCATTTATACTGTATCAAAGAGCATTCCCTCACATTGCCTACCTGAAACATCCCTGGAAAAATACTGCACAATTCCTACTGATTCCAGCTGCCCTTGTTCATATTCAGTGCCAAGAAATCCTCAGATCTTTGTAAATGTACAGACACTTTTAGTTGCCAGTGATGACCATGCCTGTGAATCAGTACTAGAAATTCCCACTGAGACAAAACTAAATACTGGATGTTGATGACATCATCATATGTATCCCAATCCACTATTGTGTTTATATTACATTCTTGAAGTATGTGCAAATGCAGTGTGCTCTTCAGTAAATAATGCATCTCTTTACTTTATCAAAAAGGTGGAATGGTAAACTGGAATGATAGTGATTTGGATCGTTCAACATTCTGTTTAATTCAATTTAGTATCATCAGAGTAATAATGAGACCGGTATCTGATACTTTTTATTTAACGTCAAGTGAGATTCAACATAAAACTGTATAATAGTTCAACTTTCTTGTATCTACATCCTTCACTTACTTCCTCAAAGATCATAGAAAACATTTGTTCCTCTTATTATTTGAGACTTGCCAAAAATAAGGTTATGACACAATAATAAGAACTTGTGAAGTTCCACAGAGAAGACTAAAAATAATGCATAGAATAACAAAACGTATTACCCCAGAGCTCTCTAATATTACTCTGTTCTAATGGGGAGACAACATTTTGTTTTCTTACACAGCCTCATTCATGTACATTAATTAAGTGTAAAACACATGCAATTTGCCCATCCTGCAAGAAGAGGGGGAATTTTGCAAGAACAGAGGTTTACGTAAACCTTCAAAATTGTGAGTGAAAAAAATTGCTGGTTAAACATTTAATCAGATCAAATGAAAACTTGACCAACATAATCTTATTCTTTAGACATGGAGTCATAATGTATACTGTTGAATAAGAGTACAAGATAAATCATAGGGTATATTCTTGAAAAAGCTGATAAGATAAATCAGAATATTCTTGAATATTGCATACAAAGATATTCTTCTTCAAATCTACATTGAGTAAACACTGAACCCCCATATCGTCTTAATTGAAACTGAAACATTGGAAACAGGTTAGAAGCATTAACACGGAGCACATTTAATTTCTAACTGAAATAAAAAATGACATGATTATTACTTAATAATTGCATTATTGACTATGTGGCACTGTAGCATGTTTCTTTGGTATGTTAACCAATGGTTACGTGGAGTGTTAGAACGGCCAAAAATAACAAATTGCGTCTTCCTCTTGATAGCTTACTCGGCTCAGGCATAGAAACTGAAGTAGCTTTTCACAGTATTGCAAATAAGATTTGATTGAAGCAAGCATGAATATCAAGACAACAACAAGCTAGCAAGCCCAATTGCACAAGTGTGGTCAGTAGGATGATTAATACTTAAAGTTGAAGTCAGAAGTTTACATACACTTAGGTTGAAGTCATTAAAACTAATTTTTCAACCACTCCACAGATTTCATGTTAACAAACTATAGTTTTGGCAAGTCGGTTAGGACATCTACTTTGAGCATGACACAAGTAATTCTTCCAACAATTGTTTACAGACAGATTATTTCACTAATAATTCACTATATCACAATTCCAGTGGGTCAGAAGTTTACATACACTAAGTTGACTGTGCCTTTAAACAGCTTGGAAAATTCCAGAAAATGATGTGATGGCTTTAAAAGCTTCTGATAGGCTAATTGACATAATTTGAGTCAATTGGAGGTGTACCTGTGGATGTATTTCAAGGCCTACCTTCAAACTCAGTGCCTCTTTGCGCGACATCATGGGAAAATCAAAAGAAATCAGTCAAGACCACAAAAAAAGAATTGTAGACCTCCACAAGTCTGGTTCATCCTTGGGAGCAATTTCCAAACGCCTGAAGGTACCACATTCATCTGTACAACTATAAACACCATAGGACCACGCAGCCATCATACCGCTCAGGAAGGAGACGCACTCTGTCTCCTACAGATGAACGTACGTTTGTGCGAAAAGTGCAAATCAATCCCAGAACAACAGCAAAGGACCTTGTGAAGATGCTGGAGGAAACAGGTACAAAAGTATCTATATCCACAGTAAAATGAGTCCTATATCGACATAACCTGAAAAGCCGCTCTGCAAGAAGAAGCCACTGCTCCAAAACCGCCATAAAAAAGCCAGACTACAGTTTGCAACTGCACATGGGGACAAAGATCGTACTTTTTGGAGAAATGTCCTCTGGTCTAATGAAACAAAAATAAAACTGTTTGGCCATAATGACCATCGTTATGTTTGGAGGAAAAAGGGGGAGGCCATCCCAATCGTGACGCATGGGGGTGGCAGCATCATGTTGTGGGGGTGCTTTGCTGCAGGAGGGACTGCTGCACTTCACAAAATAGATGGCATCATAAAGAAGTAAAAAGATATGGATATATTGAAGCAACATCTCATGACATCAGTCAGGAAGTTAAAGCTTGGCCGCAAATGGGTCTTCCAAATGGACAATGACCCCAAGCATACTTCCAAAGTTGTGGCAAAATGGCTTAAGGACAACAAAGTCAAGGTATTGGAGTGGCCATCACAAAGCCCTGACCTCAATCCTATAGAAAATGTGTGGGCAGAACTGAAAAAGCGTGTGAGCAAGGAGGCCTACAAACCTGACTCTGTTACACCAGTTCTGTCAGGAGGAATGGGACAAAATTCACCCAACTTATTGTGGGAAGCTTGTGGAAGGCTACCCGAAACGTTTGACCCAAGTTAAATAATTTAAAGGCAATGCTACCAAATACTAATTGAGTGTATGTAAACTTCTGACCCACTGGGATGTGATGAAAGAAATAAAAGCTGAAATAAATCTCTCTTTAATATTATTCTGACATTTCACATTCTTAAAATAAAGTGGTGATCCTAACAGACCTAAGACAGGGAATTTTTACTAGGATTAAATGTCAGGAATTGTGAAAAACAGAGTTGAAATATATTTGGCTAAAATGTATGTAAACTTCTGACTTCAACTGTAGGTTGTTCTTTACAACAAACCATTAAATAGCTTGCTGCTACTACATTTCCTTAAATATTGGTTTCCCTATCTTTTGGAAATGAGGCAGTGTCCTGATTAGAATCTTTCTGAACATCTTAAACATTTACGCTAGTCATTTTAAACACAAAGGGTATATTGCCACCCCCTGGCTGCGGCCAGGAAACGCATCTTCCCTGTGTGGCAACATCTTCATTCAGCTTAATTTGTGTTTTCCTACATGCACATACATTCTTCCATTTGTCTGACTGCAATAAGACACTACATTATACATCATCATAGCTGAATAATCCTCCAAGAAGTGTAGGTAAGAAGTCCCTCATATGGTAAAGGAAGTGAGCAACAAAATAACACAGAAAGGTCCTGCTTTTTGTGGATTTCTTTTCAACCAAATGTTCCCCATATATCAATTATGAAAGCAATATTGTCCTCTTCTCGTACAGCAAGGCAGCATCAACAGTGGTGCAGCAGCACACATTCTTCAAAGCACTCTTCCACTTCCCAATGAGCTCCTTTGACTAATCAACCTCTGTGACATCCCCAATGAGGATGCATGTACAGTATAATATATTATGAGCTGCAGACCACATCCATTCATTGAAATCAGTGATGTAGTGGTAAATAAAATAATGGTAGGTAAAATGATCATCGGTAGCGGAGAAAAAAGTAACGCTCCCTATACTTAATTTCTGCAAAAGGTCGGTAAACTGTCCCACAATGAAAAAAAGGTGAGTAAACTAAGTTTAGGCTACTTGCGTTTACCCTCCACCACACCACTGATTGGAATACTCTGTTACTCAAGGCACAGTTTGTAGTGTTTGTCAAGGTTTTATGAAACCAGTTCATCATCCGTCCCTTCTGAGACTTTGACTGTATCTTGGCTTGCAAAGCAGCGTCTTCATGGCTTGTTGAGAGAGCATGGGTGTCTACTTGGGTGTGAGAGGAGGGGACTGCATTCCATTGACACCGAAGAGACACCCAAGCTTCGGCTGGAGATCATTCCACACTGCACCCATCTAGTTATCCAACAAACAATGAAGTCTGTTATAGTGAAAGCATCCTCTGACCAAAATTCCAAGACGATCATTTTATAATTGTGTATCAATTAAAGATTACAATTCTAGTTACAATCCACACACACCTAATGAACTGTGTGCTCTACTGCTTCAACTCAATTCTTAGAAATCCATGCATGACACTGTATATTTCCAGGTGAGTCTCACCTCTTGGTGTCCTTGGACCTGTGAGTTGACGAAGGCTCCCAGGATGTGAGAGGTGATGGGCAGGTACGTGAAGATGAGCTGAGTCTCCTGGTGAAGGCAGAACAGGGAGAAGTAGTTGCGCAGTTCCATGGTCTGAATGGCGTTCTCTTGCTGTTAGGGGAGGATACAAACCATTACTTCATAAACCACCATATGATGGTTATCAAGAGGATTAAAAACTCAATGATCATAAAACTATGCTGTCATGGCCTTGTCTGTAGGAGTCGGTGTGTTGAAAAACATGACATATGAGATACATTCCAAGGCTGAAATGCCCAACTGTCAAATGCAATTCTGTCCTAAAATGGTTTAGCATGAGAAATGTTGTAGGATATACCAGGATATCAACCCTTATACCAGGGTATCAATTTAACTCCCCAATGATGGCATTTGGGAAAATACGGTTCACCCTTCCTCTCAATGTCAGAGAGGACACAGTATTTCCGAGGGAGGGAGGGTGGGTTGGCCAGTGATGTTTGGTCTCGGGATAATGAAGATTGAATAGCATGGGTGCTATGAAGCTGACAAAGCTGTATCAATAATGTCAAAACAGTGTTGATTTGACGTGTGACAACCCGGAGTGAATGAGGAAGGAACAGTGTTTTCAAGCACACTGAGTGAGTGAGTGAGTGAGTGAGATAAAAAGAAAGGGGAAGAGAAAGAGAGGGAATGAATGAGAAAGCACTAAATAAACTTCAATTAGTGCTAAACACGGCTGCTAGAATCCTGACTAGAACCAAAAGATTTGATCATATTACTCCCGTGCTAGCCTCTCTACACTGGCTTCCTGTTAAGGCTAGGGCTGATTTCAAGGTTTTACTGCTAACCTACACAGCATTACATGGGCTTGCTCCTACTTATCTCTCAGATTTGGTCCTGCCGTACATACCTACACGTACGCTCCGGTCACAAGACGCAGGCCTCCTTATTGTCCCTAGAATCTCTAAGCAAACAGGTGGAGGAAGGGCTTTCTCCTATAGAGCTCCATTTTTATGGAATGGTCTGCCTATCCATGTGAGAGACGCAGACTCCGTCTCAACCTTTAAGTCTTTACTGAAGACTCACCTCTTCAGTATGTCCTATGATTGAGTGTAGTCTGGCCCAGGGGTGCAAGGGTGAACGGCAAGGCTCTGGAGCGACGAACCACCCTTGCTGTCTCTGCCTGGCCGGTTCCCGTCTCTCCATTGGGATTCTCTGCCTCTGACCCTATTACGGGGGCTGAGTCACTGGCTTACTGGTGCTTTTCATGCCATTCCTAGGAGGGGTGCGTCACTTCCTGTCCGGTTTGTCGCCCCCTCTGGCTTGTGCAGTGGAGGGGATCTTTCGTGGACTATACTCAGCCTTGTCTCAGGGTAGTAAGTTGGTGGTTGTTGATATCCCTCTATTGGTGTAGGGGCTGTGCTTGGCAGAGTGGGTGAGGTTATATCCTGCCTGGTTTGGCCCTGTCCGGGGGTATTGTCTGGGTATTGTCGGAGGGGGCCACAGTGTCTCCTGACCCCCCTGTCTCAGCCTCCAGTATCTATGCTGCAATAGTCTATGTGCCGGGGGACTAGGGTCAGTTTGTTAAATCTGATGTTATTATCCAGTGTCTTGTGTGAATTTAAGTATGCTCCCTCTAATTCTCTCTCTCTCCCACTCTACCTCCTCTCCCGGAGGACCTGAGCCTACCCGGAGGACCATGCTTCAGGACCACCTGTCCTGATGACTCCTAGCTGTCCCCAGTCCACCTGGTCGTGCTGCTGCACCGGTTTCAACTCCTCTGCCTGCGGTTATGGAACCCTGACCTGTTCATTGGACGTGCCACCCTGTCCCAGACCTGCTGTTTTCACCTCGCTCTCGCTCTATTGCACTGAAAAACCAAGTGACATTCACTCCTGATGTATTTACCTGTTGCAACCTCCACAACTACTTGTATTATTATTTGACCCTGCTGGTCATCTATGAACATTTTAACATCTTGGAGAATGAACTGGCCTTAATGGCCATAAATTGTTATAATCTCCACCCGGCACAGCCAGAAGAGGACTGGCCACCCCTCAGAGCCTGGTTCCTCTCTAGGAGTTTTTCCTAGCCACCGTGCATCTACATCTGCATTGCTTGCTCTTTGGGGTTTTAGGCTGGGTTTCTGTATAGCACTTTGTGACATCGGCTGATGTAAAAAGCGCTTTATAAATAAATTTGATTGATTGATTGAATGAATGAGAAAGAGAACCTGCACAATGCGAGACTCCAGTTGCTCCACAGACACCTGCTCCTTGGGTTGCACTGTGGCACTCATCATCTGCCTCTTCATCATACCATACTTCTGCAGCGCTCTCTGGTGCTCGTGCAATACTCCCTTCTCATGCCGCTCACACAGATCCTATGGAACACAACACACACACACACTGTGTAAGAAATTACTAAAGAGCAGCATTTACCCTGTTACATTTTTACATTTTGTCCAGAGCGACTTACAGTAAGTATTGAGTGCATACATTTTCATACATTTTCGTACTGGTCCCCCATGGGAATCGAACACACAACCCTGGCGTTGCAAGCGCCATGCTCTACCAACTGAGCCACACAGGACAAAGATATATAGGTAACACTCTAAATTAAGTTGTTCTTATACCTGGGTAGTACATTTGTAATTACACTAGTAACATTGTATTAACATGTTGTTACATAGTTCTTTAGTAACTGATTTTTTTTATATTTCTCAAACAAACTTACTCTGTATGACTGCAGCAAATCCAAGAATAGATTCAGTTTTTCCACAACATCGTCCTCTTCTCTCCTCCCCTTAAGATATCAATGAATAAATGATTATGTTTTGCACGCAGGTAGAGTTTGGCAATAGCACAGTAGAGCAGGTGGTACGTATACAGTGAGCTGGATTGTACCTGCTGAGCACCTTTGTCGGCAAGCAGAGCAAACTCCATGGAAAGGCCTTTCAGAGACTGACGGAGAATTCCCCAGGTGCTTTGGGATGAGGCCAGAGAGGGAATGGGGGAACCATCGGAGCCCAGTGTACTGCAACAAAAAGCATAACTAGTGAAGCTGGACCAGTACTGCGTCTTTGCTGACAAAAACTACAAAAGGTGTATGGGTGGGGTAGCTAACATAATACGTTTCCTCGGGCCAAAACACTTGTGCAGAGTGGGGCGATAGAGAAAGAGAGCTTTATCCCTAAAATGCTGAGTTCTGTACCTGAGCTCCCTTCCAAACATTAGCAAATCAGTGGCGTTTTCCTTGGAGCGCTCGGCCATCTTCTCTGCCCGGTCCCGCAGCTTGTGAAAGCTGTTGTGGATATTCCTGATCAGTTCCCTGCTTGATGAAAACTGGGCCTGGATATCAGCTGGAAGGTATTCCTATGGCACAGATGTACCAAGACTCACACTGCTGCATCTCAGTAGGGTTTCAAATAGCGAAGTCATTTGATACAGTATTTCATAACAGAAACAACACAAACCTTTGCCAGAGTTGCTATTTTATTCGTCATGAATTCATCTCCCATTTTCTTGCAAGCATCACGCATTTTCACTTGAACGTCCTGAGAGAGAGAAAGAGTAAAGTTGTGTGAGCAGTGAGCAGCACTGTCATTATCCGTGGCAAGCCCAAGAACACGGTGATCTTGGCATAGACAATTGGCAGAGATGAAGCAAGGTGGTCTTTTCAGTAGCAGAGATGTACCGAGCCGTTGAACGTGAGAAAGGTCTTGACCAGTTCGTCCTCGGAGAAGAAGGGGTGCCGTGCCACTAGGTTGATGAACCGGCCCAGGGCACGCCGCCTTCCCTCTATGAAGTCCCGCTCAGACATGGAGGTCAGGACTGTAGACAGACAGAGGTCAGTTAAAGAGCCAAAATATTCAGTTCTGCTTCCGTAAAAATTATGTCATACAGTTTTATGTAATACAATCAGGGTTGGGTAGTAATTGATTACGTAATCGGATTACAAAAACGAAGTAACTAAATCAGCCCGGATTCCTTTTTAAAACGTGTAATCGGATTACTTACGTTCTTAAAAACACCTGATTACTTTCAGGATTGCTACTACATCTATTATCAAGAGGGAAATTTGATAAAATGCTGTCATCACTGCTGTCATTTAGCGCACCATCAACACTTCTCACATGCTCTCAGAGATTATATTATTCTGATGATCGCCCATCAAGGGTGGATGACTTAATTTGTGGTTGAATAAATAGGTAAGGCTTCCAAACATTTACACCTGGCTCACTGGTCAATCCGAATCGTCTGGACTACAGAGTTCCTGCTTGCTGCTTTGAAGCAGTGCAGTTTCAATCTCTCTTTCCTTTGTGAAATGCTTTCTGATTGCACAATATTTCAAAATGTAGGCCTAATCATGGGAAAAACACAATTGAAAGCAACCAATGTTGTTACTGTTGAAGAGAAAAGGGTCTAAGCTTTCTGGTCTGAATTGTATTTAATATTCAACAAAGGGCACTCAGGTCGGCCAGTCAAGGTGGATGCATAGGCATATACATTAAATGTACTGTTAGATAAATAAACCATTTAATTCTTGAATCATACCGTGTTTGTAGTCTAGTACACCACTGAATAAAACACATTGAATTAACAACTTTTTTCTACTGCGTGACCCCACAGCAATTGTGGTGCAACGAAATCATGGGCTGGTGCCATCAAGTGAAAATGTTAGTATGGAGCCCTGTGACTACTGTATGCTTACATATAGAATAGAACATGTGAATTATAGGATCTTTAGGCTGTGCTCTCACACCATTTCGAAATACTAATGTTACTAAATGAAAAAATGCTATATTAGATCAACGGTTTTAAGCGTTTTAAAATATGTCTGCTGTTAGAAGTGAAAGTAATGCAAAAGTAATCCAAATGTAAATCAGATTAGGTTACCCATTTGGAGTAATCCAAAGGATTACGTTACTGATTACATTTCAAGTTATCCGCCCAACCCTGAATAAAGTAATAACATTGGTATCTAATAATGGTAATATAAAGACAGAGCGTTCACGTCTGCTGTGAGAACACAGGGTGAAGTTGGATTAATACCATTGGAGTTCCCTTGAGGCAGCAGGACCCCAGCTCTGATGCAGAGCGGAACACTATTATCTACAGATCAAAGCCTCACTTTCCTCCTAATAAGCAAACATTCTGACTGACATCATATATATATATATAGTAGTGGTAAATATATATCTATCTATCTATATATATATCTATATATATATATATATATATATATATATATATATATATGATATACACATACACACACACACACCTCCTTTCAGCATTCTCTTAGGAGGCAATGCAGGCACCATTCTGTAGGCAAACCTCTGCAGCAAGAGCTCGTGGAAGACATCGAAATCACTGTACCGCCGGTAAACAGATATCTTAAAACGCTGAAAAAGTTAAAACAAACATTATCTATGAATAACCGAGATGTGCAAAATAACATAATGCTTTGGGTTGTGAATTCAACAAATATATTGACAATGGATGTGTTTGTCGTGTGTTGGCTTTGGTTCATACTGATTGTAAATGCTCACTGCACAAAAACAACACCAGCTCTGTTCAGCTGAGGCATCTAGTGTAAACGATGCAATGTACTGTTGTTGATCAAAATTCATCTAACATTTTCTGCTTCATTCCTGTTTCATATAAACGAAAAGTAAGCTTGTAATGCACAATTGTGACCTATTTGAAGTAAAAAGGTATATAAATGGTAAAGTATGTGCTTGACCTTTTCTATGAATCATTTCCTTGACTGTTCTTCTAACAAAGACCATTTTTGTTACGATCATATGTAATTAAATGCAGCCATCACCTGGCTGGTGATCTGGTACTCCACGTGTTTGAGGAACAGACCCTTCTTCTCAGGAATTAGCTCCACCTGGACTGTATCCCTGGCCAGCAGCTTGCCCAGGGTCTGGGACACCGTGAGGGGGCTCTCCTGAGTTGGCTGCATCCTCAGAGTCTGGAGGTCCTCGTACTCACCAAGTTGGGGCTTAGTGAACTCTGTCAAACAAACACCAAGTCAAAGATGAGTAACCAATGCTCTCATCTACTAATTTATCAGCACAGCTATGCTCACAGACACATTTACACACCCAGCTGTATTGAACTAATATATTTCCCGTAGTGCAGGTGTGAATAAAAATGTTTTACTACACACATCCATGTTGTGTGGGAAAAGCAAGCATGTTCCAGTGTACATTTCACCTCACTTAGTTGCCCTCTGGCCATTCAGACTCGTGAATTTTCCCATTCACAAAAAAATAAACTACAAGGCAGCTAGCTATACATTCATTACATAAGATTTGTACAACAAGTTATAATAGTCAATTGAAAGAAATGCACACTTCAGTGAACTCATTTAACAACATTCCCTGGTGCCCCATCAGCACCAGGAAATACAGGTGGAATTTGTTTTGTAAGGTTTTCCATAACTGTTGTGCGTTAAAACTAAAGGCAAATTTACCAAACTTTGTGGAGACAACTGGGACCTCAAGACTTAAGAAAACCTCAGAACGGGTTTGGCATCTCATATTTTTATATTTCAACAGGAAAGTGAGGTATGTTGGAAACTTGTGGAGAAGAGCTTTATAAACAAGAAGGAAGTAATGAAGTGATCTACAGGATTTTAGATCCAGCCGACCTTCTAACACAGGATGCAGTGATGAGTATTAAAACTGTCAGTGAAGTGCACTGTGGTAGACGGCATCCCATGCTTTAAGAGTAGTGGCTGCTGCAGTCTGGTAAATGGTGTCACCATAGTCCAGAACTGGCACAATCTGCTTCCGGCTGTTCATGGAGAGACAATATTTATTTCTAAAAAAGAAGCCCACTTTAAATCTTAGATTTTAAACTAGCTAATCAGTACGTTTCTTTAAACGTTAGATCTTTATCAATCCAAACGGCCAGATATTTCTAGGCGGGAACCCGCTCGATGAGAGGACAATCCAATTAGTGAATATGCAGCTCATCTTAAAGAACAACATATATTTACTTTTGCCCGTATTAAGTACACGTTTTAAATCAACAAGGGCTTTCTGTAATGCAACAAAATCAGATCGCAGCTATAACATAGCTTGGTCAAATGTGGAATGCAGTGTTTGGTTTATGCCAGGCATAATGGCACCCATGTTGTCCAAAAGGTTGACTCAAGTTTGCCAAAAAGCACCTGGAAGCAACAGGATGATCATCAAGACTCTTGGAAGAATGTTCTATGATTGATTCAAAAGATGATTCAAAAGTACAGATGAAGTCGGAAGTTTACATACACTATGCCTGGCGAAAACCAAACACTGCATTCCACAGTAAGAACCTCATACCAACGGTCAAGCATGGTGGTGATAGTGTGATGGTTTGGGGATGCTTTGCTGCCTCAGGACCTTTGACGACTTGCCTTAATGGAAGGAACCATGAATTCTGCTCTGTATCAGAGAATTCTACAGGAGAATGTCAGGCCATCCGTCTGTGAGCTGAATCTGAAGCTCAGCTGGGTCATGCAGCAAGACAATGATCCAAAACACACAAGTCTACTTGAAAATGGCTAAAAAGCAACACATTTGAAGTTCCCAATTGAGATGTTATGGCAGGACTTGAAACATGCAGTTTGTGCTTGAAAACCCACAAATGGTGCCGAGTTACAGCAGTTCTGCATGGAAAATTTGTCAAAAATTCCTCAGCAGCAACGTCAGAGACTGAAACAACTACAGGAAGCGTTTGGTTGGCGTCATTGCAGCTAAAGGTGGCACAACCAGTTATTGAGTGTAAGGTAGCAATTACTTTTCCACACAGGGGCATTGGGTGTTGCATAACTTTATTTATGAAATAAATTAAATAAGTATGTAATTGTTGTGTTATTTGTTCACTCAGGCTCCCTTTATCTAATATTAGGTTTTGGTTGAAGATCTGATAACATTCAGTATCAAAAATATGCAAAAGTAGAGAAAATTAGGAAGGGCTGTATGTAAATAGTAAAGAGAACAGGTCCCAATATCGACCTCTGCGGTACACCTTTCGTAATATTGAGGAAACTAGACTTGACACCATCAGAAAGCACACATGCCTCTCCCTAAACTAAAATGTCTCTTTATCAAATCAAATCAAAGTTTATTTGTCACGTGCACCAAATACAACAGTTGTAGACCTTACAATGAAATGATTAGTATTTACAGGAGCACAATCAGTGACTTTGTGCTGTGGTGTGAGCAGAACCACCTTCAGCTCAACATCAGCAAAACAAAAGGAGATGGTGGTGGACTTCAGGAGAACCAAGGCACAACCGACTGCAGTCCCTATACAGGGGATTGATGTGGAAATGGTTGGGTCATACAAGTTCCTGGGAGTCCATATGGACAACAAGCTGGAATGGGCTGGTAACAGCGGGGCCCTGTACAAAAAGGGCCAGAGCCGACTCTACTTTCTGAGGAGGCTCAGGTCCTTCAACGTGTGCAGTAAACTACTGCATACCTTCTACCAGTCTGTTGTGGCCAGTGCCATCTTTTTTGCAGTGGTGTGCTGGGGAGCTAACATCAAAGCCGGTGATGCTTCTCGGGTAAATAAGCTGATCAGGAAGGCTAGCTCTGTCCTGGGGATGAGCCTTGACACTCTAGAGGAGGTGGCGGAGAGACGGATCCTGGCCAAACTGCTGGCCATCATGGACAACGTCATCCACCCTCTGCACGCTATGGTTATGACGTAGAGGAGCACTTTCAGTCACAGACTGATCCCACCACGGTGTGCCAGAGAGCGCTACAGGAGGTCCTTCCTGCCGGCGGCTATTAGACTATATAATGCCTCACCGGGGTACCGTGCCGTCGGCAACATAGATCTGGAACTGTTGGGGTGCTAGGACCTAGTTTAACAATTATGCATCCATCCGTGAGTAACTCTGGTCCGTCAGCACTCATTCACTCAGGACCTATTTATTCATGCAGGTCTGTATATACATACTCATGTACAGTTGTTATATCATATCACGTGCAATATTGCTAGTAATTCTTGGACCTAACCTACGGAGGCATTCACTCAGAAATGCATATTAGTATCCTGTCAGTTGCACCTTTTCTCATTGCTTTTAGTATATCGATTGTGCAATACGTGCAGTTGTCTGTAATTAAACCCTGCGCACTAAGGACTGTATTTTAAGGGAATTACTATTATTACCCCAAATTATATCATACACACATTTAGCTATTAAAGTATATTTTCCTGTCATTTACCTGTACAGTTTGTGTAACCATGCAAGTATTCACTTATCTGTAAATATAAATGTATACTTACCTGTACAGCTAATTTAACCATGCAAAATGTTCACTTACCTGTTCATTTAGCCAGTCTGTCTATTAAGCAAACTATTATTACCCTCGCTCATATCATATGCATTTTTAGCTACTGAAGTATTTCTCTGCCATCGACCTGTATAGTATAGTCAACCATCCAACATCCACCAATGTATAGTGTACATATTCAGCCAACCACCCATACTATGCAATATCTTTTTATAGCATTTTTTTTGCACTCCAGATATCTTGTATCTCTATACTTTTATTATACTGCCGCTCAATGTATCATGTATTGTGTATCTGTCTTTTGTGTACTTTCGTTGTGGCATTTTGCACCTGCCCTGTGTTTTGTTGTAGCTGCTTGACAATGAAATTTCCCCCCCGGTGGATCAATAAAGTACCTATCTATCTATCTATCTATCTATCTATCTATCTATCTATCTATCTATCTATCTATCTATCTATCTATCTTACTTACAAACCCTAACCAACAGCGCAGTTTAAGTAAAAAATAAGTATTATGTAAACAATAGAGAAGTAAAAGAAATAAAAAACTGTGAAATGACAGTAAAAAAAAAATATATACGCACATACACACACACACACACACACACACACAGGTGGTATACAGGTGGTATATACAGGTGGTACCGGTACAGAGTCAATGTGCAGGGGCACCGGTTAGTCGGGCTAATTTCGGTAATATGTACATGTAGGTATAGTTAAAGTGACTATGCATAGATGGTAAACAGAGAGTAGCAGCAGCGTAAAAGAGAGGGGGTGGGGGGGGACACAATGCAAATAGTCCGGGTAGCCATTTAATTAGCTGTTCAGAAGTCTTATGGCTTGGGGGCAAAAGCTGTTGAGAAGTCCTTTTAGACCTAGACTTGGCGCTCCGGTACCGCTTCCATGCAGTAGCAGAGAGAACAGTCCATGACTGTGGTGGCTGGAGTCTTAGACAATTTTTAGGGCCTTCCTCTGACACCGCCTGGTATAGAGTTCCTGGGTGGCAGGAAGCTTGGCCCCAGTGATGTACTGGGCCGTACGCACTACCCTCTGTAGTGCCTTGCGGTCGGAGGTCGAGCAGTTGCCATACCAGGTATGATGCAGCCAGTCAGGATGCTCTCGTTGTTGAAGCTGTAGAACCTTTTGAGGATCTGAGGACCGATGCCAAATCTTTTCAGTCTCCTGAGGTGGAATAAGCTTTGTCATGCCCTCTTCACGACTGTCTTGGTGTGTTTGGACCATTCTAGTTTGATGGTGATGTGGACACCAAGGAACTTGAAGCTCTCAATCTGCTCCACTGCTGCCCCATCGATGAGAATGGGGGCGTGCTCGGTCCTCCTCCTTTTCCTGTAGTCCACAATCATCTCCTTCGTTTTGATTACGTTGAGGGAGAGGTTGTTGTCCTGGCACCACACGGCCAGGTCTCTGACCTCCTCCCTATAGGCTGTCTCGTCGTTGTCCGTGATCAGGCCTACCACTGTTGTGTCATCTGCAAACTTAATGATGGTGTTGGAGTCTTGCCTGGCCGTGCAGTCATGGGTGAACAGGGAGTAGAGGAGGGGACTGAGCACGCACCCCTGAGCGGCCCCCGTGTTGAGGATCAGCATGGCAGATGTGTTGTGACCTACCCTTACCACCTGGGGGCGGCCCGTCAGGAAGTCCAGGATCCAGTTGCAGAAGGAGGTGTTCAGTCACTTAGCTTAGTGATGAGCTTTGAGGGCACTATGGTGTTGAACGCTGAGCTGTAGTCAATGAATAGCATTCTCACGTAGGTGTTCCTTTTGTCCAGGTGGGAAAGGGCAGTGTGGAGTGCAGTAGAGATTGCATCATCTGTGGATCTGTTTGAGCGGTATGCAAATTGGAGTGGCCTTTCAAAAAGCACTTCATGGCTACAGACGTGAGTGCTACGGGTCTGTAGTTATTTAGGCAGGTTACCTTAGTGTTCTTGAGCACAGGGACTATGGTGGTCTGCTTGAAACATGTTTGTATTACAGACTTAATCAGGGACATGTTGAAAATGTCAGTGAAGACACTTGCCAGTTGGTCAGCGCATGCTCGGAGTACACGTCCTGGTAATCCTTGTGAATGTTTACCTGTTTATAGCTCTGACTCACGTCGGCTACGGAGAGCGTGATCACACAGTCGCCCGGAACAGCTGATGCTCTCCTGCATGCCTCAGTGTTGCTTGCCTCGAAGCAAGCATAGAAGTGATTTAGCTCGTCTGGTAGGCTCGTGTCACTGGGCAGCTCGCGGCTGTGCTTCCCTTTGTAGTCTAATAGTTTGCTGGCCCTGCCACATCCAACGAGCGTCAGAGACGGTGTAGTACGATTCAATCTTAGTCCTGTATTGGCTCTTTACCGGTTTGATGGTTTGTCTGAGGGCGTAGCGGGATTTCTTATAAGCATCCGGTTTAGAGTCCCACTCCTTGAAGGCGGCAGCTCTACCCTTTAGCTCAGTGTGGATGTTGCCTGTAATCCATGGTTTTTGGTTGGGGTATGTACATACAGTCACTGTGGGGACGACGTCATCGATGCACTTATTGATGAAGCCAATGACTTATGTGGTGTACTCCTCAATGCCATCGGAAGAATCCCCGAACATATTCCAATCTGTGCTAGCGAAACAGCCCTGTAGCTTAGCATCTGCGTCATCTGACCACTTATTTATTGACCGAGTCACTGGTACTTCATGCTTTAGTTTTTGCTTGTAAGCAGGAATCAGGAGGATGGAATTATGGTCAGATTTGCCAAATGGAGGGCGAGGGAGAGCTTTGTATGCGTCTCTGTGTGTGGTGTAAAGGTGGTCTCGAATTGTTTTCCCTCTGGTTGCACATTTAACATGCTGATAATAATTTGGTAAGACTGATTTAAGTTACCCTGCATTAAAGTCCCCGGCCACTAGGAGTGCCGCCTCTGGATGGGCATTTTTTTGTTTGCTTATTGCCTTATGCAGGTGACTGAGTGTGGTCTTAGTGCCAGCATCCGTCTGTGGTTGTAAATAAACAGCCATGAAAAATATAGTTGAAAACTCTCTCTGCAAATAGTGTGGTCTACAGCTTATAATGAGATACTCTGCTTCAGGCGAGCAGAATATAGAGACTTCCTTAGATTCCGTGCACCAGCTGTTTACAAATATACACAACCCCCCCCCCCCCCCCTCTCGTCTTACCGGAGTCTGCTGTTCTATCTAGCTGGTGCAGCGTGTATACCGCCAGCTGAATGGTGTCCGTGTCGTCGTTCAAACACGACTCGTGAAACATAATATATTACCGTTTTTGATGTCCCGTTGGTAGGATATTCATGATCGTATCTCATCTAATTTATTGTCCAATGATTGTATGTTGGCTAGCAGTACTGATGGTAAGGGCAGATATCCCACTCGCCATCGGTGGATCCTTTCAAGGCACCCCACTCTGAGTTAGTTTCCTCCTCCTGCTGATGACGGGGATCTGGGCCTTGTCGGGTCTCATCCAATCCGAGGTTAGTGATCGCTGTCCTGATATCCAGAAGCTCCTTTTTGCCGTAAGATACGATGGCAGAAAAATAATGTACAAAATAAGTTACAAATAACGCAGAAAAAAAACACGTAATAGCACAATTGGTTAGGCGCAGTAAAACGGCTGCCCTGACCAGCACCATTTTAACATCTTTGAAACAACAGTGATGAGGGTGTGATTCATGTGATCCTGAATTCAACCCTCCTTGCACATTCCACAGAGAGGTATGAGCAGAGTTCCGACAACAACCAGGAAACCAGCTCTACCATAGCTCAGCAGAGAAAACGTGATATCAGTTTCACAGAAAGCAGTCAGCTGCCATATTGGCAGCACCTGAAATAACACAGAGGGCCCAAAATAATCAAGCTTTGGAACAGAGCTCTAACTCAGGGCTGTGTTCGGAGTAATGGCTACCTCCGAAAAACCAAAGACTCCTCCTCGTCCTCCTCTCCAACTTAATGGTACTGTACACTGTAACACTCATGCTTTTCTTCACAAAAACCTAGCTGCAGAATGTGAAAGTAAATTGATTCAAATAATCAAGAAATACAAGTGTACTTGAGAGAGAGAGGGAAGAGTTCTTCCTGTAACTTTCATTGTGATTTTCACAGAGCTGTTCTAGAGGAAAGAAAGGCCAGGGAAAGGTTGTGGGCCATGTCTTTACAGACACATGGGAGGGGGAGCTGGTGTATTCCCGGACGCAATGCCCAGAGGTTAGACGAAACCGGCCAACAAATACAACACACTATGAGAAAACTAGGACCACCTTTTTGGCACAGCATACTTGCTTGTTTTGTGTGTTTGTCCAATGTGTACTTTAACTTGTCACATGCATATCCCACTTCACACAAGAAAAATATAATTCCTCACACAAGCTGTTTATAGGACTCACAAGGGATTTTGACCTTAGATACTAAACAGTCAAGCTACTCATTAAGCTACACATTTACTGGTGTGTCTTCAATTGAAAACAACTAGTTCAAAGCCTTACTGTACCTTGTATGCAGTTCTCCAAGAGTTTCGGGCTTGGCTGTTTTATAGAGGGACAACTTGCTTAAGAATCCATCAGTGTAGTCAACGTGCTCAGCAATCTGGAAAAGGCAAGGACATTATGACTCTCTTAAAAGGCCATTGCTCAATCCAAGGTCTAAATTCAGCAGTGGTTGACAAGAAAATGCTGGAAACACTTTAGTAATGATATACTACAGTAAGACAAATCAAACAGAACCATGAGGCCTCAGCTGAAATAAATCTATGAAGCGTTTCCATGGATAATGTGTAACAAATTGTATTTTCCATGTCCATTTGAATAACACAACTTTTAAACGTCATCCCCTCAAATACCATCACTTTCCAGGAAGCTTTAAAGAAGCAAATACCACTAATTAAATGGCAGCAAGGAGATAGTTTGAAGAAACCACCCTTTCTAATAACTGGTGTTGGAACTAGTATTGTAATTACCCCCTTAGTACTTAGTGGTAAAACAAATATAGGCTTGAGAGGGTCTTTGAATAGAGTTGAATGGTTTGTATCAAAGAGCGCTATATGTTTTTCCAAGTCTTTTTTGTCTAGTGTCTACTTCCAATTCTGCAGAATGTCTTGTTCACTTTTCTATGTATTTAATTTAACCTAAACAAATCAAATGTATTGGTCGTGTACACATATTTTGCAGTGAAATGCTTATGTTTCTAGCTTCAACAGTGCAGTAATACCTAACAATACAAAAACACACAAATTCCAAATAATTATAATAAATAAATTAAGAAAGATTAGAATGAGAAATGTCAGAGTCCGGAATATATATAAATACAGTTGAAGTCAGAAGTTTACATACACTTAGGTTGAAGTCATTAAAACTCATTTTTCAACCACTCCACAGATTTCATGTTAACAAACTATAGTTTTGGCAAGTCGGTTAGGACATCTACTTGTGCATGACACAAGTAAATCTTCCAACAATTGTTAACAGATTATTTCACTTATAATTCACTATATCACAATTCCAGTGGATCAGAAGTTTACATACACTAAGTTGACTGTGCCTTTAAACAGCTTGGAAAATTCCAGAAAATTATGTCATGGCTTTAGAAGCTTCTGATAGGCTACTTGACATAATTTGAGTCAATTGGAGGTGTACCTGTGGATGTATTTCAAGGCCTACCTTCATACTCAGTGCCTCTTTGCTCGATATCATGGGAAAATCAAAAGAAATTAGCCAAAATTGTAGACCTCCACAAGTCTGGTTCAGCCTTGGGAGCAATTTCCAAACGCCTGAAGGTACCACGTTCATCTGTACAAGTATAAACACCATGGGACCACGCAGCCATCATACCGCTCAGGAATGAGACGCACTCTGTCTCCTAGAGATAAACGTACTTTGGTGTGAAAAGTGCAAATCAATCCCAGAACAACACCAAAGGACCTTGTGAAGATGCTGGAGCAAACAGGTACAAAAGTATCTATATCCACAGTAAAACGAGTCCTATATCGACATAACCTGAAAGGCCGATCAGCAAGGAAGAAGCTACTGCTAAAAAAGCCAGAATACGGTTTGCAACTGCACATGGGGAGAGAAATGTCCTCTGGTCTGATAAAACAAAAATAGAATTGTTTGGCCATAATGACCATCGTTAGGTTTGGCGCAGGGGTCTAAGGCACTGCATATATTGGATATATTGAAGCAACATCTCAAGACATCAGTCAGGAAGTTAAAGCTTGGTCGCAAATGGGTCTTCCAAATGGACAATGCATACTATCAAAGTTGTGGCAAAATGGCTTAAGGACAACAAAGTCAAGGTATTGGAGTGGCCATCACAAAGCCCTGACCTCAATCCTATAGAAAATGTGTGGGCAGAACTGAAAAAGCATGTGCGAGCAAGGAGGCCTACAAACTTGACTCAGTTACACCAGTTCTGTCTGGAGGAATGGGCCAAAATTCACACAACTTATTGTGGGAAGCTTGTGGAAGGCTACCCGAAAAGTTTGACCCAAGTTAAAAAATGAAAAGGTAATGCTACCAAATACTAATTGAGTCTATGTAAACTTCGAACCCACTGGGAATGTGATGAAAGAAAGAAAAGCTGAAATAAATCATTCTCTCTACTATTATTCTGACATTTCACATCCTTAAAATAAAGTGGTGATCCTAACTGACTTAAGATAGGGAATTTTTACTAGGATTAAATGTCAGGAATTGTTAAAAACTGAATTTAAATGTATTTGGCTAAGGTGTATGTAAACCTCTGACTTCCATACCCCAACAAATTGAGGCTGTTCTGATGGATGCATATAATGGTGTGAAAATAGACAGTATGGACTGCATATGAAAAGAAAAGGTGTGTACAATAGCAGTTATATAGGATGAGCCTTGACCAGAATACAGTATATACATATGAAGTGGGTAAAATTATATGTAAACATCATTAAAGTCATTCAACATCATTAGAGCTTGAAGAATTTAAGAATAATGTGCAAATATTGTACAATCCAGGGGTGCAAAGCTTACCCAGAAAGACTCACAGCTGTAATCGCTGCCAAAGGTGATTATAACATGTATTGTGTCAGGGGGTTGAATACTTCTAATCAAGATATATTAGTGTTTTATATTTCATAAATATTTTACCAAATGTTAGAATTTTTATTCCACTTTGATATTAGAATATTTTGTGTAGATCGTTGACAAAGAAATGACAATTAAATGCATATTAACCCCACCTTGTAACACAACCAAATGTGGAAAAAGTCAAGGGGTGTAAATACTTTCTGAAGGCAACACCAACATAAAGTGTCTTAATAGGGCATTGGGCCACCACAAGTCAGAGCAGCTTTACTGCACCTTGGCATAGATTCTACAAGTGTCTGGAACTCTACTGGAGGGATGTTAATTGCTTAACTAACTCAGGAACCACACCTGTGTGGAAGCACCTGCTTTCAATATACTTTGTATCCCTCATTTACTTAAGTGTTTACATTATTCTGGCAGTTTATGGGCGAAAAAGTGCTTAAAATAAGGTATTTTTGTATTGGCAAACATGTTTATGTAATTTTCATTATAAAACATTTTTTTTTACAAACTGTCAACAACTTTCCTATGCTAGTCTGGGTACCAGCTAACTTTCCACTCCTGTCATTTGCCAAGAGGCTGTAAAAGAAAATGCAAAAAGGGAATCCTATGTTCTCCCCACGCCCAATGTTATGTTTACAATTAAATGTATTACGTCAGAATAGACAATGTTAGAATGTTTCTAATCTAATTATATGGGACAGGTAACATCCATAACAGGTGAGAACATGGGACTGAGCAGACCAATGCAACAGTGCAGTAGCCTACCCTACTGTATAAAAAAAACCTACAGGTATCTGTCAAATCACCCTTAAATACAAGTTTTTTTTAATTTATTTTTTATTTTATGTAATATCTTGTTCTTGTCTTACTGTTCTGTACTTGTATGTATTTGTACGTTATATCGACCCCCGGAAGAGTAGCTGCTGCATGTGCAGTAAGTAATGGGGATCCTAATAAACTAAACACTCTTCCTAAACAAGTAGCAATTCTCAGTAAACCTACTATAATGCTGTTGACAGGATTTATAGTTACATCACGAATCGTAGGCTACGCTATTTAGCTCTGACCAGTCCACACCGCGTTCTCTTGGTCTGAATTCAATCAACAAACATAACCCCCAAAAAAGTATTATTTCGCCAGTAGCCACGTAGAACGTTAACAAAAGTTGATAGCACATTCTTAAATCCAACATAAAGATGCGGAACATAACATGTATTTAGAAAATTACCTTCATTCAGCTCGCCTGCCATAGTTCAGATTGTCATGTGAGTACGACAGCACCTCCATGTGATTTCCTGAAGAAAAAAACTCTAAGAAATTCCTATTTCTTAAAGTTGTAGTGAACTTTGGACTTTTGCCAGATTTCAGACCTTTTGCAACAGTACTGTATATGTCCAAACATTATTGAAGGCACAGTAGGCACTAGACCAGACCTGGATTACTGCAAACGGGATATTAGGAATCCAGAACATTGGGGCATAGGGGCACAAGTGTTATTGTATATGACCCGCCCCCTAGCCAAATAAATCAAAGACCATATCTTTGAGGACCATTGCACCAAATATATTTATTGGATATTGATATACAAATGTTTATATGATTACACTGTAACCTATTTTACCTGTTCACTCAATGGGTTCAGACGGTCTAACCGTTGAAGGGTGATTTGTGGATTTGTCTCCTCCAATAGATCCCGAAAGAGAGGGAAAAAAACATTCAAGTAATTAGCAGGACCCTAAATTGATAATGACACAAATGGTGTTATTGTACAGTATGTGTGTTATAATGATTTCCTGAGTACAGCCCAATCGTTTATTCATTCATTCATACTCGTATTCATATTCATACTTTGTTTACTGTGTAACTCTGTGTTGTTTTTTTGTCGCACTGCAAATGAGAACTTGTTCTCAACTGACCTACCTGGTTAAATAAAGGTGCTTTATTTTTATTTTTTATAATAAATACTCAGTAGCTTCCTCCAAATACGCCTGGGTGTGTGTAGTTTCACCAGCTCGCCACATGAGGTCACTACACACACATATTTGCACGAGACAGCAGTGCTGCGTGAGGAGTGGGATTGACGTGTGTGCGAGCGGGACTGCAATCTGCATCGTTGTCCTCTGAACGGTTCACCGGATTGTTGTTTATCTTTAGTGCATGAACAGGAATAGTAGACTTTAAACTACTTTGCAATACAGTAATAAACTTGGCCGTCATCAGAGCATTTTGGAAAATTTGAAGAAGAACCGAGATGTCAAAGACAAAGGGCGCAAATGGAACTGGAGCAACCAGAACACGGATCAATCCGCTAAGCTAGTTAGCAAGCCAACTAGCCTGCTGCTAGCTAACACGAGGAACAGTCAACTGTCTATGACTGATAACGAGGAAAGGACAGTCAAATTGTAGTCCAGAAGGAATGATTGAGAATCAATCAAATGCTTTAGTGACGCATTATTTTTTTATTGCGAAAGTATTTGAATGGAATGGATGCGGTCTGTAGAATTGCTCAACAATAATAACTAGCCGGCTGGCTAGTTAACGGTACTTGCATGTTGAGTCGGGAAGCTATCCATTTAACCGAATAACGTTACGTCATCTGTACACTAGTTAACCAGACAGACGACTACAACAAGGTGGATGGACTGTCATCTGCGCGGGGGTGCTGGTGAAGTTAGTTGACTGGGTAGCCCATTATTCCGCCTTCAGCTTTTTCCGACACTCTTTGGTATTACAAAGGGAACATGGGAGTGGTGTAGAACACTGGATATAGTTAGTTACCATTTTGGCAGGACTGTAGGAAATAAGTGACAACCGATATCTCAGGTGACTAACGTTGGACAACAATGCATTCGGTCTGACGTTCTGCATTCGAACATCTCATTGGTTTTGCTGGACCGCTTTCTAACAAGAACTTTATGACTCGGGCTCAGTCCATTATTTCATTTTTGACCGGTCACAGTTTCCCCTAAAGCTTCCACAGCCCTCATACCATGGCAGTGGTTGTCAACTACTCACCACCATGGTGGGTCAACCTGCTACACAGACTCCCTCATTTCAACCTTCAATTTGAACAAACAAGCAGTGATTTTCGCCCCGAGGACTCATCATATCAACAGGTAACTTTATGACATGCACTTACTTGAACTGTGCCTTGTGAATCAGAAGCAATAAATGTCTTTCAAACATTATACGTTTGTAAACAAAGGAGTTGCCAGTGGGTTACTGTTGTTTGATAATATTCTGGGATGATGCAATTGATAGGATTTTGGGGAGTTGGGCAAATGGGGCAGGCATCATCACAGACCAATGCAATGTTATGACAATACCTATTATATTTGTTACTCAACCACTCCTTATTAACTGTAGTTCCCTAGGTGTGGTGCAGTACATAGGCCTAGACCTAGTCCCTGCTGAGACTGGGGGGTGACTGACTATAGGCTATATTTCTCAAACTGTTGTCATGTTAAGTTCCCATTGCAGAAACAGCCACTGTTGCCTGCAGACAAGACATGACATGTATGGATTCCTGGGATGGGTGGAGATGGTTTAAAGACAGTGGTCTTTAAACCGACTCCTGTCATAACAGGGATCTCATATGTCATAAATTGCTGCATAATCATAGCTATTCATCTAGGCCTGTTTTCCGTTCTCCTAATTAAGTGGGGGGTTTTTTTGGGGGGGGGGGGCATAATGCCCATTTACTATGTGTCTATTATGGCTTTGGCCTATGCAACAGCAAACAGAAACTATGGACATTTTAAGTTAGCTAGCTAATCACAGAAGATGGGGATTTCCAAGACAGGCCTGTCTGCTTCTAACTGTATGGAGGAGGACAAGAGATTAACAGATGGCTTCCCCTTCCCTGTCAGCTGCTGTGGGTATGACGACAGAGTTGTCACAACAGGCAAAAAGAATAGGGCTGTATTTTCAGGCGCTGGGTGTGACTGTCAGTTGAGTGCTCAGGGAGAAGGGAAAGGTAGATTGCCAGAGCTGCTCATTCACAGCTTCTAGGGCTAAGACAACCTTATCAGACTTAATACTGGGCTGGGCTGTCGGCCTGCTGACCAAACACTTCATCCAGCCTACACATCTCTAGATAAGACCAGATTAAGTCATGCTGAAGGAATTGAATGTACTATCCCCAACCTACAAAGTTATTTCTTGAGATAACTCTGTCCTAACCAAAGCAAGCTGTGGGCCATGTCCGTGTGAATGAGACTCGGTTATTACTGTAATGTGTTAGCTGTTGATTACTCTATGTTAAGCGTTATTTGCATTATTTTCTGCTTTCTTGTCATACTGGAACTATGTTCCTCAGGAGTCAGAGCCAGTCACCAATAGGTCATTAAGACCTAGCTATTGGAAGTATTTATCTGCCATCGACCTGTATAGTATAGTTAACCATCCGCCAATGTATAGTGTACATATTCAGCCAACCCCCCATACTATGCAATGTCTTTTTATAGCTTTTTTAGCACTCCAGACTTCTTGTATTTCTATACTTTTTCATACTGCCGCTCTATGTATCATGTACCATGTATCTGTCTTTTGTGTACTTTCGTTCTGGCATTTTGCACCTGCCCTATGTTTTGTTGGAGCTGCTTGACAAAGAAATTTCCCCCCGGGGATCAATAAAGTATCTATCTATCTATCTATCTATGACCTTTGACCTGAGGTTGTGACCCCAAGGTCGTCTGGCTGCCTGATTTTACATTTTAGTCATTTAGTAGACGCTCTTATCCAGAGTGACTTACAGTTAGTGAATTCATCTTAAAGGAGATTTTCACTATTTAGGACCCTAATCTGTATTTTTTTATGTAAATGGCATGTTATAGAAGGTTCCAGACAGTTTTATTTGCAATTTCACTTGTTTTTGAGAAACTTATCCCACCAGCAGTTTACTTCCAGAAAACATGAACTGAGGCTCCAAAAACAACCAAATACCACCTTTTACAAATGGCAAAGCTCTCAGTATCCTGATGCAGGTTTTTAGATGTTGTACACATGACATTTTGTCATAACAAACTTTATCTCCAATTTATAATGCATATTTCTTTAACTCAAGCGTTAATTTCTAGCGTGCACATTTTGGCGTACATGTGTGTACTTCCTTGTTCCTCTCGCTTCTGCCTATACCTCAGTGGCTACTGCACGCATATAAGTTAGGGGGGGGGGCGTGGTTCAAAAACACACTAGCCAGTCCACAACATGAACACTAAACGCAGAGCTGCTAGCTACAGTTGAAGTCAGAAGTTTACATACACCTTAGCCAAATGCATTTAAACTCAGTTTATCACAATCCCTGACATTTAATCCTAGTAAAAATTCCCTGTCTTAGGTCAGTTAGGATCACCACCTTTTATTTTAAGAAAGTGTAGTGATTTTTTTTTTCAGCTTTTATTTCTTTCATCACATTCCCTGTGGATCAGAAGTTTACATACACTCAATTAGTATTTGGTAGCATTGCCTTAATTTTTTTTTTACTTGAGTCAAACGTTTCGGGTAGCCTTCCACAATTTGGGTGAATTTTGGCCCATTCCTCCTGACAGAACTGGTGTAACTGAGTCAGGTTTGTAGGCCTCCTTGCTCGCACATGCTTTTTCAGTTCTGCCCACACATGTTCTATAGGATTGAGGTCAGGGCTTTGTGATGGCCACTCCAATACCTTGACTTTGTTGTCCTTAAGCCATTTTGCCACAACTTTGGAAGTATGCTTGGGGTCATTGTCCATTTGGAAGACCCATTTGCGACCAAGCTTTAACTTCCTGACTGATGTCTTGAGATGTTGCTTCAATATATCCAATATATGCAGTGCCTTAGACCCCTGTGCCACTCGGGAGCCATGTCAAATGTAGGAAAATGCACAGCTGGTCTTCTCAGTTATTTTTCTCAGTAATTTTTTTCTTCACCTCACACGGTAAGTCAACGGAAGACTTTTTACATCCATTCAAATTATAGTAGTTCCTCACAGTATTTGAAAACTCTTTTAAACAATCTCCCCCTCGAAAGATAGATCCCCGGGGGGGAAATGTCTTCCCAGTGGATCAGAAGTTTACATACACTTAATTAGTATTTGGTAGCATCACTGATAAATAGGCTATGGACATGTTGCATGTATTTGTTTCTATTTTAATGATTGTCAATTTAATCTTCATACTATAGCATAGCTGTCACATTCATACTCTTTTGTCAATTCATTATCCTATAGCCTACTTTCAGGAAAGCCTAAGGTAGGCCTAGGTTTTCAAATACAATTTAAGGAAAGGATAAATATTTGCTCTTGTTTCTGACATAGACTGGTGGCTTTGATTGACAGGTCCTTTTACAGGGGTGAGTGAGTTTGCTGATTCCCTCTATTGGCCTTTACGTCCTTTCAGAAAGTTTCTTAAAATAGCCTGTCTGGACAATCAAATGCTCCTGTCTTGATTTAATTTTGTAAAAGGCCTGTTTTCAGTAGCTTAGGCAACATTATTTCTCTCATTACGGCGTCCTCTCTTTTTGAAGAAAATATGTCTATGCCACTGCCATCGAATGACCGCAGCAGCAGGGTTTGTGACATTATGTGACTATTTTGGGAAAAGTGGGAGAAAACCCATCGGACCTGAATGGTTTTGTGTGTCTAAATAGCTTTTCTGCATTTTCTAACATTTTCTAATACAGAGCCTAACAGACAAGGTAGGCATATCTTTATTTTGACATGTTAATGTCAATTCAAAAATGCAACAGATCCTCTCCAACCTGGCATTTCTTGATTTTAATATTTCTAAGTAATAACCTGAATAATAATGAAATAACGAAGTGTAATGGCTTGTTTCAAGTAGGGTTTTTATTAAGACTCGTAACAATGTCAACAAGTGTACAAACAGAATTGTGACCTCCCCTTTTTTTGATTACCATTTGTGTGGTGGCTGTGCTTAGGGAGCTGGAACTCTTAGTGGGGTGTCGGCTCCAGAGTGGGAACATTCATTTTGTCCTTTTGGAGCAACAGTGGTAAGGGCTAGAAGTCAGAATCCGCTACAATCTGGAACTTGTCTGGTCTTGGAACACTAGCTATGTTCTTGGGTGGTCGTCTTGGAAGTTGTACATGGGAGAGCGGGTCCTTGGACACCACTGTCTTGTCCTCCCAGGTCCAACCGGAAGGTCTGTTTTGTTGGCTCGTAAATGTTCTTAGCAACCCAGGCTTTGTTTTTTTTTTTTTTTTACAGAACCATAGTCTACCTAGGTGTGCCTGTAGAGATATGAAACCCTATTTAGCAATTTTCTCACTTCCGCATAAGGTGTACACACTAAGTTTGCCTGGTGTCTATCTTTACTGAAAATAAGTTGACAAAGTATGCACAATGACCGTAACAAGCATCACTGGGAAAAGAGTGACATTGTGTAACATTCATCAACTCTACAAAGATAAGAAAACAATGACAATGTGGTTAGCTTCTCCCTAACCCTAAGCAATATCTCCCTTCATAGAATCCAAGACCTGTCCATTGCAAAACCATCACATTTTACCTGCAGCAGTGGTTGCCTGTTAGGTGTTTTTGTCTGGGGCTAAAATGTGTGATGTGGGGGTTACTCATAAACCAGAGTTGGGAAATGCTGATCTAAGCTGCAAGGTCTTCAAATTCGAACACATGTTGAAATCAAAACGCTTTTGAGAGTACAATGTAATCCACTCACTTGTGGTTCAACTTCATGGGTTGGTTCTGTTTGACTTGGAGCAGTGGTCAATTCACTTGAGGTTTCCTGTGACATAACCTCCGTAAGCAACAAGACAACATACTCTTTGAAGAAGTAGGGTATCAAGGTCCTTTGCTGTTGTCCTGGGATTGATTTGCACTTTTCGCACCAAAGTACATTCATCTCTAGGAGACAGAATGCTTCTCCTTCCTGAGCGGTATGACTGTTGCATGGTCCCATGGTGTTTATATTTGCGTACTATTGTTTGTACAGATGAACGTGGTACCTTCAGGCGTTTGGAAATTTCTCCCAAGGATGAACCAGAAAATAAATATTTAGATTTTCCCATGATGTCGATCAAAGAGGCACTGAGTTTGAAGGTAGACCTTGATATACATCCACAGGTACACCTCCATTTGACTCAAATGATGTCAATTAGCCTATCAGAAGCTTCTAAAGCCATGACATAATAAGCTGTTTAAAAGCACAGTCAACTTAGTGTATGTAATGTATGTATATATATGTTACTTGTGTCATGAACAAAGATGTCCTAACGACTTGCCAAAACTATAGTTTGTTAACATGAAATCTGTGGAGTGGTTGAAAAATGTGTTTTAATGTCTTCAACCTAAGGGTATGTAAGCCTCTGACGTCAACTGTACATATACAGTCAATCCTCCATAGGAAACCTATTGAAATATAGATAATACAATAGACATTTTCCAGTGATGAAGACATGGATCTTATGATATGGTGGGCAATGCAAAATGGCTAAACTTTTAGCATCTCTCTCCTGGATTGTTTGGCCTTCAGGTACAAAAAGTAACTTTCTGACCACTTCTTCCATGGGCAAACATGTATGGAAAGTTTTGTTCAAATCAAAAGGGATGCTATCAAAAAGTGATTGAATTGATATGTATTTACCCTAAGGTCATTTGCATGAATGAACTGCCCTGGCTATTGCCCATCATCAACTTCCACTACCATAGATTTAGAGGTTAAGCCAATGAGTGTGTAGTAGAAGATGAATGAGTGCAGCAGCCCAGGGCAAGCGAGCTGCACAGCTGAAGATTGGGGAGGGGAGAAACAACCTCCTGCACTTTGCAGCATGTCGCTTGTTAACATGGTCAGAATTCATTAATATTCTCAGCTCATTTAATTAAGGGTTTAGCTCCCTGAAGTCCTTGATGCGCGTATCAGTGAACGTTTCCCCATTTCTCTTTTTTAATGGCAAGTGCTAAGAAATTAGTGTTAAAGTGGATTTCAAAATGAGAAATAATTGCCAGTCTGTCGACAGGGTACGACAAAAGACAGGATTTGTTTTGGTCAATGCTTTGTTTTCCCCCTGCCTCGAGTGTCCACGTCAATTTTGAGCAGGCCTATGTTGCCAAGTCTCCCCCTAACCTCTGATTTGGCCCACAGAGGAGATCTATAGGCCTAACCAGACATATAGGCAAAATGTGTCCTGAGGCATACATACAGTAATCACACCTTTCATGCTGTTCATGCTGATATCCAATGATGTCTTAATGATGAGACGGTCATCCACTTTCTTCATTGGTGCTTTTATAAAGTAGTTAGAAACGTTTTGGCAATATGGAGAAACGAGTGAAGATGGCTTTCTGACAAACTCCTTCTCTTCTGAAGGCCAACATGGAGCCGGGTTGTCATGACCAGAGCCAAGGTTTGTGAGTTGGAAGAAAAGAGTCAGTCTATTGCCATTTTGATGGGTGGGACTGAAGCTGGGTTTGTTTGGGTGTGGGCTGACGGGTGAGGAGAGCAGACGGGGCTAGCATGGTTCCAGCCTTTCCTACATGGGTCAGAGAACCAGGAAAGAGCCCAGGCTGGCCAGAGGAGTGGGAAAATATATTACTTTTTTTAGATTGGCAATAAATGTCTGTCCTTTTTTTTTTTTTTTTAAACTAGCCTACTTTGGTTAGGGCATGTATATTTATTTGTTTGAATATATATATTTTTTAACCTTTATTTAACTAGGCAAGTATCTGTACCTGGTATGGTGACGTGTTTGTGCACATTAGCCTGAACTGAAATTGTATTTATCCAATTACTTTGTCTTTACAAAGTGTAATCTAATGATGTGCCTTGATGCACAGGAAGTGGAAAAGGGCAACAGGGTGCTAATCTGTTATGCCAGCTTGTTCGCCTGGTGTGATACAAGACTCCTTGCTGTTACAGGAAATAGCCTGTTTGTCACTGCATCCTTCTGCATATGTTCATCAAGAAGTGAATTATGTGGGGATGTGGGGAATTTGTTTGACCTGGAAGTGAAACCTGATTGTAAAGCACAGAGTGGACAGTTGAGTCAGCACTTTTTACTTCCTCTCTTCCCTTCTAGACTTGTGATTTGGGTCTGCTATTCTTTCATGGCAATGCGTCTTATTCAAAGCCAAACTTAAGTGCCCTTTAATGGAACACATGTGGACCACGATTTGTTATTTTGACTACCGGTATGTGAAAAGCGACTCCCCTTCCTAAGATATGAATCACAACAGAAAACAAGGACCAGTTCCTTATCTTGACAGTGGGTAGTGAAAATGAAAGAAATCATGACTAAAAGGTAGAGAAAGACTTTTAAATGGATGAAAGTCATTATTAGTCAGCATTCAACTCTCATTCCCATTGTGTTGTATCAGAAGCTAGGAAGATAGCTAGGAAGGTAGGGGTTGAAATATGCCAGCATCCTGTGCACAGGATGGTACGGCTCCTCTCCAGCCCCTTTGAACTTCGCTAAGTCTGACAGTGACATTGCCTTTTTTTTTTCTTCATTTATTTAACCACTCACTGTATGAATTTTCCATACTTGCATTTCAGCAGATGTAGTATTTGAAAATGTTTGTAAAGCATGTCCATGAAGTAGTGGTATAATATCACTAGGTAACAAGATGGCTGCACAGGGGCTCCCAAGTGGCGCAGTGGTCTTAAACACTGCGTCTCAGTGCTAGAGGTGTCACTACAGGCAACCTGGTTCGAATCCAGACTGTACACAACCGGCCGTGATTGGGAGTCCCATAGGGCGGCGCACAATTGGCCCAGCGTCGTCCGAGTTTGACAAGTGTAGGCAGTCATTGTAAATAAGAATGTGTTCTTAACTGACTTGCCTAGTTAAATAAAGGTTGAATAAAAAAAGAAAAAAAGATGGAGCTCAGTGAGATACTGTAATTGAGGTCAGATATTGTTTCTCCAGGTCGGGGAAACGTCTCAATAAAGCGCTACAATGGTGAGGCCTCCATTCACAAAGAGCCCAGGGGCGACCCATTAGGCTGATCTTACTGTTTAGAGAACCAGAGTGCCTGTATTTTCCTGTTTAATCTATCAGACTACTAGGGGAAGAAAAACTGTCTGGATCAAAATCTGTGTAATTACAGTGAACTCCCAGCCTGGATTCCCCCACAGGAATACAAACGTGAGAGCGAGGCCCACTGACTGTGTTGAACTACATATGAAGTGCCTGCCCTCTCCCTGTGTGCTGAAGTATGGGACTGGTGGTGGACCTACAGTGCTCAGCAATAGACCCGTTTCTCTAGCACAATACTTAACGTGTCATCAGGCCTTGAGATGCATTTGATAATAGATGTTATGTTGTTTCTGTTTGATCGTATTTATCCTAAGCTGGTTCACTTGGGCTATTCAGTCTCTTAGTTCACTCACTGACACGCCTTTTCAATAGTCAAACATACCGCACATTCTTGCTTGCTCTCTCTTCTTCACCTCTCTCACACTCTCTCTTCTTCACCTCTCTCACACTCTCTTCTTCACCTCTCTCACACTCTCTCTTCATCTACATTACCTGTAGGCGATTTAAAGTGTCCTCCTACATAAATTGTCTTGCTGATATGATTTTACACTCAAGTTGAGCAGACTACACTGCTAATAGAGAAGGCAAGTTCTTGCTATTCTTTCGACAGTTGGCTAAATCAGGGTAACAGTCATATCTTAAATGTTACTGGCCACGCTCCCAGATTGGCTTGTTTTAGCTGCATTCCTGCTCAGTTGCAGCTTCCCGTTTCCCGTTCACTTTTGCCTTACTTTTAAACCAGATGGCAGTTTCCACATAGACCTTTGTTGTCTTTCCCCTGTTCTGAAATGAGGCTATGTGAGGGGTACCAGTACCAAGTTGATGTGTAGGGGTACGATGTAAAGGTAGATGTATGTATGTATGTATGTATGTATGTATGTATGTATGTATGTATGTATGTATGTATGTATGTATGTATGTATGTATGTATGTATGTATGTATGTATAAAGTGAATAGGCAACAGGATAAATAATAAACAGGTACCCGACACCCACTTAATTAAATCCAGAATAATTTGTTCATAAACAGATAGTTAACAACTTCTGCAAAAATAATTTTTAATTTAAGGACTGAAAAAATGATTTGTTTTCAAAACCATCTTTACTTGCCATACAGTTGGCAATATAAAGTCTATTTTGTTTTTCATGTGCAATTAATGCGAATCTGCCTGAGATGGGCTAGATAAATAAATGCATCTAAAAACGAATTAAAGACTGTTCCATTTTAGGGAGAATGCTTTTTTGTTTTGTTCGCTTTTCACTGAGCGCACGCAGAACAGAAGACTGGAGCCCAGGCAGCGCCTGAAACTAGATCCTTATTTAGCATTTGCCTAAAGGAACTGGGCTGTCTTGCATTTTGGAAATAATGTAATATCTCATAGGAGCGGCAGAGCAGCTGTTGTTGAGAGAAAATGTACAATAAAACTGGCTGAATTCTCATTTAAGGAATTACAACCCTAACAGGAAAGGTGGAGAAGAACAATGGAAAAAGATAATTTCCTGTGCACGTTTGTTCTCGACTTGATATCCACGAGGTAGTGAAGACAAATCATGACCACTGCTCTCTGGGCATTTTAATCGATACAGTATTGCAAATCGGCAAATCACTGCAAATTGACATCTGACAGCAGCTAAGATCGAGTGAGCGGTGCTAAGCCCAAACAACAGAGGCCTTTCCCTCAGTCACCCCAGAGCCCTGGTCACCCAGGACTCTGATTGTGTCACTCCTATCCAGACATTCTTCTCTTTTCACTCTGCTGGAGAAGTAAGTCGCCTCACACGAACCCTGACTATTTTTACCCCACTTCCTATAAAGTCACAAACTCTGATCCGGCCTGAGCCAACACAATGCTCTCTCCAGCCCCCTGTACTCTATGCCCACACAGAGTAGGTGAGACATACTTGGCACACATTGAAAGGGAAAGATGGCAGCTTGTGAGCTTCAAGATTCCTGTAATTTTGAAGTACTCGCATGGAAACAGGAGTTCACTGGGTCCACAAAAATCAAGTTATTTGATATCAAGCCAAGCTCAAATTTCCTACAGGATGTATCCATTACGGCGACTCATAAAAGACGGAAGTTACTGTAAAGCAGACAGATGAGGAGCATATGATAACCTTCAAAATGAGGCCAGGGAAACAAACACTTTATTAATGTGTGATGATGGACTAGGATTATATGGTTTCTACGTGTCAGTGTTTGTTTCTTATGGTGGTGTGTTTGTGCCTGTTCATTATGTTTTTGTTTTTTTAAATGTATGAGGCTTGAGGTTTTTCTCCTCCGACGTTATTCTCAAAAGTTATGATGATAACCCTTAAATAACTGTGATCTGGTTTAAATGAGCTTAGACGAGCCAAAGGGCACAGCTAATAATCAGAGACCATCTCATTACCATGTGACTCCTCAGAGCGTTTATCTGCTTTAACAGCTTCTCATTCCTCACAGACTTGATGTGCGAGATAGCCTAGTGGGCCAGAAACCAAAAGGTCGCTGGTTTGAAGCCCCAAGCTGCAAAGTGGAAAACGTTCTGCTCTTGAGCAAGGCATTGTTGTGCAACTGACTAGTTATCCCCTTTCCCCCAATATCATTCCAACGGGCAACAGCTATGCAGTCAGAATATATATTTGTCTAAATTAGACTATTGTTCTAGGACCACAAATTGGATCCTGGATGCTTGGCTCCTTTATCTCTCCATCTACATTCTACATAGTCTCTGAAAGCTTTCCCAATCGGTTGTATTTGTGGAATAACCTCTGAAAGCCTTCCTTTGCTATTATTCATTGTGTGTGAGATGACGTCTCATCGTCCTCCTCTTGTTCTCCCCTCAGTCCATCCTGCTGCTGGGAGGCGTGGCTCTAGCCTGCCTGGCCCTGGACCTCCTCTTCCTGCTCTTCTACTCCTTCTGGCTGTGCTGCCGGAGGAAGAAGAGCGAGGAGCAGCCCAACGCCGACTGCTGCTGCACCGCCTGGTGTGTCATCATCGCCACGCTCGTCTGCAGGTGAGTCCCACGTGGAAAGACATAGGGCTTTGATCACTCAACAGACCGTTAGTTCACTACCCCAAATATAGGCCTAGCTGTAATGAGGTGGGCCATCTCTAATTTCAACATGTAAAGCCTGGGACTGAGGACAACAATGCGAGGATTAGCCATGTTAGCCATCACCCCTTAACCTCCTCGATTGGCCCTGTAGTGCGCAGACATAAGCGTATTCCATGCATGATGTAGCAGCTTGTACTTTTACTCTCCTCCTTGATGCCGTTGGTATCTAACACATAGCCAGCAGTCTTCCTCTGAGATGAATGAGCACCACCCACAGCGTCGTAGGTGACTGGCTTTAAGGCCTCATACCTAGTCTGCCGGGGGGAATTTATTAGGGGTTTAACGGTACACGTATTCAAGCATTCTTTGGCAGCTGATTCTGACCGGGCAAAATAAATTACAAAAGCAATTGGTAGACTTTTAAAAAATATATTTCTAGCCGCAGTTATGCACCAATTCACGGTGGTTGAGAAGATAGATAGATAGATAGATAGATAGGTACTTTATAGATAGATAGGTACTTTATAGATAGATAGGTACTTTATAGATAGATAGGTACTTTATAGATAGATAGATAGATAGATAGATAGATAGATAGATAGATAGATAGATACTTTATTGATCCCCCGGGGGGGAAATTTCATTGTCAAGCAGCTACAACAAAACACAGGGCAGGTGCAAAATGCCACAACGAAAGTACACAAAAGACAGATACATGGTACATAGAGCGGCAGTATGAAAAAGTATAGAAATACAAGATATCTGGAGTGCAAAAAAATAAAAGCTATAAAAAAGAAATAGCATGGGGGGTTTCAGCCCCTCGTAAAAGTGCTCGAGCGACTATCAATACTTTTTTTATTTGTTTTACTTTATATAATTTGTTTACATGCATGGTAGATGTACTTTTAGTTTATAGTTGATGCAGCTTGTTGGCCATTCAGTGTTTCTCAACGAGTTCAAATCACATGAATGCATGCATCCAACTGGTATTTACGACTTCACAACTGGTAAATTCCCACCTCCGACATAGTTACAAACGCGGCATCAGAGGCCCAACATGGCAATCTTGTCACAACAGAAAATGCCAGGAACATTGTGAATGGCATTTAATTTCCCTGCTGTACCGAAACCAAAATGAAACGTGAAACGTTTTATTGTTGTTTACATCTCTCCCTTTCTGAACTGAGGATACAAGAGCAGACCTTAATTTGACATTTGACATCACAAACCAGGGGTTGTATGGTGTAGTCTGGGGAGGAAACACAGGACCCCCACAATTATTCTGAACTTTGACCCATAAACTTGATCCTGTTGAAAAATTATTTAGTTTTGTATAGGCACGCAGTTTCTCTGCAGTGGAAGGAATGTAGTGTATTAAGTTCCTGGTAGGGTGTAGCATCTGGAAGATGCTGCAGCTTTAGTGTCGAACTACTCTGGTGAGATGGTGTTATTTTTAGAACTAATCTTCTCCTTACTTCATTGGAGCTCAATTGGAGGGTAGGCTACTTGGGCGCTTGCTGCTTGGTGTTAACCCCTTCCTCGTCTGGTGATCAAATTTTTTTTAAACAATCTAGCAGCTGTAAAATCTGCTCAAACAGAGAATGAGAGGTGCACAGGGTTAAAAGGCTTGACCCCACAAATCCCTCTACCATGTACTTTCTGCAGTCTACCCTCAGTCACTACTACTTTTTTGTATCTAGGCTATTAGCTTTTCTTTCTTAGGCTATCTAATGATTATACTTATAAATATAACATACAAAGCTGCAATAAAAATAGATCTATAGTCTAACTAGGCCTTATTAAGGAAAAGCCCAGTCTTTCTGGGATTCTCAATGAGTTTGACTTCCTGGATTAACATAATATGTGGATTAATTATAGTGGTATTGATTTGTTTAAAGCTGTTGATGTTTATTTACAATGACGGCCTACACCGGCTAAACTCAGACGATGCTGGGCCAATTGTGTGCCGCCGTATGGGACTCCCAATCACGGCCGGTTGTGATACAGTCTGGATTTGAACCAGGCAGTCTGTATTGATGTCTCTAGCACTGAGAGGTTGTTGTGGTCTGACTGAGAGATGCTATTATGAAGAAAGATGAGGACATATTGACTCTATTTAGAGAGTAAGTTGATACCACAGAACACTGAATAAGTGGAACAAGAGGAAGTTGGAGAGGCATTGTTGTGCAATGTAATCTTCTGTATAATTATGAACAGTGAAGAGTTACACAGAGCTTTTTGTGGTTATGCGATGGGTCTCAGCTGTAGAGCAGATCTATACTGAATCAAGACTTGTTTTAATGCTCTGCACTGCAGTCAAAATTGCCATAGAATCATGCCAGTTTTCAGCCTCTCGGTCTGAAACTTTGGTTCCTTACCAAACACCATGCCAATGTCCATATGCTCTGGGATAGACATGATAACCGTGAGCTTGTGAGGCCTAGTCTCTGATTGTAGTCATCAAGCAATGTACTGGAAAGTAATGAAAAAGTTAGGAAAACAAAGGATTTCCCACATTAACTGAAATCATGCTACAAATGAGCGCCCACCTTAGTTTCCATGGCAACAGTCTCTCATAAGCCAACTCAGGACACAGAAGAAGACCCAGAGGACTGGCATAGAGCAGAGCAGGCAGAGTGATACTTAGGGACTCTGGTGGTTTAGCGTTAGAACCCTTTGAATGATACAGTAAAATTGTGGTGTATTTTCAGGAATTAGGCTACCCAAAAAATTCTGCAAAAGTGTAAATCTCAGAGCTAACAACACTAGATGGCCTACTATACTGAACAAAAATATAAACACAACATGCAAAGTGTTGGTCCTATGTTTCATGAGCTGAAATACACACAAAAAGCTTATTTATCTTGAATGTTGTGCACATTTTGTTAGTGAGCATTTATCCTTTGCCATATCAAGAAGCTTATTAAACAGCATGATCATTACACAGGTGCACCTTGTGCTGGGGACAATAAAAGGCCACTCTAAAATATATTTTGTCACACAACACAATGCCACAGATGTCTCAAGTTGATGGAGCATGCAATTGGCATGCTAACTGCAGGAATGTCCAACGGTGCTAATTTCTCTACCATAGCCGCCTCCAACATAATTTTAGAGAATTTGTCAGTACTGTGCTGAGTGTTTCTGTCTGTAATAAAGCCCTTTTGTGGGGAAAAACTGCCCAGTCATGAAATCTATAGATTAGGGCCTAATTTATTTAATTGACTGATTTCTTTCTATGAACTGTAACACAGTACAATCTTTTTAAATTGTTGCATTTATTTTTGTTCAGTATACAACAATGGGATGGCAAAGTATCACATTGGGGTAAATGCTAAGGACAATATGCCCTTTCACTATCAAAGACTGGCTCTGTGTCCAGTGGGAAATCAGACCTGTCTGTTTCTGAATGCTTCCCTCGAGTTCCTCCCAACCACTGATTTACACGGCTGTCTGGAAGAACGACAGGCGAGTCCACCACAGTCACACAGACAAACTTTGGAATCCCTGGGTCTCACAAAGGGTCATGTTCTGAGTGGCAGTGACATATAAGTGAATGAACAATGCTGTCTGTCAAAATAATGGACCTAGAAAAACCTTCCTTTTCGATTATGCTGCCCCTTTGTGAGTGATCTCTTAAAACAGAATTGCCACTCTAGTGTCTGGGGCACGACCCAGTATTTATGACTGATGAAGGGGTTATCATCTTCCCTCCAGTCTCCCTCCATCAGTCTGGGATAGGCACTTCCAAGCCTTCTGTTTCAAGGGGCTGTGACCCAGATGGAGGATGGTACCTCTCCCTGAACTGTAATTGCATCACTGGCTGAATCTGAATGATGGATCTCTCGCCTCCGTGAACCCCCAGAGAGTAATGACAGTCTGCACCTGCTGCTGCTATCACAATGAGCTTCTGGAGTCTCTCTGCCTGCCTCTCTGGCCCTGGCCTTCCTGTGAGAATTAATCCATCCACACGATGCAAGTCGCTACATGCCCAGGTAGCCAAAAATATTTATTCCCAGCTGCAGGAGTGCGTTGGACGGTATCCGTAATCGGTAGATGGTTCTGATGTAAAGGTCATTGTGTGTGCATCGTCAAGCAGTGTACAAGAAAGTATGAAATCTAATTGTTTGCTGCTACCACCACCCCTTCAAATCCAAAGAAAACATGGATGTCAATGTTTGCGTGGACATGCTCCATTCTACTTCCCGTCTGCAGCAGCATATTGCTGATTAGCTAGACAAACAGGTGTGAAACACAGACAGGTGTGCGCGGTAAGTGAACACACTACATGGAATCCATGTTTGGTTTTGATTTGGAGTGGGGTGGTAGCGTCAAACAATTGGATTGAATGCTTTCTTGGGCACTGCTCGGCAACGCTAACGACAACCTTTCCATCAGAACCGTCTACCGATTTACGGATACCGTCCATTGCGGGACACGTGCTGCTAAAAGGTCTGGACATAACTCGCAATGTGGGTATATGTTACAAGCTTAGGAGTTGTTGTACTTGTAGACAAGGAAGGGCAGCACAGCAAGATAGCCTCAATCAGCCGTTCTAGCTAGTTGGCTAACTTAGCTGGCTAGCATAGCTAGCTTCTCTACATTGATTTGATTTCAAAACAGGCACTACCATAACAAGTTTGTCTAATTATCGTGAGTATGGCTACTTTCTCTTTCTTTTCACACTGGCCCCTGCCCTTTCCCCCGCCCTACTGCATCAGCAATCAGAGGGGCACCATTGCCCAAGTTTTACAAAACGTTCTCAAAAACACATGTATTTCGACTATCCGTAAAACATTTATTTTATATTATTTGAATAGTGAAAATACAAGCCTTTTTGGAGCGGGAGAAAACAAATCCAGTCTGCAGTTAATGATAGCAACAGTAACTGTAGTAGTGGATGGTTTGGTAACAGAGTCCTGCTGTGGCGCCAAAGTGAATCTTAACTGTCATGCACTTGGTGTTGTGTGTTAATAATCTGTCCATAAAGATTTGGGAGGATGAGGAAACCGCTCCTTCAGCTGTAATTTAAAAAACATGAGCTTTGTGTTGTGGGTTCAGCCTCCAGGCCACCCAAACAAGTAAACTGTTTAATCTGTTTCCTCTGTTTGTTTAGTACTTCTCAGATTATGGCATCGTTATCTACACAGAGGCCCAGCCAGGAGTCTAAAGGCGCTGAAATGGAAGTCGTTCTGCTCATCTAGGGAGAGACAGACGGAGGGACAGTGAACTGTAGACAGTCACTGTCTGTAGCTGGTACATGCATAATCAAAGCGGAAATAGGAAAGCAGCCACAAAGGCACAGCAAAATGGTGTCCTGGCAAGTGGCAAGAGAAGGAAGTACGGACAGACAATAAAAAGGGCCTATATCTTCTGCTCTTCAATGTATTCCTGTACGCCTGTTGACCACATGGAAAAAGAGGCTATTGCTCTTCATGGATCCAGCCAAATAAATGCATTAAGTAGGTTTTCTGTACTGCGCTGCGTTGAAGGACACCTTTTTAAGAATCCAACCATCTGCTTTGTGCAGTTTATGTTCAGCATTGTGACGGTGGAAACACAGCCTAAAAAAAACAGTTTCACTACAAATCTGCCTGGAAACAAAGCCTATTCTTTCATGTATAATACTATGTAAGTAATCCTCTAGCGTTTGACTGTTATGCCAGATACTTGTATAAACATGCAGTCTCAGAGGAGTCATGAGAAAAGGGAAGCACAACATGAGCAGAGCACAAAGAACTCTCACGCATACAGAAAGCTGAACATGTCTTACGTATGGAGGACGCCCAAGAGAGACATTAAAAGCTTCCGTATCCCCAATAAAGAGTTAATTTATTTGTTGAGAGCTTGTGAAATCCAAGCATGAGCTTCTTGCTGACTTCTGTTTTTGTCACATCCATTTTAGCTCTGGGCTTCGCTGAATCCTGTTTTCACTTCCCCTGAGTTGGGTCAGTTCAGAGCCATCTTGTTGGATTCAGCGGAAGTCACTGTTGCTCACAAGGAGAGCATGGAGACTTGATGAGCATGTGGGCTGCATGTCAATTTGTGTGTGTGTGTGTGTGTACACCTGGGAAAGGGGGATTAGAGCAGTGACAAAAAAAGCTGCATGCAGTATGTTAATTCAGTTTAATGCCACTTAATGACAGGCAGGTTTATGGTCCAACTGTCATGAAACTTGAGAGAATCTTGTGGCATTTTTTACTGAAGTCTTGCACAAAGCTCATGATTTGAGGGAGTCCTCACAGTCACATGCCCATCCTCTGTCACTGTTACGTTTTGGCTGCAAAACTTGAGGTTGATGAGAGGAGTTGTTGCTGCTTGCACATTTTAACTGTGTTATTGCATAATTAAAGATTATGGAAATCCCAGGCGATAGCCTAGGAAGCAGAACTGCTTTTCATGTAAATCCATTTTAGGCTTGACATTGAGTGTGTGATAACATCTCTCTGGTTTGTCTTCAGCCTGCTGTAAACTCCCTGTGCTGACAGGCAGGCATTAGAGATTAAATCTGGACAGATATGTCATTTCTGGAATTGTCTTTTTGAACACCTAACCATAAAGTACTTCAAGTAATGTTATCTGCCTGCTTTGGCATTCCTGACATTACAGTAGAAAAAAAGAACAACGTTCTGCACGTTTCTGTGAAACACAAAAAGGATTTAATCTTTTCTAGACACAAACTCCTAAACAATCAGGGCGGTCAAAGAGAACACTAAACCAACAAACTAGTGGGGTTGTTGTACATTTTCATCTCTGGCTGTGTTTCCTGTTCCAAGTTTCCACTGCAGTTTACCAGTCCCCAGAGGGAGATGTGCTTTGTTTGCCCTGAATACAGACCCATAGCTCCAACTCACCTTTCCATCCTTCAGAGTATGAGAAGAATAGATTACCCTAGCTAGCAGCTCTTCAGGAAATGGCCAATCCCGTCCACTCGTTGGATGCAGGGTGAAGAGGAGTGGACTGGCTCCCATTTTAAGAGGAGATCTGACCTTCAAATTCACTACTTGGTATTATCGGGGGAGATTGAACATTTGATATTATTTGTTATCTTAATGGTAGTGTGGTTCATTGAAGATTAAGATTAAGAACATTAATTAAGAACACTCTTTCCGTGTCATAGACTGACCAGGTGAATCCAGGTGAAAGCTATGATCCCTTATTGATGTCAATTGTTACATCCACTTCAATCAGTGTAGATGAAGGAGAGAAGATAGGTTAAATAAGTATTTTTAAGCCTTGAGACATTTATTGAGTGTGTGCCATTCAGAGGGTGAATGGGCGAGACAAAAATTGTAAGTGCCTTCGAACAGGGTATTGTAGTAGGTGCCAGGCGCACCGTTTTGTGTCAAGAACTTCAACGCTGCTGGGTTTTTCACGCTCAACAGTTTCCCGTGTGTATCAAGAATGGTCCACCACCCAAAGGACATCCAGCCAACTTGATACAACTGTGGGAAGCATTGGAGTCAACATGGGCCACTGTCTATAATGATTATGAGTCCGCTTCTAATGACGAGTCCTTCCCTGAGGTTATTTTCGTAATTTCGTCTGGTTGCCATGGCAAGATGTCAAAAAGTAATATCACTGTTGCTGTGGCTGCATCGTAGAATTCAGTTCAACTCTTTGTTCAGTTATATTCTCCTCATCTGTCCTTGAAGATTTCTACTTCAACTGAGACTTTATGTTGAGTAGGCCTAGTGTCTTGATGTAGCCTAGTTATTGCTGCAGCCCTAAACACATGACACGCAAACATCTCTTTTGAAATGTTCAAGGTTTTGGTAACTGCTACTGCAATTGGCCAGGACTTGGCTCCATTGGTGCTGAACAAGCTAGATATTTATCAATGCTAGAGGAACCCTTTGTTTGACTTTGCCCCGACCCACACCCTATATACAGATCATCCTAGCAGATTTACGGCCTTGTAGGAATGATGGGAACTCTGCTACGGATGCTAAAAACCATGTGACCCTGGCCTTGGGAACATGACCTCAACTGAACGTACCTGATTTAAACATACTGTAGGATAATGGCAGTGACACTTTCAAATCCTGCACTACAATGTTAAAAGCCAGTCTGTTTGACCAGAATGCCTCATTTGATACACTGCCCTCCAGACATTCTTTCATCTTGCTTGTGCAGTCTCTCCAACTGCCTTACAATGATCATGATATCGACATGTTTGCTTTAGTTTATAGCTCTGAACCTTTTGAAACTCTTGAAGAGAATGGATGATTCTCTCACTGTATGGAGCCCATCTTCCATCTGATGTCAGGTGTGTGAACTGTAAATGGACTGTCCTTCAACAAGCTGCTGTACACATGGAATGCTCCTCCAGTTTGCATGTTTCCAGCTGAGAGTGGCCACATGGTCAATAGGCTATTGTTTGGTCTGGATGGCTGGCTTTCTGGCTCGGCACTCTCTGTCAGCATGGAGGTAGTGATTGTGATGCCTATTGAACTGCTCACAATGGGAGTGAGTTGGGGAGTTAGAGAGAGAGAATATTGATTATTATTATTATTATTTAAATTATGTTAATATTGTGAATCTCCAAAGTAAGCTTTGGCAAATGTACATTGTTACGTCATGCCTATTTAAGGCAAATTGAATTGAGAGAGGGAGGGAGAGAGAGATGCTGTAGTGACCCCTGGTGGTGAGGTATTTGTTTCCCAAAGGGGCAAGAGGTTAAAAGTAGTGACAACTCTTCCTTAGACAAGGCTACCCCCTGATATCATTCTCATTGTTGATTCAATTGATTACCCCCCACATGTATTGAGGAACATCTCACGCTCACTAGGTCTTCACTTCCTACTGAGTTTCTTGGGTTTCACTGTTGAGCAAAATCCAATTGCATTCTAATCTAAAGGACAACACAGACTTCAAAAGGCCTACTGGTAGCAGTTTCTGATAGGTAGCTAATATTCTGAAAGTTTATGCAAGTAATTAGATCATACTTTCAGCAGAAATCCAGCTTTGGATATTGCCACGTCTAATGCATTTGATACCACTTGTTTATAGGTTAACTCATTGGTTCCCATGCCTGTCTAGCACAGTGGTTCCCAACCTTTTTTGGTTACTGTACCACCATCTGAATTTTGCTCTGCCCGTAGAACCCCTGAAATACCCCCCTCGTGTGCATTTTACCAGTAGGCCTATGGTCTCATGAGTCTTCTCAAGTACCGTCTGTGGATAGGCCAAGTACCCCCAGGGGTCCTAGTACCCCTGGTTGGGAACCACTGGTCTAGCGCTAGCTAGCTGGTAGTAGGTCCTTGTGATTGCCAGGACCTACTCTATAATCTCCAGCCACCATGAATGGACAAGGTCAGTGCAGCCACTGTGTCAGTGCAGCCTTTGTCAGCTCTGGTGTGGGGCTCTGGGCATTGCTGACCCATTCCTCTTGGTTGCTATGGACTCTGTATAGAAAGGCTTTCTGCTGGAGCTCAATGCTGCCTGTTCAGTGGGATCTAACCCTGGCAAGGTTGATGCAGGATTCACACGCCTATCCCCCTCCTGTCTGTTTGCTGCGCCAACCGCTCTTCCTCCTCATAACCGCTTCCTCTCCTCCCCTTTGTCTCCCTTCAGCGCTGGCATTGCTGTTGGTTTCTATGGGAACGGCGAGACCTGTGACGGTGTGAACAGGCTGACGTACTCCCTGCGCCACGCCAACCAAACGGTGGCAGGAGTGCAGAAACTGGTAAGTACTCCCATCGAAACAATGACACCCCAGCAAAATCTCTACTGTCACAACCATAACATGGGCTGGCCCCACCATTCACAGTTAGCGTACTGTTGATCACTATAAGGAGCAATGATTCCCCTGCTAACCCCACATAGATACAATATAATAAACACTATTTATTTAGTCTATCCCCATAAGGAGCGGGTTGTTTGTGACCTTGCGTGTCCCTCCCTGTGCCTACTACCTAGGTATCAGACAGCACAGGCTCCCTGAAGCAGACGGTGGATGACAGTCTGGGGCAGCTAGAGGGCCAGTACGCCAAGCACACGGACTACCTGTCCATCATCCAGAAGGTGCAGGGCCAGCTGGACGAGCTGGTGAGGCAGATGGTGGAGATCCCCTTCTGGGGCAACAAAGACATCTCCCTGGAGGAGCTGGCCGTCAACATAGAGCTCTACGACTGGTACAGGTGAGAGACGGACAGACGGGGAGACTAGATACATGACATCTTAGGACATCACATTCCTATTGTTCACCAAAACCATTACCAGAACTGAGGCTTGTTTTGTTTCATTACTTCGTTTGGTTTTTGTAGGTGAATGTATTTCGAGTTTGTATTCCTGTCATGTTGTATGATACATTTTTTGTATTTCAAGGTAGGGACTAGTGTGTTTTTATTATTAGCAACTTTTGCTGCTGCCTAATTTACATACAGAAGCTCATAGCAACCTTGGCTTAATGGTGTGAACAGAATTACACAGCTTCCACTCAGAGGAATCCTGCAGTACAGGATTAGCAGTTTAAGTGAACCCTCATAGATTTTTGTTTATGCCGATGTCGTCCGCTTAATTCTACTGCTGGGCCTTTTAGAGAGAGAATCATCTCAAAGTTGATTCTCAGAAAATTACTAAGCTAATTTGAAAACCCCTCAAATGAACTATTTAGTGGGAGGAGACACTGGATGAAACCCAAAACCCAAAACACAGTCCTCCCTCCTGTAACTCGTGTTAACACCCCTGCAGTGTAAGGTAGAGTTTATTCTATATCCTCAGTACAATTCACAGTTGAATAGTTAAACATCTCTCTCCTGGTGAGACCGTCAAGCCAGCCAGTCAGTGATGTTCAGTTGGATCTGTATGAATGTGAAAGTAGCTAACAGAGACAACTGGAGTCAACAGTGGAAATACCCTTACAGTTAAATCAGTCTGATTCAGCAGAGATCTCAAACACTGCCTGCCTCAGCATCTCACAGGGGAAGTGGACTTCAAATCACATCTCCTTTTTGTTTTGTGTATGTTTGAAGCAATCCCCCTGTTGGTATCCTTTAGATTTCTTTAACAGTACCAGTGTGATCTGTACAGGGGTCATAGATAACTACTCCTTTTTTCTTTATGTACTGGCTGCGTTTGTCAGCAGGTCTTGGGGTTTCTTCAGTCAGTTGGTCTATAGTTCTGTTGTGTTTGTGGTTGGGTGTTGGTTTCGTGACTGTTGTTATGGTTGTTTCCCACCTCAGGTGGCTGGGCTACTTGGGCCTGCTGCTGTTCAACATCCTCATCTGCCTGCTGGTGCTGTTTGGCCTCATTCGCAACTCCAAGGCAACGCTTATTGGGTGAGTTCTTCCATGTGAGGGAGTGAACCAGTAAGAACCGTGGGGATGTGGACGATAATCTGCTAGGCCATGTATTTATAGAAATTGTCATGCTATTGAACGATTAAACAAAATGAAAGCCTCCAACCTGTCACAAATTTTATCTCCAGGATCACTTTGTTTGCCCGTTGCAAATGACTTTTGACTGTACGCTGAGCAACCTTATCATTGCGATTTATGTGAGACGAGTTCTCGCTTCATAAAGTGTCAGCCAGTCACAGTCTATTTGGAACGTGCATTAAAACTAATCTCTCAGAAAATTCCTCTGTCTCCTCAACTTTTGACAACTCTGCAGGAAAGTATGTCAGGTCTTTTTTAAAAGGCATCAAGGGCACAGGCTCAGTACTGCCTGTCCTCTTCAGTCCCTCCCCTTCTATTTCATTTAATGGTCTGTGTCTGTGGATACAGCTGGGTCAGTTTGGGTGCCTCATTGTCATTTGAGTCAGTTCCAGAGCATTAGGCTTCATGGTTCCCCCAGGTCCCCCTCTCCTAGCACTCCTATGTCCTGTCATCTCACTCATCCTCAGTGAATCAGACCCAGGTCATCCTCAAGCCCTGCCCAGAGACCAATGAAGGGGTAATTCCTCTGACATAATTAACCCTAACTCTCCTTGTGAGATGAGGGAAACATTATCCCAAGTCCCTGTGGGTGTTTAGGGTTGAAGTCAATGTTGCCTTTTTTTATAGATCAACATTAAACCCTCCAGCATTTCATTAAGATCATCCAAAATGTTTAGCAGCCATTATTTGTGGTTACGGCTAAGCAACTCCCAGTCCAAGGCAATGTTCCTTACATTTTTGGGGGGCATTGAGCAAAAGTCTTTGTCTGCTGAGGGCAAACTTGAACGTTATGAAAATTCTATGCAACTTCCTGTTTACTGTGAAAACTGAGGATGTAGCCAAGTAGGCTACTGTGGCTATTTGATCATAATGTAGGCCTACCACAGTGGCCTACCATAAAAAACAATGGAGAAAATGCCTCCCATAACATTTTAACATGGAAATAACTGTTCTATGATTCAGCCTATTGTAGCAGCCAATTTGTGGTGTTCAATGTAAGTCTACATTCCATGAGACTTTTGAAAACATGCAGGGCTTGACGTTAACCTGTTTTAGCTACTTGTCCTTCAGACAAGGTGACTGAAACTGTTATTGTTTTGTTTGATGCAAGAGAAAGTATTAAAAAGTATTATTATTATTCCCATACCAGTATTATTATTTCAGAGAATCAGACAAAAATGTTGGTTACTTAGCTTATTCAAGCCTGTCTTAAAATATAACACTGCCCCTTTAAGCCATAAAAATATGCTCTTTACCTGACTCACTTTTCAAAGATGGCAAAAATGTACTCGTTTTGTGTAGGGCTGGGAATTGCCAGGGACTAATGGTTAGGTGCCGATACGATATGTATTGCGATTCTCACGATTCTATATGTATTAGCGATGTGGTGTTCCAAACATATTGCTCACGAGAGCCATGAGAAAACAACAAGTTTTGTTTGATCAGTCATGAAAATAAAAGTGCTGAAAACAAATGGGCTCCCTATTTAAAAAGATGGAGAACAAGCTATGAAGGACAAATACTGGAGTTTTGGTGCAGGTACAGCCAACTAGCGCATAAATAATATTGCGATTATTGTCAAAACGATACACTATATTGTAAAAATGATATCCGGATATGTAACAGTACTAGGGCTGTCCCCGACAAAAAACGAATCTTGGTCGACCGAGAGTTAATTAATCGATTGGTCAAAAAAACTTTGTGTATTTTTCCATATATAGACACATCCTATGTGTTTTCATCAAATCAACAATATGCACTGAGCTTGTCTGATACTTTAAGCACACTGATGGATTGAATTAATTAAGACACACAAATGACTTGAGGGTGTCTGACCGCAATTGATTTGATTGTGCTGGGCTCAGACTTTCTGCGTTTTGTGACAGCGAGTGACTGTGTGACTGGCGCATGTTGTCTCGCTCTCCTCCCTGCTGCAGCAATCACCACAGAACATCAAGTGTTTATTGCGCTGTCCGTGTTGCTGAAAATGCAACATAATTATAGCCATTTCTGACTGAAAAGGTTGGTTACCCAAATCCCTAATTTGTTTAGGAAAAACATTTACTATTCCCTCAACCCTTGCTCTCTTTACGTGACACATGTATGCATCGCATGGACGTGACCAATAGGGCCTGAGCTATAGCCTATCATAAATACATCAATAAGATGGTTAGAACAAACTCTTCGTAACACGTGACAGCAAAATGGATGCAGAGGATGCAACCAACTTTAAACGGGGGAATGTTTACTATCTATCTATCTATCTATCTATCTATCTATCTATCTATCTATCTATCTATCTATCTATCTATCTATCTATCTATCTATCTATCTATCTATCTATCTATCTATCTATCTATCTATCTATCTATCTATCTATCTATCTATCTATCTATCTATCTATCTATCTATCTATCTATCTATCTATCTATCTATCTATCTATCTATCTATCTATCTATCTATCTATCTATCTATCTATCTATCTATCTATCTATCTATCTATCTATCTATCTATCTATCTATCTATCTATCTATCTATCTATCTATCTATCTATCTATCTATCTATCTATCTATCTATCTATCTATCTATCTATCTATCTATCTATCTATCTATCTATCTATCTATCTATCTATCTATCTATCTATCTATCTATCTATCTATCTATCTATCTATCTATCTATCTATCTATCTATCTATCTATCTATCTATCTATCTATCTATCTATCTATCTATCTATCTATCTATCTATCTATCTATCTATCTATCTATCTATCTATCTATCTATCTATCTATCTATCTATCTATCTATCTATCTATCTATCTATCTATCTATCTATCTATCTATCTATCTATCTATCTATCTATCTATCTATCTATCTATCTATCTATCTATCTATCTATCTATCTATCTATCTATCTATCTATCTATCTATCTATCTATCTATCTATCTATCTATCTATCTATCTATCTATCTATCTATCTATCTATCTATCTATCTATCTATCTATCTATCTATCTATCTATCTATCTATCTATCTATCTATCTATCTATCTATCTATCTATCTATCTATCTATCTATCTATCTATCTATCTATCTATCTATCTATCTATCTATCTATCTATCTATCTATCTATCTATCTATCTATCTATCTATCTATCTATCTATCTATCTATCTATCTATCTATCTATCTATCTATCTATCTATCTATCTATCTATCTATCTATCTATCTATCTATCTATCTATCTATCTATCTATCTATCTATCTATCTATCTATCTATCTATCTATCTATCTATCTATCTATCTATCTATCTATCTATCTATCTATCTATCTATCTATCTATCTATCTATCTATCTATCTATCTATCTATCTATCTATCTATCTATCTATCTATCTATCTATCTATCTATCTATCTATCTATCTATCTATCTATCTATCTATCTATCTATCTATCTATCTATCTATCTATCTATCTATCTATCTATCTATCTATCTATCTATCTATCTATCTATCTATCTATCTATCTATCTATCTATCTATCTATCTATCTATCTATCTATCTATCTATCTATCTATCTATCTATCTATCTATCTATCTATCTATCTATCTATCTATCTATCTATCTATCTAAAGCCAGGCACATTTAACAGTTTGGCTAATTAAGTTGGAGTTTCCTCGGCAAGGGCTGTTTTCTCATCTCCTAACTCAACTGCTGCCTCCACTTCATTGTTCTCAACACCAATATGCTGATTAACTTTGCTATTATGCTCATAGCAACATGGTCTAGGAAAAGGTGCCAATTCAACAGCGCACTGATGTTTCAGAACCCCTGACAGCGACCGCTATCCAACACAGGAGAAGGCGCATTTGTTATCAAATAATATTATTTGTATTAGTGTTGCACCATTGTTCTTATGTAATATAACCTTATACAGTTTCAGTAGCACGTCTTAGAGTGATGGACTGTGCCATCCCAACGACCTCCACAATTAGTTTGTCAACTCAAACAGGCGCCAATTAGGCAGGTGTCTTGTAGACACAAAATGATTTTTGCTACTGCTCAACTAAAGAAATCTCGGTGGACCAACAGCCTGTCGACTAAATGGGGTCAGCTCTAAAATGAGCACATGAGGATACATGTGGTTCTTCACTTGGATCTCAAAACAAGCGCATCTACTCGCAAACCCTCGTGCCTATCCATGCAATAGAATCCTCATTCAATGCCCTCTGCCTATAACAAAATCTGACTTTTTTTCTGGTATGTTGCATTCGATCACAATTCCCAGGTTCAATCTCGTGCGTCTCTGCCGGGCTGATATTTCTTCTGGGCGGCAGTCCTGTTCTAACCTCTCTCCCTCTCTCTGTCCGTCCCCAGAGTGTGTCTTCTGGGCTTGCTGGCTCTGGTTATCAGCTGGGCCTCCCTGGGTCTGGAGTTGGCTGTGTCTGCTGTGAGTGTCTCCATGGGAACATGGCTTTATATCTCCTATGTTGAGGCTGGAACCCAGAGCTCAGTCCCAGTAGTGTGGGAGTTAGAATCTGTTCAACCTTTACCTGAATCACTGCAGTGGGCCAGCTAACACTGAACAAAATAGAATGCTTGGCATAAGGTACTATTATCAGTATGAGTCATGAAGTTAGGTTTGTTATCTAGGGAAAACTGTGAGGCGGACTAGCTACTACAGTTTGTAGCTGGTACAGTGTGCCGTTCATTGTGAGCAGCATGCCATTATCAAATATTTAGGACCCAGTGGGATCTGTCTTTATGCAAATTCCCAACCCACACCATTTAAAATGTATTATTCCCTCCATTTATTACTTCCAGATGGAATAATCTGCTGAGACTGTTTGTTTATTTGACAGACTAAACATTCTCATTATACTAACTATTGTGTTGTGAAATGTCCTGTCCTGTTTCTGACTGTTTGGGTATGTTTCTCAGACTGTGTGAATGTGCTTTACTCCTCTCTGCAGACCTCCAGTGACTTCTGCGTTGCTCCTGACATGTTCGTCACCCAAATGACAGAGCAGTATGGAGTGCTCGATAAAGGTAAAGATTCATTAAGTGAATTGTCAGTGCCTTAGATTTGTCATGTTTATTGTAATATCAATCGTAGGGCTCCCAAGTGCCGTAGTGGTCTAAGATACTGCATCTCAGTGCTAGAGGCGTCACAACAGACAACCTGGTTCGAATCCAGACTGTATCACAACCGGCCGTGATTGGGAGTCCCATAGGCACGATTGGCCCAGCGTCGTCCGAATTTGGCCGGTGTAGGCCGTCACTGTAAATAAGAATTAGTTCTTAACTGACTTGCCTAGTTAAATAAAACATTTTTTTAAAGTAAAGTGAAATACAGACACTGCTCTGTATGAGATGTACTACTATTAACAGTTGTTTTGTGCAAGAATTCTGTTTTTGTTAGAGATTTCTCACTGTCACGTAAGCGTTCATATCCTGTTTGTTTTGGAGGAGATCCGTCTGCTGACTGAATTGCATTATCTCTCTTCAACTTGACAGAATACTACAACATTTGTAGAAAATAGAAAATTGTCGTAGGGGAAATGCGTAACACCAATGACAAGTCTGGCTCTAACACTGTCTGTTTGTTTGTGATCAAATATGAGTGTTTCTTTTGTCGTGGTATACTCTCATCTGGAGAATGTTTTGATAGCTCTGACAAATGATTGGATTCATTCTCTTCAGTATCATGCACACTGAGATAATATGCAGAAATAATGACAGAGCAACGACACAAATGCCAAAAGCGCTTTAATATGTGCCAGACAAGCCCAATCACTGTGATGCTCAATCAACCCCACATCCCACCCTGGGGAGAGATATAAACCTGTTTCTATTCTCTGGCCAGCGGTGAAATGTATTGCTGTCAGATTTATGGACCTGGGCTGGGGTGTATGAGATACATCCTCAAACCTGTAATAGGACTCAATAAATTACCCCCAGAGCATCTGTGGCCGGGCAGACAAGCCAGGGGTGGCGGGCTGCGCTCCAATGCGACCCGTGGCGTAATTGGCCAATCTGTTCCCATGATGAGGAGAGAAGAAGTGTGAGAGGAGAGAGATAAAGCCCGGGGTGTGTGAAGCAGAGTGTGTGAATGAGATAAGACCAGTGGAGGAGGGGGATGAGGAGAGACACGCTATGGTGGAGAAAGCAGGCAGGCAGGCAGGCAGGCAGGCAGGCAGGCAGGCAGGCAGGCAGGACCAGAAGCAGATGCACTCTGATTCAAGCCTGTGCCATGGCGTGCTATGTTCGAGTCACGCACTCCCAAATATCATTATTTATTAAATTGCATGCGGGTGGGGGATGTGTGGGTGAGAATACGTGTCTCCTTCTCACACCATCCCAGATTGAGTTCCGTAAAGCTTCTAGCTAACCCATTAGCATTGTTTACGGAGCTCTGAACTGTCCCCATCGATCCAGGTTCTATCCCAAATGGCACCTTATTACCTATATTGTGCACTACTATTGACCAGAGTGTAGGGTAGCCATGTAGGGTACCATTTGAGACGCAACCCCAGTCTGCTCTCTTCACAAAGCCCCCAGTCAGCTCTGCTCTGCAGTACGTCGTTAAGAAGCTAATTGGCAGCCATTGATTCCCGAAGATCATTAATCACCCTCTTCAGAAATTGTCTCTCTTTCTCTGTGGAAGCTGACCTGCGATGATACCGCAGCACTGTAGGCTATGGGATTATGGGGTACACCACCTGACGTTCAGTAGACTGGGCACTGCTTCAGGCAGCAGCATGTAAAGGCTATGTGATGTCAAGGTCAGGGAAATGAAATATCATCCAGTAAGTCACCATGGTGCCAAATGAGAGCTCCCACATGCTGCAGCTTCTAAAGGGCATAGTTTCATGGGTGAAATGGTTGCAGAAATGTCTTCTGTGAGAATGTGTTAATGCAATTCGCCTTATTGAACAATTGACTGTCACTGTACTATAACTAACTACACTGAGATCATCTTGTATGTGTTTTTCCACAGACATTCTGCAGTACTACATGAGATGCAGTGTGGGCCAGACCAACCCATTCCAACAGGTAGGCTACTTCAAACAGACTTTTACTGGCCATCATATTTTAACAAAGAGCTTTGAAATTGGCCTCACAGACACCAGGGATGTGTTGGTTTTATAACATGTTTAGTACTCATATCATCTTTTTCAGTATATGCGTGAATCAGGCTAATTTGTAACTTTGATGCAGGCCATCATTTTTCTGATCTAATGAGGCTGATGACTCATCTAGCTAATGCATCTCACTACATACATGCTGTATAATGTATGCACATATCTTCTCACTCATCTATCATCTCCGAATGACCTCTGCATGTAAATGAGATGATCCCATTGGACAAAAGGAATGGAGATGATGATCATATGCAGCCTATATAGATTCATCTGTGGACTGCCGTCTCATTTCAAACCAACACCTCTGCCTTAAAAGCAGCAGCTCTAACCGAGCGGGCAAAGCTGGTGGAAATGACGTCATTAGAACCTGTTCTGCCTTAGTAAGACTAATCAAGAACAGCTACTTCAAAGGGAAAATATCAGCTTTTCAGTTAGACTTTGTAGATTTTTATTGACTACTTAAATAGTGTCTCAAAACGTTGATGTAGAGTAGATATTACTGAAAAAACTAATCTCCCAGAAAAGCTTTTTGTTCAAAGAATACTGGTCTTAATACTGCAAGACTGTATTTGGGTCACAAAAAGCACATTATGACGTACACTCACTGTATCAGTCCACCTAGAGAAGAGCAGTCTTGCTGGGAGAAGCAGAACAGACACTCCCTGTGCCTTTCATCTTTTAGACCAAATGGCAGCTTTTCCCAGCTTTTCATGGAGGTTTTAAATGTAGAACTGCGAAACACCCACTAAGGTTATTGCCAGTGTCAAATATGAATGTGATTTGAAGACCCTACCCTAAGACCCTATCCGTCACTTGTTTTTAATGGACTGGAGTAGTTTTTTTTAAATTGGTCAAATGGCTTAGTGCAGCACAAGCCCAGGCTAGCTATCACTGGTACATCTGTAAAGGAAACGGTTTGATATGTAATGCATGCCATATATCTCACAGGTACAGGTGTCAATGTGCCAACATTGGGTTGAGTGTAAATGGACATATTTGACTATCGGAAAGGACTGTGTTCGCTAGCAGGGGGTTTCGATTTTCTGTGTAAGGGTCAGGTGAGGTTTCTCAGGAAGACATTGAACAAGTAGTGTAGTACTCAGTGCAACGTCTGATACAGGCGGTTGTGTTTACCTCTTGTGTTGTAGAAGTTGTCCTGGTGCCACAAAGCCTTAGTGGAGATGCAGGACGACGTGTCTGAACTGCTCCGCTCGGCCACCAGAGAGTACCCCCAAACTAAGGTGAGTGTCCAGACTCCTGAGATACAACGCTTTACTTCCTGCTGTGAGTGCCACCTCCCCTCCCAGTGTACTAATATTACAGTATACCTGCTGGCTCAGTCACTCCACACAAACACACTCTGCCTTCCCCCGGTCTGTCTACACTGGCTGTACTAGTGTAGCAATTTTAAGGGTTGAATAGTCCACTGAACTAAAGGACGAACAGGCAGAGAGAGGAGACGAGTGCACCTTGCCACAAAAGTCTGCTGACACGCCACCTTTGCGTTACGCTCATGTTACTTTCACTGGCCTCCTGTACAGCCCTGTGTTGTATTGTCCAGCACTGATCCTTCCACTGTCTGCACAGAGGAACAAATGAGGCCTGATATTCGGGATGTGTTGGAAAACTGAGAGATGCAGGCAGGCATACTTCAGTGGCACAGTGAAGAGACAAAATGCTTAGTTCATGGAAACATTTCACGTTCTGTAGGGCTACCAGAGATATACAACTCTGCCAACACTCAACAGCCCTCATGTCCTATTTAGTCATTTAAAATGCACCTCTGGACAAACTCTGTTCTCTGCCGACCGTTACAGTCCATAGGAAAATGTAATCCGAACGTGGTTTCTTATTACACCTCGTGCAGACAGACTGCGGTGTAGCCTAAGTTTGAAGTTCGGAGGCAATGGAATGTGGTGCGCACCATTAAACTCCTGTTTAGCTTAGATGGTAGAGCATGGCGCTTGCAACGCCAGGGTTGTGGGTTCGATTCCCACGGGGGACCAGTACGAAAAAGAAAAAAAAAGTATGAACATGTATGCTCTAACTAACTGTAAGTCACTCTGGATAAGAGTGTCTGCTAAATGACTCGACTGTAAACTCTGTCTGTCTGCACGAGGCGTCAGGGTTGCTGCCTCTGTTTTTGTTTGGGAATTTTGTCAAAGTTTCACAGACTCTACTTTTGTTGACCTCATACAAACCTGCTTTACTATGTTAAGTAGGACACCTAAATAAGTACTCCCAGTATCTCTCTCATAAACACGCTCACTGAGACAGTGGTCCGGCCTAATTTGCTGTGTTAAATGGAGATCTGTCCCTGTTTTTAAACTGTGTGTGTGTTCTAGGGGAATCTAGAACAGATCCAGGGGGTGCTGAACACCACAGAGATCGGCCTGCATCAGCTCACTGCCCTGGTGGACTGCCGCAGCCTGCACATGGTGAGCTGCCTTCCTGCCTGGGACTACAGGGGGACCCATGGCTAACATCCTTACTCCACAGGGGGTGTTGTTTGGTCTCTGTGTTGTGTGTTCTTGGCCTACATGTGTACATGTCCCTCTCTCTGATGTGATGTTAGCATGTACAGTACATTCAGTGCACGTCTAGTCCTATGATGATTGCTGATGTGTACGCGAGCTGTGTCTGAACGGTCCAATGAGCCCGTTGCATGACCGGCAGTTAGCTTTCCCTCTTCCTGGTGTGATAGAGAGGACTACTTTCACAGTTCTCACTCCTGTGCACGTGCATCTGTGCTCCTCTTCGCTCAGCTGAGCTCAACTCTGCTCCACTGCTCTTGGTTCAGCCCTGCTCTGCTCCTCTCTGCCTGCAGTGCACCCGCCGCCCTGGGCTGGGCTGCATATCTCTATGATCTGTAGTAGCAGCCCTCCCTGACAGCTCCTCACATCATCCCCTGTTAACCCCTATGTGGCCGGGCCTACTGTCACACTCAGAACCCTGCCTGGGTCTCACTGTTCCTACTGTCCCTCCCACTCTCATCCCCACCACTCACAGCCCTCGCTGCAGAGGGCAGGAGAACCTGAGCCAATCAACCAGTAGCCCAGGAGCTCACATTCTGCCTGTACCAGGGCCACTTTCAGTAGGCAAACATTGTGGAATGTTGCAGATAGAAATGTCATGACATGAATAGAGCTGACGTGATTTGTTCTTCTACAGAGAGGGATGTTTGTTCTGCATCATATATTTCTTTCTGAACATTGTGCTGAGCATGAGTTAACATGCTATACCTAGAAGGAACAACCAAGAGATCTCTCAATGCACATGCAGGAAGCCGTAGCGCCCATCATGAAACGTTTTCTTTAAAAGCTGGACTATTATTTCCCACTGACTCCCTGCTTTTGTCATGTGGAATAGCTCTCCTGGTTAATTCACATGTTTTCAAGCTTTTTCCTCTCAATAATGACTGTAATTTGCCTGGCTCTGAAGCAAGGCACAGGAAAACCCCCGTCTTGGTCTGCTTTCACTCCTCGACACGAGGCGGAGTTAGGGGGAGATGTATCGTTAAATAGTCAACCTCCCTCCTCCGGCTTGTGTAGCAAATGTGTCAGATAGGGCACTGTGTACAGTAACCCTGTGTAGCAAATGTGTCAGATAGGGCACTGTGTACAGTAACCCTGTGTAGCAAACACAGGCCATAGGGAAGCATCTGCTTGGTTTCCCACATTCATGTCCTCCAGCTTCTCAGACCATGGTACTATATGTAGGTTAGTTGTATTTCTATGATATGTTGTGGACCTCTAGCCTGTGCACTAGATATGTACAGCATATGACATGACAACGAACCAGACAGTAGTGATGGGTGGGGAGAATAAGCAATAGTTAACATATCGGAATATTACTTTTTGGCGATGTATTGTGTCGTTTTGACAATATTGTAATATTAGTTTTGCGCTAGTTGGCTGTACCTGCAGAAAAACTCCAGTATTTGTCCTTCATAGCTTGTTCTCCATCTTTTTAAATAGGGAGCCCATTTGTTTTCAGCACTTTTATTTACGTGACTGATAAACTCATTTTCTCATGGCTCGGTCTTGTCCCTCTGCAGCAGCAATATTTTGGGATGTTCTTATCTCAGTAAAATCACAGTATCCAATCGCAGTACATACAATAACTTTGGAAGGTATTCAGACCCCTTGACATTTTCCTCATCTTGTTACGTTACAGCCTTATTCTAAAATTCATCAATCTACACACAATACCCCATAATGACAAATTTTTGCTAATTTATAAAAAATAATTAAACTGACATCACATTTACATAAGTAGTCATACCCTTTACTCAGTACTTTGTTGAAGTACCATTTGTCAGCGATTTAAAGCATTGAGTCTTCTTGGGTGTGACGCTACAAGCTTGGCACCTGTATTTGGAGTTTTTCCCCATTCTCCTCTGCAGATCCTCTCAAGTTCTGTCAGGTTGGATGGGGAGCGTTGCTGCACAGCTATTTTCAGATCTCTCCAGAGATGTTCAATCAGGTTCAAGTCCGGGCTGTGTGCTTAGGGTCGTTGTCCTGTTGGAAGGAGAACCTTCGCCCCAGGTCCTGAGTGCGCAGGAGCAGGTTTTCATCAAGGATCTCGCTGTACTTTGCTCTTTTCATCTTTCCCTCGATCCTCACTAGTCTCCCAGTCCCTGCCGCTGAAAAACATCCCCACAGCATGATGCTCACACCACCATGCTTCACCGTAGGGATGGTTTCAGGTTTGCTCCAGATGGAATGCTTGGTATTCAGGCCAAAGAGTTCAATCTTGGTTTCATCAGACCAGAGAATGTTTTTTCTCATGGTCTGAGAGTCTTTAGGTGCCTTTTGGCAAATTCCAAGGGGGCTGTCATGTGCCCTTTACTGAGGAGTGGCTTTCGTCTGCCCACTCTTTAACATAAAGGCCTTTAACATAAAGGCCGTTATAAATAACTTGTCTGTCTTGTGTTCCAGGACTATGTCCAGGCTATAACAGGGTTGTGTTATTAACTGTGTTGCTGTGCTGTGTTCCAGGACTATGTCCAGGCTATAACAGGGTTGTGTTATTAACTGTGTTTCTGTGCTGTGTTCCAGGACTATGTCCAGGCTATAACAGGGTTGTGTTATTAACTGTGTTGCTGTGCTGTGTTCCAGGACTATGTCCAGGGTATAACAGGGTTGTGTTATGATGGACTGGAGGGCCTGATCTACCTGGTGCTCTTCTCCTTCGTCACGGCTCTCATGTTCAGCTCCATTGTGTGCAGCGTGCCTCACACCTGGAACAACAAGAGGTAAGAACCCATCTCTCAGACAAACTACTATCCTCCAGTACCACATACAGTCAAATTGGACCTCAATGCTATTTCCTTTTCTCTGTTAGTGTTCCATGTCTATGAGCAAAATGGTTCAGAAAATAAAGGATGTTTTAGATATTTCAGTGTTTGTTTGAGAAACCATTTAGAATTGCTTACAATAAAACTCATTAGTTAACAGACCTTTTGACCTCATAGACCTTTTGCAGAAACCGCAGACAGAAAGAGACAATACTATTATAGAATATAATAGGTTTTTTTATCAAGAGTTTCTAAACCGCTGACAAATCTGTTCCATGGGACCTGGCCGGGAGGGCCCAGCTGCTTCCCCAAATATATCACTTCCTGTTATCCTCCTCTCCCTTATCGTGCAAAGCTTTGCCTAAATCTATTGCAACCATTGCATGGAGTGGTGTAACTTTGGAGGTTGACGTGGTACTTTATGAAATCCATCTGATTCCGCTCTGCTTTGTGACCCTATCAGCACCAGATGAATAGGATTAAACATAATGCCTTGTAAGAGAAATGAGAATTAGTTGTCCCAGGAAACGCCTCCAGCTTAAATCCACTCTGTAATTAGAGTTCTAACTGAGGATACAGGTGGATTTGTTATATTCTGCATGTTTGATCTCAGCTCGCTGTTCCTGTTATACCAGCATAGGGGTTTTATAGGAATACATCTTCAATATGACATACAGTTGTTTGAATAATATCTCATTGTTGTAATGATGCATGTAATTCTTAATAACCCCCCATTAAGCTTTACTGCTTTTAATGCCATAAGCAATTTTATTGATGTATTTTATATATGAACACGGTAATGTTGGAAATTAGTTATATTTTCACCTCCACTATATACTGTCTTTGTAATGTTCTGTAAGGGTGAATGCGTGCTGCACTGAATGGGATGATATCATTCATTAGCTGTGTGGAGGAGAACCCTGTGGGTGGTAGTGTTGAACACTAGAGGGAGACAAGCGCCTCCATGTCGTCATCATCATCATCTGCTCGATTAACTGCAGCGCCACAAGGGCTATTTTTGTCTGCTTTAGTTATCCATGTTTTATATCTTGAACATTCAGGGGGAAATGTCTTTTGGTTTTTGATAATGTGACAATGGGCTTTCAGTGGTGCCCTTGCGCTAGTAACCATCACAGCTCGTGTTTGAACAGAAATGGCAAAGTAAACCAATCCATATTGTAGCAGATCAATCTGTAATATTCCTGTGGAAACTGAATAAATGTTTATCTTCCTGGAGCATGGTTTTATTCCTTAAGCTCAGTGGGAATTTGCAGCTTTCCCTTTTTCAAAGAGAAAACATCTTTCGTCTCCCCTTGGGCAGTGAAGAAATTGAATAGAAACGTGGCCGTGAATGAATACAAAACGTGACTGTGAATGTGCCTGCTTTTGTGCTGCTGCTGCTGCTGCTGCTCTCCCCATCAGTGGGAGAGGGTTCCCCCTTGTGGCCGTTTGTCACTGCAGGGTTGTGGTCAATTCCATTTCAATTTGGAAATAAACAGAAATTCACATTTTTGTCCCCCACAATGAAGTTGAGGATTGGACTGTGGATTTGTCCATGTCCGTTCCTACGCAATATCTCAGACATCACTAGCCTGATTTTGACTAAACTTGGGTGATTGATGCATCTTTCCATAGAAATCCGGCATTGTAAATCTTACATTGATTGGCCCAAGGCTGGAGCTATACTGCCCTACCAAGCAAAAAAGCAGTAACTGCTCATAGTGTGGAACTGAGAAAAATAGCATTTATTTACCTTGGTTTTACAAGGTAAGAATTACTGCATAATTTTTGCTTTTTACTCATTTTATTGTCAATGAGAGAAAGTTTCTTCTTGAATTGAAATGGATTTGGCTCACACCTTGGTAGTGTCCTGGTGGACCTGTGTGACTCGGCAGTCTCTCTCCCTCTTTCTCCCTATAGGCCCGAGCCGGACAGCGAGGAGGAGTCCATGGCCCACGGTGTCAGACTGCAGAACCATGACAACCTGTACCGGGTCCACATGCCCAGCCTGTACAGCTGTGGCAGCAGCTACGGCAGCGAGACCAGCATCCCTGCTGCAGCACACACCGTCAGCAACGCCCCAGTCACAGAGTACATGTGAGTACAGTAACACCAGTCCCATGGAACACTCATCTCAAGGAGAATCCCTTGGGGACAGTGGGTGCAGTTACAAGTGTTAGAGGATCTGTTTTTTCCCTCCACTTTCTCAGTGTTGAAAGGTTCAAAGCAGGCTGTGGTGGTGAGGAATGTGAGATACCATGTGACCCAGGGCTGTACTAGCACAGGCTCCACGTTTAGGGCACCGCTGAGAGAGAGGAGCGGTGCTCTGCTCTCCCATAGAGGGTCATATTCTGGCGGCTACGACCGATGCAGCTGTTGCTCTCCAGCTGTGGCCCTTTTGAAACCCAAGGCCAACAGCCTTATGAATGGACCTCTTAGGATTGGGATGGGGGCTGCCTGGGAGAAGGGATTTGGTGTTACTCTGGTTTTGGTGGATTGTACAGCTATGGATGTACTGTGGGGGCCTGTGTCTGGTGCCTGTAGGGGTTTAAATGCTATCATGAAAGATTTGTATATATGGGTGTGCTTCTGTGGCATGGAAAGTATATTTTGAGGGTCAATAAGTCATGTTCGTGTTTGTGCACCTGTTTCTGCAGCTGTAGTTCCCTCCCCGCCTGTGTTTAACATTGGGAGTGTGTGTTTGCTCTATTACACAGGACCCAGAATGCCAATGCCTTCCAGAACCCGCGGTGTGAGAACACTCCACTGATAGAGAGAGAGTCCCCTCCTCCCTCGGTAAGTGTCCCAATGTCTACGTTATACACTCTGATGGACAGAACGCCTCCACTGACTGGGTCATCTGGCAGCCGTTGTGTAGGACAAGACAATGATGAAGATCTTTCCCATGAGATCTTTAAAAGTTAAGTCAGCCAACAGGACTTGGTTTTGGAAAGTATGTCTCAGTGCATTGTTTTTTCACATATTCAAGTGAGTTTGGCTCACTATAAGAGCTCACTGTAGAGTCAACATGGCGATCCTAGCTACCAGTCTGGATAGGTTGTGTGTTGTAAGTCAACCTCCGTCAGAGGTCCCTGTTCCTCCCTGGCCGGTTGCCCTCCTGTCCTGGAGACTGAGCCCCTCCTCCCCAGTGTCAGTGGGTCTGCATGGACCTGGACTCTGCGCTGTGTGTATCTTCTCTGTACTGTCTTGTCGCTGTTGTTTTCTTTCCTGTAAACCCACACAGTTGTATTTGACTGCCGGCATGGACAGTTACAGCCGCCACAGCTGGCAGTTAAAGCCCTCTGCGAGTGAGAGATCGTTTTGGTAACCTCCTCCGCTATGCTAACAGGTACAGACAACAGATAGTACCCCCCCACCCCACACCTTCACTTACTGGCCTGTGTTCCGCCAAACCAAGTCTCCTCCCCCCACCCTAACACCCACGCTCTAACCAGAGCTACCTGCTACCCCACTACCCTCCTGTGTCTTGCTAGTGTGACACCTCACCTAACACGTGTCCCCTGACTGTGGCCTTGGGCAGCATGCCTTCCTATCTCCCAGCACTGCAGCTGTTTTAGGTGGAACACGTCACGTTCTAGTCCTGCCTTCAGGCCCATCATTGCCTTCCTTTCATGAACATATAAGCAAAAAATGACATTCACGTACTGTGTTGCATTCAGCTTTGTTCCGATACATGAAGTCTGCCGAGCCCTTTAGACTAAGTGTTGCCGCCCCCTTTCCACCTGAAACAGGGAGGCCCTGGAAAGGATTGACGGTTTTGAAAATGACAGATTTAATTACTGTTGAAGAGAACAACTTCATCCAGTTGTTGATAGATCTGGGCAGTTTGTTGCCAGATTCCACTGGTCGTGTACTGGTTCATTTTGTAAGTCTTGTTCTCTAAGCCAGAACGTCCTTCTGCTATTGTCAAGTTGTTCCACACATGTCTCTGTCTCTCTCTCCTGGCCTTCAGAGCTCATTGATTTACAGTGGAGGGTAGAATGGCTCCTGAGTGTGGAGTGGGATGATCTCCACCTCACTTTACCACTACGACTAAAAATCATGTTGATCTGGCAAGGCCACTTTTCAGCACAACTGTGTGCAGGATGTAATGTGTGGTTATATCGAGTTGGCAGAGCATGGCGCTTGCACCTCTGAGGATCGTGGATTCGATTCCCGCTGGGGCCACCCACACTAAAAATGTATGCACGCATGACTGCAAGTCGCTTTGGATAAAAGCATCTGCTAAATGGCATACAATTCCAGTATGGTTTATTATCTCTAAGTACAGTATTATAAGCCCTTCTCATCTCTCTTTCTCGATCCCTATCTATCTGAATTCCAAATGTTATACAGGTAAGGCAGTTAAGGGACAAATTATCTGTATTTCTGGTTTACCTCCCATCACAGACTGAGCATGTCATTCATTTTTGCATTTACCAATCAAAATGCAGACTGAAACTTGATTTTATGCACCAGGCACAGATCGTTCAGAGCCAAATCTGAGGGTAGGGGAATCTGATATTCTGAACATACTGCTGATCCTAGGTGTCCACAATAGGCTGTCCAAATGACTCCCAGGGTGCAAAACTGCATTGCTGTATCCTGCATGGACTCTGCACAGTTACTGAATTTAAAATGAATGGTCCTACGAGTTTGAGTTATTTTATCAGATTTTTTTTTTCACTAGTGCCGCATGTTTTTTGCATCATCAGAATGGGACCCTGAGGGCCTCCCGAGTGGCTCAGTGGTCTAAGGCACTGCATTACAGTCAAGCTGCGTTGCTACAGATGCGGGTTTGAGTCCTGTCTGTGTCGCAGCCGGCCACAACCAGGAGACTCATGAGGCAACGCACAATTGGCCAAGCATCGTCCGGGTTAGGGGAGGGTTTGGCCGGCCAGGATGTCCTAATCCCATCATACTGTAGTGACTCATGTGGCGAGCCGGGCGCATGCACACTGACACGGTCGCCAGGTGTACGGTGTTTCCTTCGACACATTGGTGCGGCTGGCTTCCGGGTTAAGTGGGCATTGTGTCAAAAGCAGTGCGGCTTGACGGAGTTGTGTTTCGGAGGACGCACAGCTCTCGACATTCACCTATCCCGAGTCCGTAGCTACCAATTGGATATGATGAAATTGGGTAGAAAAAGAGGTAAAACAAAAAAAAGAATGGGACCCTGAATGTTTTCTATGTGTTGGTGTTGCAATCTGTGATGTGTGGAGCTTGTTCATTCTCCAGTGTGGAGCTTGTTCATTCTCCAGTGTGGAGCTTGTTCATTCTCCAGTGTGGAGCTTGTTCATTCTCCAGTGTGGAGCTTGTTCATTCTCCAGCCTTCACAGCCAAACCCTTTCTAGTGATTTGTTGAGGTTTTTAAGGTGACCTGTTTTTTTACTTTAGTAATGCTTTTTTGATGTCAGGACAAAGACTTTCAAACAAACATAACAAATATAAAATAGACACCACTAAGTCAGACTCATCATTTAAATAGTTCTGTCTTCATTACAATGTTTTCCAGGGGGCCCTTTCATGATATTTCCATGTTTTATAGTTCTCTATTGGATGAAAAACGTCCGTGTTGTATCTGTGTATACATCCCATGCCATTTTGTCACACGTACTTTTCTCTTTCTCTCAACAGTACACCTCCAGCATGAGGGCCAAGTACCTGGCCAACAGCGTCCCGGGTCCCAACACCTCCACACCCATACCTCCACAGCACCCATCACAGCACCAAGAACACGACTCGGCACACCCCTCACGACAGCACACTCCACACCGCCCACCACATCACCCAGCGGCACAGCTTTAGACAACACCGGGGCGTGACCCACCTACAGACACACAAGTGTGGAACCACCTAGCCTCTGGAACCTCTTCTCCAACATCTCTGTGACATCATCTCCATTCCCATTCAGTCTACAGCCCAGTCCTGCTTTCCTCTTCATCCTCACTAGCCCTCTCCCCCCCAGCAACAACTTCAAACATCGGAGCCAAACATGTCTTTTGAAGTGTGCTTGATAGCAGAGCTGAGAAAGGGACAAGCAAGGCAGACGCATCATTTAAATAGTGCTGTCGTCATTACAATGTTTTCCGGAGGCCCTTTCATTTTGTTTCCAAATGGCCAGTCTGGGCTGGGCCACAAAGAGTGCATGGGGAGGGCCATGGGGGAGGTTATTTCCAGCATCGTGTGATCGCTGTCATTGGCTTCATGGGCTAGTGGACTGACTGAGTGGTGGCCCTTGCTCCCCTGCTAACCCGTACCACCGCCTCGCCTCAGTGCTGGCCCATCCTCATGTGGCCCCTCCGCTGTTTGCTCAGTCCACCAAATATAATCTTGATCTGAGTGATATGTCTTATGTCTTATGTGAGGTTACGTTGCTCAAACAACATCTTAGCTTTTATTTGCCTGCCACTTTTGGGGTCTCCCTGTGTTTGATATTACATGAAGGAGATATCCACAATCAAATGTCCATGTTTACCGCTACAAAACCCACTAGTTATGGTGCTGTGAATGTAGTGAGGAAGAGAACACCTGAATGGATAATGAAACTAAACTGCCATTGCTTTGGTGAGGACTGAGCGAGTTATGGGAAATCTAGGCTAGCATTGATAACTTGATAGTGATTTTGTTCAATATGTTGCTACATACTGTATTCTCTCTCTCATTGCTGTAGGAGATGTTGAGCAATGCCTTACACAGAGAGCTGTGGAAAGGTCTAGAAACTGCTCTTCCCTCACACCCTTTACAGAACTAGGCCTGTGTCATAGCAAGTTATGATCCAAGGTTGGTTTACCTCGACAATACTATGGCAATGCTATGTCTTAAAGACAAAGACCAGTGTAACTCAAGCATTCTGTGTGAGCATTCTTCATAATAGTGAAACATCTCAGTTCCTCATGTAATCCTGTTATCTGGAAGACTTGCAACACGACTAGTAGAACGCCTGATTGAAGAAAGGGCATTAACATCAGTTGTATCATCCTGTCTCTTAATCCGTGTGTCTGACCAGATCACATTGACACATTATTACTGCTGTCTAACAAGCTGACCAGATCACATTGACACATTATTACTGACCTGCATGCTTGTGGCTGTTGTCCCCCACCCAGAGGGAGGTTTGTCATTGGAGTGCTACAGTAAGCCACTATTCCAGAAAAATGACTGAGGAGCTTTAAATGGTGGGACCCACTGCCCTCTCATCGATACCACAAACTGCTCTTATCAGAACTGTAATTCTCATTTCATTAAAGATTTTGGTCAATTGAGAATATGCTTAACAAAATGTTCCCACACGTCTATGATAAGGTTTTGTTCCTAAACAGAAGACTATTCCGAAGAGGAAAGGAGTTTTTAAACTTGACGGAAGCACAAGCTTTTTTTCAACAGACAGCTGAGGAGAGACAAAACAAACGTTTTCCTCCACCATTATAAGACTCTCATTCAAAATATCCTTTGCGGTGCTCTTCTGTTAGCCAGATATCTTGTGTTGGTGTTCCTTTGCGTACAGTGGTCGGTGTGTTTGCTTGCCAGTCTCCTGTCCTCCCAACCGATCTAGGAAGCAGCAGCTAGTCCACTCCTTTCTCCGACCGCTTCGAAACGTTCTCCTCTGCTGCACCCTATGGGTATGGTCATAGACTGTAACATCACATTACATCCAGTGTCTGGAGGCTGTGTACATTAATCGGTATGTATTTTCTCTCGTGGTGTAGAATACATGTATTCTAGTGTACAATTATGCATGTTACAATAGCCAAGAGAACTGCAAAATGGACATCCTAATGCACCAGCATTTCATTGTCACAAAGATGTGTTTTAGCATAAAGAACTCTTTTGGGGGAAAAAAATTAGAACTGCGGGAGTTGTTTCACAATGGGTACATTGAAGAAATGCTGTAGTGACACGGGTTCATTTGTACCATTCACCTTTTAAGTTAGAGCATCCTACTTCTCTGTGGACTCCTAAAGCATGGTGACCCTTCAAACGTAGAGTGAAATATTGTTGTACATTGTGGCTACTGATGCTTCTCTTGGCGCCTCTTCGTTCTGCATTTTAATCAATATGAGAGGTGTGTTTCTTTCTTCAGACTGTGCCAATAGCCAAACACAACACCTTACCTTTACTGTTTTTTTTTTTTTGTCTCATTTCGGCCTGTTTGTACAGTTCACAGCACTGTGGTTGCCTGAGTAACCAAATTAGGAAAATGAGCCCTACATTTTGAACTGAAAATGACTTGTTCTTTTATTCTCTGTGTGAAAGACCATTTTATTATAGTGATGATGCATTTTTACTGTTTTTGGAGTAGTCATATTCTCTTTGTTAATATTGTAATGCAATACCAATGTATAGACTTTAAAGGGATACTTTGGGATTTTGGCAATCAAGCCCTTTATCTACTTCCCCAGAGTCAGATGAACTAATGGAGCACCATTTTTATGTCTCTGCATCCGGTATGAGTTAGAGGTAGTTTTGCGAGCCAATGCTAACTAGCGATAGAGCAATGAGTGGAAGTGAATGGTATCTACTAGCAATTGCGCTAATGCTAGTTAGAAACTTCCTTCAAACTGCACGCAGAGACAAATGATATTCATCTGACTCTGGGGAAGTAGCTAAAGGGCTTCATTGCCAAAATCCTGAAGTATCCCTTTAAATCATGTTTGCTAAATGAGCTGGTGAAGTTGACATTTTCATTTGTCATTGTGATGAAATCAATTTTCTGTAATTTACCATTGATTCTTTTTAGTGTTCATTGCATATCTTATGATGTTTAGCGAACACAAAATCTTTATTTCTTTTATGTGAATACAATATAGTTTTTGTCTTTCATTGCTTTGTTTTGATAACATTTCACTGTAGATTTACTCATTGTTTTTATATTATTTTAAAGCAATTACTCAAATATTGTACATGTTAAACCTGTGATTTTATTGAGCTTGAACTCAGTGTTTTGAAATTAAACCAACCTTAACTGTTGAACTATGACTTGTCTTTACATGTATTGAAGAATAGAGAATGTTGATCATAAATGTTCTATGTTGATTCATACGAGTTTGATTTGAACTCAGCCTACATTATTATACAGTGGAAGTATATGTGCAGCTATCAATGGTACAACAAAAATAGCAGATTTCTTGCCCCACTTGGCTGACATCGTGGCTAGTAACACTAGGTAGGAGCAGAACTACACAGTGTGTCTCAGTAAATGTATCTGCGCTATAGTACTCTGAGGTGATGGTTGTTTGTTGATACAAATATTTTGATATTCAACACATCCGGCTTTGTTACAGGCAGTATTATAGCTCAAATGTATTTGTCTATTTCTGGGATGTGGTATTGTTCTCTGTAGTCTGCAGATGGTAAGGCCTGGGTGTCCTGTTGACATGAGGAGAAAGGCTGTGTTGTGTGTGTGTGTGTGTGTCTGACCTCACTGGGCCGACGGCAGGCGAGAGGTCAGTGTCACACAGGACAGACGTCCAGCATTGTCTCCTTCCTGTAGGGCAGACCTTCAGGCAGCTGCTGTCTCTCCAAGACTGACGTCTAGTCGAGTGGTGTTGGAGGGATGGGATAGAAACATGGATGAATGAAGAGGGAATGGTCCCTCTATCCTAAAAGATCATGTGCCAAAGTGCTTTTAATCATGTTATTTTGTTTTATTTTGTTCATCCCATTTTACTACAAATGTAATGTTAGGAACTCAGCCTATACGATACATTAATTTAATAAACATGACAGATATGTCCAACAAATCCTTTTAAATCAAATCTGTTGTGATGGGTTCTTCCAGCATAGAATGGACAAATAAAAGTGGTCAACATTTCTTCCTGGATAGTAGGATGATGAGGAGTGAACAGCTGGAGAAGTAGATGAACTCAGCAGCTGTCCATTCCTTCTGGCCACTCACGCTACTGTCAACAGTCTGGACGGTTCAGTTCATATCTCACACTGGACGTGAACTTCTTGGTAACCCTTTATGATCTACTTTAAGTCTGCATGGAGACATCTGAGCCTATCAGAATCTATTATTTTGGTCTTCACACGTAAATGGTTAATGATGCTTACGATAGTCAATTAAAAAATATACTTTTTCTGAATCAATATTCTTGTCTTATGAATAATGAATATATACTTTGTCTACCCCCTTCCTTCCCTGCTTCTCAAAGTTTGTTTGACTGAGAAGTAAATAAAGCAGAACAGCGTTTAAATAGACTTGTTTCTCCTGAAGAGGCAGCCAGGTTTTTCACAAATGCACCGGAAATGTATTCAGCGAGAAGGAGCGCGATAATGAAATTTCACAGTCTTACTCTTGAGGAAATTGAATTACTCCCCATTGTTGGATTGGAGGAATGCATTGCTAATGCATTGATGTGGAGGCCTGAATAGCAGAGTGAGATGGTGCCAGGGACCTCTGACCCCCAGCAGACACTTCCTGAGTCGGGCCTGGGCGCGCTGCCAGGTGCTCCTACACTAGCAGAGCTCTCTCTCTGGAGGATTCTAACCCCAGCTATCTCTCCAAGACTCAAAGCAGCTGCATGACAGACCAGACAGAAGAAGCCTATTAGTGCCTCTTAAGTTGTCATCCATTTTAACTTCTGTAAAGAAAGGTCTAATTCTAGAGGATATCTCAGTGTATTCTGATTCACCCATTTTTTAACACAATGTACAGTAGTGTCCTGTTGGACTGACCCAGGCAAAGAGCAGTGAATGCAGGGTCTGGTCATCTTTGACTGGAGGGATGTCCTGCCAGGCACATTGTAGTTGGAGTCATGGGGAGGGCCTGGGAGTCAAGGAGACAGGGCGTTTTGCTTGTCTCTCCTTTGTGGCTGGACTCAAAAGAGAGATGCAGCTGTATCCTGGGGGGGTTGTGTCTGTGTTACTCACACCCCAGCATCTCTTTTACACACATCCCACACAAACACCAGGAGGGAGAATGAGGGATCGCTGGAGCTACCCTGTTGCCCACTCCCTAACCTTTTTTTTCCATTGCTGTGTGGAGAACCAGTCGTTTTCAGAAGCAAGCACTGGTATTGGTGAAGTAAGGTTAACTTCTCAAACAAATCCCCTCCCTCTCACTGTGTCCTACTTTTTACATCTATCTACTGTATCCCATTTCATTCCTGGGCTTTGAGGGGCGTCTTGCCTCTACAAAAATGTCTTGAACCAATGTTTTTCCACCACCTCTGAGGTAACAGGTTTAACAAGGTACGTTTTCACATTAGTTTGATACACTTGCCGTGAATGTTGCCACATTCCTCCTGTAGAAGCAACAATGGCTGGAAATGGCATTTAGATAGATAGATAGATAGGTACTTTATTTATCCCCCGGGGGGGAAATTTCATTGTCAAGCAGCTACAACAAAAACACAGGGCAGGTGCAAAATGCCACACGAAAGTACACAAAAGACAGATACACGGTACATGATACATAGAGCGGCAGTATGAAAAAGTATAGAAATACAAGATATCTGGAGTGCAAAAAAAATAAAAGCTATAAAAAAGACAGCATAGTATGGGTGGTTGGCTGAATATGTACACTATGTGAGCAGAACCACCTTCAGCTCAACATCAGCAAAACTAAGGAGATGGTGGTGGACTTCAGGAGAACCAAGGCACAACTGACTGCAGTCCCTATAAAGGGGATGGATGTGGAAATGGTTGAGTCATACAAGTTCCTGGGTGTCCATATGGACAACAGACTGGAATGGGCTGGTAACACCGGGGCCCTGTACAAAAAGGGCCAGAGCCGACTCTACTTTCTGAGGAGGCTCAGGTCCTTCAACGTGTGCAGTAAACTACTGCATACCTTCTACCAGTCTGTGGTGGCCAGTGCCATCTTTTTTGCAGTGGTGTGCTGGGGAGCAAACATCAAAGCCGGTGATGCTTCTCGGGTAAATAAGCTGATCAGGAAGGCTAGCTCTGTCCTGGGGATGAGCCTTGACACTCTAGAGGAGGTGGCGGAGAGACGGATCCTGGCCAAACTGCTGGCCATCATGGACAACGTCACCCACCCTCTGCACGCTATGGTTATGACGCAGAGGAGCACTTTCAGTCACAGACTGATCCCACCACGGTGTGCCAGAGAGCGCTACAGGAGGTCCTTCCTGCCGGCGGCTATGAGACTATATAATGCCTCACCGGGGTGCCGTGCCGTCGGCAACATAGATCTGGAACTGTTGGGGTGCTAGGACCTAGTTTAACAATTATGCATCCATCCGTGAGTAACTCTGGTCCGTCAGCACTCATCCACTCAGGACCTATTTATTCATACAGGTCTGTATATACATACTCATGTACAGTTGTTATATTATATCACATGCAATATTGTAAGTAATTATTGGACGTAGGCATTCACTCAGGAATGCATATTAGTATCCTGCCAGTTGCACCTTTTCTCATTGCTTTTAGTATATCGAATGTGCAATAAGTGCAGTTGTCTGTAATTAAACCCTGCGCACTAAGGACTGTATTTTAAGGGAATTACTATTATTACCCCAAATGATATCATACACACATTTAGCTATTAAAGTATCTCTTCCTGTCATTTACCTGTACAGTTTGTGTAAACATGCAAGTATTCACTTATCTGTAAATATAACTGTATACCTAACTGTACAGCTAATTTAACCATGCAAAATGTTCACTTACCTGTTAATTTACCCAGTCTGTCTATTAAGTAAACTATTATTACCCTCACTCATATCATACGCATTTTTAGCTACTGAAGTATTTCTCTGCCATCGACCTGTATAGTATAGTTAACCATCCAACATCCACCAATGTATAGTGTACATATTCAGCCAACCACTCATACTATGCAATGTCCTTTTATAGCTTTTTTTTGCACTCCAGATATCTTGTATTTCTATACTTTTTCATACTGCCGCTCTATGTATCATGTACCGTGTATCTGTCTTTTGTGTACTTTCGTTGTGGCATTTTGCACCTGCCCTGTGTTTTTGTTGTAGCTGCTTGACAATGAAATTTCCCCCCCGGGGGAGCAATAAAGTACCTATCTATCTATCTATCTATCTATACATTGGTGGATGTTGGATGGTTAACTATAATATACAGGTCGATGGCAGAGATACTTCAGTATGCCTATGTAAGTTAGATCCAAGAATTACTAGCAATATTGCACGTGATATGATATAACAACTGTACATGAGTATGTATATACAGACCTGCATGAATAAGTAGGTCCTGAGTGAATGAGTGCTGACGGACCAGAGTTACTCACGGATGGATGCATAATTGTTAAACTAGGTGCTAGCACCCCAACAGTTCCAGATCTATGTTGCCGACGGCACGGCACCCCGGTGAGGCATTATATAGTCTAATAGCCGCCGGCAGGAAGGACCTCCTGTAGCGCTCTCTGGCACACCGTGGTGGGATCAGTCTGTGACTGAAAGTGCTCCTCTGCGTCATAACCATAGCGTGCAGAGGGTGGGTGACGTTGTCCATGATGGCCAGCAGTTTGGCCAGGATCCGTCTCTCCGCCACCTCCTCTAGAGTGTCAAGGCTCATCCCCAGGACAGATCTAGCCTTCCTGATCAGCTTATTTACCCGAGAAGCATCACCAGCTTTGATGTTTGCTCCCCAGCACACCACTGCAAAAAAGATGGCACTGGCCACCACAGACTGGTAGAAGGTATGCAGTAGTTTACTGCACACGTTGAAGGACCTGAGCCTCCTCAGAAAGTAGAGTCGGCTCTGGCCCTTTTTGTACAGGGCCCCTGTGTTACCAGCCCATTCCAGCCTGTTGTCTATATGGACTCCCAGGAACTTGTATGACCCAACCATTTCCACATCCATCCCCTGTATAGGGACTGCAGTCAGTTGTGCCTTGGTTCTCCTGAAGTCCACCACCATCTCCTTTGTTTTGCTGATGTTGAGCTGAAGGTGGTTCTGCTCACACCACAACACAAAGTCATTGATTGTGCTCCTGTACTCCTCCTCCTGCCCATCCCTGATGCACCCTACAATAGCAGAGTCATCCGAGACCTTCTGTAGGTGGCATGTTTCAGAGTTATATCTGAAGTCTGAGGTGTAGAGGGTGAACAGGAAGGGGGACAGGACCGTTCCCTGGGGGGGCCCTGTGTTGCTAACTGCCTGTTCTGACACACAGCTCTGTAGTCGCGCAAATTGTGGCCTACCAGTCAGGTAGTCCGTGACCCACTTTCATCCTCCTCATCTTCTCACCCAGTAGCAGGGGCTGAATGGTATTGAAGGCACTGGAGAAGTCAAAAAACATAACCCTCACAGTGCAACCTGCGTTGTCCAGGTGAGAGTAGGCCCTCTGCAGAAGGTAGATGATTGCATCATCCACCCCGATGTTGCGCTGGTATGCAAACTGCAGGGGGTCCATTGATGTACACACCAGGGGTCTGAGGTGAGCGAGGACTAACCTTTCCAGGGTCTTCATGATGTGGGATGTTAGCGCTACAGGTCTGAAGTCATTCAGGACAGTGGGGTGTGCCTTCTTGGGCACTGGGAGGTTGACAGGGCCAGTATCAAACCTGTTAAAAAATTGGTTCAGCTCATTGGCTCTGTCCTGGGTCCCCTCCGTCTGCCCACTGTTTGACTTTTTGAAGCCAGTGATATTTCTCATACCCTTCCACACCTCTCTCACCTGGCTCTGCCTCAGCTTGTCCTCCATCTTCTCCTTATACACTCTCTTCCCCTCAGCAATCCGCAACTTCAGCTCCCTCTGGACGCATTTCAATTTGTCCTTGTCCTTGTCCCTCTCCTTGAAGGCCCTCTTCTTCTCATTCAGCAGGGCCTTCAGGTCGCTGGTGACCCAGGGTTTATTGTTTGGGAAACAGCGTACCTTCCTGGTGGGTACAGTGTTGTCTACACAAAAATTAATATAGTCTGTTATGCAGTCAGTGAGTCCATCGATGTCCTCCCCATCATCCTCACAGAGCACATCCCAGTCTGTTGTTTCAAAGCAGTCCTGTAGGGCCTAATTCGTCTCCAAGGGGACCATCTCCTAATGGTCCTGGTGGTTGCAGGCTGCTGTTGGACCAAAGGCCTGTAGAGTGGGGTGAGGTGGACAAGGTTGTGATCCGATCTACCGAGGGGAGGGAGTGCAGTGGAGTTGTATACGTCCTTCACATTAGCATATAACAAGTCCAGAGTTTTATTATTCCTGGTTGGGCACTTCACAAACTGTTTGAACGTGGGCAGCATTGAAGAGAGAGATGCATGGTTAAAATCCCCCGAAATGGCAAAGAAAGCACTGGGATGCGCTGTCTGTAACCTCGCGATAACAGAGTGGATGACGTCACACACTGTGTTTGCATCAGCGGTGGCGGGATGTAAAAAATAACAGCAATTGCCGCCGTGAATTCCCTCGGCAAATAGTAGGGTCTCAGGCTAACGGCTAACAGCTCAATGTCCGGGCTACAAAACTTTCCCTTAAACGTTCTCTATGGGGATGTTATCGTTCAGCCAGTCTCAGTAAAAAACATTATGCTCGTTTCCCGATAAATCCTTTGTCCCCGGACAAGCCCTTCGAGCTCGTCCATCTTGTTATGTAGTGACCTCACATTGCCCATAATGATAGACGGTATAGCCGGCTTGTACTTGTACTTCCTCCGCTTTGCCTTACATTTCAATCCCGCCCTGCGTCCACGGCGTCGCCTTTTCAACTCGTCCGGAATATCAAACTTTTCCCTGGGGAGCAGCAGCGCTGCATGGGCTAAATCCAGGAGCTGGGCTCTGTTGTAAATAATAATAGTTGACGACTCCTGTCGACGTTCAGCTGCGATAAAATCCATAATCCTGAACTATTATAGTTCAACTGTAGCAAAATAAAAAATAAAAATAAAGAAAAGAGACGAAAAAACAACATTAGGCAATAGCTGCACTATACTGTATTTAACTGAAAATCTCTGAACAGGTGGCTATGAGGCATACATGCCAGTAATCAAGCTTCTGTCAACATTCATAGCGTGGAGTCATATCATATCTCTAAGTGTCTGCCGGGGAGAGGCCTGGAGAATTCATTTGCATCCTGATTTGCATTCCATGCAAAAGCCTTTGTCTCTCACAACCCTAGGACACTTACACAAGAAAACAGTTAGGACTGTTTCCCTAAATGTGTAAAGGAAATGTTCTATTTTGTTGCATCCACTATCGAATCAAACTATCTTGCATTTCTCTGCGAAAGATCTCTTTGGTGCCATACAATAAGAATAGGCCTTGTGGACATTTCAGAATGTGTTGTAATGGGGGTCAAATTACTATTGGTGTGTCAAGCTAGTGTTCAACTGGTAAAGATGTTCAACTGGTAAGTATTTCTCTGCCATCGACCTGTATAGTATAGTTAACCATGCACCATCCACCAATGTATAGTGTATACATTCAGCCATCCACCAATACTATGCAATGTCTTTTTATAGCTCCAGACTTCTTGTATTTTGATACTTTTTCATACTGCCGCTCTATGTATCATGTTTCGTGTATCTGTCTTTTGTGTATTTTTGTTCTGGTAATTTGCACCTGCCCTGTGGTTTTTTTGTAGCTGCTTGACAAAGAAATTTCCCCTCGGGGGTCAATAAAGTATCTATCTATCTATCTATCTATCTATCTATCTATCTATCTATCTATCTATCTATCTATCTATCTATCTATCTATCTATCTATCTATCTATCTATCTATCTATCAGTTTTCATCTCAGCAACAGAACTCCACATCCAGCATGTCTTACGCGATACAACCTGGGGTGTAAGAGCTGACGGTGATATTTGCATATCTGATAGCAGCATCAAGATTTGAATACCGATCTCCTCTGCTGTTACCGTTATGATGTTAATGCAGAGGGTGTGGGCCCAAGCGTCACTCAATAACCCTGCAGGTGCCAATGTTATCACTGTAGAAATCTAGAGTGGGAAAGCGTATTAAATCCCAGGGCATAGAGTACTGACTTCACAAGCTAATCCTTGTTCCCCAAGTATAATGGAGTTAGCTTTCCTCCCTCACAATGGTATGTCAAGTTGGCTGGATGTCCTTTGGGTGGTTGACCATTCTTGATACACACAGGAAACCCTGCAGCGTTGCAGTTCTTGACACAAACTACCATCATTGTCACTATAAGACTGTTGATGGATAAGTCAATTACAGCTTGTGCCGACAGGAATTAATTTCCTAGCACTAATAATCATAGTGAGTTACAGGTACAGCCATTCTGAGTCAGTGTGGAATGGATGGGTGAGATCAAGCTGTTGGCTAAATGCACAGGAACTGTTTTACCTGCTGTGGGAGACTGTAGAAGGTCCCTCATGTATTACCTTACCCAATGGATCTTTCAAGAGGCTACCGTATATGGATGGACCAGTCTGAGAGGAGCCTGCAGCACTCCTCTAAGGCTGGATCTTCACTATGGTCTGTTCAAGGACAATGTCTTCACAAATAATAGCCACTCTGATGTTCAAGCGAGCCCTCACTTCTAGAGTTATGTGATACCTGGATTATGTAAAGACAGCCTTCCCAGCCTTTGAGTACATGTTGAGAAAGCGGATTAAGCCCTAGCCAGTTGCTGTGAGCTCTCCCTCCCAGTGGGGCTATACAGAACCGTCCCGCCACTCCAGCCACTCCTAATCCTACAGACACCGTGGGCTGTTAATTGGAGACTGGCTGGGTGGTGATCTGCAGGGGAAAGTCACGGTGACAGCGTGCGAGTCACCAGCGTCTCCGTAATCCCTGGCGCGCTGTGGAATGTTCGTCTCCTGGCAGTTTTTCCAACATTGGACGCCTTCCATACCTCGGCAGATTTGAGCCTTGTGCCAGGATTCACCATGACCATCACTGCAGGAGTTTCCTAACCCACACCACCACCACCCCACTGCCCAAGGCCATTCATTGTCAGACAGTTGTTTATTAATTGACACATAAATGGAGGTAATACCCACTGGGTACAGACGTCAATTCAACGTCTATTCCACGTTGCTTCAACGTAATTTCATTGATTCAACCAGTGTGTGCCCAGTAGGTATGAAAGCAGACCTTCCTAATTCAACATACTTTTTGTGTGTAGTTTGACACATTTGAACCAACAGCGAGAAGGGAGTTGTGAGAGGTAACACCTATGAGGCTATAGATTCTCCAAGGTGTTAGTGTTTGTTTGTCTTACCAGCAGGATACAGACACTTCCAGGTCATCAACATCTATAGTCATCTCTGACACTTCCTTCTCTGTAGATAAAATTATAGTTGGGTTAACTGTTGAATGTGTTCACCAAATGAGTCAGAGTGAGTCACATCACAATGCAACTTCCTTACCTCAAGAGTTTTTTAACAGGTTTGCTTTCACTTTTGATTATCATGGCACCAGTTGTTCTGTCCTTTACATTGCAAAACATAATTTTGTGATTTCATGATTTAAATATAGTTATAGTTGTAATGTTTGGAATCCTAATCGCTCTATTATTGGCCGACACATTCTCAAGTAGGTTGTGAGCTTTTTTAGACAGGAAGCACCCATTAAATGGACCGTCTGGGAAAATGCGGAACTCAGACAGTCTGCAGCCTCTGAAGTGGAGGGGAACCAGTCAAAACAAATATAAAACCTTAAGTCCATGTGTGTTTAAAGAACGTATTAATTCATGTCAACTGCCACATGGGAGTTCTCAGAACTGACTATCATTAAAAGGGTGGCAGAGCAGAAGGACAGACAGACAGACAAGATACATCAGCTATTCCTGATGACTGACTCCCAGGGTTAAAGCCACAAGTATGGCGAGGGTGAGGGCAGATAGTTTGACTGACACGATTCTGGAGAAACTAACACAAGGAAGACTGGAGATGGAATGTCGACTGGCATCAGTGTGTGGAGAAACAACACCAACTATGCGAACAATTCTTCATTTAAAAACTGAATTTGGATAGTGGACTGGTTTGGTTCCTAAAATCGTTATCAGTGATAACAGGATGAGACGCAACAATCATCCCCAGTTCTATTTCAACATCATGTCTAGTCACCAGAAGAGATGAGGTTACATGGCTGTAGCATCCTGTTGTTGCTCCCTGATAACCATCTCACCAGTTACATGGCTTTCTGTCTGTCGTCTGTCACCTGTTGTTGTGTCTGTAAATACACGTCTATGGTTGTCTGTCTCACGCTCTCAGGACTTCCATTCAGTGGGACTGTAGTCTATCTCTCAAAGCATTTTAATCTTTTGACTAAAACCACTTTACATTTACAGTCATTTGTCATTTAGAAAACATTTTATGTAAAGGGATGAGATAAATTACCAGAGAAAACATCCTGACCACAAAGCCATAATCATAGCTTGGCTTGGTGAAATGTAGTGGGAAAAGTTACAGGCCCTTTGATTTAACCAGGCAAGTCAGTTAAGAACAAATTCTTGTTTACAATGACGGCCTACTCCGGCTCAGCCATAGTGGTACGGCGCCTGGAGCAAAATCTTTCTGTTCTCTCTTCTCCAGTGACAAATGAAATGATAACTGCCCACCCAATCTTTATGGAGGTTTGAAATTAGGGTGAAATATATACTGTATGACACAGGTATGTTAAAGCCATCACTCTAGTGACCTTATCCATTTAACCGGTGGCTATCGGCTGGGTAAAACTGTATCCAGACTGTAACCCAGAGGATGGCAGGGGCTCTTTACTGGCACTGGGTCCATGTGAACAGCAGAAAAATGGCTAAAGTATATAAACTCTTGTACAATTAAGTGGGAAGTCGAGGATGTGTCCTCATAATAACATGTCTTCTTCGGCACAGAGAGCGGTTTGATCTTTCACTTAGAAAAACAAAGGTTTTATATGAATAACAAATCCTTAATCGAAGAGTAATGTGATCTCCTACAGCTTTGGCACTAGTCTGGTCACACAGTTACACAAATATTTCCTTGGTCAGTCATTTCAAAACCCAGAGAGAGATTTAAACTTTTGAGAAGTATTTGCACTATGTTATAGGTGAGACTGCATTGATTGAATGATGGATGTTGTTGATAATCTTTCAGATCAGGCAGGGCTACTGTTAATGTACAGTAAGAGGGGGACAATAGGGGATACACAATGCGTTACCCACAATTCATCATTGCCAAACTGTTTTCCCAAGGCTCTGTGTCACACTGTATGATCAATTATTTTCTTCCCTCATCTTTTGCATAGAATTCTAACGTTTGAAGAAAAGCAGTGGCTCCGTCTGTCAGACACACAGAAATGTCATGTCTGATCACAACTTCAGTGGAATTAGGATGGTGACACATGGAGAACTGCGGTTCCACACTGCAGTTCTCGGTTTATTTTCTCGCAATCCTTTCGATTGCAACAATGTCCTTTCCCATACACAGTATTGTAGAACAATAAATAAAGTTTGACCGAGATGTCGCTTTTAAGTGTGTTCCATTAGCATTATAATTTACACCCTGGGCCTCGGCCAACATTCAGACTCACTGGGAGATGTTTGCCTAAATGCTTTAGTGAGACAAGCACAGAGCTTTAGACAGAGTACATAAGCACTTGGGCATTTACATTTCTATTCCGCCCTTTTCTTTGGCATAGTTGTGAGAGACGACTGAGTTCACAATGATCGTTTTTATCGTCATGCCCTCTAATAAAAAAGTTACATATAAAAGCATGGCAAGTTGTAGGGCACCCTACTTTATCCCTTCCAAAAAATAAGGACCCGATTGAATAGGCTGATATCTTGTTCACACACACCATCTGTAAGATACAAGGACATGGCTGATTCCATTTGAACCTTTATGTAGAAGTAGATCATCTCTAATCTCATGCTATGAATGGAATGTAATAGAAAACAAAATGCGAAACAAAGATTGTTATGTTTCTCAGCGGTTTATCCAACTTTATTTCAAAGCATCATATTCAGGCACCACAGTGGTTCCTATGGTAATAACATCAGGATTTGATCAGAATCCCTGAGAAGCAAACATTTGAAATAGAACATAGAACCATCCAGATACTGGAGAATAAATAAACAGCCATTTAGCGCAGTTACAAGCAGTAAAAAAAAATAATTAAAAAACATGTCAAGGTCAACAAAATCATTTACATTCTAATCCTCAATATACACATTTAGCATTTCAACAAAAAGGCACAGTACACAAATACTGCTTTATAGTCAACATATACAATCCTACCCAATATGGGTCGTTTACAGAGGAGATACACTTTTGTGTGTAAACACTGGTGTTGCTTTTGCAAAGCTCAATACAAAACCAACCCGCATACTCACTGAGGAATAAGGTAGACTAGTGTACATGGCTCTCCAACAATCCATTTTATACAAAAAGTATCAGAGAGTATAACATGTGTTGGTGGGTTATCTAAAGGTATATTTAATATCTGTAGAAGAGGTGGAGGTAATTGAGCTACTTTACAAGAGCAAGGAAAAGTTCATTTGAAACCCAGCTGTGCAATTTTTAAACAAGAACATCTTCACATCAACAGTTGATTGTAACATTAAAAATCAATATCTTTGCTATATATTAATTTCCCTGATTCTATCAAATGCAAGGAATGTTATTAAATACAATAAAATCTAGAGATATTCATATTTTTGGGGTTATGTCATTACATCCGTTGGTTTTGACACAGCTGTGAAACATATCTAAGGACGTCAATTAATTCATTTAAAACTATCAATAAGGGAAAAAGTGCTTATTCCTGATACACCTCAGATTGTATAACCTGAGGGTACATTTGGAAAACTGCCTACTGCCAGCTCAAATCATATTAGTAATAACACTGACAAATCATTAACAAAAAGCACCAGAATATCTTCATATTATTGTTTTTGTCCGGAGTCTTCTGAAATGAAGGAACAAAAATAAACTACAACCAAAAAGCCCAAAATGAAAACCATTTCCTCCACAATCTCAGAAATTCTGACCGTCTGATCATTTCTATTGGACATAAAAGGATGGCCTTGAATGGCTTCCAAAACCCAGAAGAAACCAAAAGAAATTTAACAATAAGGCAAACAATTTAACAGAAATTCAACTAATTAATCATGTAAAGCTGGCAAAAGGCTTGGATATATAAGTAGTACATTCTATAAGAATTGCAAATACATTTACAAGCAACATTTAAAACACAAAGCACATCTGATTGCCAGCAAAGCCATAATGCTGAAAGCGCCTTCCCATTAAGTGCCTGCCTGGCTCCTTTGCCCCTATGCCAGGGGAGGAAGCCAAGACACCACACAGGAAGGAAATGTCCCAAGGCGGGCCGCACAGCAGCCCAGTAAAACTATCAGAGTCTGTGTGCCACTGCAACAAAAATACAGTGACATCACAGTACAATACCAAACACTGGTCCCCATCAGCCTTTCAGATACCGAGGCACGGTGGGGACGAGGATACCAAAGGAGCCGGTCACCTAGTAGGCAACCTGAGGCGGGCACCAGGGGGTGTCTGGGTACAGCAAACAGTGCACAGACTTAAACCTTGAACACAAGGAGACAGAGATACATGGTTAGATTAACACTCAAGATAATTTAAGTAGAGTAGGATCTCCATTAGTAGTCATGCAGAGGGTAATGTCTCACCTTGATGGGTCCTCCTCCACAGGGAAAGCCCCTTTCATATTGATGATGTTCCTCTTGTTCTCAAACATTCCATAACTTAATGTGATCTGGAATAATCGAATACAGGAAAGAAATTAGCAACCCTGCCCAATAATTTTGGATAAATGCTGAAACTCTATTCTCAGTGAAACGACGGACAGACACACGTACACATCTCACCTGTTTGTGAAGTTCAGATCTGGACACCTGTTGCAGGTTCTCCAGGTGAGAGTGGAAGAGGTTGCTACGGGTCAGAGGCACCCCCAGCACCGACTCGATGATGTAGCCAATGGTGCAGTCGTCAGGCAAACGAATCTTCTCTGCCGTGTTCATAAAATGGCCGCCACTTGCCCATGGGCTCATCTTCAAAGCCAGGCCTCGACTCACACAGAAGCCGGCTCCCCCAGTTGCAAACCAGAAGTTTACTGGTCTCTGGAAAAAAAGAGACAGCGAGCATGTTAGGGTGTTGTTATGCCACCCTTCTGAACCATCTCAAACTTTTAATAACCAATTGAAAAGTTGTCATAGGCCAGGAGGGCTAAGTCCACCTACCATCTTGTTGTCTCCTAGCCTCTCTGTGGCCTCAATGGGCCGGTCCAGGCTGGGCTTGCCAATGTACATGTCCTGGGTGTGGGGGTAGTGGGACAGCAGCTTCACCAGAGTCCTCATGTTAACGTAGTTATCATCATCCACGTGACAAAACCACCTAAGAGGGGAAAACATTATAATATTTCAATTAGAACTATAATCACTATCAAATCTAGAATGACAGAGCCTGGGTAAATTCATCACTGTTAATGAGCACTTACTTTTTCCCAGACTCAATGAACTTGTCGTACTCCACAGCCATCTTACAGGATAGAGCTTGGCGGCTGTGTGCTGCTGAACAGTTGGTGTTGATGGCGTGACTCCCTGTAGGAACAATGAGGGAGGCGACGGTGAGCTACAAACTAGTGCCTTACTAGCTAACTAATGCAAATATTTGGAACTATAGCACTGTTAGAGCCTTTTTCACACAGCTTAACACCATCTGCCGCTAAGAAATGCCTCAGGAGCTCAAAGCAACAATTTCCATGGGGATTAAAATAGGGACTTGGTTTCTCACACTATCAAATCTGGACCTTGAATGGTTAACTAGTCCCAGGTTTTTCAGAGAAATATAAAATGAGAACTAAAATGCTGGTACATTTTTTCCCCAAACTCACCTATTTTCTTCTTCAGCTCCTCATCTTCTCCGTCTGTGAAGATATACGTCTGAAAATAAAATGATGGAAAATACATCAGCTCACGTTGTCAGAGTGGAAATCCATGAAAACAAAGCCCCTCACAGAACAAGTGGTGGCACAAGAATCAACTCAATTCCAAACTACAGTGTCTAATGTCCTTGTTCACCATACATCTAATTCAGAGTGATGACCATCTATCAGCAGTCTTTTATGCATCTGGAAACACGGCGTTAAACAAGCCCCACTATAATAAAGGCCTGTTGTGCGAGGTTCCCCTCTCTCCATGGCAACTGTGCAAGCCTCCCAAAAGTATCCCAGACATAGAACAAAGAGGGAGGCAAACATCTCCTCCCAACCATCTCCCCCCAACCAACACGAACCCCCAACACCCTTAAGACCCAATTCCATTCTGGATCTGTACCCACTCCCTAGCTCCAACATGTTGAATAGAAATACAAATACCATACAGATGGTGACCTCACCAATAATCATTTCAGCACCACCTGTATGGCACAGAGTACGGTCTTAGAAGTCAAACAATCAAATACTGCAGGCTGGTATTTGATTAACAACAAAAGGCAGCCTCAGTGGCACACTTAAAAGAGCAGGTAGGGATTAAGAGTTGTTTTATGGTGGATAGGGCTTAGCAGGTTCTAGGCAGCCCTCCCTCCCTCAGTCAGTCAGACAGGGCTGATGAAAGAGTCCCCGCCCCCATGCCCTGTTTGTGTCTGCCGTTGACTGTTTACTCTTCCCCTTAGGAGACAGCACCTGCCTTATCTCCGCCGCGTGCCCAAACACGCCAGGTAGCAGCGCCCACTCAGCCCCACTTCCCCCTTCCCTTTCTCGCGACCTCCCAACAGTTTATGACAACTGAACCAAGCCCACACTCACACTAATTGATTGCTGCCACTGACTGCTGAGCAGCAACAGCCATCTGAGATCTGTATCTCAACAGTGGGGATGGCTGAGTTCATGCCAGAGGGCGATAAGGCAAAGACATTCACTTTTCTAATAACTACACTCACATTTCTACAGTTCAGTACTATCTGCCATCGGTGCCAAAGCTTTATCTGATTGGTTTGCACAACAAACTGAGCAGATGTAGTGCGATGGATGCTGCGGGGCCCTGGTCCTGTGTTTGTTTAAGGAAGGGTGGTGGTTTCACTGGTGAAGGGATCAGAGGCTGGCGCTGTTTGCTTTAAGTCCCACTGAATGGACAGCCTAATCACGGAGGCAGCTGCCAGAGCGGCCTGGGTCCTGACAGAAAGGGGTCGAGAGGGGCTGATGGAGAGGGGGGGGTACCTCTGCTGATTAGTAAATCGAAATCTGTGTGTGGTCATTCACCCCCACTTCACCCACTCCCCCATTCCCCCCCTCTCACCACCCCATATGCTGGCACAATGCCGGGTGTTTTCATGCTGGTTAAAGTCCTCCACTGGGTAAATTCTAAATATGTTTGCTGGCATTTGCATACAGCTGCAGCAGTTAACTAAAGAGAAGTCTCCAAAGGGCTAAATGGCTTTTGTCTTAACTGAAACATTAAAGAAAAGTAGTCTCAAACAGAATAATAATTCATACGCCCCCATAGTTTCATAAATAACAAGTCCTGCCCCATTGTTTTTACGATGACTGTCTGAACCGCAGATGAGAGGGCTGGGGTGGGGGTGTGAGGGGAGACTGCACTCCTCCAAAGAAAGGCCTGGAACGGCCCAGTCTGAGCATGGTGCCTGGCTGGCTGTCTCAAGATCCCCGGGAAGGAAGGGCACGGACTGCACTCCCCTCCACTCATCTCCCTCCATCAACAACCACCTACTCCGTTTCCTCAACCATGGCGCTTTCTCCCTTCCCTTTAGCCTTTGGCACAGCACTAAAGTCACTGGAGTGTGGACTACAGGACAGGACAGAGAACAGGCCACCTACAGACACAGAATGACACTTTCCCACTCTGACCAGCTGGATATTCACAGACTCATTCCTTCATACTGTGAAGGGCTATTTGATTAACTCAACAATGGAGCCAAGTCTTCTTCCAAACTGCCAGACGTACAGACGCTCATTGTGGGAGTGCTGGCTAATTAATGTAATCTCAATTAAAAATGGAATGCATATCAAACCACTATGATGTCACTGCCAGTGCCAGGCTGCCAGATGTCCTGTCCAGACAACCAAAGCCAATACCCTTACAATGCCCATTGACGTGTAGTTTAGAGCTAGACTTAAACCTGTGTTTTGTAGCTAGTTAGGTACTGCAGGTCCCAGAGTGCTACAAGTCAGAGAATGCTGTTGCTGCACAGTTTGTTCTCTCATTGTTTTGAGGCTCACTCACTAGGGAAGCTGCATTGTTCCAGGGGGGAAATCTGCTGAAACACCGGAAACAAGGGCCTAGTAGTTGAACAAACCATGCATAATAAGTTGTAAAAAAAAAAAAAAAACATATCGTAGTATATCAGTGTACTTTTGCTCACTCACTAACTTGTGACTCACAAATAACAATTGGGCATTTCACTATACCAATTATTATCTGAACCTAATAGTTTTTCCCCCCAATAACTGTAATAAAAAATATAAACTTCTGACCATAATACTAAATCAGATATATTTTTCTGCCAGACACAGTATGCCACAGGCACAATTCTATCAACATGGTAATCACAGACTGGATCTACCCTCTATTTACATGTAAACATTCTCTGATAGCAAGCCGTTGGCTTAAGGAAACCGAAAGCGTATATTTCCTGTGCTGGAATTACGAATCAGGGCTCTGACCTGCTCAGTGAACCAGTGAACCAGTAAACCAGTGGACAGTTCTAGTCAGGCCTCACCTGCTGGCAGAATGCCATGATATCTCTACCAGCTTCAGATACCAGCTACAGACATGATCAACTGAATGCAATCCGCTGAGCTCCACAGGTGTTCATCAGTTGATCATTATCATATAACCTGGGTGCAGATGTCCATGTGCTGAGAATGACCTTATTCCTATGACTGGCATTAGAACCATCCTTTGTTCTCCAACTTCTGGCCACCTGTCAGCTTTCCTCCAGGAACTCCCATTTGTATTGTGTGCCCAGGCCGCCCTTTACGTCTGTACTGCCTCCCACCAGCTGCCTGATTAAACCCTGCCGTTAACTCTCTCTCTCTCTCTGAGATGGGTTAACTTACATCATCCACTACAGTAAGCACAACACACTCAATGTCCATGTAAACTGCTAACCCCCAAACTCCATTGACAGCCCGTCTTCCTGAGCATAAACCTGTCCTGAAGTAGGGGGGGGGGGGGGGGGGGGCAAGGGGCTAGTTGAAGAACTAGGACAGATGTCAGATAGACTTTCCCTGTATTGGATGTAGTAAACTCACTACAAACCATTATGGAATGGAGGGAGTTATTTGAATGGGCTACTGTATTTGATGATGTGATGCATCTTGTGTTCAAAGTTCAGTTTTCATGGCAACAGACTCAACTCACCCCACCTCCTCTGTATACAAAGAGAGACAGCGTTGCTATGAATAACCTTGCCATATTCAAAACTCCCAAAACAGACTTGAGTTTGGCTTGGGATGGAGAGAAGAGTTCTCCAAAGAAGGTAGATAAATTCCCGTGGAGAATTTAATTGACTTCTGAAAAATATGCGTGACAACTCTGGGTAGTGGATAAAAATCACTTTGACTAGCCTCGGTTTCCTCTCGACTATGGCTGTGAGTGCCTTTGTGCACCAGTCTAAAAGAGCGTGGTTCTCAGGGCTGCATTTTCATACTCAGCGTGCTACTCCCAGCACAAACTTCCCTATAGATGCCTCTTTGTTCCCAGCATCCCCTTAACGAAGCCCCCCGTTTTCCCCATCCCTTGGCTGCTTGACCCAGACTCAGCTCCCACGTTCCCATGGAGCAGATGAGACAAGGGGGCTGGGAAAGCTTTTCTTCCCCCTTCAGAAAGATGCTTTGTTGGCCCTGGAAAGGGGACAGCACTGGAGCCGCTGCTGTGAGGTACACATTGCACCAGGGGGGAAATAGAGAGAGGGGAAAAAGAGGGGGGGGGGGGGGGGGGTGCAGAGTCCCGAAACTGCTCCTACATTCTCAGGGGCATCACTCAAGGCAGAATAAAACGTGTCAGAGCCTAAGAAACTCTGCATAATTAAGAGGGTAATATGGACAGTTCAGGAACAAACAGTTATCACCCAAATCTCACCTGACATACGAGTGGGACAGATGTTTGAGTGGGTCAGCAGTAACACTGAACAACTCATTGGTGGCTTGTTGTAAAGCATCTTTTATTGGAGAATATTAGGCATATTGCCTATTTTTGTGGTAAATTGGTAAATTGCCGAGCCTAAGCCTATTAAAGGAAATCTAATTAAAATATGTGATTGTTTCAATATTGTCTATGTCCATGGAATATTTAAAATGAACCATATTCTTCTGATAAAACTGTAGTATTGTTGGCTTACCTGTTGCATGTTTCTAGAGATCCAGGTATCCAGAAGGAGATTCAGTCGAGACTGATGGAACTTCTTTGTGGTCTTGACAGCGATGAAGATGTCATTTGCACTGATGTCCTCTGCGGGTGACGCATCTGTCGCTGACTGAGCGGACCCTGCAGGCTTGTCCACCTCTCTACGTCCCCGGGTCAACTTGGAAAAATACGCAGAGAATCCTTTCTTTGCCTGTGCCTCCGAGTTGACCTGTTGCTGAACAGCCTTCACTCCGTCCGTAGCCAAAGTGACCATGCTCTGGAGCGAGCGCGTCCCCATCTCTCTCTCGTTAGGAACCTCATCTACCTGAACTCTTTGATGCTGCGCGAACACCAAGAGTAACAGAAGGCAGGTGAATCCTGCACTGGTTATAGAGATAACCGTTTTCTTACCATAACTTTTCGACATGGTGATATATTTGAAAACTACAATATGTATACTGATAAATTCCTAGATTGAAAGTCCATATAAAAATGATCTCCAGCTAGAACAAAAAAAATCAAACAGCCGTCCGGTGCATTATTGTAATACAATACAATTTTGTTGTAGCACAACTTTATAACCTACTCTCCAAGCTGGTCACGCCTCATGGGCGGCCTTTAAATTTCCATTGTGCTTTATTGTGGGGACGCTGAGAAAAGACTCTCCCCCTGGGCGGGATCTAAATCGTAGACACGCCCACGAGAGGAGTGTGTGTGTGTGTGTGTGCGTCTGCGAGAGGAGTGTGTGTGTGTGTGTGTGTGTGCGTGTGCGTGCGTGTGTGTGTGAAATAAATACATTATATAAGACCCTTGTTACTTTTGTATAAGACCCTTGTTACTTTTGAATTCCGTGCCCGCCAAAGTTTTCACATTCTGCTTAGGCTACAGCTACTTTCTATAGGCACTTTGCTCATTCTTGAATCGATAATCGGTCATTTGTTAAATAGAACATACAAATATGTTGCTGTGTGAGCATGTGACATACAGTGTATACGTTTGAATAAATAAATAATAATAGCTGGAGGAGATTAAGGAGGGGATCAAATCCTTATCAGTAAAGTCCCATGGCAGTTACAGATAAAAGTGAAAGATTTACTCTAAAAAAACAGTGCAGCAGGTGGACTTTTTACTGTTTTCAGTTAGCACCTTGTCTACAGCTGGTGGTGGTGAAAAGTAGAATTTTTCAAATAGGCTTAAATAATTAAAAACCCTATCTGGCTTTAGTTGGCCTGTTTGTGAAAAGAACATCTGAGCCTCACAATCTACAAGAGATGGTACCTAATCTAATATTGTTAATATTTAGAGTACTTATGCATACATCCTTGTGAATTAAGCACTTGTTTCGTTTGGTTACAGAGCAGGCTTATGAGTTTATAATAATTTGTTAGGCCTACCACTGGAAACTTCCATTTAGAACCGGTGGACTCTGTTCAACGTCTTAGAAATGTCTTGCAGACTTAAAAAGTTGGACTCCTCATTGAAATTCTTTGTGAACTTATTCAAATTAAGCAAATGCGAGTATTCCGTCTCTCAACCAGTGAAGTCCTTCTGGTGGAGGGTAGCTGACCCTAGACGTGACGTGAGTTCTAGCAGACAGACTGCCATGCATACCCACACTCACTACCAACAGTCTCAGTCTCAACGCAGTGAAGGCCAACAGACCAAGAAAACTATTGGTCGAGAATCATCATCTCATGTTTCTAATTTTTTTTTTTTATGTTGATGTGAAAAAGCATGTGAATCATGTGAATTCATCTTTTGGTTAGAGGGTTAGCATTAAAGTCAATACTCTAACACTGACCATCGAAGTCTAGCTTTTTATTTTATTTTAAACTAGGTAGGTCAGTTAATGCCCTACCCCACCACTTCTGTTGTTGAACTAAGTAAACCAGAGTAAATTGTTATAGATGCTAGCTTTATACTGTACTTCTAGTTCTCTTTTTACTAAGTAAACCAGAGTAAATTGGTATGGATGCTACCTTTATACTGTACTTCTAGTCCTCTTTTTACTAAGTAAACCAGAGTAAATTGGTATGGATGCTACCTTTATACTGTACTTCTAGTCCTCTTTTTACTAAGTAAACCAGAGTAAATTGGTATGGATGCTACCTTTATACTGTACTTCTAGTCCTCTTTTTACTAAGTAAACCAGAGTAAATTGGTATGGATGCTACCTTTATACTGTACTTCTAGTCCTCTTTTTACTAAGTAAACCAGAGTAAATTGGTATGGATGCTACCCTTTACTGTACTTCTAGTTCTCTTTTTTTCCTGACGTCACAGTGGCTGGTTGAGCCAAAAGAGAACACACTGTGAAATGGAGTAGAAGAACCAATACGCCTTTTTCCTTAAATGTCCCTTTAAAACAAACTGAAAGGTGGGCTTTTTATCAAACAAAGTTCACAAAACGTTGCTGAGAAGTAATCCTTTCACTTCGAATTGTTCCTACCGACAAGTCCTTTTGTGCATCTTTTAAAACTGCTCACAGCTAAAAAAAACAAGTATAAGAAACCAGGGAGAGGGGGTTGTCTCCCCGGCCCTCATTCTTCTTGGATCAACAGGCTCTTTCTCCTGGTTCTGCAAGAGATTCGTCCCACCTCTAAAAAGGCTTTTGGTCAGACAGCTCCTTGGACTGCTGGAACAATGACAGTTGTTAAAATGGCGGGTGAAATGTACAAAGTGAACGTCCCCCTTCGCTCCTGTCTTCCCTCCACTGACAGCAACAACAGAAAAATAAAACCTTATTTTCCCCTTAAATTGCCCCACCACACCACACCACACCCCATCCCATCCCTGAGCCCTTCTAACGATGTTACCGCTGAATTCCAATGAAATTAAATCCCCTTTGTAAAGAGTATCCCACTTCCACCAGAGAGTGCCCACAGACCCACCAATAAACACAACAGAGCTTGATTTCTCTCTGAACATTTCAGGGGATCTGAATAGAGGGGACTGAGTGGGATGGTTATGATTAGAAGTGCTATTTATATTCTCTGTAGGATAGATGCACAAAGGGGAGGTAAAGCATTCCTGTCAGTTCTGAGGTCAGTTTGAGGAATATTACTGTTGTTTTTTATGTTTGTGTCTAGCCACAAAAATGTCTCTGTCAGAACACTTATTGTTAAAGCCTTGGACTCACCACTGAAATGTACAAAACACATCCACTTAGTGCTGAAAGATTGCACACTCACTGCTGAAACTGACTAAATACAGTTTCATCTTGCTCTGTGGGTAGGAAGCATCTGTACTCACGTTTTTTCTGTTTTATTTTCATCTTTGTTTCACATCCCCTTCAGCAGTTGACCAACGTTGCTGCTCTTGGAGATGAAGGAATCCTAATTCATAACATGACTATAAACAGACACATACACAGTAAAGGAAACATATGGCAATGATAATCTCTGAGGAGATCATCTATCAATCACATGCTTAGACTTTGCTATGGACTTCAACTTGTTAGTCGAAGGGATTGCGCATTGCGAAAAATAACTGAAAACTTCATATGTCTTGGAAAGTATAGTTATGTGAATATAATTATAGGAGTGTTCTAGTTGACCACAATTCAATGCATCCTTGCCTTTTATTGAATAAACTGTGTGCTGTATTTATTTTAAGTATTTTATGAGTTCTCTGTCCCTGGATTCTCTGTGATGTCTGGAAAATGTTGAGCCTCCTGTAAGCCTTGAGGCATGGTCATGCTGTTGTTCCTGAATATGGTACCAATAGGCAGAAATGAGTCTGAGAGGAAGACCTTCTCAAACCTCTCCTCTGTCTTCTTCTCACTTTCGGGCTCTTTGAAAAATGGATTAGAGGACATATTATGCAAGTAGCCGCAGTGATAAAAGCCTTATTTTCCTCCCTTTGATTCATTGTTTCTTGACACATACCTGCTCATACACCCTGCAGATGGAGCGTCATTCTCTTCTCTGCTGGGTGAGTGGGAAAACACTAATATCCCCACAGAGGGAGTGTCTCAGACCCAGACCTGACTTATGGCCTACTTCACAGAGAAATCAACCCATTTATGTCTCTTTGGAGCGGTTCCATTCAACTTGATGGAAACTCTATCTGTGGACCGATATAGAAAACAGACTCTATTTATTTGTCTTTCAAGCAGCGAGCCATTCTGCCTCATGATCCTGCGGAGAGCATCCTCTAATGTTGCATGGGGGGCAAGGAAATTAAAACCCGCTTCTGAGGCGCCGCCCAGTCCCCTGGCTCTCACTTCTGGTGTGACCTGTAATCCTATCAGTGCTAGTGTGTCCATGCTGGGAGAATAAGCAGAGGAAGGGAATTCTGCTGCTGCCCTTTTGTCATTAACTGGTTCTCAGGCCCACATGCATTCTCTGACAGAGAGATACAAACTTTCACTTTTATAGGCATACCACACTGATTGGACTAAATATTAGGAACGCCTTCCTAATATTGAGTTGCACCCCCTTTTGCACTGAAAACAGCCTCGATTCGTCAGGGCATGAACTCTACAAGGTGTCAAAGAGTTCCACAGGGATGCTGGCCCATGTTGACTCCAATGCGTCGCACTGTTGTGTCAAGTTGGCTGGATGTCCTTTAGGTGGTGGACCGTTCTTGATACACACGGGAAACTGTTGAACTTGGAAAAACCCAGCAGTGTTGCAGTTCTTGACACACTTATATCGGTGTGCCTGACACCTAATACCATACTCGCATGTGTGTGTGTGTATGATATAATTTAGGGTAATAATAGTAATTCCCTTAAAATGCAGTTCTTAGTGCGCAGGGTTTAATTACAGATAAATGCACGTATTGCACATTCGATATACTAAAAGCAATGAAAAAGGATACTAATATCCATTCCTGAGTGAACGACTACGTAAGTTAAGTCCAAGAACTACTTACAATATTGCATGTGATATGATATAACAACTGTACATTAATATGTATATACAGACCTGAATTAATAAATAAGTCCTGAGTGAATGAGTGATTACAGACCAGAGTTACTCACGGATGGATGCATAATTGTTAAACTAGGTCCTAACACCCCAACAGTTCCAGGTCTATGTTGACGACGGCACGGCACCCCGGTGAGGTATTAAATAGTCTACAGGAAGGACCTCCTGTAGTGCTCTCTGGCACATCGTGGTGGGATCAGTCTGTGACTGAAGGTGCTCCTCCGCGTCATAACCATGGCATGCAGAGGGTCGGTGACGTTGTCCATGATGACCAGCAGTTTGGCCAGGATCCGTCTCTCCGTCACCTCCTCTACAGTGTCAAGGCTAATCCCCAGAACAGAGCTAGCCTTCCTGATCAGCTTATTTACCCGAGAAGCATCACCAGCTTTTATGTTGGTGCCCCAGCACACCACTGCAAAAAAGAAGGCACTGGCGCCACCACAGACTGGTAGAAGGTATGCAGTAGTTTACTGCACACGTTGAAGAACCTGAGCCTAGTAGAGTCGGCTCTGGCCCTTCTTGTACAGGGCCCCAGTGTTACCAGCCCATTCCAGCCTGTTGTCCATATGGACTCCCAGGAACTTGTATGACCCAACCATTTCCACATCCATCCCCTGTATAGGGACTGCAGTCAGTTGGGCCTTGGTTCTCCTGAAGTCCACCACCATCTCCTTTGTTTTGCTGATGTTGAGCTGAAGGTGGTTCTGCTCACACCACAACACTGCTTTATTTCCAGTCAATCTAACTGATTACAGTACTATGGCAGTGGATTAGATGACCAATCTAGTACAGCGCCAGGTCAGGTTACACTTACCAGGCATGTTCAACTAACTCTGCTATTCCGCTTGCAACACCAACATATTGCTATGGTAACCATGTTGGGTAGACTGAAAACATTTTGTTGACTCAGTTGCATGCCAAACAGCCTCTCTTCCCGAAGTTACTGCTACATTACTGCTACAACCATTGTGATATTTGTTAAGAGTGAGAAAGAGGGAGAAAAGTGAGAATAAAGAGATTTATTACAGCAGCAGTAGTTTTAATTGTTCTGTAATCGTCAGTACTTCTAATATCTGTTGACAGCTTTAATTGATATTTTATGCCCATGGAACTATGCACAATGATAAAGTTGGAAATTATTTATTTGAACTGGATAGGCGCTGGCTGTGGCAGCTAGGGACAGAGGACAAGTGGTCTCTGTTGGAATGAATGGCTTTTCTTCAAGCTGTACAGTGTCACCCAGCCACTAGCTACCTTGCTGGGTCTTCACAATGGGAGATCCAGAGGATAATGCAACATGTCACTGTGATGACTGGATTCTGTTAAGTACTCAAGCAATACTGCCCAGTGCACTCATCAGGCCTATTCTCATTCAAATGGACCAATGCTGCATGTCAATGTGGGAACCAGAGCCAGCTATTGTATAGCAGTCGAAGGGTGTGTTAAGACTTTTGAGTTTTTATGAAAATATCAACAAAAAAATGTGCTGTGGATGGTTTTCCCAGTCTGATCTATCACAACCATCAAGTATGGTATTTTGTAATCCTGGGGTGCTTTACTGTATGTCTTCAAACATTAAACAAATTATCATAACTATTGACATTGATGATTTAACATGATCTAAGACTATTTTATGATCATTCTCACTGTTTATGATCATTCTCACTGTTATAAAGCTTTTTTGACCACTCTCCAAGCCACTTGAGAGACTTCATTGTAAGAAACAGTGGTTTACCAAAACACCATGACATTCAGTACTGAACTTCATGGACGGGCGCTTTCAGATATCCCTTGTATGATCCGGATCTTGGAGCATTTGGTACTCTGATCAGCGCTAAAAAGTATGTGTAAAACGTTTGAAACAGTGGCCAGGTAAACAAAAACGAAATATGGATTGCTGTCATACCTTACCCATAGACTGCTTACAGGGTAAGGAAACCAATATGTCATTTTGTAATTTGGGTGAACTATTTCTTTAACTATAAAAGTGCCAACTTAAAAAGGTCATCATTTTTAACACCTTTTTTTATCCTTCTAAAATGTTAGGACTTTGTCAAGCAAGTACTTACCAACAAAACCCCAACAATTTGCTATGATTTTTATATAGAGTAAATCTGACTCCGATAGTTAGATTTTTGTACGTTGTCGTAGCCCACTGTCATTTCATTCAATAGCCCTCAGGCACCAACAGTCCTCTGGCACCCCATCTGAAGGAGATGCCCATGTAGTAGCGGTCCCACTAAACCCCTAGAGCCCTCAAATTCAAATCTGGACCTCGAAGCCAGTTCCACTGCTTTTTTTCATTCTCTCCCTCTAATCAGGGACTGATTTAGAACTGGGACACAATTATCAGGTAGAACAGAAAACCATCAGTAGTCTGGACCTCATAGGGTAATATTTTAATTATCCTGCCCTAGAGGATATACTGTATTTCTCAAGAGATACCTGGATTCAAATACTTTTTTGTGCCCTATATTGGGAAATTTCTTTGTCAAATTTTAGTACCCATAGTTTGCTACTATAACTGAAAAATACAAACACATATTTACCTTTATAAACACAACATTTTGTGTTTGATATGGCACTGGCACGCAAATCTTCAATATCGGCGGCTATCTTAGGTCATATCAGTACCAGGCACGTGCACAGATAGGGCTCAACCAGTGCCCGACCACTGCCATTTTGCCCTCCTATGAAAAAGTGCCCTCTCAGCTCTGTGGATTTGAGTAATTTTATGAAATATTTAGTAATTCTATTTTGAGTCCCTTTTCCTTTTTTGTGTTATTTTTAATTTAAATTAAAGTGCACTCTCATCTGACTTGCATACAGTGGCCATGCAAGGCCTTTTTCTTAGCACCTGTCGCCCCAAAGGTCTGTCCATGACCCTGCAGTGATTTGCTCAATCGCCTCTGAGTATGACAGAAACACAACACTTTGAATGAATAACAGAAACATTTTCATGACAAGTTGCAATGGATGAAATGTATCAAAAAACATGAAAACATGTATTTTTTTAAACTTCAAATTTAACCATAAATGTGTGAACATTTTTGTAATACATGTTTGTTTTGGGAAATTTCAACCATTTACTTGTGTTACAAATGGTTAATAAAATAAAAAGTTTTACTGCATAGCAGACAGTGTCTGGAATGAGGGGGTTGCACTATAGCTGTGTGTGTGCGACAAGGGAGGATCTCGAGAGCAGTTGTTCTCACGGAAACATCTGTAAAAATCTAACGGTTTGAGCTACAAACTATTACGACCGTCCCGGGTCGATGAGGGGGCTAAAGGGGGCTTAGTTCAACCCAAGTTTTAGTTTTATGTCCCTATATAAAAAAGCAAAAAGAAAATGATTGAGTGACAGGTTTGCACAAAAAAAAATCTGCGCTGTGTCAGGGTGCGCTGTGGTGTGTGTAGGTGGGCTATGGAAAGCCACTTTCCATATGACTCCTTTGGGTTTCCGTAAAAAGCGGGGGAAAACGCTTCTCATCTCTCATCTCTGTAATACTTGATTTTGATTTACAAGGGTGGGATCAAGTTTACAGTTGAAGCTGCTTCCCTCTTAGCTAGCTAGCTGTAAAAAGCATTAGTGTTATTAGCCTTAGCCTATTTAGCTAGCTCAAAGTACCAAAACAAAGGAGAAGGAGAGCGATGAGCAGCAGAAGCAGCATCAAACCACCGAGGCCACCACCAAGCCCAGCAGCCATGATGCTGCCAAGCTCCAGCTTGCTCCGTGTACAGAGCTTACCCACCCTTCCACAAATACCGCCAGGACAATGGCTCCACTGCCGCCTCCACCTCTCCATATGCTCTCCACTGTGTGTACAGACAACTATGTGACACCGTACATACCTGTGCCTCCTGAGAACACCACCCTCCCACCAGAGTCCAGATTCCTTGATTGGCCCAGTATGAGGCTGAAGCAAGTCTCAGATACATGGGCCACCATCACTGTTCAGGTCCCCCATCACTTCAGTGTGTACAGCCTGGGTCTCTACAATATAAGCTTTTACACTGACATTGCACTTAAAAACCTGAAACCCCATACTGACTACACATACTGTGTCGCTTCTATAAGAAATGCTCTTCGAGTCAATTATACTTGTATGCTATTCTCCACCAAAGTGGGTAGCTGTTACAGAACCATGCAACAGCTACCCACTACAGTATGACCATCCTAGGTTGTATCTTTAATATGGTGATTGTCCTAGGGGTGGACTATTATTGTTGGTTTAAAAAACCACAGCGAGATGAAAAGCACTGTATCGATGCTCTGAAGTCAGAATCCACATCTTTTCAAGGGGTGAAATCAGGAGCTGTGTCCACCCAGGAGCCCCAGCTGGTCCTAATATCAGAGCAGCCGCAGAGCAAGTCTGGCTTCCTGTCCCCAGTGTATTATATAGAGTGAGCGTAGTGTTCTTTCAGAGTCATAATCAGTCTGCCTCTCCTCTCCGCTTCTCTCCTCAACCCTCCTCTTCTCCTCTTCCACAACTATAGAGCTGCACAGTTCATTTGCATAACTGTTCAGACTCCCGCTGTTCTCCCCCCGTCCCGCTCAACTTCCACTCTTTCAACCTAACTAACGCTTCCCATAACTTCCCCTTTGTCTAACCCCACGTTGTCCTGGGAACCACTGCGGATTGACAGGTTACACTGGGAGAGCTCTAGTCGACCCTTCATAAGACTATAGGGTTCTGGTGGGTGAGGGACATTGGAAAATAGTGAGAACTTCAACTGTCTTTAGTTGGACAATTCCAATTAAGGATGCTGGGGAGGGACATTGAGTGGCAAATTGTTTTCAATTGTCACCCATGTTCCTGGGAGGGCTTTGTGTTGTGTATGATGTGCAATCTGAAGAGATGCAGACTGGCGACCCAGTCTGCCTGTGTATTATGGTGGAAGAATGGAGCTCTGGGAACTGATACTGTTTAAATGACAATGCATGCCAATGGGGGAGAATCTCACAGGACTTACTGCTGAACTGGCCTGGGAGAGATTCCGATGGGAAACTGCTGAGGTTAAACTCACCTGAGGTTAGGTGTGGGTTATGTGGGTGATACAATATGTTTATTGTGTGAATTACTTAATCTCAAATGGAAATAATAGATTTAATCCCATAGAACCACCCCCCCCCCCTTGAAAAAATCTATACAAATACTAACACCCTTGTCTTTCTTGCACTGACTTTGTTGATTGCTGCTTTATTGAGGAAACATTTGCTTACTATGACTGTAATATATGGTTGTCCCAACTAGCTATCTTAAGATGAATGCACTAACTGTAAGTCACTCTTGATGGGAATGTCTGTTAAATGACTCAAATGTAAATGTTGAATGAAATGGGAACCATACATATTGGATTAGTATTAACAATTTATCTGAGGTGGTTTCGGTTCAGACTAGCCATGATACTTGTCGGGCTACCGCGGCTCCCTTCCCATGACTTCCCTCATCAACAGTTTCTCTTGGTTGAACCGTGTAACATATATTCCTATCAGTCTCCTCCCGACCACAGGTAAAAAGGGCAGAGACTTCCCTTGAGTCTCACACTTCAGAAGGGACTGATACCTGATCTGTTTGGAAATGACCAACTCTGTGTGACCCCCTAACTTCCCTACCCTCAGGGGCCTGGGGGCTCCCAACAGGCACAGGGGAGACACTCTCTACATCAACAGAGGCCCTGCCTGTAACGTGTGTGTGATGCCGAGGGCCTTCGCCCTACAAGAGCTCTAGCATTGAGTCCTTCATCATTTTTTTATTTGATTTATTTAACATTTATTTAACTAGGCAAGTCAGTAAAGAACAAATTCTTATTTACAATGAAGGCCTACCAAAAGGCAAAAGACCTCCTGCGGGGACGGGGGCTGGCATTAAAAATACAAATAATAAAATATTAATATAGGACCAAACACACATCACGACAAGAGAGACAAAACAACACTACCAAAAGAGATACCTATGGCAACAACATAGCAAGGCAGCAACACATGACAACACAGCATGGTAGCAACGTAACATGACAACAACATGGTAGCAACACAAAACAGGGTACAAACATTATTGGGCACAGACAACAGCACAAAGGGCAAGAAGGTAGAGACAACAATACATAACGCAAAGCAGCCACAACTGTCAGTAAGAGTGTCCATGATTGAGTCTTTGAATGAAGAGATTGAGATAAAACTGTCCAGTTTGAGTGTTTGTTGCAGCTCGTTCCAGTCGCTAGCTGCAACGAACTGAAAAGACAAGCGACCCAGGGATGTGTGTGCTTTGGGGACCTTTAACAGAATGTGACTGGCAGAACGGGTGTTGTATGTGGAGGGTGAGGGTTTTAAGAGGGTTTTATAAATAAGCATCAACCAGTGGGTCTTGCGACAGGTATACAGAGATTTAAATAAAAGCAGGCTAAATAAAAGCAGTGGCGCTGTGCAGAGAGTAGGGATTAATGTATAGCACCATGGGAGGCCAGGGGAATTACCAGCTGACAATGTAAAGCAGATGTGATAACTGAAGGTTGTTAAATGACTTTACTGCCATGTGAAAACCAGTGAGAGACGACACAAAGAGGACTAGCTAATCTCTAAAGACTAACTGATAATTGAACTGACTTGGGGTACTAAGACTGCATTTCCTGTTGGAACCCACATAGAATTTATGTCAAGTTACTCCCATTTCTCCTTCTGTGATAAATGACAGAAACCATTTCTTGGCTCCTCCAATAGCAAATTAAGTCCAACTTAATCACATTAATAGTTATGGTTGTTGTTATACTAAACAGTGTTTATTCCACTGCCATCTTGAATGTCTTGTGATGCATAATGTAATGCGAGACATGCAAATGGATCAATACTGATTAGCCACTCATCATTAATAATTCAAAAACCAAGGACCACATGTAAACAAGGCTTACTGCAGTCATGCTTGGCCGTCTGTATGACTGGGGTAGAGCAGGCCTGGCCACATGCTATATGCTGAGGAAACCACCTGCTAGGCAGAAATGTCAGTTTGTCTCTCAGTCTGGACTATCAGCAGAGAAGAATGATAATGAGGTGTCCCCTACACACACACGTCTGCACTCAAGTGAACACACCGACACCCATACACACATACAACCACACACACACAAACACATACACACTCATATGTTTTACTATCCTTGTGGGGACCTACAATTTATTTCCATTAAAAATTGTATTTTCCCTAAACCCTAACCCTTACCCTAACCCCTAAACCTAAACCTAATTCTAACGATAACCCTAATTGTAACCCTAAACCTAAAACTAACCCCTTAGCCTAAAACAGACTTTGTCCTCATTGGGACCATGTTTTACTATCCTTGTGATGACTTCTGGTTCCCACAAGGATAGTAAAACCAAAAACCCACACACAGAGAGACAGACACACACGCACAGCCTTCTGCTCCCCAGACTGTTCATCCTAGTCATCTGAGGGAATCTTCTGCTCCCCAGACTGTTCATCCTAGTCAGCTGAGGGAATCTTCTGCTCCCCAGACTGTTCATCCTAGTCAGCTGAGGGAATCTTCTGCTCCCCAGACTGTTCATCCTAGTCAGCTGAGGGAATCTTCTGCTCCCCAGACTGTTCATCCTAGTCAGCTGAGGGAATCTTCTGCTCCCCAGACTGTTCATCCTAGTCAGCTGAGGGAATCTTCTGCTCCCCAGACTGTTCATCCTAGTCAGCTGAGGGAATCTTCTGCTCTATTTGCTGCTGAGGGAGGTTTATTCCTGGCACAGCTCCATTCAGGGAAAACAATAGCACCTCCATGTCGCCATCACACAAGGCAGCAGTCTACCCCTTGTGGAGGGTCTAACAGAGCTGATCCTCTCATAATAAGTGGATTATCTTAGGCCTTGTTTAACTGTCAGCCTTTACTGAATACAACAGGGGAATATCTAAGTTTACTGACTTTGCTGATACAACTTTATTGAGGAAATATCGACTTACTATGACTGTGATGTGTGATTGTCCCACCTAGTTATATTAAGATGAATGCGCTAACTGTAAGTCGCTCTGGATAAGAGCATCTGCTAAGTGACTCAAATTTAAATGTAGAAGTGTTGTTTAACTGTCAGCCTTTACTGAATGCAACAGGGGCTTATCTAAGTTTACCCTATATAAATACCATAAAGAAAAATATTAAATTAATATATATGATTCATATTATATGCAATATAAATGTTATTAAATGAAAGTAATAAATATATTAGGAATCATTGTATTGTTTGTATTGTGTGCTTTTACATATGGCTATGGCTACGACTTATTACCTACGTGGTATTAGAGAAACAGCCTGCATATCTGACCCCTGTGGGTAATCAGACCTGTGCTTAGCCCTCGTAGTAACCGTGGGAAACTGTACCATTATTGCAAGTTACAAGCATTTCGATTTCCCTCAGGGAGCATCAATGAGGACCAGGTTAGGTTTAGACCCTGGTGCAGCTATATGGTCTATTATATGACTGGACGGAATGGATCGAATTACCTATAAGCAAAGATCCCATGCAGCAGGTCAGTCAAATAAGCAAAATTAGTAGAATAATTTCTCTAGATTAAACACTAATAACCACAGACTACCTTCACAACTATGTTATAATATCTGTGTTTGTTATACTTTGACATCGTACAAATATCAACTAAGAATTCCTCGCAGGTAGTTAGATACCATGTATTGTGATGAAATAGTATGTGTGCCAGACTTGCAGCATTGCATGGGGTGACAACAGTCACAAAGCCAGATTAGATAGTGTTAGTTTATGGAGATGCCGGGTGTTTTTATGAGAGCCCATGGCTCTGGTAGGCTAGTCTGTCGAGTTGAAGAGCAGCAGGTGCTCCACCCTGCCTACGCTCTTGTATTAATCTCCTTCACAAGGCGGCGACCCCTCACCCCTCAGACTGTTCCATACGGGTGCCATGCTAATCACAGTCACAGCCCTGCCTGCCTGCCAGCCACACAGCCAGCCACACGGCCAGACTGAACATAAACACCCTTGCCCAGGCCAGCCCAACAGTCTGGCTATAATAGGCCAGGCTGTAAAGCCTGGGTTAGCCTGGGTTTAGCCTATGTTTAGCTAACACCCCCTTAGCATGGATCATGTTGAGCAGGATTTGACTTTACAGGGATCTGCATGCATACCTCTGTATCTTCAAGTGTCATCTCCCTGCATTTTAGTTCTTAATTTTTGACAGAACATTTAACTATATTAACTTTATTTTGCCAAAGTCAAATATCCCATCAAACATTGTCATTTTTCCATCAATGCATATTTTTTCAAGGCAGCTCTGTCTGGGGACCAAGGAGAGAGTGAGAGATCCACCTCTGTCTAGCTTCCTATTCATGGAGCATCTGTGCTCATATAACCTGATGATGTGGTGGAGAGGGGACGATCGCTAAAGCTGCCCTACTAAGGCCTCATTAGTAAACACACACACGCAAACACAGTGACCCACACACACCATCACTTTCGTCCCCAAGACAATTTGTGACTGAGACTATGATCATGTGCTCTCCCCACACTGAACCCATTGGCTCTGTTGGACACTCCCCAATATCGTTAACCTCCAGAGAGCCATCCACTGCGACCAGTGCCAGCCCCAATCGAGACCACACTCGCTTGCTGGGCCTTTCCCACAACCTCCAGGCACCTTGGAGGAAGTCATCCATGGCTAACTGTGCTCCTTAATCAAAGGCTGAATGTAGAAGTTGTCCCGGAGGTTGGCTGCTGAAAGTGCGGCATTAGCAAAGCACATGCTCTCCATTCAGCAGGAAACAATGGCACCCATTGTCTTGGTGCAGAATTGTCCATTTTGATTTAGAGGGTCTCTTTCTCGCAGATGGACAATACAGAGGGGATATATTTGGCCCCAATACACTCATGCACTATTAGGACTTCCCAACATCAGAAAATCAAAAGAGTTTTCTGTTTGAACGTTCAGTTGCCCTCAATAAATAAAAAGATATTCTTTGTATTTGTTATGTCAAATGACTCATACCCTTCTTTTTAAATTGTTTGTAGGAAACATTATGAATGTCTTTTTTGGGAGGGGGGGGGGAATTGTCACTGAAGAACAAAAATGATACTTGTTTATGATGCATACATGTTTCCCTCCAAAGCTTACCGTAATAAACTAACCATATCAGCAGATTATTGAGTGGTGTCTCGTCTTATTAAAGGGTATCCTTGGTTCAGTATGTTGCTGTTGTTACAAGATGGATTCTTCTAGAAATTATAGAACTGGCTCAAGTGAATGTCACAACAAGGGCTTACTGTGACAAATGGATGTGGGGAGAGACAGGACAGGATCCCTGCCTGGGTTTCCTCTCTGATAACAGTAGGTCTACACTGTCTCTAGCAGGAGTGGAACGCTCAGGTTACCCTATAACAAAAGAAGACATGCTTACAGAATGTTGGATCCATGCCTTAAAATCAACTGAATATAGGGTCAAATATATTAACCTTCAGATGAAGCCTTATCTCATGTTGTTTGACAGCACAACTTCAGTTGATTTATTAATAGCACTATAATGTTTTGTCCATTGTGTTCCCATCCTGGTACTGTCCTCACCATTAACGCTCACGTCTCTGCCATTCGCTGGTAAACATCCTGCGAACCGATTGAACTGACCTATGGATGATGGATGATGAGAGTCCTTTTGTCTCAATGGGGATATGGGGATATGGTCAAATGAACTGTCAAAACTATCAGTGTCTTCTTCGTTGTGGTGATTTTGTATGAAAATACATCTGAAAGTTATGGCTGGGATTATGACCAGAGCTATTTCAATCTGACATGTTGTGAACTATAAACATAAATATTTGTTAAGATGTTTGAGCGTCACCATGGACAACAGTAGTCCACATGATTGGATGTGTTTGGGGGAAAACTTCAGGAGAAGTCTTCAGTGCTGGACTCATTCTTTCTTTTGTTTTGTTTGGTCACTTTCCTGGTGGGACAGCTTGAATCAATTGATTGCAACTGGCATTTATGAAAACAATGTTCCACAACATCAGTTGCTTGACATCACTTTTCATCATGTGGTCAATTAAATTAAATAAATATAGCATTAACCTGTCAAACCTTATCCCTTGTTGTGTTTTTGTGTTTTAAAAATAAACCCCAGCCTCCAAACAACCAACTTTGCAGATGGCTTGAAATGTACAGTACCAGTCAAAAGTTTAGACACACCTACTCATTTCAGGGCTATGAAATAACACATATGTAACCATGTAGTAACCAAAAAAGTGTTTAACAAATGTTATCTTTATGTTTTGTTTACACTTATCATTGACATGTTTTTAATGTTGTTTATTGCACATGTTAGGTTTAGATACCCATTTCCTACGCCATAACGGTTGTCTTTGAAGTTCCTGACATGTTAACGCAAAAAAAGGGGCAGCTTTTAAAGGGAGAACATAAAACTTGGTCAGACATGGTTTCTTTTCTCTATGTGATTATGCTCCGTATCAGACTGTTTAAGAGGAGCGTTTTAAAGGGAGCTTTAGGGACTTTAAACTTGGGGGAGGGGGGGGGGGGGGGGGGGGGCTTGAAAGGGTGTGCTGAAGAGGTGGCTCTCCATTATTCTCTTTCACTGGGGGCTGCCATTTTCATTGAAATTAAGGCAATCTATCAAGGGCCCGTATAGCTCTTTTCACAGAAGAATAAAGGAGGTGCTCTAGACAGACCTGTCCATGGGCTGCACAGACATGGGACACAACAGATGTGTTAAACACAGTGAACCCTCTCATAAAAGTTTAGAAGGGGGACTTCTGCATTCTTTAAGAGGAGCAGCTTTATGCTAATTACTGAATAGTTGGTCAAAGCTGGTTTATCCCCGATGCCTTTGGTGAGCACGTCCGCGGACGCCCATCTCACAAAGCAACGAGTAACTGTCTCTTCCCTCCATTTTCAGGTTGTGATTGTGAGTGAGGTTGTTAAATAAAAGGCTAAGTATGAGCTTCTTCCGCTTAGTGAAATGCAATGATGCCGCATGATCCCAATCTCACAACCCTAGTTTGAGGGGGAAATGTATTTTTTGGTATACATTTAATTCAGTAAAAGTAGTACACACCATACTGCCCTGTTTTTTCATCTATTACATCTATAAGACTGCTATAGAATCTTAAAATCAACAGATTTGTATCCTCATTTTAACAGGTAGCATTATATTGATCTGTTGTAGTCTGGGGACAGACACATTGTATAGTCAGGATCACGTTTTACTATGATGCTTCGTACAGCCTGAAGCCATGTTGGTGCTGGGGCTCAGCCTGGCTCCTACTGTGTCAGAGACCACTTTGGTGAATAAAGGTTTAGCACTATCCATATGGGACTGCAGCCTATTCTCACAATGTAAATGCAACTACACAAAACAAAACTCACTATTTTGTGTGAATCTTTTACTTCCCTTGAAAAAGTATTTCTCATCTAAAAAGTAAGCGATATCCCTAAACGTGACTGGTTGTCCGCGAAAAAGCATAACTCCTATTTTTAATATTCTACATTTAAATCTCCCTTCTCTGGCGCTGAAGTGGGAGGAGTGACGGTCCCTGCAAGCAGCTTTAAACCCAGGGTAAACAAAGGGAGCTCGGCGTGGACAGCCCAAGGCAAGCCATCTGCCATGGAAAGAGTGGAGTCCCATTGTCAGTCATTGTGGAATGTGTGTCTAGATTGATGATGGCCTGGCGTGGGTGATTCCTTCAGGGTCCTCCGAGGCAGCAGACAGCACAGAGAGAACACCATGCACAGGGCACACCACAGGGAACGCCCCCTGGCTCCCTCCCTCTCTCTGTCCTTGTCCCTGTCCACACACACATCCACCAATCACAGGAGGATTCAGCAGCAGGGCCTCACCGAATAGGCTTTCTGTGCTCTGTAAATATAGAGAAAATGTACTTTTTTAAGTCAATGTGAAGTTAGCCTACATAAAACCAAGGTTATCAGTGCTCTCAACGGTCATTTTTCACTTCAGTGGAACTCTGTGGACATACCACAAGAGATTAAGCGGATGCTTTGTGGTTTGTAAATGTAGTTTGTAATACCCATTGAAATTGGGCAATTTCTCAAAGTTAATAGATGAAAGTACTTTGAATTAATCCTCTTACATCTAGAATGGTTGAACCCATCATACGTTTCAAAGTGAATTCCTTGTTATAAACCCTGTTAATGCCCTACAACAGATCTTTCCAGCAGAGCACAGTCATTCTCTGTGAAACATGTTTTTGATCAGTGTGTTTTTTTTGTGAGTGAAATTTCTTTGTGAACTATACTCGATAACAAATTGCCATATGACTTCATTAGTTCGATAATCATCCATAAGATTTTACATTGACTGTAAAAGACACAGTCAGGAACTAGAGAGAGGGTATTAATTTCTCCTGAACGTTGGGAGAGAGGGAAACCCCAGGCCTGCCATTGGTTGACAGGAGGCTGGAGTCCTGCTGTGTTGTGGGTAATGTGTGCATGCCTTGGTCGGCGACCCCTGACCCTCTCAGCAGGTGTGTGTGGCCAGGCTTTATTGAGAGAGGCGCCCTCTCTGGCCTTTCCTGGAAGGCGGGTCAGTGGTGGGGGGCAGAGGGTCCTGCACAGGACAGATGTTGTATGAGAAAACCTCCAGGGAAAGTGTGCCCAACAATAAAGGCAGAACAATAAGGCAGATCTCTGACACAGGCAGCCACACAACACACAAGCCCCCCGGTTTCCATGGCAGCGTGTTACTCTCGCAGCAGTACTAAGACCCGTCTGTTCACTGTGGCATAAATGATGCCCTGGGGTCCTGGATCCTCAAAAATTAAATATGCCTTTATTCCACTAAAATGTATCTGCTTAGCTTCTCAGTCAACACCCTTGATATGGTCAAAACCCACAATGTTTTTGTAAATTGTGAAGTCAGTATGATGAACCAAATAACAACACTTCACACAAAGCATTGTTGCAGCCATATGGTTTCATCATCTATCTCACCATCTGTTTGCATGTGACATCATGAATAGATCATGCCTGCACCAGTCATTTGTATAAAACCAAAATGGAGGTTACACAATATGGTTAACTGTGTCACAATTGTAGAGTAATTTCTATTATGTGGGATGATGAAAGAAGAACGGTTGCATATGAACAGTCTCCGACAAACAAACAGTCAGTGTTCTGCAGGGTCCTGGGCCCGTATTTATAAAGCGTCTCAGAGTAGGAGTGCTGATCTAGGATCAGTTTAGCCTTTTAGATCATATGCTTATATGGACAAGGGAGGACCTGTTTCTAGATAAGCACTCCTAATCTGAGACGAATTATGAATACAGGCCCAGGTCCTATGGTTGTAACGGACTCCATCTTGAATCCTGACCAACGCACATGGACAGAGTGTCTGAGGAATGCACAGTGTCTGTGTCTGGGGACAATTCAAACATGGGATTGCCAAAGCTTCAAAGCGGTAAGGGTGTAGCAGACAGCACAGCTTGTTGTCCTGCATGTTTACTGCGCTTGGATGGTTTCCTTTGAAGAGATGCAGAGGAATGTCAGAGTCTGCCACTGTCTTTGATCAATCCACAGCCTAATCAGGTCACAGTACATAATAAATGAGCAGGAAACCAGTCACTTCAATAGTTTCAGTTGCTGACAACTCTTTCCAATTGAGTAACATTGCATCATTACTGTAGTAAGCATTTTTTAAATTTAACTAGGCAAGTCAGTTAAGAACAAATTCTTATTTACAATGACGGCCTACTCTGTGCACCACCTTATGGGACTCCCAGTCACGGCTGGATTGTGATACAGCCTGGATTCGAACCAGGGTCTGTAGTGACGCCTCTATCACTGAGATGCAATGCCTTAGACCGCTGTGCCACTCGGGAGCCCTGTTCATGGACAGGAGCTAGTCTCTGCAGCTAGCCTAGATCACATTGGATCTTGGAAGTCACAAATCTTGGAAGTGACATTGGATAGGGTAGCTTCATAAAAACACCAGATGATGTTTCACTCAGACAAATCTGTGGGAAGACCTTGCACTCACTTTTCTCCATGCTGACCTGTTTTTGTTGCATTGAATTTACATTCAGAGAGCATTTTGAACTCAGTTCCTGGAAGGCTTTCACTTGAAATACTCAGGGGGAAACGGAGGGAGAACAGGCAACCTCTATGAATAAATGGTAATCGGGCAGGAACCGAGGAAAAGTCTTAGGAAGCAGTTCTAAAAGAAAGCTGCTGTGAGGAGAAAACATTGCCTCAGTGTGCTAGTGTGTTTTTTTCTTTTTCAGCATGACCTTGTCTATTAAACATCTTTGTTCATTTTGCCAGGGGTCTCTGCTCTTCTCTGCCTGCAGGACAATGTTCGGAGGGTAAACGCTGGCGGCTTGTATGGGAGATGTCAGTCCAATGATGAATGACATTTGTATAACATTACTGGGTTCACAGCCTTGGGTCAAAGTGACCCAGGGAAAAGAAAGCGCAAGGACCAGGCCTGAGGACAAATCTTGAACTTCAGCCATCAGGAAGAAAGCACAGGTCAAACAACCCTTACACATCTTGGCTCTAGCTCGGCTATCAAGTCTTTGAAATAATCTCAAAATGATTGCTTAAAATGTTTTGCCCAAAAAGCCATGGTCATCATCTCCCATTGAGAGAGATCGAGCTGCAGCTGCTGCTAAAGGTCTACAAGGAGGACACCAAAGAAGCCCCTTCAGAACCTATAAGGATGATATACGGTTTGTACAATATGAGGTCTACCATTTGCTTATTCTAATGGTAACCACTTAGTTTATTTAACTAATGGAATTTGTGTTGACAAAAGGAATACTATTGTATGGAATGTTTTTTTTATATATATTTTTTGGACAGATACATGATGTGGGCTCTTGAATGTCTCTGATCCATGCAAATTCACATACCTGGGCCCGGTTTCCCGATAGCGATGGAATTTAGGCTTACGAGTGTTTTAACGATGCATCTTTCCTGCAAGGGCCGATGACGTAACATGCATTTCCCAAAACACCACGCGGAGAACGTTTGCGAGTCGTTTGCGCGTGTGTCGATACTGATAGGATTGAAAGAAAGGCAGTGCTGCTCTCGGCTCAGCTTTCTCCATTCAAATCTCACCTTAACAATATAAGGTAACACTTTATTTTAAGGTGTCCTTGTTACAGTGTACTTACACTTGTAGTTACACTGTAACAAGTGTTGTAACTACGGGTAACAATCACTGTTACACTGTGACAACGTAATGTAACTAGTATTATTAAAGTTTGTAATTACACATGTGTAACAACAACATCTTGTTACAACTATTGTAACTGAATGTACTAACTCATTGTTACACATGCTTAAAAAAATAACACTTGTTACCAAAGAGGCACATGTCTACTGAATTCAAGAATTTAGTATTTCACTTTATCATCATAATTTGATTAATTAACATTATACAAATATTAGGGATATTATCATTAGTACATATTGATGGAAAAGGTTTTCCGGCTTTTTAGAGTGCGCTATCATATCTTGCAAACCATGTGCATCCACAATGGATCAGATCCTTTTAAACCAATGTTAATGAATCAAATTGTATGCATAAGTACTCTAAATAGACAGACAGACAGACAGACAGACAGACAGACAGACAGACAGACAGACAGACAGACAGACAGACAGACAGACAGACAGACAGACAGACAGACAGACAGACAGACAGACAGACAGACAGACAGACAGACAGACAGACAGACAGACAGACAGACAGACAGACAGACAGACAGATAGATAGATAGATAGATAGATAGGCATGGTTAACTATACTATACAGGCTATATACTGTATAAGGAGAATTGCGACAAAATTAAAAACATACAGACAACGTTCATGGCTTTTGAAAATAGAGCTGGGTTTCTTCAAATCTATAAGGCATCTACCTGTTTTTTGTCAGACTTTCACATGTTTTCTACCACAACCACAAACCCTACACCAGTTTCTGGTTCTCAGCTCTGAGATACTGTATGGTCTTCCTCACAGACAAACTGACAACAGTCTTTCCCAGGGTTTGTTTCCTATCGTGTCATTACAATACAGACACAAGTATTACAATAGAGAGGAGCAACTTGGAGGTTATTCTTTGCCTCTGTATTGTTAGGACAAAGGGGGTTTTAAAGCAACGGTTATGTTAGTGAGCATTTCTCCTTTGCCAGGATAATCCATCCACCTGAAAGGTGTAGCATATCAAAGAAGCTGATGCTGTCACGATGCTGTGGATATAAGGGACGATAGACGGAGCGCTCGTGGAGTGACATCCTTTTTATTATATGAGTTGTTCTCACGAAGCATATGAATAAACAAGGAGAGTGAAACAAACAAACTTTGAACAAATGCAAAGTGACTTACGGTCTAGCGCAACATGCAGACAGACACGAACAATGACCCACACAAACGTGTGTGGTTGAGCAACTTAAATATAATCCCCAATCAGAGACAACGTCTCACAGCTGTCTCCAATTGGGGATTCAACACAAAATGAAAACCACATAGATCTAGAGATCTAGATCTGTCAGGCTCTGACCATGGCCAAAAGGTACTCCCTATGGCCAGAGCCTGACACTGATTAAACAGCATGATCATTACGCAGATAAAGGGCCATTCTAAAATGTGCAGTTTTGTCACACAACACAATGCCACAGATGTCTCAAGTTGAGGGAGTGTTCAATTGGCATGCTGACTGCAGGAATGTCCACCAGAGCCGTTGCCAGAGAATTTAATGTTAATTTCTCTACCATAAGCCTCAGTACGTCCAACCGGCCTCACACCCACAGACCACGTGTAACCACGCCAGCCCAGGACCTCCACATCCGGCTTCTTCACCTGCAGGATCGTCTGAGACCAGCCACCTGGATAGCTGATGAAACTGTGGGTTTGCATGACCAAATAATTTCGTCACAAATTGTCAGAAACCGTCGTCAACTTTGTCAACATTGTGAACAGAGCACCCCATCGTGGACGTGGGTTTATGGTATGGGCAGGCATAAGCTACGGACACTGAACGCAATTGCATTTTATTGATGGCAGTTTGAATAAACAGAGATACCGTGACGCCATCATGTCATGTTTCAGCATGATAATGCACAGCCCAATGTCGCAATCTTCACAATTCCTGGAAGCTGAAAATGTCCCAGTTCTTCCATACTCACTAGACATGTCACCCATTGAGCATGTTTGGGATGCTCTGGATCGACGTGTACGACAGCGTGTTACAGTTCCCTCCAATATCCAGCAACTTCGCACAGCCATTGAAGAGGAGTGGTACAACATCCCACAGCCCACAATCAACAGCCTGATCAACTCTATGTGAAGGAGATGTGTCGTGCTGCATGAGGCAAATGGTGGTCACACCAGACACTGACTGGTTTTCTGATCCACGGCCCTAGCTTTGGTTAAAAAATAAATAAATAACAATATTAAGAAGAAATTCTTATTTACAATGACGGCCTACCCCGGCCAAACCTGGGCCAATTGTGCGCCGCATTATGGGACTCCAATCACTGCCGGTAGTTCTGAGTGACCAGCACACTGGCTATGTTGAGATTACATTGAAATAATTCATTGAGTGAGCACATGAGCCAGGGTGCTCAGACAGTAGCAAGCCAGGAGCAATACAATCAATCCTCGTATATGTGTTTTTCAGTTTGAGCCAAGTCAAACATGGAAACCTCATCATAGTGTTAGCAGAGGTTAGGCCCGGGGAGGACCCCTTCCTCTCAGCCTATCTCCTCCTGATTAGTGGGAATAAAGGGTCATCCTCCACTGACATCCCTTTGTGTCTGTACCGACGGGAAATATTCATATCCATTGTTTCCCCTAGGGGAGATGATAATTATCGATGGCGGAGCCGTCGCTGGTCCAAGCCAAGGAATGTCTGATGTAGACCTGGCTCACCTTGGCAGGTCTGACCCCTGCTGTGAGACCATATGGACACGATCACATCTGCAGGAAGACTCCTCATTATGATTAGACCTTTGTGGTCAGCATGGGTTCCTCTCGGTTCCTCTCCCATTTCCTTCTTATCGTGGACACAGGCCTACTTCATGTGTATCTCGGATATGTTTCCAATATCTATGCAGCCTGTGTATTTTCAAAGAGTGACTGAAGCTAGGGCGTTCAAGTTGAGGCGGTGTTGACTTTGAGAGTCCTTGTCCTTTTATGTGTTCAGTAGTGTTTACTGTTTTCAATCTGTTATTTCCCACCATTGTCTGCTGTAAAGACGTTTTCTGGAAAGAATCATGATATTCGTTTATCATCTACTTTGACTCTTGCCTTGTCCAAAGAAGCCACTGCTAAATATATCTGTTTAGAGTGTCAGGCTATCTGTTTAGAAATACATATTTGTTTAGAAGTGTTTTATGCTGGAGATCTATTTAGCAGCTGGGGGTGATCCTTTGCTACTGTAGGCAGGAAACAAATAACTTCCCAGAGTGTCATCACGTTCTGTTCAAACTCAGGAACATGGTTGTAATAATAATTGTAATAATAAAATAAGGGATAATACAGAAAATAAGGGATAATAGGGATAATACAGAAAATAAGGGATAATGCAGAAAATAAAGGATAATACACAAAATAAGGGATAATACAGAAAATAAGGGATAATACAGAAAATAAAGGATAATACACAAAATAAGGGATAATACACAAAATAAGGGTTAATACAGAAAATAAGGGATAATACAGAAAATAAAGGATAATACAGAAAATACGGGATAATACACAAAATAAGGGATAATACACAAAATAAGGGATAATACACAAAATAAGGGATAATACACAGGGATAATACAGAAAATAAGGGATAATACAGAAAATAAGGGATAATACAGAAAATAAGGGATAATACAGAAAATAAAGGATAATACAGAAAATATGGGATAATACACAAAATAAGGGATAATACAGAAAATAAGGGATAATACAGAAAATAAGGGATAATACAAAATAAGGGATAATACAGAAAATAAGGGATAATGCAGAAAATAAAGGATAATACACAAAATAAGGGATAATACAGAAAATAAGGGATAATATGGAAAATAAAGGATAATACAGAAAATAAGGGATAATACACAAAATAAGGGTTAATACAGAAAATAAGGGATAATACAGAAAATAAAGGATAATACAGAAAATACGGGATAATACACAAAATAAGGGATAATACACAAAATAAGGGATAATACACAGGGATAATACAGAAAATAAGGGATAATACACAAAATAAGGGATAATACACAAAATAAGGGATAATACAGAAAATACGGGATAATACACAAAATAAGGGATAATACACAAAATAAGGGATAATACACAAAATAAGGGATATTACACAGGGATAATACAGAAAATAAGGGATAATACAGAAAATAAGGGATAATACACAAAATAAGGGATAATACTCAAAATAAGGGATAATACACAAAATAGTCTCAAAAAGTGAGAAAACAGAACATTTGGATTATCTTGGATTTTATCAATTTAGCCTCATGGTTTTTGGCTCTATGGTCTATTGTAAACTGTTAATACCAGCTTAGCAGGAGAGCCTTGGCTAATTATCCTGGTTTACCAGCTCTATGTCACATTAGATGACAGTAGCTCTGATGACCAGAAACATCAGTCCAGTTACAGTATGTGACCGAAAGGCCAGGACCCATTACAACCAAAACCTTACTCTTATATTTGCATCCTCGCTGAGAGGAAACAAGTCTTAGTGAGAACAAAACTGAGTAAATGAATCATTTGTTTTAGATAAGTCTCTCACCATTAGGACAGTCCTGTCTATGTGTGTGTGTGTCTGCGTGAGCGGAGACGAGGGAGTGGAATAACAGGCTAAATTGTGAGTAGGATGTGAGAACCCAACTCTGACCTCACGCCCCACTGCTTCCTCTCCCAACTCCCTGGGTGGGACTCCCCCCAGGCTGCTAGAAATCACACATATCTACTGTTCTCATTACCATTGTCTTCAATTATGCTAGCCATACATTCTCTCTATCTCTGTCTGGGTAGTGTTTCTCTTGTTAGTAGTCTTAGGGACTGGGACTGAGAGATAACATTTATTTCCTGGTAGGCTGGAGTAGCAGGGAGGGAAATCTGTCAGTTTGTTTCAATTGGGTTTCTGCCATGGGATATAATAATCTGCTGTTTTTAAGCAGGAAATTAAAAATAATCCTTAAAACACGTAAAAAGGGTGAAACAGTTAATGAATCCTCTGTCATAACAATAACACTGTTGTATGTCCCTGTTTTCTTTTATAACCTTCCCTTATTATGATCAGAGTGACTGAGGATTCGAGAGAGATCAGGCCTTGGTAAGAATTAAATGGTTCATTCAGAAAAATAACAAATAATTAATAAATGTATAATAAATTACGAAAAAGACGTCAGTATAGTCCAGGAACGTTGTGTGACATTTTCTAGCTCATACGTGTCACTGAATTTGACATACAGTAGCTCATGTTGTCATATCACATCATAAAGCATTTTGCATCACACACAATATGTTGACAATACGTCAGATAGCCTGACATTGGATGAGTACATGTTTCCATGCACAATATGTTGACAATACGTTTGGATGAGTACATGTTTCCATGCACAATATGTTGACAATACGTTTGGATGAGTACATGTTTCCATGCACAATATGTTGACAATACGTTTGGATGAGTACATGTTTCCATGCACAATATGTTGACAATACGTTTGGATGAGTACATGTTTCCATGCACAATATGTTGACAATACGTTTGGATGAGTACATGTTTCCATACACAATATGCAGCATTGAGAAGGACATATGGCTTGAATTTGCATCAGTGGATTGTTTGCCTGTCGCCTAAAACAGCTTTGATCTTTATGAAGAGGAGGCTTCTCTCTGATGCATCTCTATCTCTACAATCTCAACCTCGCAGGAAGAGTGTACACTAGTGCAAGCATGGAAAGTTTACACTGCTGCTGAACAGATCAGTGTTTACTTGGGGCCACCTCAATAGGAAGCAGTGTAACAGCAGCAACAGTGGTGGTGGGCTCCGACTCCCTGTGCCATTAAATGAGTCACTTTTTCCATTTGATAAGTACAAAGCAAACAGTTTGATTCCTCTGTTATTGACAGAGCACAGGATGTGACTCTGCTCTAGAAGACATCAGAGAGTTGTTCTGATGTATTATGTTATGATGGTTCATTATAATCACATTGACCTAGAATCCACAAAGAGGTTTATCAAATTAACACTATCTAGATAGTATAACATGAAAAGTCACGTTTTTCTTCCATTGTGTCTGTCTATGACTGGCTATGATGTGGGTTAGTAGTGTATGTATGTATGGAAAATATATGCTGGTTCTGTAGTTTCCTGGGGAAAGGTGTGTTGGACCTCAGCTGCTGGTTGAGGATGCATGAGGCCAAAGTGCTGATAACAGAATGGAGGTTTGGTTTCAAGGAGGTTTCCTCCCATTAAAACACACACTCATCACTTATACTGCTGGGACTGAGAGTCAGCGTGAAAAGTTGTCCTCTCACTTTACAATGTGCATAACTGAATGATGGATCAGGTGCAATACAGCCATTGCTATCCCAATATCAAACTCATTTTTGGGTAACAATTAAGTACCATACTGTGATTATCAAAGGGAAACAATCATTTAACTGTCTGGGACTGGAGTGGAAAACTGAAAACTAGCTGTTTTTGGCAGAGAGGGTTGGAACTCTCTTTCTTATTGGTCGTTTTAACTAAACTCCATCCCACCAAAACAGGCTGAAATTTCAGGCGGTCTTTTCAAACAACTCTTACACTGAAAAGGCATTATCATAATTTTCACAATTTCACAGTATTATTCCAACCTCAGTGTGGAAATATATATAAAACACAGAATAATCACATTTTGACTGCATTGGGCCTTTAAAGCTATTTGGGAAACATTTCTGCATAGTGTGTGATGTATCTCTGCAACACTATCATCATTTCCTCAAATCAGTTTCTTTGGTGCCATACTCTAATATACTCTCCTCTTTGTAAACACGTGCTTCCTGTCCCCTAGGGCATTAAAATACCCAGAAACCCCTCGTTATGCTCACTTTGAATTTCTGTGGTTTCAGAGATGTCGTCTGTCTCCAGATAACAGGAGATACTGTGTATTTTAACATAGCACAGAATGGGGGACTTATTTATTTCTTATTTCAAGCCTGTCACACCATAGACTGATGAGATATGTGTTCTTCTGGCAACAAATACAACAATATTGCACAGAGGCACAAGGGCTATCTCTTTTCTGCTTCCCTTGAGAATGACTTAACAAACAAACACGCTCATGAAACCCCCCTCTCTCTCAGTTAGTGCCTGATCCAGCTCTCCTTCCCAGCATGCAGGGGATGTCACGGGCTGCTGCCTCACTGCCACTGCAAACATCAGACATGACATGGTGGTCGGCTGCAAACTCTCACACTTTCTGTACCACGTTACCATGGGAACTGCAAATCAATCTATTTTTTACCCAGCTACACAATAGTCCCCACTCATTGTGCTGGTATACATATATGCAGAGTCATGTAAAACCTGGGAAGTCTTATTAAATGCTGAGCTGCAGCAGATTTCTGACACTAACCCAGTAGAGCCACGATACAGTGTTCTCATTGAGCCTGGTCTGAAACCAGGTTAAATAGAAAGCTCTGCTTTCCCCTTTTCTTGGTCACATGATTCTTTTGTCACTATGATGGGACCACAACCTGAGCTCTCACCATTTGATCTCTATTGTTCACTCCTTTCCTCTACAATTTGCTGAAGGAACAAGATACAGTTTCTTTCTCCTCTCCATAGAAAGTACCTTATTTATGGAACTCCCTTGAAATGGGACTTTTTGCCTCTTTGTACACTTCAGTTTCATCAATTGAGTTTGTTGAAAGACTCTGATACACCCTGTATGTAGCCTCCCTACTGTTTTTTTTACTGTTATTTTTACTGCTTTTATTTTTTACTTATCTATTGTTTACCTAACACTTTTCTTTTACCTAACACTAAAACTACAGTGTTGGTTAGGGATTGTATGTAAGCATTTCACTGTAAGTTCTACACCTGTTGTATTCGGCGCATGTAACAAATAACATTTGACTTGATTTGATTTGATAGATAGATAGATTCCACTAGGGCACACACTGGTTTAATCAACGTTACTTCCATATCATTTCAATGAAATTACACTGAACCAACGTGGAATATACGTTGAATTGTGGGATTGCTCATAAAGAACCAAATCGAATCATATTTTGTATTAATGTTTATAAAGGCGGATGGTTAAAACATTATCTTCAGTGATTATATTTGTCTGGGGTCATGTTTGAAGGATTATCTTTTTTGTCAATGAGAACAGTGGAATTGATGGACTAATGGTAGGAGAACAGTGAGAATGGGGACATTGGGTCAGTCACTATCTGATCGAGATATGCTGGGGTCAGCATGGCGTCTTCTCATTAACATATTGTACTGATTGTATCTGGCCTACATTTGACCGTTTGTTTTGGCATCTTGGGAAAATGTCCTGGGTACTGGCATATCTTACTGTCATGGTAATGACACTGTATGCATTGTGTGCATTTTATTAAAAGGCATCAGTCAGTTGTTTCCTTCTAACTTATATTTTGGTGAGAATACACTGAGATCATCTGGCAGCTAGCCCTTTTTCTTCTTGGGGAAACACTATTGTTATGTGGTTACTCTCTGCTATTCTTTCTTTCTCTCCTTTGTTTGGTTGCACTGTATTTACACTATATTTGTCTTGTGTAACACATCAGGAACAAAAGAGAGAACAAACTACCATATCCACCCATTTTATTTAGCATCTCAACCTGGTCTCATAGGCTAGACGTAACATAGTAAATGTACATTCGGAACACTCAGATTAGTATATGTTATGGTTGGTATGATTACATAAGATAAATGGTTACTTAAGGCAAAACGGAAGTAGGGTGGTTGGGCGTATAACACAGATGTCAAACAACCCAAAGGTTGCAAGTTCGAATCTCATCACGGACAACTTAAGCATTTTAGCTAATTAGCAACTTTTCAATAACTTAATACTTTTTAGCTACTTTTTAGCTACTTTGCAACCCTAACCCTTTAATCTAACTACTAAACTCAACCCTAATCTAACCATAACCCCTAACCCTAACTCCTAGCCTAGCTAGAATTCGTAACATATCATATATTTTGCAAAGCGTAACATATCGTATGTTTAGCTTTTAAATTTTTTTTTTTTTAACATATAATACGAAATGTAATTCGTAACATAGCCTATGACATGGGAGATGGACGTCAACAAATTAATACATACCATACGAAATGTAACATATCATACTAAATGGAGTGTCTCAGATTTACTTAAAGAATAATACTAAATGCTCTGAGACCAGGTTGAGCATCAGCAAAAACCTAATTACAAACAATCCCAAGTATCTACACTGACACCTAAAGTTTGAGAAATTTCCCCCCGGGAATCAATAAAACACCTATCTATCTTGTATTTCAACAGATTCCACATAGTCTTTGGTAGCTGACCTCAAATACCAGCACCAGCAGGAGCAACAGTATCTAGAGTAGCTGTGTGCTGTGATACGAAACAAGATACACCGCTGAGGCAAGATGGAGAGATTGGGCCTGTGTGCTGATTACTGCCAGGTTCCCAGGATCTTGTCTCTCTCTGGGGAGAGACCTGATCACAGCTTGGATCTCCTCACTGTCATTACAGCCAATGAGTGCCACAATAGGTCAGGGAGATGAGTTAACATTGTGGGTGAGGAGCAGCAGGTGAGAAGCTCAACAGGGCATTATTAGGTATCCGGGTCCCAGGGTATAGCGTTGCCGCTGGCCTCAGTGGTTCAGACTCACCATCTGCCACAGAGAATTCCTCCTGCTCACAGTCAAGCCAAGGGCCAATTCAACAGGGAAACATTATTTTTGTGTTGTTTTGGCTTTGGTTTGTCTAGTTTCTTTTTGTTTAGAATAAATAGATGAATGATAACGAATATGCTTTCAGAAAGTTATATCTATAGTAGTGTCTGTTTATCAGAGCCTTAGTGGCAGAATACATCCTTAGGAAAAACTTATTTGTAGCATTTCAGATGTATTCTATCTAGGTTATAGTCATAGGAGCTGACCTATAGAACACAATGTATGAACAATGGAACCTGTCCTTCTGCCGTTTAGATATGTGGCCCACATTATATGGTTTTCAGATGATCAGATTCCAGTAGGCCTACAGGACCATCAGTCACTAAGAGCACACCCCAGGGATGCTCTGATGAAAGCCATGTTGAATGGTTCACACACAAGACCCCAGTGTGCTGACGCTGGGTACACCTTGTACCTTGACCTCTGACCCCAGCGCATTTTGATCTTAGACCCTGGTGTAAAATCAGAGTTGCCCATCACACCCACACATGCCAGCCATCAATCCGGTCGGACAGGCAGACACTGCAGAACCTGGGAATATTGAATTAGGACCTGCTGCTTTGACTGGAAAGCAGGAGCCAGCGGTTAAGAGGATGAGGCTGGCCCCATTCCCCATCTCTGACCAGCTTCAAGAGCAGCTGGTAACAGCTGTCAGCTTTCACTGACAGAACAGGTGAAGTGTAATCATTGTGCATTTCTGTTAAATATATCACTGCTCAAGACAAAGTTTTTTTTTTGAGTAAACGCACCAAATTTGAAGTACCTTCATTTTCATTGATTTATAATAACATTGAATAAGGAAATAAAAACTTTGATAAGATTATGCTCACTTAATGGATGCAACTCAAGCCATTTCATAAACAAAATGTAGAGATTGATTTATGGTATGGATATCACATTTTGATGAAATGCGAGAAGGCTAAGCCCCATCTGCAAGATCCATTAAAATCAGTTGAGTTGACCTCACACTTCTAAATGCACTGCTGTTGTTGGTACCAGACACCTCATGCCATGACCAGCACCTCTGACCTAGGCCTCATATATTATGACATGCTAATTATCAGCACATCAACTACTTTCACTGGCACCAAACTTCTAATATCAGCTCATCCTATATCATCCACAAAAGAGGCTTTTAAGGGTGTAACATACACAATAGAATGCATATGGGTGACTGTTTTTTCTGTCACTCTATTGACACCACTGTCTTTTCAACAGGAAGCTCTTGGACACAAATACATTTGATTTGATCCAGGGACAGTGGACATCCTTGTGCACATCTGAAGGGCTGTTGCGTTGTCCAGATGTGGTGTGTGACCCGGCGCTGACCCACAGTGCCCCAGAAGAACACCCAAGCCGGAAAATGTACTCCCCTTTGAGAAACAGAAAAGCGTGCAGCTAGACATCAGCAAAGCCAATAATTGCTCATATTTTGTAACATCAAGTCAAGAGAGTGACAAACATCAACAGAGATAATAAAAACTGCAACACATTAACATACCTACAAATGTTCCTGTATGATTACACACACATGCATACATTCATATAATCATACATAAGCCAGTAGGGCATTGTAGTAAGACAATATCCTCCTCCTACGTGCAACCTCAGAGTGCAGTACCTTGACAGCTCGGTGTTAGTAACGCCAGTAGAGTAGGGACCCGGCCCCCGCCCCCCGCCCCCCGCCCCACCCCCACCTCTGGCTCTGTGCTGACTGCTGACAGTGGACCATCTGAGGGGCTGCTGATGCCCAGCCAGGATCCACTACGTTACAGTATACAACCCCACTCTGCTCCCATCTGCTAAAATCATCTATCTATCAGGCCTCCTCCACTGCTGCTGGAAAATAGTTTGTGTGCTGCTTGCTGACATGTCAAAACAAACCAAGATGAGGGCCCAGTGCAGTACCGTGACCCCTTCTGTCCTGCCCCCTGCCCAGACCCCTGCTGGGACACCGTAAGGCCTGTGTTTTGCTTTCAGACATTACCCTTACTGAGATGACCCTCTGAACTAACATCCCTGCTGCTGAATAGACAAGTAAGAAAACCTGTGTGCATGCTCAATGACACTGGGTAAACATGTAAACATGCAAGGCACTGGACTGTTAAGTGGTGGACATTAAATGTTGTGGAGAGGAAAATATGCCAGGCAATGCAGGGCAGTGAACTGCTGTGGGGCTGTAGTGCTATCCCACTGGGAACAAACTGGTTGAATCAATAATGTTACCACATAATTTAAATAATTGTGATGACGTTGAATAAATGGGGAAAACTGATTGGATTTGCAAAAAGTCATCAATGTAATTTCAGGGACATTTTTTTCACAACTTTTTTCACCCAAATCCAAAGGCACGGTTCAAATTCTTGTTGATTTCACATTGAATTTGTGCTCGCTGACAACTCAATAAAATGTAAGTCAAAACTAGATGTTGAAATTATGTCTGTGCCCAGTGGCATGCCACAGTTTAGAGCAGCTCTCTCTCTCCACCCTGGCTGTCTAATCTGAACCCGCTAGGACAGCATGGGCCCAGGTCACATGATGGGCCCAGGTCACATGATGGGCCCAGGTCACATGATGGGCCCAGGTCACATGATGGGCCCAGGTCACATGATGGGCCCAGGTCACATGCCTGTAATTGATGGTCTATTCACTTCTAACCTTCTCAGTAGTGCTTAGCTGCACCTTTTTGGACTTGTTCCACCTGGAAAGTGTTGAGTTCTTTAGCAGAGAAATTAGATGAGCAGGGACAGGTTTGCCCTGGGCCTTCTTTCAACCGTATCCTCAACTGGAGAAATAGCTAGATTTTCCATCACGTTGTTACATGGAAATGATCCCCACTCCATCAGGATGTTACATGGAAATGATCCCCACTCCATCAGGATGTTACATGGAAATGATCTCCACTCCATCAGGATGTTACATGGAAATGATCCCCACTCCATCAGGACATTACATGGAAATGATCCCCACTCCATCAGGATGTTACATGGAAATGATCCCCACTCCATCAGGACATTACATGGAAATGATCCCCACTCCATCAGGATGTTACATGGAAATGATCCCCACTCCATCAGGATGTTACATGGAAATGATCCCCACTCCATCAGGATGTTACATGGAAATGATCCCCACTCCATCAGGATGTTACATGGAAATGATCCCCACTCCATCAGGATGTTACATGGAAATGATCCCCACTCCATCAGGATGTAACATGGAAATGATCCCCACTCCATCAGGATGTAACATGGAAATGATCCCCACTCCATTAGGATGTTACATGGAAATGATCTCCACTGGAATGGCCTGTACTGTACAGTAGACCATGCAGATGTTTGTTTAGTGGAGACTTACAGCCACATTACTCACAGCACAGCAACCTGACTAATGATACAGTGAAGATTGAGATATGGAAGAAAATACAAATTAGATTATATTGTAGAGAGCAAATAATCTAGAGAGTTTGGCATCTTATTTGAAGCTATAACAAAAAAAAAAGAATTATAATTATAAAAAAAGAATTATTCAGTCCTATTCTACCCACCGGAAACAGCTAAACCGTTTCTGACTGAGAAGGAACCAAAAGACAAGAACAATATAGAATATCTGCATCTTCATCCTGTCTTTCTGTTAACATTTATTTTAGACTTACATTTAATTATATGAATCCCCCAGTGGGTCATTGGTATTGAACTAACAGCTGGGGCAGGTGTGAGCACAATGATATACGTATCAACATGGACTAACAATGAGGTATACTCCATAACAGACAGCTTTAACTGCCATGTTGTTACTTACACCTCTTGGAGGGAACGCAACACCCCGCTACACGTAAACGCATGGGATCGTGGGTGCGAGCAAGGACGACAGAGGCAAAGAAATACCGTTTACAGGGAATGTAATATTCCAAAAAACGCGGTATATATGGGGGAAAGGGGCTCGGCGGAACCAAAACAAAGAAGGTTAAAGTTAATGAATCCCCTCTCCTACCCTTACCTGCCTTCCCTCTCCTACCCTTACCTGCCTTCCCTCTCCTACCCTTACCTGCCTTCCCACTCCTACCCTTACCTGCCTTCCCACTCCTACCCTTACCTGCCTTCCCACTCCTACCCTTACCTGCCTTCCCTCTCCTACCCTTACCTGCCTTCCCACTCCTACCTTACCTGCCTTCCCCCTCCTACCTTACCTGCCTTCCCTCTCCTACCCTTACCTGCCTTCCCACTCCTACCCTTACCTGCCTTCCCACTCCTACCCTTACCTGCCTTCCCTCTCCTACCCTTACCTGCTTTCCCACTCCTACCTTACCTGCCTTCCCTCTCCTACCTTACCTGCCTTCCCTCTCCTACCCTTACCTGCCTTCCCTCTCCTACCCTGACCTGCCTTCCCTCTCCTACCCTTACCTGCCTTCCCACTCCTACCCTTACCTGGAGCACCAAATGGTACGCTAACCAAAATACAAGGGGTGGTCCACCCAGGTCTTACCTAGTGTGCAGACAGTTAGAATACTACAGGTAGTGTATGCCCGCAAGCCTCTTGCCTAAGCACTCCCAAGGTGCATTCCCCTCCCCCCGGGAACAAATGAAACAAAGTATTATTCACAAGTACACCAGTAGTTAAACAACAACAAAACACTAAATCCTATTTGCTGGACAGATAGCTATAAAAGACCTACCAAAAAATAGCTAAACAAAGCTCTCACAGGACACAACAACCGACACAGGACGGAAAAGGATTTTATGCTGACGAAGGAACACTGAGGCTTTTTATCAATCTGGAGAAGGAGTTGGTGATTGAAGAAACCCAGCTGTATCCACTGAGGAGAGGGAGAGGTCCGAGCTCCAATCAGCGATGGGGATGACCAATCAGCTGCTCCAGGAATCCAGGAAGCCATGTCCTGAAATAGACACACACATACAAACCCCCAACACAGAAACTGGGGAACGTAACACATGTAATAAATGTTGTAACATAAGTTGTTACATAAGTTCATATTTCCTTGCTTGATGACATTGTTGTGTGTGCCTAGGATAATGAAATCAGTCACTGGAGTTCCCACCTGTTTGCCAACGGTTTGGTCAGAAAACCTGCAATGTTGTTTCCACGTAATACAGGTAGTGTATGCCCGCAGGCCTCTTGCCTAAGTACTCCTAAAGTGCATTCCCCTCCCACCCCGGGAATAAATTAAACAAAGTATTATTCACAAGTACACCAGTAGGTAACGGTGAACCGTTTAGAAATTAAAGCACTTTCTGGAGTCCCTTTTATTCTAAATTGTGAGGACAGACACTGGGAGACGAGAAGCAAGTACAGGGAGTGAACGTTTAATAAATAACCGACATGAAACAAAACACGGACAGTGTCTGGACAGAGGAAACAACAACATTAATGCTGACACCGGGATCAAACTGAGGATTAGATCATGTGATGGAGTCCAGGTGAGTCCAATGAAGCGATGACGCGCGTAACGATGGTGGCAGGTGTGCGTAATGATGGGTAGCCTGGCGCCCTCGAGTGCCAGAGAGGGGGAGTGGGAACAGGCGTGACATAAATAAGAAGAAAATATGTTTCTAAACACTTCTACATTCATGTGGATGCCACCCTGACTACGGATAATCCTGAATGAATCGTAAAAAATGATGAGTGAGAAAGTTACAGAGGCATAAATATCATACCCCCCCAAAAATGCTAACCTACCCTGTTATTGTAATGGTGAGAGGTTAGCATGTCTTTGGGATTTGATCATTGTGCTTCTGTAACTTTCTCACTCATCATGATTCAAGATTCATTCAGGATTATCCGTAATCATGGTAGCATCTAGAAACATATTCTATTCTTATTTACAATAAAAGTGTCTCCAAAATGATACAATACATTAGTAACCAGTTACACCAGTTCTGTTAGGAGGAATGGGCCAAAATTCACCCAACTTATTTTTGGAAGCTTGTGGAAGGCTACCCAAAATGTTTGACCCAAGTAAAAAAAATTAAAGGCAATTCTACCAAATACTAATTGAGTGTATGTAAACTTCTGACCCACTGGGAATGTGATGAAAGAAATAAAAGCTGAAATAAATCATTCTCTCTACTATTATTCTGACATTTCACATTCATAAAATAAAGTGGTGATCCTAACTGACCTAAGACAGGGAATGTTGACTAGGATTAATTGTCAGGAATTGTGAAAAACTGAGTTTAAATGTATTTGGCTAAGGTGTATGTAAACTTCCGGCTTCAACTGTATAAGTGAATTTGTCAGATACTTTTGGTTCCCCAAAAGTGCTGTAATTTCTACACAGTTCACCCGATACGGATGAAAATACCCTTACATTAAAGCAGACGGTATGCATTTTAACCTCATAGTCATTGTATCATTTAAAATCCAAGTGCTGGAATACAGAGCCAAAACAACAACAAATTTGACACTGTCCCAATACTTTTGGAACTCACTGTAAGTGGCATGGCAAGGTTAAGAGTAGCATTAAAGAGAACAGATGGACACTATGACTGCTCACTAAACAAACTCACTAAATGATGATTCTTCTCTTTTGCGTCGCCTCAGTGTGGATTCAGCATTGAAGGGTCAGATCTCTCCCTCCTCTCCCTGGGGTGTCTGTGCGTGAGAGGAGCTATGGTCCACAGAGCCACCTGGGGACCTCTTCTAACCCCATCACACAGTCCCCTCTGTCTCTGGGGGCCTCTTCTAACCCCATCACACAGTCCCCTCTGTCTCTGGGGGCCTCTTCTAACCCCATCACACAGTCCCCCCTGTCTCTGGGGGCCTCTTCTAACCCCATCACACAGTCCCCCCTGTCTCTGGGGGCCTGTGGAGTGACGACCCCAGAGTCACTCCACAGATAAGCCTTGCTGATGAAGTAATGCAGTTGGCCCTGTAGTTGTTTGTTTATCCCAGTAATTAGAATGATTCCATTGAAATGATGTGTCATCGCAGATCATCTTGGGAGTTGATAGAAACTCTACCCTGTTAGACATGTTTCATTTATTTCTTTCTGTGTTACTAGATTTCTTGAGAAGCTATATTGTATTCTCTGCAGTTATAAGGAGTCAGACAACAGTCTGGTAGAAAATATAGGGCTGGATTCAATCCGTATCGCTGATGTATCACGGAAGATCCGCATTCGAATGAAAGGTCATTTCTGATTGAGCCGACCTGGCAGCGTTTACCGTGAATGCAGTCTCTACGAACGCGGGAACATTGCCTTTACATTTTTATCGAATCTTCCTCGATACGGATTGAATCCAGCCCTTCATCCATAGTTAGGTCAAAAGGGAGGTGGGCATTAGCAGAGGCTCAGGGATTCTGTGGGACTGAAACCTTCCTAAGAATGCTGTCACTTATGGGTCTGGCTTCATCAGTGTGTCTACAATGTGAGAACATGCCCCACTCAGCCCCCTACATCAGCAACATGGGCCTTCCTCGTCACCACCATATGGTCCACATTCACATAGGCACTGGGAAAGCAGCACCCTCAGCATCATTATGTAAATGCAGACACCAAGGCCTTGGTAGATCCAGGCAGCAAAGTAGACAGAAGCCCAGCCTGAGGGAGGGGCTGAGGGGCTCCTCTCTCATTCCCATGCAGAGACACTAAGGGGTTGGCTGTCAGAATCATTGAAGCTGGAAACTACCATCTCCCTCAATAACTTTAAGCATCAGCTGTCAGAGCAGCTTACCGATCACTGCACCTGTACATAGCCCATCTGTAAATAGCCAACCCTACTACCTCCTCCCCATATTTATTATTTTTGCTCATTTGCACTCCAGTGTCTCTATTTGCACATCATCATCTGCACATCTATCATTCCAGTGTTAATGCTAATTTGTAATTATTTCGCCACTTTGGCCTATTTATTGTCCTACCTTCCTAATCTTACTACATTTGCACACACTGTACATAGATTTTCTATTGTGTTATAGACTGTATGTTTGTTTATCCCATGTGTAACTCTGTGTTGTTGTTTTTGTCGCACTGCTTTGCAGGTCGCAGTTGTAAATGAGAACTTGTTCTCAACTGGCCTACCTGGTTAAATAAAGGTGTGTTGCGTATGTTTGGGTATATTTTCATCTGGATCTCAAACACCATTGGGCATTTGGACTTGTGTACGTGATATTATGTTTGGGTTCAAATGTATTTGGTCTCGTGGGTGAAATACTATCTTGTGCATCATTCAGACCAACCAGAATTAGGGCACAATTAAAAAATATATAATAATCTCACATTGCCAGCTCAAAAGGGAAAGCCGCACTGGTATTTGGCAGTTGAAACATTTGAATATTTGTTTTCTAAAAGCATTTATTTTATATTCCACAATGATATGTTTCTTTGTATTCACATTGGGAGTTTCAGTAGCATGTCACAACTTACAGCAGATCTCTCCCATGACTTGCGAATACTTCAAATCTATGCTATATGGACCATGGTTGACTACATATTCAACTTGCCTCAAACAGACTCAGGACTGAGAAAAATCTTTATTTGTCTAATATCACAGATTATTTAAATAAAATGACATCTGAGAATCATTGTTTACTGTTAAGGTACTAATAACAATGCTTTTTATTCTCTGTATACACCCTATTTACTTCCAGTCCCAGGATGGACGACAGTGTGCTGATATTACTTCGTCTCATCAGTACATTTTGTTTTGATTTACAAATAGGTGCTTGTCGGCCTCTGTTGGTTAAGCATAGGACGAGCCCACACGCTTTTTGAGTCTTGACATGGATTTAGTTATCCACTAGAGGTCACTATTGTGCATCCCTCTTTGACTGCTGAGAACAATAGTGTAGTAGAGTGGACAAAAAAATATACACTGAGTGTACAAAACATTGTGTGTACAAAACATGCTCTTTCCATGACATAGACTGACCAGGTGAATCCAGGTTAAAGCTATTGATGTCACTTGTTAAATCCACTTCAATCAGATGTAGATGAAGGAGAGAAGACAGGTTAAATAATGATTTTTAAGCCTTGAGACAATTGAGACATGGATTGTGTATGTGTGCCATTGAGGGTGAATGGGCGAGACAAAAAATTTAACGGGTATGGTAGTAGGTGCCAGGCGCACCGGTTTGTGTCAAGAACTGCAACGCTGCTGGGTTTTTCATGCTCAACAGTTTCCCATGTGTATCATGAATGGTCAACCACCCAAAGGACATCCAGCCAACTTGACACACCTAGGGGAAGCATTGGAGTCAACATGGACCAGCATCCACGTGGAACGCTTTCAACACCTTGTAGAGTCCATGCCCTGATGAATTGAGGCTGTTCTGAGGGCAAAGGGGGAGGGGTGTAACTCAATATTAGGATGATGTTCTTAATGTTTTGTACAGCCACTGTAGGCTATATATCCTGGACAAAAATATAAACACAACATACAACAATTTCAACAATTTTACTGAGTTACAGTTCAAATAAGGAAATCTGTCAATTGAAATAAATTGATTAGGCCCTAATCTATGGATTTCACATGACTGGACATGGAAGCAGCCATGGGTGGGCCTGGGAGGGCAAAGGCCCACCCACAATCAGAATGAGGGCTTTTTTATAGACAGTTTCATCAGCTGTCCGGGTGAATGGTCTCAGATGATCCCACAGGTGAAGAAGCCGTATGTGGATGTCCTGGGCTGGCGTGGTTACACGTGGTCTGTGGTTGTGAGGCCTTTTGAACGTACTGCCAAATTCTCAAAAATGACATTGGAGCCGGCTTATGGTGTAGTAATGAACATTCAATTATCTGGCAACAGCTCTGGTGGACATTCCTGCAGTCAGCATGCCAATGCACACTTCCTCAAAACTTGAGACATCTGTGGCATTGTGTTGTGTGACAAAACTGCACATTTTAGAATGGCCAGTGTCTGTCCTATATCTAGGAGATACAGCGCTTTCGGAAGGAATTCAGCCTTATTCTAAAATTGATTAAATAAAAATAAAAACCACAGCAATCTACACACAATATACTATAATGACAAAGCAAAAACTGTTTTTTTGAAATGTTTGCTAATTTATTAAAAATAAAAACCAGAAATACTGTATTTTCATAGTATTCAGACCCTTTGCTATGAGACTCGACATTGAGCTCAGGTGCATCCTGTTTCCATTAATCATCCTTGAGATGTTTCTAGAACTTGATTGGAGTCCACCTGTAGTAAATTCCATTGATTGGACAATTTGGAAATGCACACAACTGTCTATATAAAGGTCCCACAGTTGACAGTGCATGTCAGAGCAAAAACCAACCTATAAAGTCGAAGGAGTGCGCCGAGACAGGATTGTATCAAGGCATCTGTCCAAACTGAGCAATCGGGGGTGAAGGGCCTTGGTCAGGGAGGTGACCAAGAACCTGATGGCCAGACGGGAGCCACTCCTCAGTAAAAAGCACATGACAGCCCGCTTGGAGTTTGCCAAAAGGCACCTAAAGACTCTCAGACCATGAGAAACAAGATCTCTGGTCTGATGAAACCAAGAATGAGCTCTTTGGCCTGAATGCCAAGCGTCACGCCTGGAGGAAACCTGGCACCATCCCTACGGTGAAGCATTGTGGTGGCAGCATCATGCTGTGAGGATGTTTTCCAGTGGCAGGGACTGGGAGACTAGTCAGGATCGAGGGAAAGATGAACGGAGCAAAATACAGCGAGATCCTTGATGGAAACCTGCTCCAGAGCACTCAGGACCTCAGACTGGGGCAAAGGTTCACCTTCCAAAAGGACAACAACCCTAAGCACACAGCCAAGACAACACAGGAGTGGCTTTGGGACAAGTTTCTGAATGTCCTTGAGTGGCCCAGCCAAAGCCAAGACTTGAACCCGATCGAACATCACCGGAGACCTGAAAATAGCTGTGCAGCAACACTCCCCATCCAACCTGACAGGGCTTGAGGATCTGCAGAGAAGAATGGGAGAAACTCCCCAAATACAGGTGTGCCAAGCTTGTAGCGTCATACCCAAGAAGACTCGAGGCTGTAATTGCTGCCAAAGGTTCTTCAACAAAGTACTGAGTAAAGGGTCTGAATACTTATGTAAATGTAATATGTGTTTTAGTTTTAATAAATTAGCAAAAATTTCACAACTGGTATTTTCTTTGTCATTATGAGGTATTGTGTGTAGATTGGGGGGGACAATATAATACATTTTAGGAGGCTGTAACGTAACAAAATGTGGAAAAAGTCAAGGGATCTGAATACTTTCCGAAGGCACTGTATAAGAAAGCTTTACAGACTTCAGACAAATCCTGTGGGGGTCGTGGAGCAAAACCATTGTGTTCGTGAGTCATCTTTCCATGCAGTGGTCATTAGTTTGTAGAAGAGAACCAATTTTCGGGATGTCTCATGGTCTGAAACACAGCTGTAGCTCCACCACTTTCCACAACTGATGTGGAAGGCCAACATTGGCGGATGCTGTGGTTTTGAAACGCAACCATAAAAACAGAACTAGTTTAAACAGATTTTGATGTGGATTTTTCTTTTTTACGTTACTTTGACGCACTGGTGCGTTTAGACTTAAATTGTTGAGACCATTCACTTTATTTGAATGGCAGATAAAAATGCAAAATGCTCAATACAGAATTCTGTTCCAAAGAAAATAGTAAAGTGTAGATCATTGTGCTGTAGTTTCACTTCTACTCGAAGGAAAAAAGATGGGCAAGCAGTCCTGTGGTTCGAGATATAGATTTCATGTTCACAAGGCTACAGGAAGAAGATTGTCTGAATTCTGGATGAGCCAATGGTTTTTGAATGCGAGTCATAAGTTGACCGATGGACAATGGAGAGAATTGTCCTGCAGAATGCACAAGTCAGCCATTTCACAAAACGCTCCTTTTCAATTATGTTTGTACAATTCAAAAGGGGAACCTAAGTATTTAATAAAAGACAGACCAGAAAACCAAGATACAGAAGACCAAGATAGAGAACTTTTTTTTATTTCAGATACTACAGGTCAGCCTAGAAAGGAAGCCTTCCTGTCAATTCATCTCATCTGCACATTAGAACTTCTGGAACTGCTTCTTGGCTCCAGCGGCCTTTGTGACCTTGAGGACGTTGAACCTCACGGTCTTGCTGAGGGGTCTGCACTCTCCGACGGTAACAATGTCTCCAACCGAGACATCTCTGCAGAGAAAAAGAGGGCATTATTGGAGCATAATCCTGAAGAGGCCAAAGCACTGCTTTTCTAGGTATGACAACATCAAGGCAATGCAAGGAAAATTGAGAAACCACTGCCATCTCGTGATAGGTAGGCCAAACTGCATCAGTGTTGCCATTAGGCAGTGTCGTCAGAGCCACATGCGCTTGGAAGACCATCGTGAGAAAAACATCATTTGCAGCAAACATCAAATCTGATTTAATGGAACATCAACTGCAGTGCAAGTGAGTTACAGCCATTATTGCAGTAGGAAAGGCACTAGCTAGGTATGATCAGCCAATTATTGGATACAGCCTGGCGAGAAGTTTAATATGGAGAAAGAAAACATGTAAGGAAGAGAGGGATCCTCTTACCTGAAGGCAGGTGAGAGATGGACAGACATGTTCTTGTGCCTCTTCTCAAAGCGGTTGTATTTGCGGATGTAATGCAGGTAGTCACGTCTGATGACGATGGTCCTCTGCATCTTCATCTTGGTCACCACACCTGAAAAGGCAGAATCAGGTCAATGTATCGGGATACGAGTAGACCGATGGATAGGGTGAGCAGGAGGGTTTGGGTCGTTGCATCAGTAATGCCATAAGGCGTTTTCGTCATAACCAAAAGGCTTGGAAGACCATCGTGAGAAAAACATCATTTGCAGTTCATTGAGAAAGCAGTTGGTCATTAAGGGCTATAAAATGACAAAGCTTGACAGTTTTACATGCAAACCAAAAACAATGAACAGCAAGTAAATTTAAAAAGACTAACCGGAGAGGATACGACCACGGATGGAGACATTTCCAGTGAAGGGACATTTCTTGTCAATGTAAGTGCCATCAATAGCCTGTTGAAACAACATATGTTAGGTTATCTGCAACTCTTTCCAAAACTCTCAAAGCTGGGTAAAAATAATCTAAACAAAAATAAAACGCAACACTCAAAAATCATACACTTTTACTGAGTTAGAGTTCATAAGGAAATCAGACAACAAATGAATGCATTCTGCCCTAATCTTTGGATGTTACATGAATGGGCAGGTGCACAGCCATGGGTGGAGGCCCACCCACTGAGGAGTCAGACCCAGCCAATCAGAATGATTTTCACCCCCACAAAAGGGCTTTAGAGAAAGATACTCTTAAGTTTCATCAGCTGTCGAGGTGGCTGGTCTCATCAGGTGAAGAAGATGATGTGGAGGCCCTGGGTTGGGGTGGATACACATGGTCTACAGTTGTGAGGCCGGTTGGACGTACTGCCAAATTCTTTAAAACTAAGTTGGAGGCAGCTTATGGTTGAAAAATGAACATTCTCTGGCAACAGCTATGGTGGACATTCCTGCAGTCAGCATACCAATTACACACCCTCAACTTGAGACATCTGTGGTGTTGTGTTGTGACAAAACTGCACATTTTAGTAGTCTTTTATTGTCCAACAAGGTAATGATTATGCCGTTTAATCAGCTTCTCGATGTGCCACAGGTGGATGACTATCTTGGCAAAGGAGAAATGCTCACTAACAGGGATGTAAACAAATTTGAGCAAAACATTTTAGAGAATTTGTGCGTGCGTATGGAAATTCTGGGTTATTTTATTTCAGCTCATGAAACCAACAAGTTACATCTATTTTTGTTCAGTATAGATGCCAAAAGCCCTCCTATAACTACATCAGTGTTGCCATTAGGCAGTGTCGTCAGAGCCTCAGGCTTGGAAGACCATTGTGAGAAAAACATAACTTGCAGCTTGCAAAGAGAAGTTAACCATACAAGCTAATTGACTACTAGAGCCATGGGTGTCATGCATTCCAAAGACACATCAACAAATTAATCATACTGCTCATAAGGAGCACAACTGTAGTTTTTGGGTAAGTTACCTCTCTTGGGGTTTTGAAACCTAGCCCAACGTTCTTGTGGTAACGTGGGAGCTTCTCCTTGGCCTCCTTGCCACCTTCACCAACAAGAACACGCTTCTTGTTCTGGAAGATGGTTGGCTGCTTCTGATAAGCCCTCTCCGTCTGTGGGGAAAATACATACCAGGTCAAAATATGTATCTATGGAGACTAACCCATCACACCATCATGTATCTGAAAAGACCTATATTCAAGTTACACTGCATCAGTGTTGCCATTAGGCAGTGTCGTCAGAGCCTCAAAGGCTAGGAAGACCATCGTGAGAAACATCATTTGCAGGTATATCAATGGGCGTTTTGAAAGAGACCCGACTACTGTGCATTACTGTTAAGATTAAGTTAATCAACAGAAGATCAGAAAGGATGCACTACCAAGATGTATAGGTTGAGAAAGTAGACAAATCAGCTACGGCTGTTGAGTTTAGCCAAAGAACGGGTGATCTGGCTAGCTAGCCAAGTTAGCGTAAAAACTAACCTAACACTATGGATTTTCAGTACGTTAAGGCTGAGCATCTCGCACATACATTTATTTAACAATAATATGTTTTAGCTATCAACTCTGCCATAAGTCAGTAAACTTCGATTATCAACTACAGATGAAACATACGCCCAAATGCTGTAAAGGCCTAGTTAGCACACTTTCTAGATGGGGCTCCGTCAACGCGCTCCACAGCACAGGGCCGGGAACGCGCTACTCGAAGTCGATAACATAATTTAGGGCCCAGTCTACTTTTTGATACTACAATCGCATGGTCTCCGCTTAACTGTCGCCATTTCGTGTACGCTACGATGCCATGACGTTTACTTTCCTATCAAAAAAGCACATTCATTTAGCCACGCTGTTTTGCTGAACGTACTTGTGCGTCCGCCATGTTTGCCAGCCGAGTCGTAAAGAGAATTGAGCACGCACGCCACGGACAGGAGTCAGAAAGGACAGGATATGACGTCTGAGAACGGGCAAGGCAGAAGCGGAACATTGGATTCCATTTTTTGTCTAAATGATTGTATTTATTTTTTATTACACTTGCTACAGTCTTAGTTTTTGTAAGTTGACTGCTTATAAATGTTATCGGCCCTCTGCATAGTGCTCGTGCAAGCTGGCATTCGTGAAGGAACAAAACGAAGCAACTCATCTGTTGCCGTAAACATATTGTCACATGACTGCAGGCGGAAGCAGACTCGAAGTATTCTTAGTACAAGATGGCAGCGCCGTCGGGAGAAGGCGATGCAGGTAAGTGACATAATTATGATACGGAATCGTGGCACTGATATCGTAATTATCGTGAGCCGGACCGAAAAGTATTTGTCACGATGTAGATAACTTGTTAAAGAATTGAGGTTTGTTGCCGGTTGGACCCAGGCGTGTCGAGGTAGCCAGATAACGTAACGTTAACTAGCTAACGTAACACCCAGCCGTACCATCCCATCTGAAACATGTCCGTATACTTAACCACCTAGCTATCTAGGACATGTACATTATTTTTATCTAGCTGTTCAACTGGGGGGAAGTTTTATAATTTACTTGCTTACGTTACTCATAAAGCGAACTTGTAAGCCTGCATGTGATAGTCTGTAATAAACAATTAATTGGTAACGTTATATACAGTTGAAGTTTACATACACTTAGGTTGAAATCATTAAAAATCATTGTTCAACGAGATCTCTACCAGCTCTCTAAAAACTCAGTTAAATACTTTCCTGGGGATATTTTGTCTCAAATCTCGAGCAGATGAAGGACACACCACATAGACAATCGGTATAGTAAGTTGAAATGTAATTTATTCAACATTCTGGCAAGGAACATTTACACGATTTTGCAGGCATTCGTTTCAGGCTGTATATACTAATTGTGTATTACAGACTGGTTAGTCAGACTAGTATGTGATCATATTTTAGTAATTTAGCAGACACTCTTATCCAGAGTGACTTACAGTTACTGTATTCATCTTAAGATGGCTAGGTGGGACAACCACATATCACAGTAAGTACATTTTTCCTCTGAAGTAGCTATCAGCAAAGTCAGAGCCAGTAAGGGGTGGTGGAGGGGGCTGGGATTATTTAAATTACTCTTTGAAAGGGTATGGTTTCGTAAGATTGGCAGGGACTCTGCTGTTTTCAGGGTGAAGCTGGTTTGACCATTGGTGTGCCACGACACAGAAGAGCTTGGACTGGGCTGAGCAGGAGCTGCCCTCCGGTATGGGTGGAAGGGCCAGAGGTGGCAGTCCGAGTCTTTGTACTTACTTAATTGTTGTCATTCCAGAAATATCATTGGCAACTAGCCTAACTAGTACATCTTGGACCAGCCCAACTGTTACTAATGTCAGCTGACAAGTCAACTTTATGATCCAACTGGTGTTTTAACTTTCAGTTTCACATTATTTAATGTCATACTGAACTGGTCATGACGCATGCATACTTGTTCCAAAATATCTGTGTCACAAAAATGTTTAGCCCATTACATAACTGCCCAGTTTTGATATGACAGACACGCATACATTAGCCTGGCTGACGCTACTCACGCGACTCAGTCAGGAGGACTTTGAAAGTTATGTGTTAGCCAAACTACCCACACACAGGCCTAGTCTTAAATTTCCTCTACCTGCCCTTGGTTTACGTCCAGGTAGTACTCTAACTCCAGTGCGGCTTTGTGTTCTCAGATAATGGAACTGGTCAGTTACTAGAACTGGGGAAAAAATTACTGACAGAGTGAGTATACCTTCTTGTTTACTCCTGAATTGGATCTTTATTCTTTAATCACATTTGTCTGGTTAATCACACTGTAATACACAATATAAATAGTGTATATACAGTTGAAGTCGTAAGTTTACATACACTTAGCTTGAAGTCATTAAAACTCATTTTTCAACCACTCCACATATATCATGTTAACAAACTATCGTTTTGGCAAGGACATCTTTGTGCGTGACAAGTAATTCTTCCAACAATTGTTTACAGACAGATTATTTCACTTATAATTCACTATATCACAATTCCAGTGGGTCAGAATATTTTATACACTAAGTTGACTGTGCCTTTAAACAGCTTGGAATATTCCAGAAAATGATGTCATGGTTTTAGAAGCTTCTGATAGGCTAATTGACATCATTTGAGTCAATTGGAGGTGTACCTGTGGATGTATTTCAAGGCCTACCTTCAAACTCATTGCCTCTTTGCTCGACATCATGGGAAAATCTAAATAAATCAGCCAAGACCTCAGAAAAGAATTGTAGAACTCCACAAGTCTGGTTTATCCTTGAGAGCAATTTCCAAACGCCTGAAGGTACTACGTTCATCTGTGCAAACAATAGTACGCAAGTATAAACACCATGGGACCACGTAGTTGTCATACCGCTCAGGAAGGAGACGCATTCTGTCTCCTAGAGATTAACGTACTTTGGTGCAAAAAGTGCAAATCAATCCCAGAACAACAGCAAAGGACCTTGTGAAGATGCTGGAGGAAAAAGGTACAAAAGTATCTATATCCATAGTAAAACGAGTCCTATATCGACATAACCTGAAAGGCCGATCAGCAAGGAAGAAGCCACTGCTCCAAAACCGCCATAAAAAAGCCAGACTACGGTTTGCAAATGCACATGGGGACAAAGATCGCAGTTTTTGGAGAAATGTCCTCTGGTCTGATGAAACAAAAATAGAACTGTTTGGCCATAATGACCATCGTTATGTTTGGAGGAAAAAGGGGGAGGCTTGCAAGCCGAAGAACACCATCCCAAACGTGAAGCACGGGGGTGGCAGCATCATGTTGTGGGGGTGCTTTGCTGCAGGAGGGACTGGTGCACTTCACAAAATAGATGGCATCATTAGGAAGGGAAATGATTTGTATATATTGAAGCAACATCTCAAGACATCAGTCAGGAAGTTAAAGCTTGGTTGCAAATGGGTCTTCCAAATGGACATTGACCCCAAGCATACTTCCAAAGTTGTGGCAAAATGGCTTAAGGACAACAAAGTCAAGGTATTGGAGTGGCCATCACAAAGCCCTGACCTCAATCATACAGAAAATTGACTCAGTTACACCAGTTCTGTCAGGAGGAATGGGCCAAAATTAACTTATTGTGGGAAGCTTGTGGAAAGCTACCTGAAACGTTTGACCCAAGTTAAACAATTTAAAGGCAATGCTACCAAATACTAATTGAGTGTATGTAAACTTCTGACCCACTGGGTATGTGATGAAAAAAAATAAAAGCTGAACAAATAATTCTCTCTGCTATTATTCTAACATTTCACATTCTTAAAATAAAGTTGTGATCCTAACTGACCTAAGAAAGTGAATTTTTACTAGGATTAAATGTCAGGAATTGTGAAAAACTGAGTTTAAATGTATTTGGCTAAGGTGTATGTAATCTTCCGACTTCAACTGTAGTTTTCAACTGTACATTTTCTAAGATTTGGTTTCAGGCTGTATATACCAATTAATTGTCTGTTACAGCCTGATTAATCAGACAAGGATCACATATACTAGCTAGTTGTTTACCCGCGACCCTTTCTTCACAGTTTCATCTACGAGCGGGTTCGTCGCCATGGTGACAGCAGTACTCAGTTGTCAGTGTCACGGACCCAGTTGGGCGGGAATGAGCTGTGTGAGCCCAAACACAAGAAACTGGGCCTGTGCCTGCAGCAGATTGGGGATGAGCTGGATGGCAATGCACAGCTCCAAAGGTATCTTAAACCAAGGACTTAGAAAGGGACTCCAGCTCTTAGCTTGAATAGATAATCACTTTGAATTGACCTCTGGAGTTTGTGCAATACTCAGAGCATCTTTCTTGTTTTTCCCATCAGTATGTTAAATGATTCTTCACTCCAGCCCAGCAAGGATGTTTTTATGCGAGTGGCCTGTGAGATCTTCTCTGATGGGAAGTTCAACTGGGGCAGGGTGGTGGCACTCTTCTACTTTGCCTGTCGGCTGGTCATCAAGGTGAGTTGGCAGTGGTAGTATTTTATTTAGCTCTCCTTTCTCTCAATCAATCTCGTTCTCGTCCTCTGTTAGACAAAGGAAACAGAGCTCATCTCAGTCGGCGATTGATTTACTGTTTTGTAAACCGTAGCGCTTGCTTGTAATGGAACTGCTTTTGGGATGAGTTGGCTTCTTCATTGTGTAATAAGACGGCATGGTCTTTTTCTCCTCAGGCTCTGTTGACCGAGGTCCCCGAAATCATCAGAACCATTATCAGCTGGGCCACAGACTACCTGCGAGATCATGTGATCAACTGGATTCGGGAGCAGGGTGGCTGGGTAAGGAATCAGTAGATGTGCTTTCCCCACATTGACTTGTAGGTTTCATGTTTATTTAAAAAAATGTTTTAATTGTGGTGATGATGGTTGAAGACAATGGTGTCTCTCTTTTCCTAATTCTTAGGAGGGAATCCGGTCCTACTTTGGCACTCCCACCTGGCAGACCGTTGGGGTGTTCCTCGCTGGAGTTCTTACCACTGTGCTGGTCATCCGCAAGATGTGAGGTGGAGGAGAGTCTGAGAGAAGAAAGGGCGAAGTGGGAGGGACAGAAGACCGGGGGGGAAACTGGGTGGTAGAGGGGGAGATGATGTGAGGGTAAATGAGTATTGTTTCTGCAGAAGGAATAGGTGAGGAAAAATAGAAGGGGTTTTAAAAACCGCAACGTTTGGACCTGACCAACCACTCCTCTTTTCCGCCCTCCCTCCATCCATCCCTGGCAAAGGATTGAGAGTCCGATTCAAGGTTCACCTTACCTCTGTTCCCTACACCGCTGAAAATGTGAGCAGTTCTTGACTGCGCACACTGGAGAGAGCGATGTATAGAGACTCGGCCAGGGCACATCTTTTAATTAATTAATTTTGTATTTCTTACAAAAACGTAGCTGCATGACAACATTTTGTTGCTAAAGTCATATGACATGAACTGATGACATTAAATGAATATTTCTGTCCTCAGGTTAGCCATGATAATCTCCTATGCTTTCCTGCTGTGCTTTATTTTTGTTGCACTTTTCTTTCCTTTTTCCTGATCATTCTCTCCATCCGTCTCATGGTCTCTTTGCTAGTATGCATTTTGGGGTGTGTGTCTGAGCATTTACATGTGATCATAGGATCAACAGATATTGCAGGTGCGTGTGCGCTATTCGACTGCAGACACACACCACTGTCCTTCTCACAGATGTTTACCTCTCTCAGCATAGTGTTCAAAGTACTGTATTCTATGGTGGGCTATTTAAACGTAGACCACACCATAATCCTCCACAAATGCTCGTTATACACCTTGTTAATCTGTTAACTAAGGAAACCTTTTCTTATTTCTTTTAAGTTGTCAGTGCCTTGGGCTTTTTTTCTCTTTTCTACAATAAATTGCTTTGATATTGTTCACATTTTTTAACTTTTCTATATCTTTTGTAAAACTCATGTCCACCAAAACAATCTTTTTTGCAGTGACACTTGTTTTGTTTTGTATGTTGTAATATGAACATAAAATAAAAATGTTTTATGGATTGCGATCACTTAAGCTTTGACATTTGGGGAAAATTTGATGAATTTAAAACTACTGCCTGCTTGTACACTGTCTCAACTGGAAGTGTTATATCTAAAGAGTGTCTGGTAGTAATTGGATTTGATTGAATGTTTCCTATTGATCAGCAAATGGATATGAAATTCTCCAGAGTACAGCTTTTATTTCATGACATTATTCAATGTTACTATAAGGTACACAGGGTTGAGATGGTAACATCCTACTGGCTCAGTGCTATTGTTGGGTGTGCTCTACCTAAGTACAGAAAAAGGCTGTCATTGTTGGACCGCTGTATAAAATGATCCTAGGTCTACAACACTGTTGGACTTACATTGACAAAAGGCAGTTGTAGCTGATTCACATGAACTCATTTTCTCTTGTAAAGAGAACACAAACACCACATATGTGGCTTCTGTAATTTACAGGGATATCCATTTATAAGAAACACACAGTTTGATAAAAAGCAGGATAGGCTTTGAGACAGGCATACAGGAGTCAGTCCACAGTCCTGATGCTTGATGAGACTAGTACTGATGAGTGGGGGGACTTGATGGCTCAGTCACGAGTCTCCAGCACCCCCTCCTTAACCCTCCATCTCCAGGCCTGGCTGTAGTCAGGAGCAGGGACACAGCGGAGCAGAAGGCCAGAGTCCTGCACCTCCTCATCATGGGCCACTGGCTCCCGCTCCTGAGTCTCCATGGTGAACACCCTCTCAGAGATCTAGGGGAGAGAGAGAGAGACGCACAGGTGTAAGGTTTATGGAGGTTCAATGAAGGCCTGTGTGTAGTCGCCTGTGAAAAGGACAATAGAATAAAAATGTAAATATTATTGTTCATAACTTGTCAGGGGAAGCATATTGAAAAGTCAGCCATGAGCCCTCACTCACCTGGTCGCTGATCCCCGTGGCGATGTGGCCCACCTTCACCCTGAGCTTCTCTCGGATCCGGATGCTTTGCCCATTTACGTCCGTGATGCAGACGTCAACTCCTGAGCCAATCACAGTGCAGAGAAACAGCTAACATGAGTGCACTGCACATGCTTTCTCAGCATGAATGAGATCTCTATGGGATTGAGGAGAATGAGGTCCTATCCAGTGGGAAACAATATGACACGATACTCTGATCTAAACATCCTGAGCTGTAGCACCTTCCTGATTAAGCCCCAGGGTCAGATAATGAGAGATGTCGCTCACCCTCAAAGCATCGGGGTGGAGACAGGTGGGTATGGGGAACCAGCCAGTCCATACTGAGAATCTGTCCGTCCGGTTGGCTGTTGTAGGAGAACACGCCAGAGCTGAGGTCATCACCTGGGCTGATGGACCAACGGCCAGAGTCCTGTAGTCAGGGAGGAGGGAGAACTGTGAATGTGTTCATAATGTGACCTTAGAGACTCAAATACCAAGCCACAGAAACATATTACACACCCTACATATGTTTATATTATCTAACATGTCAGATATGGCAGTCTTGTATGGTGGGTTACCTTTCTGTCCCATAAGTCCCTGTTGGAGTAACAGCCACTGCTGCTCAGGCAGGACAGGAGCTGCTCCTGGGTTTCAGGTGAGTGTAGCTGAGAAAGGCTGGTCAGGTAGAACTCTGCAGACAAACACAGGAGGAGAGGAGAGGAGCAGTAAGAACAGAGGACATGATATAGACACACAGATACACATCAAGTAAAATTAACTTAGATACACAGACTGACAGACAGGAAACACGCAGAACGTTGCAACAACCCTCACCTCTCTCCAGTTTGCGCAGTTCAAGCTCGGACACGGTGGAGGTGACGTCAGCCAACTTAGGATTTTGCCATTCATGGAGTTGTGTCAGTAGAGAGCGAGGTGAGTCTGGAGGTGAGGTTGTCTCCTCTGTGTCTGCCTTACTCCCTTCCTCCTCATCATTGTTCAGCTCCCTCCTCCCTGGGTTCATGGATTCCAGCCATAGCTCAAGGCTCTGCTCAGAGCAGGTGCTGAAGGGAGGCTGGGGCTGGCTGGGGCTGTCGTCTATCTGTAGGGGCTCCTTATATGACCCTCTGATGGGGCTGCGGAGTCCTCCCACTAAAGTCACACAGTATGGCTGTTAGTCAGTTATAATCAAAGTTATAACATCTAAGGACGGATCTAAAAGCAGTAGGTTTGTTAGCCAATATTCACATGAACATGGTTAACAGCCACAGTTTTTAACATCTAAGAACTGATCTAAAAACAGTGGCGGTGCTACTCCCTCACCTTCTCTCAGAGCTCTGGCTGCTCTTCCCTTGAGCTCCGAGGCGGAGGCCCTCTTGGTTGGCTCCTTCTGTAGTCCCGCCTTTATGACATCAGCAGTGAAGGGACTGCAATCGGGCGGGATCTCCCTCAGAGGAGGTGGCTCATTGGCTATCTGTAATCATAGATACATGAACAATCAATCCACGACATGAAGATTCAATCCAATCGGAGGCCTAATATTGGCTACGATTTCAGGTATGAAGACAGGTGCACAGGGTGGTGTTGTGTTGAATGATACCTTGAAGTACAGTGGGCGGGAGTAGTATCGTGTCCAGGGCTGGCAGCCAATGAGCATGTGCAGTAACATGCAGCAGCTGCTCCACACGTCTGCTTTGGCTCCACGGGTTTCCCCTTTCACAATCTCCGGGGCCATGTGAGTCTCTGTCCCCTTCAGATCTGCTCCCACACACATACACAGAGTATACATTTAGACGTGACAACCAGGTTAAACACATACACAGAGTATACATTTAGACATGGCAACTAGGTCAAACACTTAATTTTTTGTGAGTATCCCTATTTTTTTTCTAGTGGGAGCTTGACTTTATATTCGCTACCTCCTTGGGATGCACATAGGCTCTGTCCACGAATGTCCATTCTCTCCGAGTGTCCAAAGTCACACAGAAAGGTGTCCCTCCCATCCTCTGACAGCAACACATTGTCCGCTGCAACACAAACACACACACACACACACACACACACACACACACACACACACACACACACACACACAGGAAGGCATGTTAATCTATGACTATATGCTGGATTTGGTTATTGTTGTTCTGTAATCCTGGGATGAGACAGACATATTTAGCAGCACTGTAGCTATGCAGACGGGGTGATGTTCTGGTAGCCAGGGGGGAAAGAGAGTCAAATCCAAGTCATGTTGGCTTTTAAGAAACAGCTGTTGGGGAAGGAATGAATCTGGGGCTTATAGCATAATAGATAGGCAGCAGGTGACTTGGCAAAACCTCCCGGTTGTATCTGTGCCTGTGGTGTTGCATATCTAACACCAGGTGGCGTCTGAGCACTGAGCAATGCGTTCCCACAAAAGATACGATGTATAAGAAATAACTGAAAACTCTACATTTCTCTAAGTCTGATTCGTAGCTGTACTGGAGGACAGTTCTTATTTTCGTACATTCCTAATAACATATATTTTTTATGATCTGGCCACCTTTTTGCATCTACTGCAGTTGAAGGCAGTCATTTTAATCAAATCGCATTCAATTGTTTTGAATGCGAACAAAACATATTGCTACAGAATGTAGTTATACCATGTAGTTTCATGTCAAAACGCATATCAAATGAGATGTTGTTTTACTACAATGTAAAAACAATTTAAACTGAGCCATGTTTGTTTAAAAATCTGACTGCCGAGTTCTAGCCCTCCCTCTCTGGCTGGCGAGCGCATGCGCCCTCTAAAGACCAGCGGTGAGTCACGCTGTGGGAAATTCCCGGCTTGGCGCGTTCTCAGCCTGTGGTGCTCTGGTTTCACGACACAGGTGCAGGAGATGAGGACACGATCTGTGACTCTCCTATTCCACATAACAATTGCAAAAAAAAAAAAGGCCAAATATGAATCGAAATATGAATATCCTGAACGTCTCCCTCTTTTATTGCTCTTTACATGTCAACTGTCAAGACACAAGTCTTGTAATTACTGTTTTAATAGCTGCCATAATCAAACCTAGTGTCATCGCCAGAGTCTGTGCCCAGACATTTAGTTGCTTTGTGTTTTGTTAACCTTCTGCAGTAGTTTTGTTCATAAGTCAGCCATTTTCAAAACCTCACGTCTCCGCCTACCCTTTATGTCCAGATGCAGCACTCGTCTCTTCAGCAGGTGTTGCAGCGCCCCCAGGACCTGACAGTGGTAATGCAGGGCCAGGTCCTCAGGTAGCCGACCCCTCTCTTTAATAAGCTGACCCACAGAGCCTAGAAGCAGGGAATAGAGAAGAGGGCAGGAAGATGGAAAATCACCTCCAAATCATAGTGGTAATCAGATGCATCCTTCGAGAAAATGTAACAGAGGCGTCTAGTAGTGATGCCCTGGTTGACTCATACGGGCCGGTTGAATAAAGAGAAACAATACCTTTCAAAAAATGCATAAATTCTTGCGCAATTTATATCTATAGGCTACGTTTTTCTTTAATTTTAGACTACCTGACATTAGTGCATAAACCTAGAGGTCTAACTGTACGCGTGCCAAATACCCTACACATCAATCAACAAATGCTTTTGGGAATGGGCAGAAAAAGTTTAATTCAATCAGAGAAAAGCTGCGAAATGGAGAGTTGAAAATAAAGAGGGAGGGCCATGTTCGGAAAATATTTGGTGAAGTGGTAAAAGTGTGATGATTGTGAGGCGCTATACAAATTTAACAGTCACAAGATGGGACTTTTAATGGAGAAGTTAAAGGGAACTGTAGATTCTCTGTTCACATGGGTTAAATGGAAACTGAAATCTGGACACTGACTGTAGGTCTATAATGTCTCACATAGCCATTATATTAACTCCTGCAGAATTAAGCATTTCTTGCATCAAAATGATACACCAAATGTAGGCAAAATTTTGACTCAGGAACAGGAGTGGAGAAATATGATTTATTTCATTCAGCATCTTGAGAGAATGTGACTGCTCAGTTTGTGCCTCTACAGATGGTATCTATCTTTATCAGCATCATAAAAGCTGATAGTATTTCAACCACATAAAAAATGCATCCAAGACGAATTGAAATCTTATCTGAATGTTGGGTCGTTTTCATAGCTTTTTATTTCCTTACTACCACATTTTTCTATATTAGAGGGTTAGGATCGGGCCTCAGATTTTCACTTTATCACATATAGTCGGGCGGTTGCGGATGGGTTATTAGCAATTGCGGGTGAACAAACAGCTGGCCCGCGCATCACTAGCGTCTAGGTCACTGCCTGAGATCGAGGTTCAGTATAGTATATAGCTCACCAGCTTTGAGGTCCATGAAGAGGAGGACGTAGGGCCCCTCTCTGATCACGCCGAAGAGTTCCACCACGCGAGGAGACTTCAGGGCACTCCACGTACCCACTTCCTCACTACTAAAACTCTTCAGGGGAATCTGTGAGGAAGGAGTGGGAGGAGAGAGTTCAATAGTTATCAATAGCGAGAGATAACACAGATAATGTATACATAGAGAGTGTAAGTGTTGTTGTACCTTTTTGGCGGCAAATCTGAAGTGTGTTCTGTGGTCTTGGACACTGTGCACTTCCCCGTATGACCCTGTGTTGATAGACTCGCAGAGGCTGTAGTCCTTCTCCTCCCTGTACCCATAATTCACAGGCTGGATATTCTAATACGAAATGAGAGAGAACAATTGGCTCAGTGAATAAGGAGGAATTAGAAAAAGCCACAAGTAAACAACTGCCTTTATCGACAACTATTGTAGTCTGGAAAGTTACCTCATTGAAGATCAGGCCCTCATTGGTGTCAGTCTCTGAGACTTCTCCCTCCTTCTCCCTGACATCCCTTTGCATGTCTTTGCAGAAGGAAGCTGCGTAGCATCGGTCCTCCTGACTGACACTGCCCCTGAGCCCCGCTAGGGCCAACGAACAGTCTCCCACACTGCTGAGAGGAGAGTCTGAGTCACTCTCCTGCCTATAGTTGGAGAAGCCCCGGCTTAGGTGGGGATGGCTGGGGCCCCTGTTGCAGTCCTGGAGGAGGTAAGTGGGGCGTCTTGTGTCTAAACTCTGGATACTGCTACTGCACATTGTGCTGATGTTACTTTGACATCTTTGGGGCTCTGAAGCGTCCTCCTAAAAGGGGAGAAAGACAAACCAACCACCAGGTGATTTAAGGTGAATGTCTGCCAGGAAAGAGCTTTCACCTCCAGGTGATGATGCTGACACTGACAACTATCTGTGTAGGTGAGGCTTCAAGACTATGGACACCTGAAAGGAAGCTTTCTCTCAGACAGTCAAGAGTTCTCTGAATCACTTCCTCCCGGTTGGAATGCTAATGTTTGTGCTAGGATCTTTGCTGATAGAAGCTGAAACACTATATGAGACCGTTTACGGTTCATACTACAGACTATGAATTACAAGAAAGGCACTTCAAGTTCAACGTCAACCATTTTGTGTCTGACGGTAGAATGTTACAGGGAGAGTGCTCATCTTACCTGGGTCTGGATCAGTTGAGTAGAACTGCCAGTCTGGCTCTCCTGCTCAGGGACACCAGAAGGCACTCTACGTCTCTGCCTCTGGTTCCCCGTCTCCCTCTGCTCCTCTTTCTTCTCCTTCCTCTTCGGTTTCTTCCTTGGCTTCTTCCTGGGGGAGCGGTGGGCCGGGGAGCCTGGTTTGTCCTGGTTGGAGGCTGCGGTAGAACACGCCACATTGTTGTGCTCTGAGGAGGGCCTGTGGAAGACACAACAGCAATGCCTGTGTGAATACAGTACTGCCACGAAAACAGAAGACTGTAAGAAGACAGTGGTTTGACTAATGCTTTGTAGCTAAAAGCTAAAAACCAAAGATTGAGAGAGTTGGAAGGAGAGATAATGATGGAGTGTGTTATGGAGGGATAAGTGAGGTCATACCGGTTGATTAAGCAGTTGGGGGACGCAACATAGGAACGATCGGACCAGGAAGGGCTAAACTCCTGGGAGTCTTGGGTTTCACCTGGGGAAGCACAGACAGCAGGTGTTAGCTTAGTGCCATTCTCTCGCTCTCTCTGCAATTAATCCTATCAAAACTAGTATCGCCCCGTCCTTAGTTTACTCACATTCAGCTTGGGCTATGATCGAGGTCTTCTGACAGTTCAGTGAACCTGCTTCACCCACTTGCTCTGCTGTGCCCTGTGTTATGGCTTGAACTAGTCCGGGATTTAAAGTTGCCATCGAGTACACTTTGCTCTTCTTCCCCTCCTCGTCACTCGTCCTGTCTTCTGGGCTGGGGAGGCTTGGGTAAGACCTCTTCAGCTCTATTTGGGGTGAATCTGAGAACGGTGTGGTCGAGTTTAAGGGCCTTTGACTCACCTCCATCTCACCTGCTTGAGAAGGAAACAGAAAATGATGTAAATTCAGAATAAAACTTCACTGTTGGTTGTACTACTAAAAACAGTCCATCCTTGAACAGCTCATGTACAGCACTTCATTTGAAGCACATCTCCACAACATACCAAACTTGCTGATCTAAGTGATCCTCACACCTGTCCATTAGCAGAGAGTGGAGCAGAGATTGTGATTGCAGGGACAGCGACTGGGTAATCAAACACCACAGTATAGCTTATTAACTTCTGCAAAGATCCTCCCTCATGTCAACTGAACTTTGCACCTGCTAAGAATGGAACAATGGCCAGCTTTGTGTGGCGGTGAAACAAGTCCATCTAGTAATTGTTTATCTCTGCCTTGTTTGTACTTTTTAACTCTTCATTGTTGGGAATGGGCTCGTAAGTAAGTATTTCACTGTACAGACTACACCTGTTGTATTCAGAGCATGTGACCAATAAAATTGGATTTGAAACATATCACTTTCTCAACATGGAGGAAGTGTATGCTTGATACAGAAACTTGATCGCAACTCCTTCTCTGCTGAAACTTCAAGTTTTGCGGTGAGCGAATGAGACAAAACATGATTGCGTCCTTGTTTTGACAGTTACAACTGTGTAGTTAACACCAGGAAGTAGTCGTGGTGTAAAGACTTATACATGGCATGTTTAAGGAACAGGCCTGCCTCAGTTCCACAGAATAGGAGTGTGTGTGGGAGGGCGCAATATAGGTTGAGCAGCACAAAACAATGTGCACAACACCTTCCAAGATTAACACCTTGAGTTGAAACTCTCTGACAGCCTCTATGCAAAATAAAACACACATGAAAAATGCTAAGATAAGATCCAATGAGCTAGACTGGTCAAACATGGCATGATTTCAGTTTGTGTACCAACGATATACAATGAGCTAGATTGGTAAACATGCCATGATTTCTGTTTGAATACCAACGATATACAATGAGCTAGACTGGTAAAAACATGGCATGATTTCTGTTTGCATACCAACGATATACAATGAGCTAGACGATATACAATGAGCTAGACTGGTAAAAACATGGCATGATTTCTGTTTGTATACCAACAATATACAATGAGCTAGACTGGTCAACATGGCATGATTTCTGTTTGCATACCAACGATATACAATGAGCTAGACTGGTAAAAAAAAGGCATGATTTCTGTTTGCATACCAACAATATACAATGAGCTAGACTGGTAAAAACATGGCATGATTTCTGTTTGCATACCAACGATATACAATGAGCTAGACTGGTAAAAACATGGCATGATTTCTGTTTGCATACCAACAATATACAATGAGCTAGACTGGTCAACATGGCATGATTTCTGTTTGCATACCAACAATATACAGTAGGTGCATGCTGTAGTCATGTCTTTATTGTCAGTTAACAAGCATCAAGCATGGAGTATGTCTTTCAAATGAAAACTCACACTCCTCTGACCTGAGCATGTTAACTTCACTAGAGAATTGCAAGAGAGGCTTTGGACCTAGGCCTGCTTAGTGTAAGCTGAGTGCTGTAGAGTTAGGGTTGCTGCATGTTGCATCAGCGTGCCAGCACTTCACAGGAGTTTATCTTTCCCCCCCACTTTTGATCTTCCCTTAGACAGGTGCCCTGTTCCCTTAAAGGTAAAACATTTAATTAAAAAATGTATGACCTACTAAGCTCAGGTTGACTGCCAGGGTAAATGCTAAGTAAATACTCAACTACCCTGTTTATACCCGGATATGCAAATCATGTAAGACATCTCTTAGAACCTGCATAGCATTAAAATAAAAACACTCCACACACTGTTCAGTGAATTTTCCTTTGTTGAGTCAACTCCCCACTTTCCTGTCTATCCCTCTACCCCCTCATCCACACACACTTTGTCTAACCCAGACTCTGAGCAGTCACACCAGCTTTCTCATTCACTGTTCATTACTTCCTGTTGTAGCGAGAGCTCCGCACACATACCCCTCCACCAAAACACAGCAACACACCCCAACTGCAGTCAAGTGGGGTGGAAATAAGAACAGGCCCTTTGACAAAGAACTGGATAGAAAAACAGAAGTTGAGGAAGGGAACATAGACCTACCGAGAGGCAGGTCTGAATTGCAGGTCTGCAGTCTATTCTGGTTATCCGTTTTTCACTCAAATAAACTGAAGTCAAATATTCTGCTGGTATAAATGATAACTCACTCTCTGTAATATAGGTCTCTTTCGACTCTCTCTCTCACGCTCTACTTCACTCTGTAATCTTGCTGTGTATCTCGGTTGCTTGGTGTCACTTGATCCCACTGGCCCACTGCCAACCTGGGTAGGAGCTGTGATTGGTTGATGGTGATTTACGGGAAATCCATCTCACTTCCCCAGATCCCCCCTCCCTCTTTTCCTTGCAGCAGCAGCAGCGCTAGCTTGCTCTTTCTGTGCTTTCTCTTTCCCTCTCTCATGCTCAGTCTCTTTCTGTCCCTTTTCATTCTCCCTAAATAATGGGAGAATTATAGCACATTATTAAAAAGCGCTCCAGACAGTGTCTTAATCTAACCCGGCTAAATGTTGAAATGTTCATTTGGGACCCAAAACAACAAACCCTGAAGAACTAATTCCCCAAAGTAAGGGGCCACATGTTAGTTATTTACTAGACTACGTTATACTCTTTGGCCACACTTTAAGCCTCCCATTGTTCTGCGTTGGGGCTGTAGAATGGGGACTGGGTTCAGGGTTATGCTCTTAAAACACACCCAGGGTCAAATACCAAGCAAACGATGATGCATGAATAAGCCACTTGATCCCATCAGGCCAGAGTAGTCGCATCAATCATGTCCACGGGAACACCATGGCTCTGTTCTGCATATAGCCAAAGTTATGAGCTCCCATAAACCAATGATGCTGCTATCAATCCCCTCTGTATGTATAATCTATGATTCTTAGTTGTAGGTGTTGAACTCCCGACCTTTAGTCCCTGCCGTTTCCCTTCTTATTGGAATCATTTTAATGAATATAACAACGTCAGATTAACCAATGCAGATTACGTGACAATTGTGAGGTTTTAATTCATAGCGGGGAAAGGTTTGGGAAAATCGCACTTACTTTTTCGGTAAGAGGAACAACCAACAAATTTCTCAGAACAGAGCCAATAAAGGGCAATGAAACTCAGGGACCACATTTGGACATGTCAAACAGCCAACTATTGTATCAAATCATAGCAGTGAGTGACAGCTTAAAGCAAGTAGCCTATATGAACTTATCATCATCCTTGACTCTTGCTTTATTTGACCTTGAGTAATATTAAATATAATTTTCTACCCTGGGATTAGTTTACATCCTCTGGGCTTGATGGATCACTCACAAGTAATTTGCCCTCTTAAAAACCTCTTGAAGAGGTTAAACTATGAGAACTACAGGCTAATGATAGGTTGTAGCACTGCACTCCACAGCCCAGAAAACCACTCTGACCATAGGGACCAGTCATTGCTATACTGTATATAAAGCAAGTTATCCCCTAGCTGTACACAGCAATTGGTCAACTGTGTGCAGATGTTTTTTGTTTCTCTATGTTGTGTTATTACAGCAATGTAACTTTGTTATAACAATGTAGGCCCCGACCTAACTGTCAATGTGACAATGTAACTGTGCTTGAGGACCTCTCGACTCCCTATCAAAAACACATGCATGGCAAACATGAGCATGATACTCAGTGAGCAGAGGGGTGGGGGACAGTTGGACTCTTGGTAGAGTGAGAGAATGTGGGGGCAGAAAGGACTGGAACGGGAGGAGGGTGGAAAGGGGATCCAAAAATGGCAGCTAGATTCTGGTGGAGTGAATGTAGGCTGTAGAGGACACAACAAAGAGGAACTGAAGATTCAGGATGGATACGAACAGACACACAATGACCACTGACTCATATACACCCACTCAGATTAGCAGAATACCAGAGGCTTGAGTAAGGACAGCCATGGTCTCTATCTCCTGCAGGACCTGGCTAATTTAACACACCAGTACGCCTCTGCCATCCCTGGATACCCCCCAGTCCCTCACAAAGCACTGGTCCCAAGGCATTCATTCAGTGACTAGCAAGCAACTCATGGGAATCCAAAATGAATGTCTCAATGAGTGAATGACACAGGGTATCAGAGGGGGTGAAGGCCTCTGTGCATAGCAACACATCTTTCACACACCAGAAAGAAAACACCTATTTACTCTGGGTCTAAAAATGCATCATAGACATAGAGAAGGATATGGGTTGCTTCTCTTTGTCATTTCATTAAGTTTGTGTCTGGTCACTGAGTGGAAGACTTTAGCCCGGTGGTGTAGTGGGGCCTATACACTGTATACCCTCTATTCTTTTCAGTGGGCATTGCGTATACTCACTTTTTAATCCCCACTGATGGTGTTCTCTGTTTTGTTCTACGACCTCCACAAGTGTCACAGGACTTGTCTGAAGGTAACCAGGTACAGGTTTAAAAAAAATGAATGGGTTAAATATGTGTTATAAGTGAAGCGTTTCAAAACCTTATTCCTAAGGATACATTTTTTTGGCAGTTTATTTTGCCATTTATGAATGTGTTATTCAATGCGTTTCTATGGGTAAATTCTGTTTTATCAAATCATTTGTAAATATATATTTTTGTATACCTACAGGGGTCCTTACATTCTAAATCATATAGATAAATGAAACCATGGTATGACCACCTTAAAACAATCCCATATGTTAGGTTACAAGTAAAATCCCATAGCAAATGCTAGCTAAATGCTAGCATACAAACATTTTACATAAACTATTTGGAGGGCAGACATCCTAGCTCATACGGTTACTGTATACAAGTAACTCAAAAATGCTACTCACAGTTTGTTGCATGCAAAAAACAAATATTAGACAGCAAGCCTCTTGATCCAGGAGGGGATTTCTCTTCTGTTACCAAGAAGTGCTTGATTTCAAAAAGTTAACCACTTAAGCTTGGTTTCTTTTTTGTTGTGCCTCGCAAATGCACATGTACTAATGGAAGACTAGATTCAAAGCAAATTAACGTTGTCTTCAAGACAAAATAAATTAAACAATTGGGACAAAATGTAACTTGCCTGTTCGGGCAGCCACAAATCACATTCCACAAAATAGTTTTACAGAGTTTGAAAAAGATGTGATCTCTAGTTGAAGACCGAGCTTTGACGTTGGTTCAGTACTCAAATACTCGATTACTCAAGCCCATCCCTACATTGATGAATAGCCAAGCGACAACACTGCCCCCACGGCTGTGGGAGGAATGATACGGCGTGCCTCAATCTTCAGGTAGTTAAAAAATATGTCAAATGATGTAGCGTATTACCGAAAAAAAGGACACCGCAACACTCCGAATCGTGCGTCTGCGTAGTGCTTGTAAGCAAGAGAGTCACACTGTTCCTTCTCCCTAAATTCCCTTTCGTCTCTGTGTCTCATTCACTCACTTGCGTTCCGACCGCTGCCTACACACGTACTGTGCGCACACAAAAATAACCCCGCATATAACTGATGGGATACACAAGCTACAATCCTTGCCAAATGAATCTAGCTTGGACTGGTTGATTGAAGTAGGAAAATATGTGTTCCAACAACAAGCTGCAGTTTTAGTAATTGTGTCCCGTCTGTTTCCCACTTAGGCTACTTTGTGAACTGCTGGTGCCATTTAGAATTGGTTAGCCTATGCTACAACCTCCCTAAATATAGACAGGTTCCACACTGAGAATATGCAAAAAGATAGATAGATAGATAGATAGATAGATAGATAGATAGATAGATAGATAGATAGATAGATAGATAGATAGATAGATAGATAGATAGGATAGGTACTTTATTGATCCCCCGGGGGGGAAATTTCATTGTCAAGCAGCTACAACAAAACACAGGGCAGGTGCAAAATGCCACAACGAAAGTACACAAAAGACAGATACACGGTACATGATACATAGAGCGGCAGTATGAAAAAGTATAGAAATACAAGATATCTGGAGTGCAAAAAAAAAAAGCTATAAAAAGATATTGCATAGTATGGGTGGTTGGCTGAATATGTACACTATACATTGGTGGATGTTGGATGGTTAACTATACTATACAGAGAAATACTTCAGTAGCTAAAAATGCGTATGATATCTGCGAGGGTAATAATAATAGTTTACTTAATAGACAGACTGGCTAAATTAACAGGTAAGTGAACATTTTGCATGGTTAAATTAGCTGAACAGGTAAGTATACAGTTATATTTACAGATAAGTGAATACTTGCATGGTTACACAAACAAACACACAAACACTGTACAGGTAAATGACAGGAAGATATACATTAATAGCTAAATGTGTGTATGATATAATTTGCGGTAATAATAGTAATTATAGTAATAATAGTAATTCCCTTAAAAACATTAGTTTGATAAAGACAAAGAGTGTATTTTCATCAGAATCATTAAGCCACGTACAGTGTTCAATTAGAAATTGTTCATTCGTTTAGAAAATTCCAAAGAACAGGCAGAATAAACACAATTGAAAGTATGTATATCGAAAAGAAGACAGATTTTGTTTTGTAACCCTGAAAATAAAAATAATAAATCTCAAAATTGAGTCCCGTTTCAAATGATCAATTATTGAGAATAACTGTTCCAGACACGAGATGTGCATCACTTCGCAGTGGCAACGTTTAACATTTGGAAAAATATTCAGTTTATTTTATTCTGTTGTATTATATAATGTATTTTTTTTTTTTAATATTACATAATCTTTACTGCGATATGGGCTCGGGAAAGAAAGTGTCTGCTAAATTAACAAAGCAAGGCTATACCATTGCACTGCCATAGGCTTCTACCAGCAAGCGCCACTGCTGATGTTACTGCCTTTTTGAAGATTATGTTCCACAATATAATATTACGGTTTCAATAAATGTATCTTAAAATGGCACTTGCTTTTTTTATTGACTGAATATATATGGGGCAATCCACCCAAAAGGGTATTTAGTTTAAAAGTAATAACTACAGTAATAACTAGTTATTATTGTGAAATGGTAGAACCTGAAGTAGCAAACTAGCTAGCATGTGCTTTTTTTCTCCCGTGACTAAAACGTGATGACGTACCTTTTTTTTTTATAGCTGATACGGGAATTAATACACAAGCAGCATATCAAACTGGGATCACGTTTTAGCTTACACCCACATGTATAAGAATATTTGCCAGAGCATATTTTTTAATTATAAATCTGATTATTTCAAAGGCTAGCTAGCTTGTTATGTTTTTATCTAGCCACGCTGAGCAGGGCCGGGGTTCAGGTCTAAAAGCAAGGTTTTGACTGTTCCTACAGTTTTGCTTTGATACTGCAGTTGAACTAACGCCCGGCACAGAAATACAATTTCCATAGACGGCCACATAGAGAAGTCAGATTTGAAAATTCCTAATAAGACACGTTAGTCCCCACCTTTGTGCACAAATAATTCATTGAATTATTTAAATTGCTGTCCTTGAGGCAGATTTTTTTTCCATCAATCACAGCCGAAGATATAAAAATGTTATATTCATCCAATGTCTGCCATGTTTTTGGATGATGCTCCCTGTGTGCTAGTGCGCATGTGATATTGGATGCAACCCAGATGGTCAATGAATCGGTGTATGTGAACGTGAGTAGATCTATCTTGAAAAATTAACGGTTGGACATCTTGGATGCAGTCTCCAGATCTTATTATACCTCAGTGGCTGCCAGCTAGCTACTACTAGCCAGGAAAGTAGAATCTTCCTTGTTTTCATAAAATCACCCCCCTGTGAATGGGAGTGGGACCGGCAAGGATATCATGTTAACAAAAGGTTTTTGCTACTCCAAAAATCCCACTCCACCCACGTGCACGCACACACGAAGCTTGATAGATAACTAGCTACAATGTTAGCAAACCAAATGCACAACTGCAGAGCATAGCATATGCTAGACAGTTAACTTAAGAGTTATATCTAGCTGCAAGCATTTGGTTGTGAATTCCATACTGTAATGATGGTGTATGCTGCACAACAGTGAGTGACTCACAAGGTTTCGGTCTCTCGTCGTTGTGTGCTTGTAATTTTTTGTTTTATTTAACTAGGGAAGTCAGTTAAGAACAAACTCTTATTTACAATGACGGCCTACCAAATGGCAAAATACCTCCTGCGAGGATGGGGGCTGAGATTAAAAATACAAATAAATATAGGACCAAACACACATCACAACGAGAGACAAAACAACACTACCAAAAGAGATACCTAAGACAACAACATAGCAAGGCAGCAACACATGACAACACAGCATGGTAGCAACGTAACATGACAACAACATGGTAGCAACACAACATGACAATATAGGGCACAGACAACAGCAAGAAGGTAGAGACGACAATACATCATGCAAAGCAGCCACAACTGTTAGTAAGAGTGTCCATGATTGAGTATTTGAATGAAGAGATTGAGATAAAACTGTCCAGTTTGAGTGTTGTGACTCGTTCCAGTCACTAGCTGCAGCGAACTGAAAAGACGAGTGACCCAGGGATGTGTGTGCTTTGGGGACCTTTAACAGAATGTGACTGGCAGAGCGGGGTTCTATGTGGAGGATGAGGGCTGCAGTAGATATCTCAGCTAGGGGGGAGTGAGGCCTAAGAGGGTTTTATAAATAAGCATAAACCAATGGGTCTTGCGACGGGTATACAGAGATGACCAGTTTACAGAGGAGTATAGAGTGCAGTGATGTGTCCTATAAGGAGCATTGGTGGCAAATCTGATGGCCGAATGGTAAAGAACATCTAGCCGCTCGAGAACACCCTTACCTGCCGATCTGTAAATTAGGTCTCCGTAATATAGCATGGTCACCTGGATCAGGGTTAGTTTGGCAGCTGGGGTGAAAGAGGAGCGACTTCGATAGAGGAAACCAAGTCTAGATTTAACTTTAGCCTGCAGCTTTGATATGTGCTGAGAGAAGGACAGTGTACCGTCTAGCCATACTCCCAAGTACTTGTAGTACTTGTATGAGGTGACTACCTCAAGCTCTAAACCCTCAGCGGTAGTAATCACACCTGTGGGGAGAGGGGCATTCTTCTTACCAAAGCACATGAGCTTTGTTTTGGAGGTGTTCAGAACAAGGTTAAGGGTAGAGAAAGCTTGTTGGACACTAAGAAAGTTTTGTTGTAGAGCATTTAACACAAAATCCTGGGAGGGGCCAGCTGAGTATAAGACTATCATCTGCATATAATAATAACATGACTGCGGACTACCAGTAATGTAAAATAATGTGAAAGGTGAAATGAAGAACGCGATCTGCTATATTGCCTAGAGTATTGCACAAGTTCAATTCAGGTGTTAAAAGTAATACAAGTAGAATCAGCGATATTACATACGTAGATGTAGAAAGTAAAACTAGATGCAGCATAGTTGGTCAATTTCAACAACAACTAAGCGTTGAAGCGTGAGGCTTAACTTCTCCGCTGTTTTGGTGCCCTGGCTACCACGATGTGAACATCGTGAAGCGTTTTTTAAATATTTTATTTAACTAGGCAAGTCAGTTAAGAGCAAATTCTTATTTACAATGACGGCCTACACCGGCCATACTCGGACAACGCTAGGCCAATTGTGCCCCGCCCTATGGGACTCCCAATCACGGCTGGTTGTGATACAGTCTGGATTCGAACCAGGGTGTCTGTAGTGACGCCTCTAGCACTGAGATGCAGTGCCTTAGACCACTGCGCCACTTGGGAGCCCAAAATACTGATACTGTGTGCGACTGTGTGAGAGCGAAGTCTTGCATCTCACTCATTTAAATATCTGCGGTGCTGCTCATGGCAACCTCAAAGTAGCTACAAATATTACAATTTCTAAAAAGCTATTTCCAAATACCCCGGTATACTGCCCAAGCCTATATATTACACACTGGAAGAGTGACTGCAGACCCTGTACATACAACTGGTAGAGCGTTGATGGGCCAATTGGCTTATCAAATTCAGGAGCTTGTCCAAAAATAGCCTACTAGGCTAAATTAAACTGCTAGCATGAAAAACCCATATTTTCAACTGGCAATAAATAGTAATTCATGTAGTATGCTATCATGTGCATATATCAACACATTCTCTTAATTTTACATTGAGTATGATCAAAGTTTTTTTGCAGCTTTGAAATTGGCCACTAGTAGGAACTTATACATAACTGTCAATAACATCAATAAAACATCTAATTGGTTAAGAATAAAAACAAACTGGTTGAACCATTAAATAGCACAAAATGTTAATTTTTTTCTTTTGAATGCAAAGATGGAAGTGGGCTTAATGGGTATGTGGTCTAAATAGGTACACTTATAGGAAACAGGCTGTGTAGCTCTCGAAAACCCTTCTTCTCCTTATGTAGGGTTTTCCGGGGTTACATTTGCCAACATTGGACTACATGTGAACTACACAGAACAAAAATATAAACACGTTTGATGAGCAAACTTGTTTACATCCACCTGACAGGTGTGGCACATCAAGAAGCTAAATAAAAAGCATAATCATTACACAGGTACACCTTCTGCTGGGGAAAATAAAAGGTCACTAAAATGTGCAGTTTTGTCACACTCACACAACGCTACAGAGGTCTCAAGTTTAGGGAATGTGCAATTGGCATTCTGACTGCAGAAATGTCAACCAGAGCTGTTGCCAGATAATGTTGTTAATTTCTCTACCATAAGCCACTTCCCAACGTCATTTTTGAGAATTTGGCTGTACGTCCAACCGGCCTCATAACCGCAGACCACGTGTATGGTGTCTTGTGAGCGAGCACTTTGCTGATGTCAATATTGTGAACAGTGCTATGGGCAGGCATGAGCTACGGACAACAAACACAATCCAATTTTATCTATGGAAATTTGAATGCACAGAGATATCGTGACGAGATCCTGTCATGCCATTCATCCGCCCTAATCACCTCACATTTCAGTATGCACAGCCCAATGTCGCAAGGATCTGTACACAATTCCTGGAAGCTGAAAATGTCCCAGGTCTTCCATGGCATGCATACTCACCAGACGTCACCCATTGAGCATGTTTGGGATGCTCTGGTTCGACGAGTATGACAGCGTGTTCCAGTTCCTGCCAATATCCAGCAACTTCGCACAGCCCACAATCAACAGCCTGATCAACTCTATGTGAAGGAGATTTGCTGTGCTGCATGAGGCAAATGTTGGTCACACCAGACACAGACAGATCAGGTTTTCTGATCTATACCCCTTCTTGATGCATATCTGTATTCCCAGTCATGTGAAATCCATAGATGTCGGGTTTATATTTTTGTTCAGTATACAATTCCGATGCTGTGTTTTAACATTTAGAAGAGTCAACAATCATCACTTTTAAACCTGTTTTCGAAACATGTTGATATGCCCCTTGTCTTTCATATCAGCGAGAAAGAATCCTTCAAATAAAAAAGATACACTTACTGTAGAAGCTCTTTTGCACAGATCCACAAGCTGTGTGGGTTTCCACTTGAGGAACTACACTTCCTCACCAGTTATACTTACACACAGGTGTTCGGAGCACATTAGATAGCTAATTAGCACAGGTGGCCACCTATGTCTTCCATAAATAAGCGATGTAACATGGAGATATACACTCACCGGCGACTTCATTAGGTACACCTTGCTAGTACCGGGTTGGACCCCCTTTTATCTTCAGAACTGCCTTAATTATTCGTGGCATAGATTCAACAAGGTGCTGGAAACATTCCTCATAGATTTTGGTCCATATTGACATTATAGCATTAGTTGCTGCAGATTTGTCAGCTGCACATCCATGATGCGAATCTCCCGTTCCACCACATCCCAAAGGTGCTCTATTGGATTGAGATCTGGTGACTGTGGAGGCCATTTGAGTACAGTGAACTTATTGTCATGTTCAAGAAACCAGTTTGAGATGATGTGAGCTTTGTGACATGGCGCGTTATCCTGCTGGAAGTAGCCATTAGAAGATGGGTACACTGTGTTCATAAAGGGATGGACATGGTCAGCAACAATACTCAGGTAGGCTGTGGTGTTTAAACAATGCTCAATTGGTACTAAGGGGCCCAAAGTGTGCCCAGAAAATATCCCCCACACCAGCCGTTGATACAAGGGAGGATGGATCCATGCTTTCATGTTGTTTACGCCAAATTCGGACCCTACCATCTGAATGTCGCAGCAGAAATCGGGACTCATCAGACTAGGCAATGTTTTTCCAATCTTCTATTGTCCAGTTTTGGTGGGCCTGTAGAAATTGTAGCCTCAGTTTCCTGTTCTTAGCTGACAGTAGTGGCACCCGGTGTGTTCTTCTGCTTCAAGGTTCGATGTGTTGTGCGTTCAGAGATGCTCTTCTGCATGCCTTGGTTGTAATGAGTGGTTATTTGAGTTACTGTTGCCTTTCTATCAGCTCGAACCAGTCTGGCCATTCTCCTCTGACCTCTGCCATCAACAAGGCATTTTCGCCCCGAGAACTGCCACTCACTGGATATTTTCTCATTTTCGGACCATTCTCTGTAAACCCTAGAGATGGTTGTGCGGGAAAATCCCAGTTGATCAGCACTTTCTGAAATACTCAAACCAGCCCATCTGGCACCAACAACCATGCCACGTTCAAAGTCACTTAAATCACCTTTTTTCCCTATTCTGATGCTTTGTTTGAACTTCCTCAGATCGCCTTGACCATGTCTACATGCCTAAATGCATTGAGATGCTGCCAAGTGATTGGCTGATTAGATATTTGCGTTAACGAGCAGTTGAAAAGGTGTACCTAATGAAGTGGCCAGTGAATGTATATGGACGTGTGAGAACTAACTATCGTCAACAGGCTGTGTACTGTAATATCTGGCAATATCTACTGTAATAGCCTATCTGGTAACTTCGTGAATAACATCTAACGTTACCTGCGTCATTTGTTATCTTAAATGTAACAACTAATAAGTTCTTAAAGTACTTATGTCGTTTCATAAATTATAGAACATGTTGACGCGACTTCACTTCACCTCCTTTTCCTGTGCCATTTCAAATGTAACGTTACTTCAACCCAATTGCTAAGAACGTTATGAATCTTGTGGGCATATTCAATTCTGATATCTGTATAGTTCATATTGACTTACCTTTGTTAAAGTCTGTTGTTTTTACAACGATAAAAGGCGTCGGCTGTTTTCAGGATCTACACAAATGTCCAACGTTAAAAATTATGAAAATGATTTGCGTCATCAGAGGGGTGTGGATATGAAAATCGAAAGTACATGATCGTTTTTAAGTTAGGATTGAATGGTGGAAGTGTGTGGTTATTGTTTACAATTAATTTAGTAAAACACCAAGGCTGCGTTTACACAGGCAGTCCAATTCTGATATTTTTCCACTCATTTTCTCACCAATCACATCAGATCTTTCCACAGATTTTTTTCGCAGGTGATCTAATTGAAAAATATCAGAATAGGGCTTCCTGTCTAAACGCAGGCTAAATGTTTTCCCAATGTAGGCACAACTTTTCTAAAATAAGTTATATCGAACTGTAGCCTGGGCAGCTGCTTTTGGAAGCTATGGATAGTGAGGATCCATAGTGACCACTAGTGGCTGCCCAGGCTAATCCAAGCACTAGAGGTGGGAGGTTTCACTGACAAGGCATGACGTTATGCTCCGTGGCACCCAAGTATGAGCACGCGAAACGTGTGCGTAAAGCCAAGGGCAAGCATGTAGGCCTACCAGTAGCGGTGCGTGGGTAAATTCACTGGGGAATCCAAACAATGCAAAAAATGGCCATATTGCAAATTATGTGTTGTGATAAAAAAAAGATATATATATATTTAAACTTTATTTAATCAGGTAGGTCAGTTGAGAACTAGTTCTCATTTACAACTGCGACCTGGCCAAGATAAAGCAAAGCAGGGCGACAAAAACAACAACACAGAGTTACACATGGGACAACGATCACACCGTCATTGCATTTTGGTACACCAGAAGTACATTAATTTCCAATGGAATGCTGCATTGCATTGGAGAGGCAGTTGCAGTGCGTTCTGTGTGGTGCATATGTTGGATTTATTGAACGTATGCGCCAAATTGTATATGAAGAACTTGACAGAAATGGTAGCAGAAGGTGAATGTTGAACGTTTGTTGTACACACATTCAGATTATGCTGCGTACCACTTTGCGCAATGACACTGTCGGTGTGATCAATGGGTAAAATGGCACAGTGGCAGAATCAATTCCACACCTGTGTTTCATCACAAAACCGGAGTGCAACATCTGTCAGGTGAAGTCCACAAAGCATAATTTTTCAGACATTTTCTGGCTACCTAATAACTATTGATTTAGAACCATGGAGTTAGGCTACCACAGTTCAGTCACAAAGAAACAGGAGCTGCCTCCACTATTCCAGCACCATTTCAACTTTAACATTTCATCATAATAAAATCACCTATGCTTAGTCTAATACAGAGACAACTGAAAGATACCAAAAACAATTCACTCCAATCAATGTAAGCTAAATATGATGTGGCTGTCCATGGTACAGCAGAAAATAGTTGAGATTAGTAATTGTCATGCTGGGTTTAAAGTAAAAACATGTTTTCTCAGCTTTTTTCTCAGTCTATGTTGAGGAGGTCAGAGACCTGGCAGAGTGGTGCCAGGACAACAGCCTCTCCCTCAACATGGGCAAGACAAAGGAGTTTATCGTGGACTACAGGAAAAGGAGGGACAAACTCGCCTCATTCACATCGATGGGGCTGTAGTGGAACCGATCAAGAGCTTCAAGTTCCTGTGTCCACATCACTAAGGATCCATCATGGTCCAAACACACCAACACAGTCGTGAAAAGATTTGACATGGGCCCTCAGATCCTCAAAAAGTTATACAGCTCCACTATTGAGAGCATCTTGACTGGCTGCATCACCGCTCACTCACACATATCACATAGACACAACTTCAGCGTCCAGAGGGAGCTGAAGCTGCGGATTGCTGAAGGGAAGAGAGGGTATAAGGAGAAGATGGAGGACAAGCTGAGGCAGAGCCAGGTGAGAGAGGTGTGGAAGGGTATGAGAAATATCACTGGCATCAAAAAGTCAAACAGTGGGCAGACGGAGGGGACCCAGGACAGAGCAAATGAGCTGAACCAATTTTTTAACAGGTTTGATACTGGCCCTGTCCACCTCCCTTCCAGCTCCCCAGGCCACACACCCTCACGGCTGTCCCACCCCCACTTTGCTCACAACACCTCTGCTGAGACAATCAGTGACCCCACCTCCACCCCTGCTCCCTCTGGACTGATCCTCAACACCCCCCTTCCCCCCACCTCCCCACCTGGGCTGGCTTTCACCACCAACCAAGTGAAGAGAGAGCTGGAGAGACTACATCAGTGGAAAGCGGTGGGCCCTGATGGCATCAGCCCAAGGGTGCTTAGGGTCTGTGCTGACCAACTGTGTGGAATACTCCAGCGTCGCTTCAACCTGAGCCTAGAAAGGGTCCCTGTGCTGTGGAAAACATCCTGCCTCGTCCCAGTGCCCAAGAAGGCACACCCCACTGTCCTGAATGACTTCAGACCTGTAGCGCTAACATCCCACATCATGAAGACCCTGGAAAGGTTAGTCCTCGCTCACCTCAGACCCCTGGTGTGTACATCACTGGACCCCCTGCAGTGATGCAATCATCTACCTTCTGCAGAGGGCCTACTCTCACCTGGACAATGCAGGTTGTACTGTGAGGGTTATGTTTTTTGACTTCTCCAGTGCCTTCAACACCATTCAGCCCCTGCTACTGGGTGAGAAGATGAAGAGGATGAAAGTGGAAGAACCCTTAGTCTCCTGGGTCACGGACTACCTGACCGGTAGGCCACAATTTGTGCGACTACAGAGCTGTGTGTCAGAACGGGCAGTGAGCAACATAGGGGCCCCCCAGGGAACGGTCCTGTCCCCCTTCCTGTTCACCCTCTACACCTCGGACTTCAGATATAACTCTGAAACATGCCACCTACAGAAGTTTTCGGATGACTCCGCAATTGTAGGGTGCATCAGGGGTGGGCAGGAGGAGGAGTACAGGAGCACAATCAGTGACTTTGTGTTGTGGTGTGAGCAGAACCACGTTCAGCTCAACATCAGCAAAACAAAGGAGATGGTGGTGGACTTCAGGAGAACCAAGGCACAACTGACTGCAGTCCCTATACAGGGGATGGATGTGGAAATGGTTGGGTCATACAAGTTCCTGGGAGTCCATATGGACAATAGGCTGGAATGGGCTGGTAACACCGGGGCCCTGTACAAAAAGGGCCAGAGCCGACTGTACTTTCTGAGGAGGCTCAGGTCCTTCAACGTTTGCAGTAAACTACTGCATACCTTCTACCAGTCTGTGGTGGCCAGTGCCATCTTTTTTGCAGTGGTGTGCTGGGGAGCCAACATAAAAGCCGGTGATGCTTCTCGGGTAAATAAGCTGATCAGGAAGGCTAGCTCTGTCCTGGGGATGAGCCTTGACACTCTAGAGGAGGTGGCGGAGAGACGGATCCTGGCCAAACTGCTGGCCATCATGGACAACGTCACCCACCCTCTGCATGCCATGGTTATGACGCAGAGGAGCACCTTCACACAGACTGATCCCACCACGGTGTGCCAGAGAGCGCTACAGGAGGTCCTTCCTACCAGCGGCTATTAGTCTATATAATGCCTCACCGGTGTGCCGTGCCGTCAGCAACACAGACCTGGAACTGTTGGGGTGCTAGGACCTACAGTGGGGAGAACAAGTATTTGATACACTGCCGATTTTGCAGGTTTTCCCACTTACAAAGCATGTAGAAGTCTGTAATTTTTATCATAGGTACTCTTCAACTGTGAGTGACGGAATCTAAAACAAAAATCCAGAAAATCACATTGTATTATTTTTAAATAATTAATTTGCATTTTATTGCATGACATAAGTATTTGATACATCAGAAAAGCAGAACTTAATATTTGGTACAGAAACCTTTGTTTGCAATTACAGAGATCATACGTTTCCTGTAGTTCTTGACCAAGTTTGCACACACTGCAGCAGGGATTTTGGCCCACTCCTCCATCCAGATTCTTCAGGTTTCGGGGCAGTCGCTGGGCCATATGGACTTTCAGCTCCCTCCAAAGATTTTCTATTGGGTTCAGGTCTGGAGACTGGCTAGGCCACTCCAGGACCTTGAGATGCTTCTTACAGAGCCACTTCTTAGTTGCCCTGGCTGTGTGTTTCGGGTCGTTGTCATGCTGGAAGACCCAGCCACGACCCATCTTCAATGCTCTTACTGAGGGAAGGAGGTTGTTGGTCAAGATCTTGCGATACATGGCCCCATCCATCCTCCCCTCAATACGGTGCAGTCATCCTGTCCCCTTTGCAGAAAAGCATCCCCAAAGAATGATGTTTCCACCTCCATGCTTCACGGTTGAGATGGTGTTCTTGGGGTTGTACTCATCCTTCTTCTTCCTCCAAACACGGCGAGTGGATTTTAGACCAAAAAGCTCTATTTTTGTCTCATCAGACCACATGACCTTCTCCCATTCCTCCTCTGGATCATCCAGATGGTCATTGACAAACTTCAGACGGGCCTGGACATGCGCTGGCTTGAGCAGGGGGACCTTGAGTGCGCTGCAGGATTTTAATCCATGACGGCGTAGTGTGTTACTAGTGGTTTTCTTTGAGACTGTGGTCCCAGCTCTCTTCAGGTCATTGACCAGGTCCTGCCGTGTAGTTCTGGGCTGATCCCTCACCTTCCTCGTGATCATTGATGCCCCACGAGGTGAGATCTTGCATGGTGCCCCAGACCGAGGGAGATTGACCGTCATCTTGAACTTCTTCCATTTTCTAATAATTGCGCCAACAGTTGTTGCCTTTTCACCAAGCTGCTTGCCTATTGTCCTGTAGCCCATCCCAGCCTTGTGCAGGTCTACAATTTTATCCCTGATGTCCTTACACAGCTCTCTGGTCTTGGCCATTGTGGAGAGGTTGGAGTCTGTTTGATTGAGTGTGTGGACAGGTGTCTTTTATACAGGTAACGAGTTCAAACAGGTGCAGTTAATACAGGTAATGAGTGGAGAACAGGAGGGCTTCTTAAAGAAAAACTAACAGGTCTGTGAGAGCCGGAATTCTTACAGGTTGGTAGGTGATCAAATACTTATGTCATGCAATAAAATGCAAATTAATTATTTAAAAATCATACAATGTGATTTTCTGGATTTTTGTTTTAGATTCCGTCTCTCACAGTTGAAGTGTACCTATGATAAAAATTACAGACTTCTACATGCTTTGCAAGTAGGAAAACCTGCAAAATCGGCAGTGTATCAAATACTTGTTCTCCCCACTGTAGTTTAACAGTTATACATCCATCCGTGAGTAACTCTGGTCCGTAATCACTCATTCACTCAGGACTTATTTATTCATTCAGGTCTGTATATACATACTCATGTACAGTTGTTAAATCATATCACGTGCAATATTGCAAGTAATTCTTGGACTTAACTTACTTAGTCATTCACTCAGGCATGCATATTAGTATCCTGCATCTTTTTTCATTGCTTTTAGTATATTGAATGTGAAATATGTGCAGTTATCTGCAATTAAACCCTGCGCACTAAGGACTGTATTTTAAGGGAATTACTATTATTACCCCAAATTATATCATACACACATTTAGCTATTTAAGTATCTGTTCCTGTCATTTACCTGTACAGTTGATGTAACCATGCAAGTATTCACTTACCTGTAAATATAACTGTATATTTACCTGTACAGCTAATTTAACCATGCACTTACCTGTTCATTTAACCAATCTGTCTATTAAGTAAACTATTATTACCCTCACTCATATCATATGCATTTTTAGCTATTGAAGTATTTCTCTGCCATCGACCTGTATAGTATAGATAACCATCCAACATCCACCAATGTATAGTGTACAGCCAACCACCCATACTATGCAATGTCTTTTTATAGCTTTTTTGCACTCCAGATATCTTGTATTTCTATACTTTTTCATACTGCCGCTCTATGTATCGTGTATCTGTCTTTTGTGTATTTTCGTTCTGGCATTTTGCACCTGCCCTGTGTTTTGTTGTAGCTACTTGACAAAGACATTTCCCCCTCGGGGATCAATAAAGTACCTATTTATCTATCTATCTATCTATCTATCTATCTATCTATCTATCTATCTATCTATCTATCTATCTATCTATCTATCTATCTATCTATCTATCTATCTATCTATCTATCTATCTATCTATCTATCTATCTATCTATCTATCTATCTATCTATCTATCTATCTCTACATATCTACCTCAATTTCCTCGTACCCCTGCACTGTATCCCATGTATCTACTGTATCATTGCACATTGTGTAAGTATTACTCGTGTTACTCTAATGTTATTTTGTTGTAAGCATTTCACTGATAGGCTACACTTGTTGTTTTTGAAGCATGTGACAATTACATTTTGATTTGATTTGTGTGGCCTTGATGCTATTCAATATATGGCCACGAGATGGCATGGGAACCTAGTTTAATTCTTATCCAGGTAGAGTTGTGGAAATGTGGTCTCCCATTGAGTTGTAATAACAAAGTAATAATGTAATGTATACATCACTCTCTTTCGACAGCTAAAAGTAAAATAATACTATTTCTAATCTAACAAAGTGTACATTTGTGTGGGACATACATGTAGGCTAAACTAAATTACCTAGATTGTCATATGATGGTGTCCGTTGCTGGTTTAGGAACCAGCAAACATGCCTGGGCTCACTTAATAACAATACATTACACTGTATTACACATTTGCTACGTTGTTTCAAAGTATACGTCAGTCAAATAATTTGCGAGTTACAATTGGTTAGTTGCTTTTGTTGGCAACTCAGTAGGCGTTTCCAAGTCCAGCAATTCAGAGGGGAGACGAAAGAAGCTGCTGCGTACAGAAAATGGCTGACAGATTTTCTAGGTTCAACGAAGAACGTGATTTCCAGGTAATGTTAATAAAATATTTAGCAACTAAACACAATAGAGTATAAATAATATCACGGTAATAATTATGCCCTTTAATAACACATTTGAAAAATAATCAGGAATCTGTAGTTAGGTTTATAGCCTATGCTAGCTAGGCTAGTTAGCAGCAACTTGATAGTTCAGTGTTCGACGAGTTGCATTGCTCTCGAGCTCGTCTAGTCTGTCGAGCAATGGATTGAACACACAACTCTCAATTCTAAGCACTTGCTTAGTGGATACAAAATAATATTTGTAATTTTCACAAAGTGAACCAAGTGACCTTGGGATAATGAGCTAACTACATCGAGCTAGCTAGTTGGCTAGCTAGCTATCACATTGTTGGTGCTGACAATGACAATAATGACTATGTACATTTTTTTTGTCATTTAGCAGACGCTCTTATCCAGAGCGATTTACAGTTAGTGCATTCATCTTAAGGTAGCTTGTTGGGTGGGACAACCACAGATCACAGTCATAGTAAGTACAATTTTCCTCAATAAAGTACCTATCATCAAAGTCAGAACTAGAAGGGGGAAACATGAGTTATACTGTACTGTAGCCACCAGCCATGTACATACCTTACCTGGCTGTGCAACATTCAGGCGAGTTGAGAATAATGTGTAACGTTAGCGTTAACTACATGCATCATTTGCAGCAGGTTAACTACTGTATTTAACTACGCCTCTTGTTTATGAATCCTGCACCCACAATGTATTCGTTTTTGTTAACTACCAGTAGGGTACAGCTAACGTTTGCGGATTCACTTCTCAGTTGCTTGACATGTGTTTTGCTTCTGTTATGCTGGTGATGTCGAATATACCTGTTATGCCAACTAGACGACGCAGGCATGTTACATATACTGGGCTACAACTTCAACTGTATTACTGGCTATACCACAACAATAACTGTTAACATCACCTAATGCAATTGATGTATTCAGATTCGTTGGCTTATTGTTTAACTTGTCTGAAACAGGATTGAGTTTTTGTCCTGTCCAGTTTCTGCCTGTGACTGAAGTCACCCTTATAATCTTTTGGTCTTCCAGCATGTCATTTTTATTTGTATAAATTGTATGCCGCCCTATGGGACTCCCAATCACGGCTAGATGTGAGACAGCCTGTATTCGAACCAGAGACTGTAGTGACGCCTCTTGCACTGAGATGCAGTGACTTAGACCACTGCGCTACTCGGGAGCTCTTGCCAGTGAATACATACAGTATTTAGAGTAAAAAAAATGTCAGTGATTAGGTTGTGGTTGAGCAAATGTCAGGTCTGCTGAGCACAAACGTGAACATTTTGTGAACATTTTGTGCAACTTCCAGCGTGTGTTTACTGTGAACACTGAGTTACCATTGTAACAGTGGTCATGTAGGCTACTGTGGATATTTGATCATGTATCATGTGTGTAGAATACGGGCTGATCCGATGCGTTCTACCTATAACAAAATCTCTTGCATAGTTTGTTTTGTTTTGAGATGTTGCATTGAAAGTGGCTATTGCGTTGATTCGATCACAATTGTTCATAGTGTTAACAGGGAAACTTTAGAACAGTGGTCACCAACCTTTTCTGATTCAAGATCACTTTGTGTCAAAATGCAACCTGAGATGTAACATGACTTAAAAAACATAAGCCTATGCAAAATGAACCAATTAAAAACAGTACTGTAGCAACAAGGTTTGTGCAGTAAGCTATAGGCCCAGGCATTATTTTTGCCTCATGCACAACTTCATGTTGTTACTCCTATGAACAGAGAAAGTTAAATATTCCTTGATATTAAAAAAGACCCAAGCCGCTAATAATAGCAACAATGGCAAGCCCATAGATACACTTTCCTACTGTGGTCTTCAGCATTACTGCTGCAGTGCTTGGAGCACTGAGTGGAAATAGGAAAAACGTTTTATGGCGTAAAGGTGTTGAAAACAAAGTGTTGACAGTGCTGAGTAAGAATTTAAACATGAACTCACTCACTCATAAAAACAGTGTCTCTTTGCTGTATTCATTGACAGTTTCTCAGTCATGGCTTTAAAAGTTTTAAAATCTCACTGTATACATTTAGCTGTAGCTTTCTTTTATGCCTGCTACGTCACTGCAGACACGGTCATGTGAGCCATCCAATTGGCCAGTTTTAGGCCTATAGTGCACTTGATTTTCTCTCTGGGCCCGCCGGGAAGGCAGAGTTTATACTTAGACACATGAAATGGTTCAAAATGGCAACAGTTCACCTACCCGGCGTGCAGGGCAGTTTAATCAGGTGCACCCAGCGTAAACAGCCTGAGACTAATGAAAATATAAAATAGCAGCACAAGGCTTTATCATTGTTTTTTTTACAGAAATGTTTGATGATCGACTAGGAACGCCTTGGAGATCGACCAGTCGAACGTGATCGACCGGTTGGTGACCACTGCTCTAGAAAGTTGAGTGAAGTTACATCTCGTGTTTCTCTCTGTGGGCAGATATTTCCCAGGGGAGCTGCACGCTCTGGCTGCTGCACACACTCGACGCTTAGAGGGAACATTGGTCTTCTGTCATGGTTGGCATTGTCATATTAGCTCAGAGTTTGAGAGATTGGGACAAGTTGTGCTAAATTGTGTGCCACTGTCAAAGGCACATTAGTTGGTGTTCACACCGGTCTGTGCTTATGCTTGTATTTGTGGGCAGCTGGAGCTGTCTCACCTCAAGCAGCTTTGGTTGTCTGCTACTCACACTTGTCCTTGACCATAGGAAACACTCAAACTCTTGTGAAATGTGTGCTATGCCATCAAGCAACATGCTGGGATTATGTATACATTAATGGAAAGGACAGTCATTATTTTCTTATGGTGCAAATGCCAAAGTGTTGCTCTGTCACCACCATATAGTGAAGTCAACTACTAGGCTATGTAGAGCATGGCCATGAATGAAAGTTTATTGTATGCTGCATAGTGTTTTCTGTTCGTTGGAGTTCTCATTGTCAGAGAGAGAGTGTTTCCGTAAGTCCTGGCACAGTCAGTAATGATCGCTAGTTTCTAGGTCCCAAGGTAATATTACTCAGCAAATATTAGGTGTTTTGTGATACAGAAAATGATTAAATTATGTGCTTTGATATAGCCTACATTTACTTTTTTATTGGCTGTGTCTGTGATGAATTATGTCTTGCCCTTCAGTCCGTAATGAATGTCTGTGGCATACTTGTATCTCAAATACCTGGGGCCTATTTGGTGAATGAATTAATTTAGCTTAAGATGTTTCTGAAATATTCATGCCAACACTTCTCTTTTGCAGAGTGTGAGAGAAGGTTGAGATTGTGGGGTTGTCGCTGCAGGTTACACTGCGCAATTGAATGTTGAACGTTTCTCATGAACTCATCAAAAATCTCCCTGGTCTGCTCTCACATGTCCTAGCTAGCAAATTTAACCGTCTGCCAGAATTACACATCAGTCAAGCCCCTGTCTCATGCTTGTTATGAAAAGCAGTTTTTTTGTATTTCATTCTGCTTATTTTCTTCTGTTCCTGAATGCAGCTGAATTCTGCTCTCCTAATAAGGCTTAGGACCGGTGCTAGCTGACCTCTTTTGTGTGTTGTGTGTTTACTTTTCCCTGTCACTCACCTCAATCATGGCGAAGGGCCAGGCAGCGTAGAGGACAGGACAGGACAGAGAGAGGGAAAAAAAACCAAGACAGGGAAATGGACAGAGCAGGGCAGGGAGAAGGTGTTTGAGAACACTTTAGATCAGGGCCCTCCAATCTTTTCTAGCTTGAGAGATACTTTAAAAAAATGAAACGTATCGAGCTACTCATTTTTTCCTAACTTTCAAATAGGCACATTCTTCTCTTCCTGGGTGTTTTTAGCAGCCCATAAACGAGACATTTTGACAGATTACACTAGGGGCTTCTTTCTTTGATTGATGGCAGCACTTATTTTTGGACGGGAAGTTTTCTGTTTTTAATTTACTTCTGGGTGCTCTTTAACGCTGTCCTCATCCAAGACCTGTTTGAATGATCCAAGAATATACCAGATCAAGAATGTAGAACAGGGGACCAAGGAAATTACAGTAGATGTCGGTTACCTAGTGGTCAGGATGGTCTCTGGACCAGAAACGGCACTTCAAGATAAGAATATTATCTTTGTTTTAGTGTGAACATCCACTGGCCACTCCACTCTCATGGTGTCCACAGATCTGTGGCTGGGCATCCTGTGCAGCTGCTGTGGGGTGGGGGGGTGTTAGGACTAGGAGAGGCAGCACTAGCACACACAGCTTGTTTTGTGGCCTCAGAGCCCAGTGAAGACTGCTCCAGACCAGCTGTTCCCAGCATGCAGTCTGTCAGCCAGAGGCCCAATGAGGCTTCCTCACACCACACTACCTCCTGTGAGGAGCAGAAGACGGAGTCGTGTGGTCGGCCCAGCCTCACACAGCCAGAGCCAACCCCGGCCAGGCCAGTCTGCTGCCGTTATACTGCTCAGTCTCAAACTGTCGCAGTCAGTGTTCACACTCTGCTGCCTTCATTCCCTCTGGAGCATTCTGCATTTCCATGATCTATTGTCTCTCCAAACACTGGGTTTTCTAAGAATGTGTGAACATTCTACTGTCCTGGGTTCTATCATAGTGGGTTTCTTTTAGCTGTGCCCAGTGACCACAGAACAAGCTGTCTATCATACCTCTAATACTCCCTTACATGATCAGCTCTGTGGTGGTTGGATGGTAGGGGATACTGGGATTATGGGCTTGGAATTGTTTTGGTGAATACAGACCCGGGGGGGGGAGGAGTGTGGCACCTATCATCTGACTTCTCTCCAGTCTGAGCTCATTCCTCACATTCTGCTGAGGCTAGCATTTTCCACTTTCGTTAAATAATGTGAGGGGGGAGGGGGGGCCATTGATAAGCAAGGACAATGAGACTGGGCATTCATGCCCGAGTGACCCATGTTAGTCATGCAAACTCGGCAGCACTTGGGTTTTTGAGAGGAAATTGAAATGTTTTGATTTATGATGAAGCTGTCTGCACTTTTCAAAGGCTTGATCACAGTGGGGACCTCCGAGCCCATGTAGAGCACCTGTAAGGCTGCCTTACTGGCTCCTGGTGAGAGTGTTGGCTCTCTGGTGGGGAGCCCTAGGGCAGGCCATATGTTCCAATGCTTGTAAGATGGGGTCTGCTTGTGAGTGTTGAAGCCCACTGTTCTTCTGAGTCATGTGATTTGATAGTTATTATTTTTTGGGATTGGATGTTTCGAACATTGCTCACCATCTGCTGCAGCGGGAGTCAGCAGTCATGAGAAAATTAGTTTAGAAAATAATGGAAATAAAAGTGCTGAAAACAAATTGGCTCCCTATTTAAAAAGATGGAGAACAAGCTATGAAGGAAAAATACTGGGGTTTTGCTGCAGGTACAGCTAACATACTCAAAAATAATATCCAAATATGTAACTACCGAATGAGTGGTGGTTGAGAAGTTAACACTAACTCAGGACAGTAGTCTATGTGAATCTCCAGTCCAGGATACCCAGGCGCTCAGTATTCGCCAGGTGTTTTTATCCTGGTCTACACGAGAGCCCGCTGCCAAGCAACACTGCACATGGAACACCCAGAGATCCAAAGACAGTCTGTCTAGTCTCAGCCTGTGTACACACACACACACACACACACACAGCTCCTGCCTCATCCCACCCATCTCATAGAAAGCCCATTGATTTAAACTAAATTGTCATTGAGGCTCAGGCATGTTGCATGTTATAACATTATGCAGAGCATACTGCTCAGTATTCAGAGCACCACTCTCTCTCTTCTTTCGCTCTGTTCTTTCATGTCTCCACCATCACACTCGGTCTGAGCAGCAGACTTCCCCCCAATGTGGGGTCATTCAAGTTAAGCATCCATTTCAGTGTTGCAGTGGTAGCGGAAACCCTCAGTTACAAGTTTAGATTGATGTTTATTTAAATTAATACCAAAATATTGATTGTGCTTTTGTGGTGGAATTAGACCAGAGACGGAAGGGAGATGAGAGGGGACCAGCAGGCAGCAGTGGGAAGATGAGATCATTGTGGCAGGAGCTGCAGCTGGCTACACGTTAGGCATTCTGATCACTTCAGAAAATCAAGAGAGTGGTGTGTAGTTGGAAGTAAGGGAGCAGGTGATCAGTTTGAATTTAATCTTTGTTTTGTCTTGAAGGTTTGAGCTAGAATTGCGGGATCTATTCTAGTTAGGCTAGTGTCTGTGTTCTTCAGTGTATCCCTCAGTTCTAAAGATGAAGTGGTAGTAAACTATGTAGGTGAGTAGAGACTGTCACTGCTGCTGGCTGCCTCTTCTACAGACTTCAGAGCACATCACAGTCTCATCAAAAGACGTCCCGCAGGTTCAAACCCACTTAGGCTTGATGCTCTGCAATAATAACGTATTAGAAATGGATCTTCCGCTCAGGTTGTGCTCACGTGCTCCTTTAAAAAAAAGGTCAGCGTATAGCTCTGCCTCAGTCGTCTAAAACCATTTGATGAAGTCAGTACTGTAGCACTACCCAAGCCTCAAATATATTCAGAGCAAAATTATATGTGTCTCAGGATCTCTGTATTATTCAACACTTTGGAACAGTGGCTTTAAGTCAGTCTTATTGAACACATTGAAAGAACATTTGCACCTTGTCGACGGAGTGACACGCCCGTTACTCATCTCATGATGTCATCCCCAGGTCAAGGACCCTGTCTCATAGGATGCCTTGTTTTTGCATCCTGCCCGCCCTGAAAAATACGAATAACTCAATAAATGCTAGCCCCCCAATTTGTTCCCCCTCATTGCAGACAGTGTACTGTAGTGAAATGGGTTAGATCTCTCTGCACTGACCTCATGGCATTGAAGTGTTGTGGTTAATAAAGCTACACAGCCTATTATTTTGTACCACTGGTTTAACCACTCAGGGTGGAAATTAAGTTTCCATCTGTCTTGTAAGATATGGTGCTCTTCAACTGTCAAACGTAGGCAGTAGAGAACCTTATCTCAACAGTGTGTGTGTGTGTGTGTGTATAAAGGCATCTATATGGGTTTTAACAGGTCCATTCCATCCCCTTTTGATTGTGTGGTTTCTGTGTAATTGTGAAATATGTTTTAGCCTCTTGGGAGCTGAAATGGTTTCACTTCCATCAAGGGAACACAAAAACAGTATGAGTTTCTATTTTGTAGTCTTGCTCCAGTTTTCCTTTGGTTGTTGTTCACCACTGAGCTCTCTCTCTCTCTCCATCTCTCTCTCCATCTCTCTCTCTCCATCTCTCTCTTGCGCTGTCTCTCTCTGTCTCTGTGTGTTATAGAGATGAAACGGTATGAAAATTTCATATCACGATTATAGTGACAAATTGTCACGGTTATCAGTATTATCGCGATACTGTTAAAATGTGCTGGAAATGTTCAAAGAGTACTGATACACACTGAAATCATTTCACCAAGTTTTATATTGAAAACCAACAAATAAAATGTGCAGCACTATGCCCTTTGTGTGCATTAACATTAAAATAATAAAATTAACATTAAAGACGGCATCATGTGGCCATGAGGTAAAAGTTTCCCTAGTGCAGGTTTTAATGAACACAACCTTAAGTAAGCAAATCAAATGTGCATATAAAAGCAACACAAGTAAATCAATGTGCATGTAAGATCAGTGCAACCATATGTAAACAAATCCAGGTGACATTAAAATAACAACACAAAATATGTCAACAAATCAAATGAACAGCACTGATTGCATGTCCGTTCTCTCCTTCATAAAGAAATAAGGTGCTGCTGGCCTAACATCCTGTAGGTATGCATCTTTGTTCACTTGAGATTTAAATGTCAAAATGTATCATGTCCTTTGCAATGTAATATGAAAGGGCTGCAGTGAGGTCTTGAGCATTTTTTGATGTGGGTTCATAAGCAGCCTGCCTTTTAAATGCTTGCTCTCGTGTCTGTGTCACAACTGTAAATGAGGAGGGACCAGTAGCATCACTGGGTTTGCCTGCTGCACGCCCACTCTGTAAACAAGGGAATAGCAAATGTATTATTATTATTGATGTTACATTATAATTATTATTCTCACACACACAGTCTATGTTCTGTGTTGTAACGTGTTATTGTGTGCGATGGGCGAAAAGTCTGCAGACACAAGACGCAAACAGCAGCAGAACAACAGCAGCAGAACAACTAGTGTTTAGGTATCACTGAAAGCTTCAGTTTACATTATTGACAAGCTATTAGCAAGTTAGACAGACAAACCATGACATTTTCCCCCATTCTGAAGTCCCCACATCATGCATTGAGCTAAAAGTTAACTTGCCTTGCATTTGCTATAAAGTAGTGGATGGTGGTTACGAAGATGACTCAAGAGATTTGAAGTGTTGCCCCCTTTCGCAGCGATTTTTTTTTTTCATGTTCTGCAGACAGGGTGACCATCTTCGATTAGAGTTTCCTTCAGCACTCTTGTAAGACCCAAAATATATGCGACCACACTTCAGATTTGGTCCTCTTAGAAGGCTGAAAAATCTCCAGAGTGCTGTCACTGCCTTCCTCCATGTTTTCACACAAAACAAAACCCACGTTGCACACTGCACCTGCGTCAGACTGTTGCTAGCGTTGGTTGATGCTGGACAGTATTTACCGTGAGTTAAAAAAAACAACTGGTAATCAAACATGGATTTAATGATAATTAAAATTTGAAATCGTCAGTAACCGTTTCATCCCTAGTGTGTTAGTCTGGTGTCTAACCCTCTGTCCCCATGTCTTCTCTCCTAGGGGGGAAATCACTTCGACCAGTATGAAGAGGGCCAGTTGGAGCTGGAGCAGGCGTCCCTGGACAAGCCCATAGAATCGGTAAGGCCGCATCCTTCACCCCTGCACCTTTTGGACAAGCCCAACTTGAAACCGTGTTGTGTGTGTGTGTGTGTGAGAGAATGGATGATTGGTCCAGAGAAAGAGGAATAAGAGCCTCGCCCCCTTCATTCACCCTGTACTACCTGTGTGATAGACACGTCCAGTGTTCCCTTGACAACCCATTTTCCCTACCCAATCTGTAGAATCACTGTAGACCCCTCCCTTCCCAAGCCCTCTGCTTCCTGTGCCATTTCCTGTGTGATAGCGCTTAGCTGGATGAATAGGATTATATTTTCATTATTTTAGTTTTTTTAGATCTTAAATCTGAATGTGCGTCTGTCTTTTTTAGCCAGTCATCCAGGCACTAGTTCACCAGATTGTGAAATAGTGAAGTGGATAAGGCACTGTTACCAGTCTATAGTTTAAATACCTTACAATCACTCTGTTAAAAGGGCAGTGTACAGTCAAATGTAATTTGTGTATGTCTTCAAGGGAAGCCTGAGTTCCCTGAGGTTTAGTAATGAAAGGTTTCTAATCCCTGTTTGCCTTCCTTGCCCTCGGTGCTAAATTACACCGTGGCTATTTAGCAATAAAGGCCATTTGTACAAACCTCTCTAGCCCCCTGTACAACACATCTCATCACATATACACACACTCTTCTTATATATATATATATATATATATTTACACACACACACACAGTCATGTGAAAAAGTAAGTACACCCCCTGGAAAGTACTTTTTTATTTTTTTTGCATATTTGGAAAAGGCAAACAAAAATGCCTTTTCCTTATTGGGAAAAAGTTAGCACACCATTACCATCACATAAAATGGCTGAAATTAGAATTAGGTACCAAAACAAGTGCAAATGATTAGAAAACATTAGAGAGAAACGAAGGAGGGTCCAGTCTTCCATAAAGATAAGAAAATTGGTCTGGTTTGGTCTTAACCATATGGGCGTGTGGTAACACACCCGAGGCCCTCAGAAGAAAGATTATTGATACCTATGAGTCTGGGAGGGGTTACAAATTCATTTCCAAGCAATTCAAAGTACATAATTCCACTGTCCGACGGCTCATCTACAAATGGAGAAAATTCCAGACCACTGGAAATCTACCTAGGACAGGTAATCCCACCAAATTCAGCTCAAGAGCTGACCGAAAGATGCTCATAGAAGTCTCCAAGAACCCCAGGGTAACATCAAGATATCTACAGGCCTCTCTTGCCACAATCAATGTCAAAGTGCTTGAGTCAACTGTCAGAAAGAGACTGCACAAACTTGGCCTACATGGGAGGTCAGGAAGGAAGATGCCTCTGCTCTCAAAAAAGAATATCAAGACACAACTGACTTTTGCCAGACAACACCTGGGTAAAGTCAGTTGTGTCTTGATATTCTTTTTTGAGAGCAGAGGCTTCTTCCTTCCTGACCTCCCATGTAGGCCAGGTTTGTGCAGTCTCTTTCTGACACTGTACCCATGCACTAACGACATTGATTGCGGCAAGAGAGGCCTGTAGATCCCTTGATGTTACCCTGGGGTTCTTGGACTTCTATGAGCATCTTTCGGTCAGCTCTTGGTTTCTCTCTAATGTTTTCTAATGATTTGCACTTGTTTTGGTACCTAATTCTGATTTTAGCCATTTTATGTGATGGTAAAGGTAGGGGTGTACTAACTTTTTCCCCATAAGGAAAAAGCATTTTTGTTTATTTTAGTTGCATAACATTTTCCATTTTTCTTTTGGTGATTTGTTAAATTGGGTAACCTTTATCTGTCAATAGTGTTAAAGTGAAGATTACATATCCATCTGTCTAAATATGTAAAAAAAAGGAGAACTTTCCAGGGGGTGTACTTACTTTTTCACATGACTGTGTGTGTGTGTGTGTGTGTGTGTGTGTGTGTGTGTGTGTGTGTATACATATATACACACACACACACACACACACACTCCCATAGTTAATTATAGCTTGCTAGCACCCTAGCCACTCTTAAGCACCATCACGAGATGGACATACTCACTAGGGGCCCTGTCGATAAATACAATCTAATCTAATACTCTGGGCTAACAAGACAAGATTAGGAGCGTAGCACACAATCACATACTCACACATGTTCCCAACACACACACACACACTGACACGTTGCAATGCAGGGGGGGGCAGGCAGGCAAATCAGATGATGTGGTCTGATTGTTCTGCTCTGACCTGATTTGGGAAAGGAAAGCAACTCGGTGCCTTATCCACTCCACAGCAAGAGAAGATCAAAAGTGTAGGCTTGGAGATGGAAGTGTGTGTGTTTAGTATTTGTGTGTGTTTGTGTGTATATAGGACAGTCATCTCAGAACGTTACAGTATTGTACACAACTTGGGGTGTTCGACATTTCTCTCCTGCAGCGAATTGGCCCCTATTAGCTAAGCAGCAATGACCCGGTTTGTATTTGCACGCTCTGCTTTCCTACTCCCATCTTTTAGGGTTTCCTTGTAACGCTTCTCTTACTGTCTCTCTATCACTCTTTCTCTGTCTTCACATCGCTCTACCTCTTTCTGCTCTCTCAATCAATCTTCTCTCTGTTCTTTTCATGCATCTATGTTCAATCGATTCTTTCTCTCTCTTGATCTCTCTACTACACAGTGATTCGGTGTACAGTACCCTCTGTCATTCTGTGCTGGCATGGTGCTTGTGCAACTGGGACTGCATTTTTCGCTGACGAGGCACATGGATAATATCGCAGGCAGCTCTTTTCTCTAGCTCCCTCCCTCCCTCTCTCTGAAGCACCATGGAGAGCAGGCCTGAACTCCACTCTTGTCTCCACAATGTCTATCTATCCCCTCTGTCCTCTGACTCCAGCTATTGATCTGATTCAGAGCATCTCAAGGCACAACAGAACATTATCTTAGCCCAGCTGCATTGAGAGTTCATGGCGAGAGTTCCAGCTGCATTGATAAATAAAGCTTTACTTACAAGAAGGCTACGAGGAGGCTTTTTAGGCTTTATACAGCCAGTCTACATAGAAACGCCACACACCCACACAACTATACCGCTAGACGATGAAAGCTAGCCTTAAGAATGTACCTGTAACAAAGCCAAATTATTCAGTCAGGCACTCTGGTGTAAATAAGCCCTGTGTCTGTTCTGTTGTGAGGCACATAGACAGCAGCAGTAACAATAGTGGTAACAGCAAGGTCATTCTGTCCTTATCCTAGCTCTGCTGTTCTGCTGCTCTGAAAGCATTACTAAGCCATGCTAAAAAGGCTTCCTTTATGAAATGTGGGGGAGAGTCTGGCCCTGACCATTTCTCCATAGTCCTTCATTGTGTATATATATAAATATATAGACCCTGATGAGTTGTCATGGTAGGCGGTCAAACCAAGCTGATCCACGTAGCACCAATCCACTCACTGGCTCAGGAGCCCGCTGTGGGTGGGCGGTCGAGAGGAGGCGAGAGGACTGGAGAGGTGGCCTGCCTACCTGGGTAAAGTGGTTCTGTTGCTCCTGCAATATTGTCTATGGAGGGGCGCTGAGAGCCGGGCTGCAGCAGCACAACCACTCCTGACACACGTGGAGAGACAGAGGACTGTCACTTCAACCACAGACTCATGCACTCACATAATGCGTACCAAACCTTTAATTTCATCGAAATTGCAGTTGATCAGTTTTGACATTTCACAGTTCCACTTAGTCTGATTTTAAAAGTCTATAACACACCAACCCCAGGTGCGTGTGTTTGCCAGTTGAAACCCCCCCTCCTACCCCAGCAGCAGTGTCATGGCTCTGGGGTGACAGGGGCCAGTGACAGTCGTCAGCGTGTCTCACGTCACGGAGCTGGCTGGTTGTGCAGTGCCCGCTCCTCTCTGCGCCCTTCCCCTGCCACTCATTTTGTGTGTTCTTATCTGTAGGCAGCTAGAGGTCTGTGGTACTTTATTGGGATCTGTTTTCTCTCTGTCTTTCCCCTCTGGTCTCTCGCTCTTTCTCTCTAACATTGTTTTTGCCATGCATGTGTTAACTGGGTATCATTTGGTACTACCTCTCTCACAGTGTGTCCTAATCACAACACCTTTCCCCTCTCCTCTCCCCCATTTCTCCAATGTCTCCTACCCCTGTCCCTTCCAAATCCCAGGCCCTGAGAGAGATATGCAGTGGGTAGCCTCAGACACACACACACACACACACACACACACACACACACACAAGAGAAAACTCAATTTTAAAAACACCTGTGCACAAACTGTTCTGGCCTCAAACTTTGAGAGAGAAGATTCATTTCATACCGTGTCGTTTCACATTTATGCCTTCGGGCCTTTTATCTTAGGTTACTGAGACGCTGCTCCAAGTCAGGGTCAGCCACATTACAGCACCACTGACAACAATATTCAGTTACAGTCAAACCTCAGTCAGATTAGAAGGAAACGTACATGCCCAGGGATTTCTGACAGGTCAAAGGTCATACATCACCCTCTCATGGTGCAATACAACTGTAGTAACACATTGACCCTTGCCCACCCTCCATATCTTATCACCGGTGCTAACAGCCATTTGGGTCTGACAGACCGTCACGGTGCACCAACTGCTTCAAGGCTACGTCCATGTATCAACAGAGCTGTATCTGTCTTTGAAAAGATCATCCTTCTATAGGTGTTTTTTTCACTGTCACCCACTCGCACAACAACATCGCTCACACACACACACACACACACACACACACACACACACACACACACACACACTCACACACACTCAGCCTAGAGGAACACATAATTTATACACATAGACTACTGTGCTGTGGCTCAGGCACCAGCTGTATCTTTCCTCTTCTCCATGCGCTGTTAAAGTGTTACATCCCAGCCTTCATTTGGGAAAATGAACCCCTGGAAGATTACCAAGGGAAAGGTCAACTGTCATCAGTCACTCCTCCCCTTTACAACCTTGACCCCTCCTAGGGCTCGATCTCTATTTAGCACCAGCTCCAACACTGCACACTGACGAGGTCAATTAAATGTTTTTAAGGTCATTGATGGTAATGGATACAATGATCCAGACCGAGATGGTCCTCCGGTAAAGTCACGTAACTCCTCAAGGTAAACTGAGCAGACCCAAGGTTAGGTGACAACTGCTCCCCAATATGGTGGTGCTAACAGGGTTGGGCATTGGTTGGAAGGTGTCTGCAGGGACCGTTGTTTCCATTTAGTCACAGCTATCTGAGCCTCAGCAGGGAGGAATGTGAGTGTGCCAGGCAGACAGAGAGCCGAAGACAATGGAGCTGGAAAAAGAGCTTTACAAGGAAGAGGAGAGGAGAGCTGCCCCCGTTCTCTGTCCAACAGACCAGGTTTTTACCAGACTCCTGGAAAAATACACATTCCACATGGGGGCGAGAGAGGGTGACGTCTGACTGCTACCCTCTGTTTTCAAATGTCAGAATAATAGTAGAGAGAATTATATATTTCATCACGTTCCCAGTGGGTCAGAAGTTTACATACACTCAATTAGTATTTGGTAGCATTGCCTTTAAATTGTTTAACTTCGGTCAAATGTTTCAGTAGCCTTCCACAAGCTTCCCACAATAAGTTGTGTGAATTTTGGCCCATTCCTCCTGACAGAACTGGTATAACTGAGTCAGGTTTGTAGGCCTCCTTGCTCGCACACGCTTTTTCAGTTCTGCCCACAAATTTTCTATAGGATTGAGGTCAGGGCTTTGTGATGGCCACTCCAATACCTTGACTTTGTTGTCCTTAAGCCATTTTGCCACAACTTTGGAAGTATGCTTGGGTGTCATTGTCCATTTGGAAGACCCATTTGCGACCAAGCTTTAACTTCCTGACTGATGTCTTGAGATGTTGCTTCAATATAATTTTCCTTCCTCATGATGCCATCTATTTTGTGACCAGTCCCTGCTGCAGCAAAGCACCCCAACAACATGATGCTGCCACCCCCGTACTTCACGGTTGGGATGGTGTTCTTCGGCTTGCAAGCCTCCCCCTTTTTCCTCCAAACATAACGATGGTCATTATGGCCAAACAATTCTATTTTTGTTTCATCAGATCAGAGGACATTTCCCCAAAAAGTATGATCTTTGTCCCCATGTGCAGTTGCAAACCATAGTCTGGCTTTTTTATGGCGGTTTTGGAGCAGTGGCTTCTTCCTTGTTGAGCGGCCTTTCAGGTTATGTCGATATAGGGCTCGTTTTACTGTGAATATAGATACCTATTTGTACCTGTTTCCTCCAGCATCTTCACAAGGTCCTTTGCTGCTGTTCTGGGATTGATTTGCACTTTTCGCACCAAAGTACATTCATCTCTAGGAGACAGGCTGCGTGGTCCTGTGGTGTTTATACTTGCGTACTATTGTTTGTACAGATGAACGTGGTACCTTCAGGCTTTTGGAAATTGCTCCCAAGGATGAACCAGACTTGTGGAGGTCTAAAAAAAATGTCTGTGGTCTTGGCTGATTTCTTTTGATTTTCCTGTGATGTCGAGCAAAGAGGCACTGAGTTTGAAGGTAGGCCTTGAAATACATCCACAGGTACACCTCCAAATGATGTCAATTAGCCAATCAGAAGCTTCTAAAACCATGACATCATTTTCTGGAATTTGCCAATCTGTTTAAAGGGACAGTCAATTTAGTGTATGTAAACTTCTGACCCACTGGAATTGTGATATAGTGAATTATAAGTGAAATAATCTGTCTGTAAACAATTGTTGGAAGAATTACTTGTGTCCTGCACAAAGTAGATGTCCTAACCGACTTGCCAAAACTATAGTTTGTTAACATGAAATCTGTGGAGTGGTAACAGCATGTAAATGTCCGACTTTAACTGTAGTTACTAGTCACTATCTCTCTCCCGCGCGCGCTCCAACACTGCAAGAGACAGACTGACAAGGTCAGTTAGATGGTTTTTAAGGTCATTGATGTTAATGGATTCAATGACCCTGACCAAGGCTGTCCACCGGTAAAGTCACTGGATTACTGTGTTGTCAGTTCTGTGGGTTAGGCCTCAGACAGTGATGGTGCAGTAATCCCTTTAAAAACCTCCAGTATAATGCAAGGGAGTTCTGAACCCCAGTGAGAGGCTCACACACAGCCAGAATCAACTGCACACATACACACACACACAAAATGACAGCGACGGCATAACAAGGTTTGAAGACTCACACACTCTGAGGTTCCTGGTAGGATGCCCCTGTATACCTCTTCCTTCCTTTACCCCTATCTATTTGGTTTTACCCTCCCTGCTCTTCCCCCTCCCATGCACTGTGTCAATGACAGCACAATGCACATTACCCTCCCTACTGCACATTACCCTCCCTACTGCACATTACCCTCCCTCCCACCACTCTCTCTGTGTGGATTTCTCTTGTTTGGATAACATTCCATTTTTATTTCTCCTATATTAACAGTAATCATTAAATCAGCGAATTTATTGACATGCCTAGTTACCACATTTCTGTTTTGTGTACAGTGTTTTATTTAAATTTTAGGGCATAATAAAGATTTTAGCTTCTTTTTATTTATTTATAAGAACTAGAGAAAGCTAGAAAACAAATTGCAGTTGAAAGCGTTAGTGACTGGCTGGTTTCTTACATTGTGTCACGTGTGACTGTTCTTTTGACAGCCCAGTATTTTAAAGCCAGGTTCGTATGGAAATGCCTTCACTCCACTTGCACTGCTGTTGGAACTCGCCGTCGTTGCTTTTCATCCGTCCGTCCGTCTGTCTGTCTTCTTCTTAATTTAGTGCATTCATTAATCTGTTGTTCAGCACAGCCTACGCCTCATCTCCGCCCTCACACTCTGCTCAGTCCATTCTGATTGGCTCATTGATCAGTTTCAGCCGTTTGGACTGAAGTTTCTCCCCCTCAACAGCCCCACCTGGTTTTCCTCATTCTGATTTAAAGACACAGTTATTATGTGGGAGTGTTTCATACTATTGGCTTACATTTGATTTCCCCAACCACCACCACCAACCTACATAACCCCTGAAAGGTAATATTAGATCAACTACTACTCTCCTCAGCCAGCGCTTATGTGCAGGTTGTTGTAGGCAGGTGCAGCACCATCTTACTGCAGTGAGAACTGAAAGCATTCCCAGTATCTCTGTGTCAATGGAGCAGGAAGGAGCCCACTGCAGCACCATCTGCAGTGCAGAGAGAAGAGGCAGCAGAGGGTAATGGGAATTGTAGTCCTCCAGCCCCTCTCTTATTTATATCTGCTCCATCTTTATTTGTCTAGCAACCAGCATGAATATGTTATATGGTGACACCAGGTGATGTATAGCCCCTGTTATTATAAGTACACATGCAATCCCTCTCCCCAGCATATGAGGACCAGTATGGATTCCTCTCTTATCTGTGCTCAGAGCGGAAGATCTGACAGGCACACAGATACAGCTCATATATCCCATATTCCCAGGCTCCGCTCTACTGGGTGTTCCTGTCCGGAATTAGACGAGAGGGGAAAAACACACAACCAAACAGAGCTAGGAAGTGGTACAGTTACACTTTCCCCGGGCTAATGTAGGAAAACAAATATTTTGGTATTTTATTAGCTAGGCCCTACAACAAATACTGTATATTAGGGAGATTATCAGTGGCTTTGGAAGGGAGTTGCCATTTCAACAATATTTTACTCACTTAAAACCAATTAGGTAATGATATTTTAGTTATCGATAAGCAAGCGTGGAGTTTACATAGTTATACAGATGTGGCGGGGGGGCACTAGTTTGGGTAGAAATAGCACAGGGACTCTAATCCATCTTGGACAAAGGCAGATGGGCGGAGATGCAGCGTGTGCTGTGTGATCACTACCCCTTCCACATGCACTAACCCATACTACGCCACCACGCTTAGAGCTCCATCCACTTCCACGGCCCAGCCTTAGCCTGCTCCACCCTAACCCCTGCCCTCTCTCTGTCAAGATAACCTACTATGACCCTGTCCATCACCTCACCTCTGTGCTTGAGCCCATCTCAGACTAACACCATTGGTCCGTTGTAGTTCTGTTGACCCGCCCCCTCTGTATATGCATCATCATATACAGTCCAGTACTAACACCGACGTCTCTTTTTGTTAAACTCTTTAACAAAAAGCTGCATGCTGTTTTACTGTTTGGTTTCTATCCTTCCCCTTGGTTTTCTGTTTGTGAAATTTGACGTCTACTCTCCTTGTGATTATAAATATCCTTTTTTGGGTTGGTTTGTATGTTTTTGATAGATTGCAGCACCCTGGTGAATGGTAGTAGAACATCTTGGAATAGTTATAATCACAACTGAAACACTACCTTCTTTTACAAACCTCACTGTTTCTGTTTTCTTTGTGCTTGATGATGTACTGTAGTTTGTGGTGCAACAGTCTTACTACTGACCCATAGCGATATAACAGTCTGTCACCCATAGCGATATAACAGTCTGTCACCCATAGCGATATAACAGTCTGTCACCCTCTCTCCAACACACTCATACACACTCTCTCAACCCTGGGCCTTGTAATGGTAACCCAAGGCCCTCTTATCTCTTGCTCTCTCTCTCTCTTTTTCCCGCTCTCTCGCTGTATTTCTATCGTGACAGCTGCATATTTTTCGTGGTGCTCCCCTCTGTCTTGGTTATGGAATCACAACACAGCTTGGAGTTTCTGGTCCTCTTTCTGTTAACGCAAGATTTCCATCTCTCGTTTTTTGTTCCATTTGTTTGTGTATGATAGATCTCGCTCTGTAGCGGTTCATATATGTATGAGCGTGTGATACATATATTACCATCTCCTCTTCCTCCTTCCCCTCGTACCTCCCAGTCAGCTGATATTATCTCTGTTACAACAACTGTTCATCCCCAGTTTGTAAGCTTTACAGGTTTTAATCAGCACCTGTTAGGGTCAGATCTTTCTCTACCCCTCAGTGTGGACATAAGGATGTTAGTACAGAGATTACACATAACAACCCCCTCATAGTAGTGGAAGGCTAATCCCTCTTCTCAGTCTCCCTCCCTCTTTCCCTCCCTCCTCACCTCTCCCTGTGCTGGAAGACACTGATGTCACATGGTGTAGGAGGTGATGATGATGATGGTTTGATAGTAGTCCTGTATGTGTTTGACCCGTGCCCACGGGGAAAGCTTTTCTTATTATTGGAATATTTTTGGTATTTTTCTCCTCTGTTCTGTCTGCCAGGATAACATCGGGCACCGGCTGCTTCAGAAACATGGCTGGAAGCTGGGGCAAGGACTGGGCAAAACCATGCAGGGTAAGAAGACACTCGCCCTCTCTCTCTCCCTCAATACTCCTTTCTCTGCTAATACTGTCTCTACTCCTCTCAGTACTCCTCCTCTCTGCCTCACCTTTCTCCAGGGTTTATTTTGTACTTTTCTTGTTTTGTTTCTTTTCAACTGTTTCCTTTTTTATTTCTTTACCACCATGTACTTTTTCTGATCTCTCTGTCTTCCTGTTTTGGTGGATAGAAAGGGTTGGAGTATTTAGTGACATGACCCCGGTACAGTTGTCCCTGTCGGTCTTGCACTGGTCTTCACCAGAACTAGGTGTAGAAAGGATAGTGTAATGAACCCTGGGACAGTAGGGGAGGGGCAGAGGGAGAGAGGGAACCAACGAGGGAGGAGGGTGGTAGTGTTCTTTGCATCACTGCTGTTCCCTTCCCATGATGCATTTAGCCTAGAGCAGATTTGACTAAAGTGGGCCAGAGTTTTTTTGGAGGGGAGGAAGAATGCATGCCCACCACACACAAACTCACTGATGCTCATTGCTTACAAGCTCCCTTGAGACACACTGCCCTCAGCCAAAGAGAGCTGCTGTTCATTGTCCTCCAAAATACATAGTCTGATGGTGGAATGCTTGTGTATACCCAGCCTGGTTCCACTGTGAAGTCCAGGTCTGCTTCTCGGATGTTCCACCGATCAAGAGTCCAGTTAGTTTCACACTGTGTGTGTTTGCCTTTGAACAACTGTATCATGTTTGGAATTTCACCTCAATTTAGCTTCAGAGCCGTGGTGATTAGTACAGTGATAGTAACCACTGTATGGTTAGATTTGTGCTCGTAGAAGACTGCATAGTTACCGTAACTGATGTGGTCGTTAACTAGCTATGTGGAGTCTAATATAATAGCCTATATGTCATGCCTTCCTGTTCTACCCTCCCCAGTCTTTAGTTAAAGTCATTGAGTCGATGTTGGTTAGATTTAATAACTGCTAATCTCACTCCCTCCATTTCAGTTATCAGTCTCTACCTGTTAACTGGCACTTTATTTAAATGAATTTTAATAAAGCTAGAAGCCTTCATTTTTCTAGGCGCACTGGTGCTCCTAAATAAAAATTCCAGGTCGCACAGAAAAATATTAAGGCGCATATGCGAGTAAAATGGTTGCACTGTAGAGTCCTGTGTAGTGTTGTTTTCCATCAGCTTTCAATTATGTCATTGTTGGCAGGCTGGTTGGGCCATGCAGTCTATTGAGAAGTGGTTTAGAGTGTGAGTGCGTACTTTATTGGGCTAAGTCCAGGAGCCTTAACCTTTTCATCCAACTCCTGTCACTCGTATTTGTTTCCACCCAGAGCTAGCTACATATCCCAGACCCGTCTTTCACCCAGCCTTCTCTCATCCCTCCATCGTTCCTCTCTTTCACCCCGTTGCCTTAGTCACACCACCCTCTCCCTACACACCCAGTGGATATATAGCGCTGTGTTAGAGAACCTTGTTTTTATACTGGCTTTTAGAGGAAGAGGCAGTTAGCATGTTGCTATTGCTCCCTGCAGCAGCCTCAGGTGCAACATCAGGATCTGCACTGAGTTAAGACCTGCGTCAGTCAGGTCAGCCGACTATTTGTGTAAGGGAGGCAAGTGTAGTGTTCGTAGCTCAGTGCACAGTGCATTCTTTTAGTCTGCGTTTCTGTCTGTAATGTTTAGCCATGGCTTATCTAGCTGAGAATCTGTCCCACCCTGCCATTTGGCAGTCACACAGAGGAATGCTATACAGACACACACACACACACAGCAGCTTCAAACACAGCAGCCACTGCAAATGAAAACCAACAACGCTCTTGTAGGCTAAGAAGCTTTGTGAAGATGTTGCTACACTTGTATCAATGACTCATCTGTGGCCTTGAAGAGAACAGCCAGTGTGTGTGGCGGCTCTCTTGTTGATGGTCTTGACGCGGTCACATGAGGAATGGTGGATTGAAGTGTTGCTTGTTTAAGGTGAGACTCATGGCAGAGAGTGTCAGGGCCGGTTGGCAGGGCTTCCTGGTATTGCTGCTCTCTCTCCTCTCCTCTGCTCATGGACATATAGGGCCTTCAGTCCCTTTCTCTGTCACCAGTTACCAGCCAGAGGCCCTATAGTCCATGACACTGCCTCCTACAGGACACATTGGGTACTACCTGTCTGTGAGTGGGCGAAAATACTGCAGTGACCCAAGAGCCTGATGCATTGATAACAGGATTGAAACAGACTGACAGTACAGCAGCTGCTCTAGATGGTGTCTGTCTCTGTCTGGGTGTTTTGTTTTTAAATATGACTTTTAAAAACAGACCTGCTGTCTTAATTTTCAGTAATCTGGCAAATAAAGGGGGTTGTATGTTGGATGTGATTTGTACATAATCTGTTTTATGTACTAAGCAGCAGGTAGCCTAGTGGTTAAGAACGTTAGGCCAGTAACCGAAAGGTTTCTCGTTCGAATCCCCGAGCCAACTATCTGTGCCCTTGAGCAATTACTCAAATGTCAAATGTTTAAGTGGGTAAATGTGCCCCTGTTCCAGTAACTCTTGTGTTGTTGCTGTTCGCATGGTGTCAGTTTAGTGTGGTTATGTAAGCAGTGTGCTCTGCTCTGTGGGTAGATGAGGCTGTCCGTGTCGCTAGTCTGCCTGCATGGCCAATTTGGTCTGGTCTGAACCCAAAAACTGTGGACAAATATGGTCATCTACTTTAGTCCGGAGTGGACTTATTATGCAATCACTGTATCACGCCATTACATCACTGTAGAATTAATCTGGGGTCATATAATAATAGTAATAATAATAATACAAGATTATAATGGTTCTCTCCCTTCCTGTCAGAACAGAAGCTGTTTTGAATTGATAGCAGTGTGTCCCTGTGCTTTGAGTTTTACTGTATTGACTCTGTTCTTATTTCTTCTTTTGTTCTTTTTGCTCTTTTTTTAGGTAAGGTTTGTTGGATTCTCTCTATGTCTGTGTGTGTGCGCGTGTGTGTGTGTGTGTGTGTGTTTCTCCCACTCTACAATTGACCTCAATGTAACACCCCCCCCCCCCTCCCCTTTACAACATAGGTTAATACTGGCCTCTTTCAGCTTCTTCCTCTTGGCTTTATAAACTACTAAACTATTATTTCACTTTTCACAATCTGCTCACAAGTACCTACAGTGCTTTGATTCCAAGTACGAAAAACCCAACCAAAACCCAATTAAAATCAAGGTAGATCCTAGTAACCAAAGATTACATCACATCCTGTAGAATCATCAGCTCCAAGTCGCTTTAGATTTGTGTTTTTCCCTTTGAGTGTCTATGGCTGCCATGGTTGGGGGTTCTGATTGGCTGTGACCACGGCTTAGTCTTTTGAATGGCTTGCAGAGTAGACACGTTTTCCCTGTCTGCCTGTATCTACCTTCAAACCTGTGGAGTGAGTGTGTACTGTATGTATGTATGTATGTATGCTGTTGTCATGTGGGACTGAGACGTGTCTATTTGTGTGTCAGTCACTGACGGGGGCCCTAGGGAAAACTTACAGGGAAAACCTCACTCCACCCTCCTGCACCCAAAATGTCTGCCCCTCCCTCCCATGTCCACCAATGTCACACACACCCATCATCCCTCTCCCTTTGGCCTTCCTCCCTGCACAGCATGCCTGTCCCTGAGGTGCAATCCTTACTGCCTCGATTGTGTCAGTCATCTGGGGATTTAAGCAGTGCTCTATGTAGGCTACCGTGCTACATTCAAGGTACCCTTCATATACGCCATGGAGTACTTCAAATTCAACTCTAAATAGTAATTTGGCCGTTATTTTTATGTTGTTGCACCCTTACGGTGCTAGACCAAGTCTCCTAAGCCCTGCTCAAAGCCCTGTGGCCCCTTTTTTCCATTTACATTTCTGTCTATGTTCATTCTGGGGGTAAGCATGTCCCAAACTGAGCTTGCTGACGGTGGGACAGTGAGGGGATCTGGAGGAAACTAGGCTAATCAGGCTGACGAGACAAATCTGTCTGAGGCTGACAGAGGGGAGAATGGTGGCTGTGTGTTGAGTGGTGTTCTGTTGTCAGGGGCAGCTGATTGGTTGCATGCTCATATCAAATGAGGCATGTTCATTCCTCCTTACTGTACCTGATGATAGATAGATAGATGGATGGATGGAGATTTTTAACACACTACATTTAAAGCACAATCTGTGGGACAGGAAACCTCGCCCTGTTCTGTTCAAGTAGATCCTTCCTCAGATTCAGCTGTTTAAACAATCATCCCCTACCATGAAGAACAGAGTCCAACTCAACTCCCACAGAGCTCTTATCTGATGGGGATGTTATTGAAGCCAGCTGCTGGCTCTAGCGCTCATTCTTTGGGGTAGGGTGAAGGAAGGGTTAGGGGCATTGGGGGTTACTCACCACAGATATGGGGCGTGTAGGATTTTGGGCTTACTTCGAGAGGAACAGGGGGTCCAGGCAGTGCTGCATGATTGGGATATTGGGGATGTAATAGCCAGGATCGGTTACTGGGGACTGGGACGGTGGGTGGGTGAGAGTGTGTGCTGGTGAGAGGAGATCCCTGTAAGCACCCAGAGGGCCAAGAGAGGAGAGGGGGGCTTTAATCCCCCACAACCCCCCCAACTCCCATCCCCACCCCATCCTCCCTTCTCTATATGCCTCGAGTCTTCCTGCTTAACCAATTGGTGTTTCTTTTTTACAGCGATTTGATCCTGCCCATGTTGTGCTGATGGTAAACTTAGTGGTAAATGTTATTTTCCCCCTGATTTAATTGTTTTTATTTTGTTTAGTTTTTTTCCTCCCATTTTCTTAATTTGTTTTCCCGTCATCAGAGCACCAATGCTACATAGGCTTTCAATTATTTCTCAGTATTAGTTCTCATTCTGCTGCTTGTATATTATCATATATACATCTACATTACTCTTAGAAACATTCTCATTTTGTTTGTTTTCAGTTTTTTTTTTTGTTTTACCTTGTGATTCACATTGTGATTTAGATGCACCTTTTTAGTCCAGTCCCTTTCTTTTCCACTGGAATGGGTAATGCTGAAAGTATTGTCACCTGTGTTTTTAAAGATGGTGATAGTTGGGAACATCTTCTGTAATTGTAAAAAAAAAAAAATGTTTTGGTGCCTGTATTGTGACTCCTCCCCCGTGTTCTCAGTGAACTGGTCCATTGGTGGAGAGCTTTACTACAGTGGCCTGTCTGTCCGTGGGCTGGTCTCAGGCACTGCCCCTAGTGGTGGGACTGCTCTATATTCGCTCTAATAGTCTACGTCCATCAAATTCAACTCTGGACCTCGAAGCCAGTTCCACTGCGTTTTTTTCCTTGTTCCTCTCTAATTAGGGACTGATTTTAGACCTGGGACAGCAGGTGGGTGCAATTAATTATCAGGTAGAACAGAAAACCAGTAGACTCCGGACCACGTAGGATAAAATGCGCTGCATGGTCATTTAGACGTCTCCATTGGCCGTGCAGCATTTATGGTGATGCGGCCTCTGCGGAAGTCAGGGCATTCATACTTCTTGCGCTTCAGGGAGCAGCGCAGAGCTGAAGTAAGTCTTTGTTTATACATGACCTCCACCTACCGTCAACCAATCATGTCAATGCGGAGCTATACAGAATTTGAGAGGCTGATGGAGATGCGGTACGGGGCTCAATTTGGCAATTGCCTCACACCCTCCATATGGCACCTCAACCACATTTTTGGATCATGCATAGATTGGCCGAAAGAGTTGAATACCCCTGGTCTAGGAAGGACTAACTCTGTAAGGTATTATTAAGCCTAAGGTAAGTATGGGGCCATGCCTTCATGTGTCCAGCCGGCGGACAGACACGGTAGTGGGGTTTGGATTCCAGACAGGCCCATAATATCTGATACACATGCGGCTATAACTTAAGAATGATGATTATACCATTGGGCTGTGACCATAACAATGATACAAGAACAATTCAGAGTACAGACAGATGTTAACAGAGGATTTCAATTAAATGCATGTTTTTTGCCCCCTGTGGGCTAGGAATTCATAAGTCTCACATCTGTATTCTGGTACTAATGGATACATTAGGTGTGTAAGCCTATTCTGCTGCCCTGTTCTCCCAATGCGGATTAGCACTCTGGCTTCCATTGCAGTAGAAGACAGTAGTCAGTCGCCACATAAGACCTTAGTCACTGTATTATCACTAGTCCCTTTTGGTATGTCTTGTTTTATGTGATCAGACTGCTAATGTCATTAGAGCCCTACATTATTAGTCATCACATGATTTAAACATGCTCTTTTAGTTTCAGAATGAGAGACTACAGTCTATCCTCCTCACTAGTGAAGTAGAGGGGCATGTAGATTAGAATGAAACTTTAAGGCACGAGGGGGCGTGGTATATGGCCAATATACCACGGCTAAGGGCTGTTCTTACGTACGACGCAACACACGAGTGCCTGGATACAGCTGTTAGTCGTGGTATATTGGCCATATACCACAAACCCCAGAGGTGCCTCATTGCTATTATAAACTGGTTACCAATGTAAATGGAGCAGTAAAAATTATTTGTTTGTCATACCTGTGGTATAAGGTCTGATAACCACTGCTTTCAGCCAATCAGCATTCAGGGCTCGAACCACCCTGTTTACAATGGCTAATAGGTTGTGCTATGTGGTAATAATAGTTAGTAATTATTTGTTTTAGATTGTGGATTTGTTAATTCCTAGCCCTGTTAACTATAGACAAGCATCTCTTAAATGTTCATAATCGTTCTTGCCCAAGGGTATAAACTGAGTCTAAAATCGATTAAGAGGATAATAACGTAAGAAAAAAAAAAACTGAAACCAAACTGAAGTACTGATTGGAGTCTTATCTGATTTACTGTGTACCTGGCTGTCAACCAACAGCCACTGCTGCAGCAGACTAGTCCAAATTCTGTTTTGTGCCTTTTTGTTTTGAGAACCCCTGTCTGTCTGTCCAACCCCACCCTATACCCTATTTTCTCAGGTAAGTATCCCCTCCCCTGCACTGTCACCATGGCGATTCCTGGCCTGTGACGTCACTCCGCTGTAGTTCAGTGCTTGTCCTTTTTTTACTCCCTCTCTCTCTGCTTTGTTTGGCTGATTATGAGTGGATTAAGCAATTACGTGTCAAATCTCCAACATAGTTTTTATATTTTTCTGTTTCATTCTGTTTTCTGGTTGTTCTTGGTTTGTTTATTTATTTTTCTAAAGTTAATTTCCTTCTGATCTAGCTCTTTTCACAGCTTACGTAACATGGCTTAATTTGACTAAGGGAAAGAGGGGGGAGAGACTGTTAGGCCGTGGCCATGATGAGAGAGGCCTGGGGTAGAGGGGGAGCAGAGGCTAGGTCTACTATGGGACAGTATAAGGGTTTGGGGAGGGTAGGTCAGTGAGTCAGTCACTGAGCAGTTCAGAGTAGGGTGATTGGGAGGCTGTACTGTACTGTGTTGTCGCAGTGGTATTTTCCTCTGTAGCAGCTGCGTCAGCCAGCCCCTCCGGCAGTATTGCCCTTGGTAAACTTGGCGTTCTTGTTGAGCAGGACTGCGGTACTGGAGGAGGGAGGGGAAAGAGGCTACGCTCAGCAGTAGAGACTGGAGGGAGACACAGGGATACTGCGACAGATACAGGCTTAAACCCTTTCCTTAGCACTCTGTTTTTCTCCAGTATACTTTATCCCTCCATTTCCTTGCCCTCTCCCCCTCCCTTATCCAAATGGACATCTCTGAACTGCTCATGTGGCCTCTGCTGGTTTCCTCTCAGAACTAGGATCAGTATAGCAATTTGGATGCATCTTTCTAGAAAAGAGAGAACCCAGGTGAGAAGTAGTCAGGGTACTTAAGCTGTGCTGTGCCTGGTGGCTGTGGTAAGCTGTGAGAATGGCTGGTGTTTGGTTCACTGTAGCTTTTCTGGTCTCTTTGCACTTCAAGGCAATATTCTCTAACCCCAGCACCCTGTGCTCTAAAAACAGGCTGTCCCCGAGCTGTCCCCCCCGTCCCGGTGTCAGAGCCTCACCTCCCCCTCTCTCTGTCTCTCTCCCCCCAGGACGCACCGACCCTGTGCCCATCATCCTCAAATATGATGTCATGGGGATGGGACGCATGGAGATGGAGGTAAGACACTGTCAGTAGCTCGCAAAATATAGATATTCTACAACGTGTGTATCCTTGCGACATACACTATATGTGTAAAATGGGTCTGTGTATTTGTGAGTGCTATTTTAGTTTGTTAACGTACATATACCCTGAATGTGTGTGTAGTTGGACGTTGCTGAAGATGCTACAGAGAAGAGGAAAGTGCTGGAGGTGGAGAAGGAAGTCACAGAGGAATTACAGCAGAAATACAAGGTGAGACTCTTCTTACTGGCCAACTCAATCAAGCCATACATACGCCTCTCTTCTCAAAGTCCTCATTTCAACAATCTCTCACTAGCATTCATTCACTCGCTTCAAGGTGACCCTGTTTCCTGCATTTGCATACTTGTTCTTAATCTTTCTGTCCCTTCTTGCGTTTCTCCTGTGCCAGTGACTCGTAGCCCTGTCTTGTTAAGATTCTGCTGCCGTTCTGTGTGTCGATGCAATAAAATGGGCCATGGAGAATCATAGAGCCTCTCCTGTTCCTCCTCTCCCACTCCTCATTTCTCACTCCCTCACGCTTCTTTCTTGTGGAGAAAATTGGATGACTTCATGTGAGGAGTTGTAGTCATGTTGCCTGTGGTGGTGATGTGAGATTCTGGATATATCAGACACAGACAGACAGACACAGACAGACAGACACAGACAGACAGACACAGACAGACAGACAGACACAGACAGACAGACACAGACAGACAGACACAGACACACACACACAGACACACACACACAGACAGACACACACACACAGACAGACACACACACACAGACAGACACACACACACAGACAGACACACACACACAGACAGACACACACACAGACACAGACAGACAGACACAGACAGACAGACACAGACAGACAGACACAGACAGACAGACACAGACAGACAGACACACACAGACAGACACAGACAGACAGACACAGACAGACAGACAGACAGACACAGACAGACAGACAGACAGACAGACAGACAGACAGACAGACAGACACAGACAGACAGACAGACACAGACAGACAGACACAGACAGACACAGACACAGACAGACACAGACAGACACAGAGACACAGACAGACAGACACAGAGACACAGACAGACAGACAGACACAGACAGACAGACACAGACAGACAGACACAGACAGACAGACAGACAGACAGACACAGACAGACAGACACAGACAGACAGACACAGACAGACAGACACAGACAGACACAGACAGACAGACACAGACAGACACAGACAGACACAGACAGACACAGACAGACACAGAGACACAGAGACACAGACAGACAGACAGACACAGACAGACAGACACAGACAGACAGACACAGACAGACACAGACAGACACAGAGACACAGACAGACAGACACAGACAGACACAGAGACACAGACAGACAGACACAGACAGACACAGACAGACACAGACAGACACAGACAGACAGACACAGACACACACAGACAGACAGACAGACACAGACAGACAGACACAGACAGACAGACACAGACAGACACAGACAGACAGACACAGACAGACAGACAGACAGACAGACACAGACAGACAGACACAGACAGACAGACACAGACAGACAGACAGACAGACAGACAGACAGACAGACAGACACAGACAGACAGACACAGACAGACAGACACAGACAGACAGACAGACAGACAGACAGACACACAGACACAGACACACAGACACAGACACACAGACACAGACACACAGACAGACAGACACAGACAGACACAGACACAGACAGACAGACACAGACAGACACAGACAGACAGACAGACAGACACAGACACAGACAGACACAGACAGACACAGAGACACAGACAGACAGACACAGACAGACAGACACAGACAGACAGACACAGAGACACAGACAGACAGACACAGACAGACAGACACAGAGACACAGACAGACAGACACAGACAGACAGACAGACACAGACAGACACAGAGACACAGACAGACACAGAGACACAGACAGACAGACACAGACAGACACAGACAGACACAGACAGACACAGACAGACACAGACAGACACAGACAGACACAGACAGACACAGACAGACAGACACAGACAGACAGACACAGACAGACAGACACAGACAGACAGACACAGCCAGACAGACACAGACAGACAGACAGACACAGACAGACAGACACAGACAGACAGACACAGACAGACAGACAGACACAGACAGACACAGAGACACAGACAGACAGACACAGACAGACACAGACAGACACAGACAGACACAGACAGACACAGACAGACACAGACAGACACAGACAGACACAGACAGACAGACACAGACAGACAGACACAGACAGACAGACACAGACAGACAGACACAGACAGACAGACACAGCCAGACAGACAGACACAGACAGA